>JBBBVU010000001.1:28787738-28815257 GCA_037177055.1 Atherinosoma microstoma | reverse complement strand
ATATAGACTAAAATTATATTTGGTAGCTGTTGTTGATGTGAGACATCTTAAAATATATCATTATGATATAATGAACACCTAAAAAATATATAAAGGGAAGGTAACATTTGAATTCTAAAGGCTGCGATGGCAACAAACGTCCTTTTTTAAAAATTAAAATTGTGATTAATGCTGAACACCATTCAACATACCTGCAAGTGCAAGAAAAGTTGCTATTGACCTAGATAATATTACGCTGTTGTCAGTTTTCTCCTTCAACACAGATAGGAATGTGCACTTGAGATTGCCACCCACTGCATGACCTCCTCATGAACCAGAGTCAATCCTTCTAGACTCAAATTAAAGCTTCCTCTGTGCTCAGCAGCAGTGTGAGCACTCAGGCCGAGGACATCATTTCACTCACTTGCTCACTTTTTCTTCAGGAGATTAAGAAAAAAAAAAAAAAGTCTGCTTATACCATTTTTTCCCACTGCCTGTGTGACACCACAAACAGTGACACACACACTACACAGCTGAGTAAAATCAAAACTCAGTCAGAAAACACCTACATTTTCATTCAACGTCAAAGTGGAAATCACAGCTTAAAGTTCATGTTGCCAATTTAATTAAAAGCTGCTAGTATTCTCAACAAATGCCCCAAGGAGAGCCAATCATATCATACATGAGTAGTACTGTCTGTTTGCAAGTGTGTGTTTTATGTACAGGAACTCACAGAGTCGTCTTTAGAAGAGTGTCGAGGCGGAGGATCATCATCTGACTCCTCCTCTGAAGATTCAGGCTTTCTTTTTTTCCTTTTTCCAAACTTGATCACAATTTTCCTGAAAAAGACAAAATTGACAACATGAAGTGAAGGTCAATGTAATTAAAACTGGCCTTAGGTTTATAGTATTTATTATATTTTCAATAGTAACATACCCCTTAACCATACGTTTTTAAAAAAATCTTAAATACCATCTACATCAAAACTGATGAGACGGACAGATGATACTTAATAATTTATAATGTAATGACAATTATTTGAGATGATTGTGATCACAGCTGCACAGTAGTCTTCATTCGCCTGTTTGAAATAAGTCAGATGAAACTGAAAAAGGAAAAAAAGTCTGGTTTCTATTTTTATTATGGTAATTGTATTTACTGAAATATGATGGATGTTATTTCTTGTAAGAGTTAGGTGAGTTATTGAATTATCTGTAGATGCATAGAATAATAATGGCATGAAAATAAATGAATCATTAATCACAATTAATATCCTAATGAGGCATCAGAGCAGTCTAAAGGTAATATTGACTTGTTTAAGGTAAATTACTGAAGCCTCATATTCAGATTAAGCTTGCATTACAGGCAAATTGTGCCTTCTATCATGACACACAAGATACAATGGAGAACATTTTAAAAACAGCAAATCTGCTAAAACATGCTAAAAATCCACAAATAATTAGGGTAGAATGTTTAAAATGCTCCACATCAACAAATCAGGAAATGTAAAACAGCGAAAGATCAACCAAACATCTCAATAAAAATGAAAAAAATGTTGAAGCAAACCAGATTTTCAAAACCAAAACCAAATGTTTGACTTGTAAGATTTAATAACTCAACTTTAGGTTGATCTGAGCTGTCAAACAGGTTAAACAAGCAGCTTGTCACAGTCAGAAACCATTGCAAGAAATTTACATACCTAGACCGCTTTAGCTAAATTTCCAGAGTTTGATAAAATGGAGCAAAACTGTGCATAAATACACCTGGGCAGCATTGCACTCTATCACTTGAGGATGCATTTCCAGCAACAACCTTACATTTTCCAAAGTATGTATCTGAACAGCTGTGAGCTTCCAGTTTTCACCTAAATATACAAAAGAATGCTTACATGTATCAGCACGCTCACATTAGGAAATAACCGGGTTTCTGCACTTAGGTATTCATTACTCCCTCCAATTAGACAGATCAAGACAAACATTATTTGATTAAACATGGATTTTTATCTGGAATCTGGAATCGGTCCAATACGATGTGCATGTATTCGTACTCAGTATTCATAAAAGTGTTCCAATACTACAAAACTGATACCAATGTGGAAAACCAGGGCTGTCAAACCCCTTAATGCGAAGAGATTAATCTGTGGAATTAACGCGTTATTTTTTTCAGGCATTAACACATAAACCACTAAACCAGGTGAAAAGTCCAAGGGCGATGCCCATGTTACCAGTCACAACACAATAGCACTCCTAGCTGACCCCAGATTATCCCTGCTCTGAGGTCAATACGTTCTTCCAAGAACTTAAAGGCAAACTGGACGGAGTCCAAACAACTGTCGCGAGCCACCACAACAGACTGTTGTCGCTAGAAGAAAACGTTGAAACTTTCGGCTTACTGGGCTCCCCGAAGAAATTGAAGGTCTACAACCTACTAGGGATGTGAATCTTAGAACAACTCACGATTCAATCCGATTCCGATTCTTGGGGTGAAGATTCGATTTTGTATCGATTCTCAATTCAAACCGATCTCAATTCACAAACAATCCTCTTTAAGTAACAAAATTGGCTAATTAACTACAGTCCTATGCAAGCCAGAGAGAGCTCTGAGGGATTGTTTTATTAGTTGAAAGAAACCTGATTGTTTATGAAAAAAAGGTTTATTTTTGCTAACCTTGCAAACTTTAACATGTCTTTGTCACTTAGCAGTAGCTTTGAAAGTAGTCAGGCAAATAATTTTTAGGTTTTTTAAAATATCGATTCTTGGAAATTTTGAATCGATGTAGAATCTTAATGAACAAGAATCTCGATTCTGATGTGAATCGTTTTTTTTGGGCACCCCTACAACCAACGCAGCTTTTTTGCAACTTCTGAAAGAGGCTTTGAGTTAGAAAATCTTCTCTTTCGCACCCCAACTGGACTGCGCTCACTGCATGGCAATCCTCAAGCCAAAGGCTGGGGAAAAAAACGCAACCGAAGCATCTCTTCTGTACCCCGCCTGATTTTGCATCACCCACAGGACAGCCCCAGAGTCTGGCTCCGGTCAGGGACTAAGACATAGCAGTTCATCCAAGCATTTGGTAAACCCTCCTGAGTCCTGACTGTTTACTTGATTAGTTGTGCGGTTTAAAATGATAAATCTGACCTATCGCAACTATAGCTACCTTAAATTTAAGTAGTAATCACAATCATTATTAGTATTCTCAGTTTTTATTTACCTTTTTCTTTTATTGAATTTTTTTCTCTACCTAACATTTGTATTTATCTAATTCTGTTGAACAAAGTTATTACTCATCTATATTACTCATGGATTTCTTTTAAAGGATGGCTGCACGATGACTTATTTGATATATCACAAAATTAACCACCCAGTCATCGCATCTGGTCCACTCTCCTTACCAGTGAACTGTAACAGGATTTATTAGTCCTCATATCAGTGCTCGCGGTATCTGCAAGTACCTGAATGCAAGTAATTGGTTAGAAAAAAACAATGGTACTGGTGCATCCCTAAAAAAATTATAATAATTTTGCTCATCTTTTTTTTAAGATTCTAACTATGTCCAAATATACCATTAGAATTCCAAGACAGACTGCTAAGATGAATGATTGGCAACCAGAGGCCTAAATATCAGCAGTCTACACAGTAAATAGACACAAGTTTTTTACTTTTTGCAAGTACTCCAACTCTTCATTTTTTCTTCAGTCACTGTCACATGACATTCTGTGACCTTTCCAAAGATATCCTCTCCCCACATATACATATAAATGCCTTTTCTCCTGTTCTTCTCCATTTCTAGCAAGTCACCAAATCTCTGGTTTGGCGTGATGTGAATGGGAAAATAAAAACACTGCTGTCATGCAAACAGGAGACAGTGGCTTTTTGCCCCCTCTTGCACTCATCCAAGCTTGCTTAATTATAACAAACCCACCACCGCTTTCACAAAAAGGGAAACATGCTCCATAAGCCACGCATACAAACACAGGCCTATGCAGAAAGACTGCTGTATGAGCAGGTATGTCTCCAGCTACAAGGACGTCTCTGTGGGGCTGATTCATATGAGATTATATTAGTCTGCAATGTTAACAAAGATTCCCATGCTGGCCAATCTCTGCTCCTGCTAGATCTTTCTGTTAGTCAGTCAGACACTAAACAAGCATCAATAAGCTGAACACCATGAAAAACCATCCTCCAACAGCGTGGGAATAGAAAAGAACAGCCAAAACACAACAACATACCTGTAATTTCAGTAATTGGGTGCAATGTTGTAAACAAGAAGCATAAAAAAAGATCTCCAGCTCTCCTCTGACCTCCTCTAACTCCCAATATATCTTTCCAACTCTCGTGACTGTGCTGTTGATTTTTCTTCCCATTAAATTCAGAGATGGTGACTTGCCACTATCTTAGTGCACATGAATGGTGCTAATCTAATGAGGGCAGAGCAGAGTCACAACAAAACAGCCTGGGAAGAGCTGCAAACATTCCCCCACATTTCTATAGTTACACACAAGCTAATTCTCTGACAAACAATAATTCACCACAGAAGGCTGGTTCATTTCAGCAGCAGTGTATAAAGCAGTAAAAAATGAGGCAATGCATCAGTTTATGCCTAACTAAGAACTAAGTAAGTGTTTAACAGGCTAAATTTGAGGGCACTCTCATCTGCACACATTTCACAAAATCTTTGTAAAGTAGAAAACAGATCATCCAGCAGCACTGTGACAGAGAGCCATGCCTCCACGGGTGTCCCTGCCCCTTCTGAGTGATGTTACATGTCACAAATCCTTTTTCACAGTGACACTTTTACGGTTGCTATGTAACATGCCTTTGGGGGGTTTAACTCCTAATGTGGGTGGTGATGTTCACACTGACATCACTTCCTGGGGAAAACATCAGCAGTAAATGTCCACTGACGCTCTGGATGTGTTGGGTCAAAGTGACGCAAAAAATTATGAAACAAAACAAAACAACATATGCAACAAAAACAAAAATGTACTGAAGTAGCTGAATGGGAATGAACACAATGTTCTTCACATCAGCAGGCAGCAGCTCAGCAGCTAATAGTATACAGCAAGACGAGAACATCCTTTGCCTGACGTGGGAAAATTTTACTTGAATCTAAAGGCTGGGAAATCATCATTTGAGCCAGAGATGCAAGGTACAGGAAGCAAATACTGATAGTATTAAGATTCCCTGGTAAACATGGATATACAAATGCCATTTGGGATAGCTAAAGCGTATAATAATGAAAAGTATACACTGTGTATACATCGTGCGCATACTTGTACATCCTTCACACAGACACTAACAAAAATGCACAAACCACATCTTTGTGATGGTTACAGCCTGTTCCACCCTGCTGTGGCAGATAAACTGGACCACCCAAGGCTTTAATAACATTGGTGCTAATGCGCATGCACTCTGAGTGAATCGCTGTCCAACAAGCTGAAGAATATTAACCAAAATTACAAAGAAAAAGCCAAGACTTTAGAAATGGAGCGATGAAAGAAGTCAGTTTCACTTCTTAGGATCAAATCCCTCTGATGTTAAAATCATTTTTGCACAGGCGGTATAAATGCACCATGATGAATTAGACTATCCACTAATATCCTGAAAGCACCCAGCAGTCTGATGTGAGTCCAAAGACCAAGTGGGCATGCAGCTCATCTCAGTGGCTTCTTCAATTTCATAACGTTTCTAACTTTTTTGCTTCTGCTATTATCATTGACTTTTTTTCTTAGCTTCATCATCTCTGTACGTGCTGTTTGGGAGATCTCTGCTAGATTTCTTCATAGGCATGTTGTTACCACTTTCTCCAATAGTGCTGCTGTTGGCGATCTGAACAAGAGCAGACGAAGTTGCAGAAATCAGGGTTGACACCCAGAGCTGCATTATTGGAATGGAGCTAACACAGAGATAAGCTGGATCCAGACGAAGTGTGCTTCTAAACAATAAGAGATTTGAGCCATACTTTCCATCTATCAACAGTGACACTGTATAATTGCTGGATGATGAATGAGCTAACCTCTCTAAGTTATGTTTCACAGAGACATGGTTACAGGGTAATTACGGTGGTTTTGATGGTTCCTATGGTTACCACTGCTGGTTTTCAGACAGTTTGGACAAACAGGAATAATATAAGAAAAGTGAATAAATGGTCTCAATCATGTTTTCATCAGAGAAAGCAGCACCAGTAAACTGACAAAACATGCAGGATTTGAGCTCACATGAGAAAACTATTATTAATATTCTACAAGTAAGAGTAAAGGTGTAACTTTGTATTTTGATCTCTACATGCCAGAATCTGTGAAATTTACATTTAAAAAGTTTAGTTTTTCAATCTTTACGGGAATCATATTCAAATTAGTAGATTTCTACTCCTAGATGTGCCATTTAAAACAATAACTCATCAGTAAAATGTCAAATTTTATGAGAACTCATTTTAATTTCTCATGATTTTAAACATCTCTCAGTTCTCAAACCTCTCGACTTCTTTAAACCAAGAAGAGCAAACCTCCTCTAATTTAATCTGTTTGCACGCAATGATTTTTACTGATGTAGATGAAATCTTTCTATGCGCTTCTGCAGCAGGCTTTCCAGCCATCTTGCATTTCTAATTAGACTACAGCTGCCCCTGATCTGACATTGCCGAGTGATCCCTGATGATCCGCTACCACAAACTATTCCCTGAGAGTAATGGGCTAGTTGCTGTTCGAGGCTTTTTTGGCTCCAATTTCCCTATTGTGCCAAATAACCCCCATCCCTTGTCCCCCCAGTGTTGTCCTGCCCTACTTGGCATGCTGCCACTGGGAGTGTGTGAGTGAGGGTTTGATTTTAATAGAATCAAGGCTGGATAGCACTTTGCAGGCCAAGACTGCACGATGGTGCTTCAGCGTGTCAGAGACAGACCGTTCCCTTTTAGTTGGTCTACCTAAGAAATTCTTATTGTAAAGGCCTAACTTGTCCTCCATACTGCTGTTGAGCGTGCTGTGTATGTGTTTGCATGCGTTTCTCATCCTGAGGGGCTTATTGACACCGTAGTGCTCATCCTTGTTGGGAAATCCCCCTTCTTATGAATGGAAGGCTATAATCTCAGCGCCACATAACTAACGGGTGGAAACAGTAGTAACAGCTCCATCATGCCTCCTCTCAAAGACAAATACTGTATCAGCACAGTGCACATGGCCACACGAGATTTCAGCTTTATTCAGCAAACATTTTAAAAATGGGAAGCTCTCTTTTTTCCCCCTCTCACACACACACACACACACTCTCAAACACTCAAATTTGCATTATATGCAGAAGCACAAACGCATTAAAATAAATCACACACCGGCACACGTGAACACGCAGACATATGCACCCTGCGAGGGATTAACCAGGAAAACAATTAAAAAACAGCTTTGGCTTTTCCTAATGAAAAAAGTGAGGGAAAAGAGATTAGACGCCAAGCAGGCGAGGACTGAAATATGAACAGCTATACACTGCAGCATATACACCAGACTTAAACCTCCATTTTCTATCATGTAATTGATCTCACAAGCACCATTTTGTTTGATTTTTTCTGCTACCCTGCTGCTTGGTAATATCAGCATATTTAGAACATGCCTGCTCGCAGGAAACACTGGATACACAGCTTTGAGCAAGCTGGAGGAACTAAATTTATATTAGGAAAAAAAATGTAAAGAGGAGGGGGAGGAGAAACAAAAAAGGGAATGGAGCAGCACGGCGCTTTCATCTCATGATTATAAGAGGGCACTTTTCAGCAGGTAGGCTGCTGAGAAGCAGCCTGCAGAGAGCTGTGATCGGTCAAGCCATGCCTGTACAATAACCCTCGACTTTCCCAAGGGTGGATTGTCCTGGTTAATATTTTGATATGTTAACTTAATCTTCAGAGCAGACGAGCCAAAAAGTATAATCTACCAGTTCCTTAGCTCTGCTTTAGACTTCAATAACAGATTTGAAATTAAAATACAAAAATTTACATATGTGACCTCTGCAGGCACATTTCTCCACAAGGAAGCTTCAGATAGCTTCTTCACATACTTTAACCCAACATCACTATTATGCCAAAACATATGACCATAAAACAGTACTTTAACCTTTTTTCTTCTTTTAAAAAAAATAAAAAAAATAAAAAAAGGCAAACAAACCAATATTTGTAAGTATAAGCATAAATTAGCTATGCTGTTCTGAGTATGATGGGTTAAAATGTGAGGCTTGACATAAGCTTTGGTTTAGCACAAATTTCATACAGCTGCCAAACCTCAATATAGTCAACTATAGCATAAGTTTCACATGAGAGTGGTTGCCTTTAAATTGAAAGATCGTTGGTTCAATCCCTGACTTCCCAGTCTACACGTCAAAGAATCCTTGGGCCAAACACTTAACTACAAATGAATTTATTTTGTGCCTTTTGATTCATAACTCCTTGCCCGGTGTAACTTCCTTTTTTAATGACCGATGTAAAAATGCTGATGTTATCATTTGTTTGAATGCAACTGGACCTTTTTGTCCATTTTTTAATTTGATGAAAGTTCAGCTCACTCAGTGATTGAAGTCGATGAAATGATAAAAATGTTACAATAGATTTGACCATAGCAGACTTTATAACATCTTGTTTTGGCTAACGAAAACATCAAATGAGACTTTAAAATTCTTCTTTTTTTTTAAAAAGATCCCCAAATCAGGAGCCCTAATTAATGCTTAAGCTTGTTTACAGCAGGAATAGAAAAGACAAAAGTGCAACTTCTTTTCACATCTATGATGTTAGCTTTCATTATGTTTCTCATCAGTCAGGCAGTTTTTCATATGATTACATATATACAGTATGACCCATAATTTGTTTCCAAAACAGCTAAACATACACTAACCAGGAATTCTGCAGAACTGATTCTAGTAAATACATGCAGTAGGTAGTAATGATGGTGCTGTGGTCTAAGAGAAACGAACCCTTCAGTTCACAGACAATTAGGGTAATAGTCTTGTCCTAGCCTTCATTCCCTGCTTAAAGAGCCATCAAACAATGCAGTGGAACACTGAGCACACACATACACACACCACCATGTACACAAACAATCCCAAGCTTTCTGTATACAGTCCTGCACATTCCCTCATAAGACAGAGGCTATAATAATGACTCTATTGGAAGGTTAGTACCTTTGTGCCTGAGAGATGCATTAATATTTTATTGGGGGATTCTAGTGGTGCATGCATTTGAACTGGACTCTTCTCTATTATGAATCGCTCACCAGAGGCTTCATGTCACCACATAGGCAACTCATATTCTCATCACATTAGCATCAGAACAACCATAACTCACCATGTAGTTGTATGGAGATGGAGAAACATACTTTCAAAATGAAAACTTTCTGCAGACCCAAAAATAAATGTAATAAAAATACATAAACATTGTATCCAACACATTCCAATGTTTTCTTTTTTAAAGGTCCAACCACAACACTATGCCATCACGGACTTTGCTCATTTAACCCCTTTTAGTCATCAAGCTAATGACAAAAGGTAAAATGAACACAGAGGTAAAGTCCAAGTGTGAAACACTGCAACATCCCCACAGCCTTCATCAAAGAACAATTTCATAAATTATGCATGTAAAAAAGACACCTGTAGGCCAATAATCGAAATGTAAATGTCAGCTTTAAAAAGTCCCAGCAGTAGACGTTGCCCTAACGTTGTTATTTACTGTTACAACAGGTACAACCAACCCAACGGTGTCAGATTACAGCTGGTAAATTCTGCCAAGCTAAAAAGCTTCCTCCTTTCTATTTGACGTCTGCAGGTAGTCACTCCTTTTCAATGCATTTACTGTCCTTTTTTGAAAAATGATTACTAATCAATATAAAACAGCAACTAGCTACTTTGAGTTAAGTGCAAAAGCGAGTGTTAGAAAAAGGAGCTGCGTCATGAATGGACAATCTGCTGCTGGAGCTAACATGCTAGTATTTCTGTTGTTGTTTCGTGTGTACATTGCAGCACAAGCGTGTGACTGATCATGTTCTGACTTCTCATGATTCAAGGCCTGGACAAGCCAGCTTTAATGAAACTTAACTTCATGGATTAGCACTGCACTTTAAGAAATACAGAACTAAATAAGTTTACTGTATTCATTTTTCTTATGCTTGTTAAAGGGTAATAAACACAAACTCGGTTCCTTTAAGCTCATTTCCTCAACTGAACATGATCATTAAGAGCCAAACATAATATTTGTTATCAAGTCATTATGGTTAATATTCAATACCCCTCCTTTGAAAAAAGTAATTTCCAAATTGACTTTCTCATTTTCTCATATCTACAAAAGTCCAAACTATTAGAAATTAAAACTAACAGGGAGGGAGAGAGAAAAAACTACAAGTGTGAACAGCAACTACAATCATGCACTAAAGAAAGGTGTCTGAGTCACACATGCCATTGTGGTTTCATGTCAACTTGGAGCACATTTAATATCATTAAAATAGCTGTGGGACTCGGTCAATAACTTCCACAAACAGCCTATAAAGGCCTTTTGTGTGTAAACCAGTTCAGACAGAATATTAGCTGACGAGTTGTGAAATGGCTTTAAAAGCTAAAGAAACTATTGTTTCACTAAAAGCACGACCTGGTTTAAAGTTAGATCATTTAAAGACTCGAGTGTTAAGTCACACATGGGTCCTTTTGTTTTTCCTGTACTTAAATGACTGAAAGCTTGTAGCTATGATGAGAAACTAAAACTGAACTGGTTTAAAAAATATATACACCAATCTGGAAAACAAAATTGAGGTTTACGGACTACATGTTTCCAGACACAGACATCATCTGACTAGATTGCATTAGATGTAATGAATGATGAAAAAAAAAAAAAAAAAAAGGAGTTGAGCGAGCCATTAGTAGGATTCATATACAGCATCTTCTGCCTGCCTGCGTCTTAATCTGGTGTTTTCTTCACATGTAGGCCAGTTATGGTTACTTGGGTTACACAGTTCATTACCTTGTTACAACAAGGACTGTTATCTGTGACACATTTAAATGATACACTGAAGATAGTCTTGAAGGGCAACTAACAATCTAACAAGTCTTAGATAGCATTTGATTAAATGCTGATGGTTTTATCAACTGCTTCTCAGTGGATGCAACAAGATCAGGAGGTAACAGATCTGTGAAGCTTCCTGTTTTTAAATTTTGTCACAGAAATGAATTAAATAATCAAGCAGCGTCTATTTAATGATCAAAACTGAGCTTGTTTTGAAACTATAAGCAGTCTTTCAAATAATCAAACAACTGAGACATTGGAGTTGCTCTGAGCTCCACCATGCAACTAACTCCAACTACAGTTGACTGTATTATCACAACTGAAACCTCCATCATCTCACTAATTCAGATTTTCCAATTATCACATACACACCAGCACATAACAAGCAAAATCTGTTTCACCCTACAGCTTTTTCTCTCTCAGAGGCTCGTCTTATTATCAATCAGCAGAACTACCGGCCAGATTTTTGACCGCTGTCAGTCTCTCACACAAGGTCCAAAAAGTGCTGGGCTATTGTGTGCTGGCTTAATGCCTTGTTCACCCCTAGCTGTTCAATCAGACATTACCATATTTGAGCATTATCCTTCTCCTTTGTCTCCATGCCTCTGCATTCACATCTGCACCAGCTGATATTTTTAATAGCTTACATTGGGTGTGGCTTAAAGCTGCACACTTGCTTATAGCAGTTAAACAGAGGGGGATGGGAGGCAGATTATGCTATCTATACATCAGCACTACTCACAGAAACATACTAGGTAGCACAGTCTCATGTAAATGCAGTCTTTGTTTGATCCTCCCATGTCTATGCTGATGACTGAGCTAGGTTTATTGTTTAGACGTGCAGTAAATATTGAACTTTGAGCTTGTATCTTTGCAGGCACAGGAGAAAACGTGTGCAAGCGAATATTACCAACAAAATCAAATGGTAAACAAGCAGGCTGAATAAGTCAAATACACTACTGCTAACCTACCAAACATGCAGTCGTGCAGTGTTTTGCATTTGCATAATATGAAATATCCTTGTGGGCTGCATATCAGGTCCATCTGACTGTACTTTGTGTCCAACTATGAGCTAAAATATCACAATGGTCTTTGGAAAACTGATATGTTGCTACTGCTAAACAAACAAAAAAAAGCAGTGTAAAAAAAAAGAAGAAAAAAAGATTAATTCAAACAATCATTTGCAGCCCGGTCTCTGAAGTGTGGCTGTAAAATGACAACCGGTGGAGTCAACCAGTGCCATATGTCACATGCTGATTTCAACTCATGCTACAGCGGTTCAGGCATGCGCTGAATTAACAGAAATAAGATCAAAGCTCTACTTAGAGGATTATTTTTTTACAAACTGTGCACCGCGGTGGTTTACAGAAGAAGCAATAAGCTCTACATACCCAATCTTGGATTTCTGCTTTGACTTGGAGGAGGGAACGATGCAAGCCTTCCTACAGGCCTTCTCTTTGGGCCGGGCCTTGCCGTTTCCCTTGTGCTCCCGGTCGCGGTGTGCCTTGTACTGAGCCGAAGAGCTGGGGAAGCTCTCCGGGCTCATAACCCGCGGGATGTTCTTCTCCCCTCGTTGCCGGGCCTTAGCAATAGCCTCTGATATTATCCTATTGGCCTTCTCCTGCTTTTCATGCTGAGATGGCTCCATCTGTTGATGCGTCCTCCGTGGCACCCTCTTCTCCGATGAGGAGCTAGATGAGGATGACGACGAGGAAGAAGAGGAGGAGGATGATGAGCTGCTCTTCACTGGGGGACTGTGGACCCGCACCTGGCTACCGGGACCATTGGC
The DNA here is from genome assembly GCA_037177055.1 of Atherinosoma microstoma. Taxonomy (NCBI): domain Eukaryota; kingdom Metazoa; phylum Chordata; class Actinopteri; order Atheriniformes; family Atherinidae; genus Atherinosoma; species Atherinosoma microstoma. Next base: position 28,802,472 of record JBBBVU010000001.1, on the reverse strand, counting down.
GTTTTTTCGAGGCTAAAAAAAAAAAAAAAAAAAACACATAGAAAATGTTCAAAACACATTTTCTGTGTTCAATAAAACACATCAAATCTAATGACATAAAAAAAGAGGCCATGAAGTCATATATGAAAAGACAGCTATTAACATGGGTTCATTCTAGTCACACTTCTACTAATTGGTTAGAAATTAGATTTCAAAAAAATTTAACCAGCTCTTTGAGATGTGTGGAAAATGCTGAATGTAAATCAAATATGAAAAAAACAACAAAAAAATAAACACAGTGACGTGACCAATGAAAGTATGGCTCATTCATTCAGAGTGACGAGACCTTCTGAAGGCTGTCAGACAGCAGAGCTTGTTGCTGTTCCCATCTCTGATGCTGTGGGTGGTGGGTGGATCTGTTGCACTCAGCCTGTTACTCACTTCAAACTCTCAGAACCCTACCTGACTCTGCTAGTGTTTTTTTGGTAGAGAAAAAAATCAAACACTTGCCCATTGTAGCAGGTTATAGTGTGCCCTGCAGACATAAATAATCCAGCCTGCCCGATACATGATAATATATGAATAATAAATGGCGTGACTGCGGTTATGCCCACACAGGCGCCTTGTTGTGGGCCTTGAGCCCAGCCGAAAGGGAACCCATAAATGGATGACCTAATCTAAAAATGTGTTGCGTATGCCTACACAACCCAGGCGCGGCTGGTTGCCTCTCTCTCTCTCTCTCTTTTTCCTCTCCCCCCCCCCACAATGCTAGCTAAATAAAGAGAATTAGCTTAAACCTCACTCACAAAAGTGGGGGGAGGGAATTGAATAACTACCAATTCATTTGGAAGGAAGTCAGGGAGGGAGGGGGGAAAGAAAATAAAAGCACACACATACACACAAGAGATGCATTATGATTTTCACGTGTGCAACACTGCTGAGGTTATTAGGAAGAAATTTACTGGATCATGCTGGAATGTTCTCATTCAAGTTAATGGTGTAAAAAAAAAAAAGAAAAAGAAGAGGGAGGAGTTGAAAGTAATGCATAAAAACAGAAGAACATGAGTACACATGAAGGAAGGAGCAAGAGTCAGAAAAAAACATGAAAACAGGCTCCTATCAGCAAGGACAGGGAGAGGGAGAGAGGAAAGATAAAATGCAGCAAAACGCAGAGCGCTGCAGCTGTGTAATACATCTATAAATAACTGAAATTACAGCCTGCCAGCACTGCAGTGATTTCAATCTCTCTAGCAGCACACAGGCCTGAGAAAACGGCGGGGACCATTACAGCCGATGAAAAGGTAGAGTAAGCTCTATTTGGGCCGGACACCTTTCTCTCATTCCCACTCACCCCCCCTCCCGCCTGTTTCCACATGTAGTGAGCTCTGTGGTGACTGATGTGCTCAACTCATGGAGGACAAACACACACACACTGTACAGAAACTACAGAGCAGGACAGGTTTTAGCGTAATTCAAAAAGGAGATTGGAAAGGTGACGCGTGGGATGGAAAGAAAGTGAGGGTGCAGATAGAAAATAAATCTAGTATGCCTTGATAAGGTCTCACACAGCAAAGCAAATGAGTATGAAGGGGAGGGGGAAAAAAAGAATCAGCAATGAGATCAAGATGGCGGCAGTGCAGCATGAGCCAGTAGCAGAGGAGGTTGTTCAGTTCCTGCCGGGCCCCTCCTCCTCCCCCTCGTCCCTCCCACCTCTCAGAACAGCTCACTTACCCTTCCTCTTGGCCTCTTCACTGTAGACATGGTGGTTTTTTGTTTTTTTTCCCTCCTTCCTCTTTGCTCCCCCTCTCCAACCGGCTAACAAAAGCCTTGCCCTTTCGCCGGGTTTTTTTCTCTCCCTGTTGCTCACACACGCTTTCTCTTTCAAACACTTCTCTTTCCTACAGTCGATTTCTCCCACTCTTCCTTGAGCCTTGGTGTCCCCCCCCTCCCCTCCCTCTCTCTCTCTCCTCGATTGCCTCCCCTCCTCCTTCCCGGTCAGCTCTTCTCCTCAGGCGAGAACGCGGGTGCTGGAACTGTTTCGTCTCCTCCTCCCCCAGCGGGCAGGGCTCAAGAGGAGCGCATGGGAGCTCGCGCTCTCTCTTTCTCTCTTCCCCACCTCGTTTGTCTCTTCACAGGGTGATGAGGGAGCAGCGCTGTTGGCGGTAGAGGAGGTGCGTGGCAGTCCAGGAAGCTGTCATTCCGCTGCTGCGTGCCGCTTCGCTTCTCGTCCAGCTTCAACCTCACTCTCTCTCTGTGCGTGTGTCAGAGTTGCCTTACCCTGCCTCCTCGCTCTCCTCCCCCCTCATTGATTCCTCTTTCCGCCTGCCTCTCGTGTGCGCTCTCCGTACTCCTTTATTTCTCCTCCTTGCTTGCTCTTTCCGCTTCTGCCGTCCCTCTTTCTGTGCCTGCCCTCGTCTTCGTCCCCCGCCAGGATAAGGTAGGTTAGTCCTCTTGTTACCCAGAAAAAAAAGGCTTTGTGTAGTCTTTCTCGCTTGTTTGGTGGATTGTTTTTTTCCTCCTTTATCCCCCCCCCCTCCACTTATCTCTTTCCTGGTTCTCCCTCGCTGCCCCCTGCTCTGCCTGGCCGGGGCGTGTGTGGCGAAGCTGGAGACTCTGGCAGCGCGGAGCGGTGGAAAATGAAAGCACAAAGCAGCAAAATGCATCAGCATGAATATTAGAGATGTCGTTAAAACCCAGACTCGTTTTTCTCTCGCTCTCTCGCTCACCCACTCTCTCTCTCTTTGTAAGGAAGTAGGCCAGCAGATGGTGCTAGCAGTTATTACATTAACTTTCACAACTTAACCCCCAAAGTACTGGATTTCTCCCACGCCACAGATTGCCAGAATCATAGTGTTTTAGCGTCCTCCTGTTAGCGACTCAGTGCGATTTATTCACAAATCATCCAAAAGAGTTATTTGAGTACAGATAAAATCCAGTTCAAAAATACCAAAAAACATATTAATGTTACACACACACACACACACACACACACACACAAAAAACAGCAGAATATGACAAGACTCCAAAGCCGATTGCTGCACTGTCTCCACTGATTAACTCAGGCACTTTTATCAGGTCAAGGTTTGATTGCCTTGATTTGACTCAGGGAGAAAAAAAAAATCCAAGAGTGGAAGCTGGTACGTGTCCAAGACATGCAGCTCCTGCTGTGAGCCAGAGGAAAACTTGGAGCATGAGAAGGCTTTTCAGGGAACTCCTGACACTGCGATGCAGAGGCCATGTGCACTGGCTGGCACATGTCATTGGGAATAATTCAGACACACACAGCTGGCCTGAAGCCAGGTACAGTGCTCTGCACTACTCAGTCAGTCCTGAGCTACTGACAGATAGCAAAGCAAAGCAGTCCCCGCCCCCCCCATTTTTCGTTAACTGTGCAAAATCAGCTAGTCACCTTTCCCACCCAAACACCCTGAACACACTGATAATTGTCAGGAGTCTGGCTCAGCCTATGAGAGGGTTTTGACACCATGTCAGATAACATAGACTTACAAAAACTAAAATGCTAAACTGTTGCACTTATTCACGGATGTCTTCAATTTTCAGATTTGATCTGAGATGAGTGTATAAAAAAAATAAAAAAAATAAAAAAAAATAAATAAAAGCTGGTTTTGCATCAAACACCTAAAAACTATCTGCTGACTAGTCGGTCTGACAACACGACAATATCAAGTACAGTTTTACAGTTTGACAGCTAATCATTCAAACCCCACCCTGGCCCTCTGAACAGGGGATCCTGAGCAACAGGGTCTGATAATTTTACAGGCAACTGTAAAGTCTGGTTTAGTGTGAAATGTTTCACTCATGTCTTCATGACGAGCCTGTCTACCAGTCTGAAACTCTCCGTAGACTAAGCATTCTCCATATAATCATCTTCTGTAATCTACACCAACATGGTTTCAATCCAAAGCCCAGTCTCAATGCAGCACTTCACAATGGTGTGAAATCTGTGGGTGAGCATGTGTGTGTTACAAAACAATATGGCTTTACATTGCAACTTGTGAAGATATCTCAAATGAACTAATGTGCCACTAGCAACTACAACCGTGTGGACTGCCTTTTTCAAAATCCCTTTGGCAGTATTCAGGTGGGGGAAGGAAAACGCTACTGGAAGCTCACTCAGTAAACTCTCTGTGATTTGTGTTTTACATCTTGCTGCTTTATGTCTCCTACAGAGCCAGAGATGGCTGCCTGGTGTGCAAAGCAATGGCTGCTCTTTCCAAGAGTGAGCAGCAGCTACAGCAGCAGGCATCAGATCAACCTGCCAAGCCAGGCCTTGGAGTTTGGACTTTGAAGCAGACCGCATGCTTGCTGGGAGCACAGTGGCAGCCTCGTCTTCCAGCAAAACAACATTCATTGTCAGATAATGCCCACCAGGGTACAGTACTTGGGGGATGAGTCGACGACTCACACATTAACAGTGTGATGGGTTTGAAGCAATAAAAAAGGCACCTGTCTGTTTAGAAATTAACAAAAAAAAAAAAAAAGTTCCCCAATAGTCTGTTTTAAAATGTCTCATCTTCTTCTCCTCCCTAAAGCTAGAATAACAAGCAACAGAAAGAAATGAATAACGCATTCCTTGATAGGTCCATTGAGCAAAAGGTGACAGCCCTTTAGACAGTTACCACAGGTGGCTGTTACCGATTTTATCTAAAAAAACAAGTGAAAATGTTGTTTTGTGGCCAAACAAGTGAAAAAGAGCAGAAAAAAAAGGATACTAATATCCCAAATAAACACAATCGTCAACGGTCAAATGGCATGAAGCCACAGCTCCCTGGCAACGAGACAGTTAATATGCAAACAAGCCTGGCAGCTCTGTATAAGGGGGAGTGGCCGCCTTTTAGGACAGTAGAGGGAGGGGAGGGGAAGAGGAGGGGAGGGGAGGAAGGGGTGGGGAGAAACAGTGCAGCGAAAGGAAGCAAGCTGAAAAAAAAAAAAAGGAAGAAAAAATAAAGTACGTGTGCACGCAGAGAGGTAGGGTGGCTGCAGAGGCACAGGTGTCTGTCTCCGAACGCTCCATTACTTCCTCATCAAACAGTCTGTGATAGTGAGGCGCTGCTCTCTTTTTCTTTTTTTTTTCCCCCCTGTACCACAGAGAGCGTCTCAACTAACCCACCATTAAGGAAATGAGTGGTGAGAGAGTAAGCAATGCTCGGACTGAGGCAGACAAGATGGCTAGCACCCGCCAGTGCTGCTTCAGAGCATTACCAAACTGCAATGTAATGTTGCCCGGTCTTAATGGCAGCATGTTCCATGGTAAACTCCATGGCGTACATGTTTGGTCTGTTTACTGGAAATTTAAGCTTTAAACTTCAACAGTTCAGTGTTAAAACACGACTTAAATGAGATAATCCTGCTTGCACCAGTGAATTATGCTGATGATTATTCTGTTTCATCAGTAGCTGTAAATCTGCAGGTCAGAACTGATTTCTGGAGTTATGTCACACTTAAAGAGGAAACTGCAACAGTAGAACTGTTTTCTACTTGAATAAATTATCTCAAAAGCATTTTGATCAAATGCAAACACACTTTGCCTAGTTTCTGTTAACACAAAAAGCTGCTCTCTTCTACAACTCTGTCACATGCCAAATAAGCCAACCCCCATCACTAACCACCACCAACCTTGATTTAATCCACGCATTGTTTTTTTCTACACTTGAATTTTCAGTATTGTTTACCAAGAACAGACTTGGCCTTAAGGGTTTATCACAGAAATAAAGACACCACAGATGCTTCGTCAAACATCAACAAATGTCATACCTACTGATGAGTAGATTGCGCTGTTGAGGTGTCTTTGTGCAGGGGGAAAAAAACCCTGCTAATTAGGTACATGGCTGGAGGCCACACTGGAGTGTGAGGCAGCAGCAGTGTTGATTAATGAAGGGAGACACAATGCATAGCAATGCTTCCTCAAGCAATTAAATGCAGCGCCGCACGTTAATGATCTTTTATTCAGGGTCAAGAGTAAGAGGAGCTGGGCTGAGCATGCTGCCCTCTAGGGAGGCCAGTGAACGTATAAATGAGCGTTACTACTGCAGTCTGGCTTTGTCCAGTGTGACAGGATGGTAACAAGCTCACGAGACAAAAAGTGCATAATTCACAACAGACAACTGGTGGGTAAATGTCAGGTCAGGAGAGGCTGAGGGTACCTCATCCACTTACCCACTCAAGCTCTCCAGCTGTTCATGAAAATCTCAGTGATGTTCCACAGTTTCTTGGCAGCTACAACAACTCCTCTCAATAACTAACTCACAACAAGATAGACCCTTTTCTTCAGGTTTTCTGAGAGATAAATTAGATGGTTATGTCATTTAATATAGCAGACCTAAGCCTGTATTGAATCCTAAAGCTTTACAAACTATTCAATACTCACTTATACAACCTTAAATATAAATTATGTTATATTCATTGAAAAATTGTGTGTGTGATGGGTCAATGAACTAAATCATTAACAACAACTGGTGTGTAAAAGAACAAAGACTGTTTCCTTCCTTCATTCATTTCAAAAACACGTTCACTGTCGTACAAATTCAGCCATTTATAACCAGGTTTAATTTTGAGCAAAACTTGCAATTACTGCACAGGATACAGCTAACTAACTGGTTCAGCTTAGGTAAGGACACGCTTTACCCATAAAACCCTGCTGCACTACCAAGCAACCCTGATCAATCAAGCTTCAGAAGGCCAGCTTATAAGCTTGTTATTATGCAAAAGGCTAGTTGACATTCTTTTTTCTTAATCAAGTTAATGACACACAGACATCTCTGTTGGCATAAAAAAAGAGGGGTTTATAAGGTCAGAGAGATCTGTGTTAAGTAGTCTAGGTATGGCATGCTGGACCAAATAATCTAGAAAAGACTAAAGTGAACACTAGGGGGTGACTGTGAGGAGGCAGTGCAGAAATGCAATGAAAAGAGAAATCATGTCTCCCCATCATCTTCACATGAGGGTGGATTCATGTCTGAGTCCACTAAAAATGTCAGGATGTTTTTAAATCAATATTTCTCATAAATTTCTATCAAAGTTTTATCTAAATTGGAGTGTGAAAATAGCTCAAAATAACATAACACTTTCCTAAATGTGAGAACTTGTCTTCAGTCTCTAAAGAAATAGGACCAGCGGTTCACAAACGGGTAGAACTTAAACACTTCCTGCCTTTTATCGCCGTGTCTGAAATAATGCAACCCAACGAGGACATTAAAACATATCAACTCTGAAAACTATTTCTAGTTCAGTGATTAATTTGAATCCCATTTTATCAAGGAACTCATATTGAACAAAGACCACACACAGGCAGCAACAAAACACTATATAGAGAATAGCCAAAGCCTGGCTCAGTGTCAATCAGTCTCAGGGACTGAGAAGAGCAGGCAGTGATTCTAACTAGGGCATCTGCCCTTCTTGCATCTCCAAGTGTCAGCTCAGAGGGCAGCCGCTCAGCAAGATTTAAGATGATATTTTAAGGGCTAGCAGTGTGTGCATGCACTAGTGAGTATAACTCACAGTGAAAGCAAGAGGCCATCCAACCACACAGGAACACCTCTTACAAACAGGAGTCAAATACCAGAATTTATGGAACAGCAATGATAAACGAGATAATTTCCTTTAAACAACAGTAAATCAAAACTCTAAACACAGGTTTCTCTAATGTTCGCTGTTTAACTGCTGCAAAAACCTCAGTGGTGGTGTTTCATTTTCTAACACAGAGGAATGCTGCAAATGCTCCAAAAAATGTAAACTTAAAGGATACTTGAGGTTCAATAAAACACAGAATCTATTTCTAATTAAGTTAAGCTTTGCTTCTGGTGCAGATACAAGCTCTGTACTCACCTTCTGAAAACACAAGAGGCCAGATGATCAAACAGATTATAAAACCAAACAGTTTATTCAGGTGAAAAGATTAATCTGATTTGAGGGTAAAGACAGCTGCATTAATGTCAGACATAAAAAGGCAAGAAATGTATTACTTCCTAAATCATCTTTAAGAATGAAAACATCCACGTGGCAACAGACATGGACACTACATGGAGCCTAAATTGAAAATCTAAATCAAAGACTTTATTATCTTGTTTTAAAAAAATATTTGAATAAGTCTTCTGCCGAATAACATGGAGTCAAGATAAAGATGAGCAGCTTCGATTCACCTTCCCCAGAGGGAAGCTTTTGCATGTTGAACAGCCCATGGGTTTTATGTACTTTGCATGTTGCCTACAAAGCCAAACTGTTAACTGTGCTCTTCAAGGCTAGCTTTATTAATTAATTTATTTTAAAAATGGTAGTTCTTCAGAGTAATGATGTGCTGCTCCCTGAATCAGAGATGGCGCAGCAGGTCAGACACTAGGCAGTCAAGTGAAGCTGAGTTGTGCAAAACAAGCAAGCCAGATGATGCCATTCATTAATGGGAACATCGGTGCAAACTGAAGAGTGGAGCTGAGGGGAGGTCCCTTAGGATGCACAAGAGAGCCAGACAGAGACTGAGGCAGAGGGATGGAGAGAGGGGAGGGAAGACGAGGTGGAAGGGAATTCAGTATGGGGCTTACTGCCAGACCTTTACAACTCCTTCATTATTGAAGCAGTGCAAGGGGAGAACAGGGCCAATGCCTGCATGTAGAAGAACACACAGAGGCAATAATATAGATTCCTGCACAAGCAAGACAGCGCAAGTTCACTGCTTAGTCAACCTGCAGCCTTTAGGATTTGATGAAGCAAGAATTTTTTTCCCTTACTTTCGATTTCCACCTACTTCTCTGTGAAACGACTGTGGAGCAAAACGCTGGTAAAATAAAAATGGCAGGAAGGGAGGCTTTCACCCAACATATCTCATTTCTCATTTTATATGAAGAAAATGCATGTCATTAAAACCGATTTACGTGCCTGGAATACTGTGCTGTTTATTTGACAGCTGGAAAAAGAGTGAAGTTTGATTTCGGGACTGTTTACAGCATGCGCTTTCATTTCTGCATGTTTAATGCAAGTGTAAAGTGTCAGAAAACAAGCAGGATTGTTAAGCTGTACAACTTTAAACATAAAATATTCGCCCGACAAAAAACGAAAATAAAAAACTAAAAGATATGGAGGTTTCATTGTGCATTATCTAATTAATGCACAATGTTCCCAAAGGGAAGTGTTGTGATGTTGTTCCAAACGCTGCTGTGCATTCATACTTTGTGTGCGTCAATGGCAGATCAAATGAAATCTTCCTGGATGCTCCATGCAGATGTTAATGGCTGCGGCAAAAGATTAAAAGTGAGCGCTGTCATGGTGGAAAGAAACGAAAAGGAGCGTCAAGAACTTGTGCCTTAACAGAACAGCTCGTCGGCTATTTGGAACTATTTTGGGTACAAGAGAGGTGACACTACCACCACAGGTACTCAGCAAGACATGGTGCCAAGCACCAGGGAAACATGTTTAATCTCCGCTGCCACCTGCAGTACAACCACGAGCTATAGACGAATCCAGCAGCCGTTGTGTGCTTTGCCAACTTGTGGCGTTGCCATTACCGAGTGTCCTAATTACCTCGCATCTGCCGACATGGACACTGGCATGGATAGCTGGACTGATGACGTTAGACAGTGGTCTACAGTTACTGATGAGGGTATCTTACCTGTTAATCTCAGTGATTCTGTTTTTTTTTATATTAGACAGACATCAGTATTAATTAAAACTCTGCTTCACTTGACAGAAACTGATTATAGTAACTGACAATTCACACTGGAATAAACATAAATTTGGTTATAATTTATTAAAAGTTGGTAAAGAAATAGCTTCAAACTTTTGCAATGACAGTTATTTTCTATTCTATCTCTACTCTTTAGGTTGAATGACACCTTTATACGTGGTCTGTTTGTATTACTGACCGAATCATATTTATTAAGAAGAATAGAAGAGTTACTAAATTCTAGCATTAGCTAAAACAACGTTACGTTACTAATGTTATAATAGCAAAACTTTCAACAATGTTATTGCATATTGCATGTTTTACTGATATGGTGCAGCCCTAATATATATATTGCATGTTCAGGAGAGCTATTTAATTAGAATCAGGTGTGTTGGAGCAGGAAGACATCTAAAATCCTGTAGGATTGCGGCCCTCGAAGACCGGGGCGCGAGTCTGAGACTGAGCGGGGCAGTCACAGCCGAAACAGTTAGCTGTGCATTACCACTACTGTTAAAGTGAAGTGAGTTAACCCTGAAGCTAGCTGCAGCCTCAGCACTGGAGAAATAGCCTCCCCTCCGCCTCCCGATCTCAGTTTGCAGGCGGAAGCAGAAAAGTTTAACAGCTATTTCTGCTGGAGATTTCACAGATAGAGGAAGCAACAGACCAGAGCAGCATGATTGCTAAACCATCACAAAAATGTTGTGGTTCAGGAGCAAAAAGACCAGACAGAAAGATGACTTAACATAACTGGTTTTGTTGTTGCTGAATGCTCATGTGAGCACAGTGTTTAGTTCACCCGGTATAGCAGGCCCCCCACATAGACCCACATTTTCATCTATCTACTGTACAAGGACACTAGAGCACACAGAATGTTAAAAAAACAAAAACAAAAAACGCTTGTGTGTGTGGAGCACACTACACAGATAAGTAAACAAAAGGCAATGTAGCAAGAGCTAGAGCTTGGCTAGCTATATTAGCTAGCATACTACATTTAGATACTGTACACACTTAAACGTAAGAGACATTATGGCAGAAAAGCTGCCTGTATGGAGTAGGAAAAGAAAAACTGTTCTGGAGAAGGATACTGCAAAGAAAAAAGCTGAAGTACAGCGGAACAAGAGCAGTGTGTGCATCGGTGGCGTCAGCTGAAGCAATAGAAAGGGCTGCAAAGTGATGCCATAGTGGTCTTATTTCTACTTGATAGATAAGAAAACATTATAACTTTTGGAGAAAACAATCGATGCTGCTCAGTGCATGTGAACCATGGGGAACAAGCATTGCGTGTTCCTGTGCTCTGGAGGCGTGGCTTCAGGGGAAATCTGATGAAAAGGGTTTGGACTTTGAATTGTGTATTTTCAAAATGTAGCTTGCTCGAGCTGTTTTTCCAGGATCTCATACCCTACCTTTAATAGAAAAAAAACCTGTTAAAGATGTACAGATATTCATTTTAATGAACTTCAACAGTTATAATGATTTCTTTTTGGTAGTAATTCCCCTTCTGGCAGATATTTTTGCCAAAAATAAACTACAAATATATGTGTTTTCATTTTAGAAAGGAGAATGAAAGTCTTTGTAGAAGAGCCAGTTTACGTCAAATGATCATTCACAGATAACTGACAGAGATGTGAATTGACACAAGTCACTGAAATACTGTGCATGTAAGCATTTTAAGAATGTCATAATACAGAATTTAACTGAACTGCTAGCATAGACAACAGGCTTTGCTACGCCTGTAATTCGTTCTCCATGTTGAATTAACCACTGTTAATCCAAGACTGTCTTTGTTTTACTCTGGAAAAGAGTCATGTGATGGAGGCGAGATGAATCAGAGACGGATGTGCAGTAACTGACTAATCATGATGAGACCGTACTTGCCAGCTTAATATTTTCCAACAGTCTCTGATCCTGACAACTCGGACTAAAAGGCAGACATTTGAGGTTCTGAAAAGTCATAGGTGCCGTGCATGGTACAAGCAGAAATACTAAAAGATATGCCCTTTACCACAAAAAAATATTGCCGAGTGTGAGGGTAACTTTTTAAAAATTTTTAAATTTAGCCATGTAAGTCACATTTTTAAATACATACGGACATATTTCCAATTTCATATCAGGGGACAGTGAGGGCCATTCCAAAAGATTCAACGTCTGCCTTTTAGCCAGCTGTTGCTTTGCATTCTTTAGTTTCTGACTTCGAGATGAAGTTTGATAACTTTTACCATGTAAATCCTGGCAGTGCATTAACCCCACACACAGGAATGATGCCCCACTACTGCGGTGTCAGCTGAACTTTGCTGCAGCATCTCCACCTTTTATCCCCATTGTGCTTGAATTTAATCACAATTATATAAAAACTAAATGCAGCAAAAAAAAAAGAGAAAAGACTAGAGAAATATAATACTATTAAATATTAAATAAATTCATAACGAGAAAGATAATAATAAATCATTTATATAAAATAGAGTCAATATAAGCATTGCATAGAAATAAAATAAATTAGACAAAGAAATAAAATAAAACAAAAAACAGAAGTGGCTTGTTAAACATTTGCAAATGTTTTTTTCAAATATTGTATCCACTTCTACAAATAATTAAAATGCTATTTCTGAATGACATTTAGGACAATGGACACAGGAAGAAGTTTATATATTTTCCTCCCTCCCAACTGTATGCATTAATTGGCTCCATTAAAAATCCTCAGTTAAGCCGCCAACAGGCGCCCACAACTGGTGTGTTTTACCAACATGTTTGAAAATGCCTTCTAAAAATAACAAAAACAATTAATGATTTATCATTTTTCAGATTATTTCATTTTAGTGCCCAATTCCCAACTTAACAAATTAATCTAAGAATGAACTATGACTTTTATGAAGCACCTCTACCTGATCACTGAATACCCTCGGGCAATGTTCAGAGGTGATTGTAGAAACTGGGGGTCACAAATCTATCCAAATCCACAGTGAAGGACCACCAACTCACCTGAAATGACCCTACTCAAGAAACAGAGTTTCCACTTGGATGGCACTGGGATTTTTTCAATATTTCTGCTCATCCTATTATCACTCCTTTAGCTCGGTCAGATACACAAATGTAATATAAGCTTACCACGTCAGCCCCTCTGAAGGAGCTTATGTTCAGACTTTCAGGATCAAATTATCAGTAAAAAGTACTGTTATATCATTGATTCATTTCCTAACCAAACAGCAAAACTCAGACTGAAAAACATTTAAATATTGCACGGCCGAAGTACTGAATCTATGTTAATGCCAGAATATGTTACTTCTTTAAAAAAGCTTGACTGATGTAGAAAACTAAACAAAAGATTGTTAACCAGTAAGTTGTTCCCAGAAAACTTTGTGTCTTTCGTTCATATTTTTTTTTCTTTTGAACCGACCTTGGCCCAAATCTTTTAGATCCGTGCCATACATATTTCTGCTCCTTAAAAGTTTTTTTTTAACCAACAAAGTAGATCTGAATGTGGGACATGGGAGCAAGCAGTGTGATGCTGCACATTACACGGCGCCAACAGCAAATAGATGTTTTACAGATTAAGTTCATAGATAAAGGGCATGCAGCATGTTTTGTAGTCTTACAGACTTATCTACATACTGGTTCAGAATGAAAGCTAAAGAAACTTTAAGAGCTTTAGTTTACATGTCTTTAGTGAGCAGTGGTGCTGTGACACTGTGCAAGGAAACATCACAAAGCAACCAATCAAGGTTTCTCTAATTTCTCCTATACAATGTCTGTTGCGGAACAAAGATTATTGAAAACTTAATGTGACAGTGGTGAATCTGAAAGATTTAAACTTTTTGTGATTTTAGAGAAAGATCAGTAGACCATAATGTCCTCTTTGTAGCTCGGTGGACAAATATACAAATTCAGCACATAATAGACCTCATCACAAGTGGCCACTCGGTGAAGTTGCAAGGTGTGAACACACGTACTTCAAGCTATCCTCCTGTTATTTAGTCATCCAAGATGCACGTCAGCTCATTTTAAATAAAGGTAATTCAAGTCACCTAATGTTTTTCTTTTAATACTGAAGCTCTATAAAATAATTGAATAACTTTTTTTTTTTTTACCTAATTCTGGATGCATTTCGGACAGGATGTGTTGATAACAAGCAGCAACTTCTGGTGGAGAAATGTGAAGCCTACGCAAAGTGCCATAAAATAGCAGTCCCCCCTCTCAACCACTAGGGGCTGGCTCTAAAAAGGAGTCAATCCCCATAGACTCCCATGATAAAATGGCTAACTTCACCGCAGGAATAAACATGTTTACAGCTTGGTACAAAAAAAACATTTTAGGTTTAATAGGTCAAGTTTACAACTGTGGGGGGAGTGAATCTTTTTATAACTCATCAGTTTAGATGCAATTTAATCTAGAAATTCTTCATAATTAGGGGCGTGTCCTCTTGATTGACAGGTACCAGTTATCTGGCGGCAAGTACGCAGAGGGTAGCACAACCACAGTTTTTAGCCGGCCGACAGCGAACCTTAGCTTTAGTCCACCTACCTCTGTTAGCTGGTTAGCTCCTATTAGTTCTGTTAGCTCTTAGCTACAGGCAGCTCAGAGTTTGATGGATGTCAATCATCGCTCCTCACACTCACAGCCCCCCTCTTAGCGCCACCTCTTTGCCCATTTTTGTATTTTCCGGTAGTGACAAGACTTGTGACGCTACCAAGATGGCGATGGTGGGAACCTACCAACCAGCCTCAATTCAGCTCTTAAGAAACCTACGGGTCATGTGACAGAGGGTCTGTCCAGATATTTTACAGTCAATGGTTGATACACATCATCATTTTAGAGTTTCCTAACAAGCATAGATTAACCGTAGACTCTTATGTGTAGTTGAAAAATGATTAAAGAAAACTTTTTTTCAATCTATAGATTATTTATACTCAAACTACTTAAATAATGTTTACATGGAGCAGATGATGGGTGACAGCATCCGCACTAAGAATATTAAGGTAGAGAGCCAAGCTATGATTTTAATTTGTATCTCTAATAGGGATCGACCAATAATCGGCATGGCCGATAATATCGGCCGATTTTGGGCAATTTTATGATAATCGGTATCGG
>JBBBVU010000001.1:28717665-28752848 GCA_037177055.1 Atherinosoma microstoma | reverse complement strand
GTTGGACAGAGATCTAATATTAAGTAAAGCCAGCTTTATGAAGTTTACGCTGGTTTCTGTGTTATTCTGATTTGTACGTGGTATAGTTAACAGATTCGATCTAAGCTTTAGATGAATATTGATACAAAACATGTACCAGATGCAACATTCCCAGTAAAGCAAGGTGTTTGCATCCCTGAGAAAAAAATGAGCGTACCTCCATTTGGTGAAAGCTCTTCTGACATCAAGTTCTCCAGACACAGGGTCGACAAGCGGATGGAAGACTGGGATGTCAAACACCAATTTCTGAAATAAAGCACGGTGAGGAGATTGTTTGCCTCAATTTTATGTTGAACCACATTTAAGGCAATTTATACAATCATTAACATTTCAAGACAGCCCCGTCTCCATTTCTACATTTTCCTGAACGAATAACAAAAACGAAGAGATTTTATTTGTGCACGATTTAAAAACCAAGGTCAAACAAACACCAATACTTACAGGACAGTCTCCGTCTGGATAGTTGTCTGGAATATACACAGTGAATTTGAAGACACCATCCTGGTACAAACCATGTCTGATGAATATGACTCCAAACCACACTAAAACAAAAAAAGATATTTGGCATTTTAAAACCATTAAATGAGTCAAATCAAGATTTAATTATGCTGAAACTTAATTACTTATGAAACTGAACTTCAAAACAAAAAGGCTCCTTACTTAGTGCCGACTTGTAGGATGGCTGGACATAAATTCCAGGGAGTTTCTGCTTAATCACTAGTGTGCTGCAGGTCACATGGCAAGAAGTTAGATTAGTACATATTAAAAACAAACTTGGAAATTATTCTATTGTTGGGTAACAACTTAAAGGGGTATTTCAAATTCAGTTTAATACAGACCATGTGCTTAAAATAACTGCTACTAACATAATAGATTAAATGTAAGACATAGAAAATGAATCAAATGCTAAAGGAGCAAAATCAAACTAAATTTAGAATTCTGATACCAGACCAGTACTTACAACTCGGCCAACAGTGAGTACTCCAAGTAAAAAGGACCATAAGAGGCGTGCGTGCCGTTAGCCGACTGAGCTGGAGTGCCCATTGATACAGGCTTCGTAATGGGAGTTGCATTTTTAGGAATGGGAGGAAGCTGCTTTTTGCCAAAGGGAAGCCGGGCTGGGCTGGCTCTCTGCTCCCCGTGCCCACTCTGCTCCTCATCAGATCTCTGCTGTTTTGTACAGGAAATATGACAAGGGTCACAAACACAGATAGGGGAGACAAAAAAAAGAAAAAAAAGAGAAGGATTTAGAGAAGGCTAGAGTTAATAAGCCACTGTCGACACTCAAAACTATACCAGTGCCCCAAGGTAACAACCATTAGCTGAGACCAACCTCTCCGGTTACATAATCCATCTGGTTTTCAGCTTATCAGGAAACTGAGTTTAAACACAAGAGGTTGCTTTTAAGACAGTCACTGCATCTTACTGATGATGCTGAATAAATCTGTTACAATGCAATGTCACTAGAGGTGGACCACTTGATTTTTTGTTTCTTTTTAAATAATATTAGGCCAATACTTGAGTACACAAACTCATTTAAACAGCCAGGAACATGCAGTTTTGTTTTCTGTAAAATAAGATTACCATGCTACAGATGATACAAACCAACATATGTATACTGTAGATTAACTGGAGGCCTTTAGGCCCAAATAATCAAGGCATTTAGCTGAAAGCTGATAAACTGTAGCTGCCCTCGTCGATGGTGTATTGTTTGTTTCATTAAACTGTCAAAACATGAATGTTTATTGAATGGAGTTTTGTTCAAGTGAACTATCATGAGTAATATTCAGTCGCATTTACATCATTGCAGATCAGCTGAAGCTACCGACAGCAGAAAAGGAAGAACCTGGTCTTACAGTGAACTTAACTTCCGTTTGCTTTTATGAAATGAGCAAGTGCAACTGGCTTTGTGCTCTCAGCTTAATTTATTAAGCACGTTTATGGAATATGTGTCCAAACTTAAGTCAGAGTCTTTATTATGCTTTGTAGTCTTCATCATCGCAAATATGAGCAGCAGGCTGCGTTTTATGGAGGATAAATGTTTTCCCCAGTCGCTAAGATGAGTGATCATATTTTCCTTCTCAGCATTCCACAACATACGCAGTGCAACAACCTTAACTAAAAAAAAGTTTACGTTAATATTAGTATGAGCAGGCATGATTTTTTTCTCCCCCCCCCCCATTGTTAAAACTGATAAATCTCTAAAGTTTGTGCATCATCTGGCATGCAACACCATAATAAATAATGAATGTTAAGACGTTTCCCTGATTGCTAAAGATCATTATTGGCCTGGAAAACAGCAAAACCATCAATCATTTAATGTCACTGCACATGTGGAGCAGTGAGGCGAGGTGCATCACAAAGTCACAAAATACTGAACACTGCTGATGATCACTAGAGGTATGCAAGGTATGCTCACAATGTTCACTGCAGTAATCAAACGAACGTAGCCTGCAACTTTCACGTCAGGCTACAGAAATGTTTCTGTGACCAAGTAAAAATAATTTTAGTCACACCCATGTTCAAAGTGCATTGTTTACCCCTTTACTTCCACACAAGTTTACCTACCTTCCCCTCTGATGATAGAAATACTGTAGAAACCTATAACCTACAGAACCACCGATGCAACAAACAATGCAATTTTTCATAGAAAAAAAAAGGAGAGTGGATTCATCTTATCAATATCTGATCAATATTCATAGTCTTCAGACCTTCATCTTACAGAGCATGAACTTATTTCCAAAGGAGGACTTTGAAACATCACTTTAACCTTCGTAGCAGAGTTCCAGTTTAACTAAATTCCTGGAAAAATTAAAAACACGTGGAAACAAGTGCATGACTGAAGGCTGGGTGCCTCTAACAAACAAAATTAACAGTGAATCGAGCATGAAGCTGTGGAGAAATAAATGAGCATTTTTTGGCATGAAAAACACTAAATGCCATGGTTAGTTCTGGTAAATTCCTGAAAAAGCCTTCCTTAGACCTACATCATCTCCATCTAATGCAGGCTTTTAAGCCAATCAGTGGCTCTGTGCTATCAAGCTTTTATATTAAATGTGCTCCCACACAACTAATCTCTCAGCATTGTTAAAAGGTAACAACTTTACCTTACGACTTGTGCTGGCAGACATGCTCCAGAAAGGGTTTGAGTTCATTACTCGTTCATAGGTTCAGATTTGTGTCCCTCTTGCATTAGCAGGTCCAACAACAAGTACCGTGGGGGCCATCCGTAGCTGTGTTGGAAAGATGACACGTTAAAATGATTGCTGCAGCAGCTGAGGTCATACAATAACAACTTGATCACAAAGTCTACAGTCAGCACTTAAAAGCCTATTCGAGCAATCCATTTTTAAAATATGCAAGTTAAAAATGATAAAAGTATAAATGTTATGGTCTGACAGAGCAAAAACAGAAGTATTATTGGCAAGGGATTAATCTTTAAATCAAAGCTTGTTTAGAACACCTTAGCTTCATGCTAACTTAGCCGTAAGTGCTCTAGTTGCTGAATTGTTGTGGACGTTTAAAATAATGAAGTAGGTCATGTAAGCAGTTACTGGATAATCCCAGTACAATTAATTATACTATGAAAGCTGTGATATTTGTGGCAGGATATCAAACTATCGTGTCTTTCTCCACGGAATGGAGACGTTGCATTAGCAAACATTTTTTGACCTGCGTTTGACAACAAAAGTTTTGTTTTTTTCCCAGCTGACAGCTGGAAATCTAGGCAAATAATATTTCAAGGCATGAAAGCATTGAAGTTAAAGACAACACAGTAACAGTGTGATGTAAATGGTCGGTTTCTCTTGATTCCTTTTATGTTATCTATAGCATTAGCTTATGTGCTACTCTTGACGTTGCTAACTTGACTGTACCTTTAATTAAACTCCCGTAGCTATGAAGGCTTTGTGATGTAACTCACCGTATTTACTCGAGATCGCTAAAAGTCACTTTAACAGAGATGTTAACGCGTTTCCTATTCAAATCTTTAGCAGAAACTGCTCAATTCATCGCCACTCCTTTATGTGTCATTGCTGCTAGCTGGCTAATGTTGGCTAACTAAACAATTTGACAGACAGAGAAACCGGAGTTCAATCTAACATAATAAGTGGGCGTTTTTTGGTGTGTGAAAGCCTGTTCTCATTGGTCAATTGGAAAACCGTTGTTGCAGTTCATTTGCTGGTGCTTGTGTCACGTGTAGGAAAATGTGTACCCTTAAAGGGAAACAGTAGCAGCAGCTAGCGTTGTGGCTTGCTGTCAATCAAACATAAACCTGAGCCAAAAAAAAAAAACAAAGATAAAAAAACATGGAGTCATTAACAAAATGGCCTTTAGTAAGGTTACAGACAGCATGCAAATGGAGTGCTAGAAATTCTTAACTACCTTAATAACCACATTTGCTTTGTTATTGTCTTAAAAAGTCTTCTACCTCGCCAGCCCCACTTTACATGAAATCAAGAACTGTTCATCACCAGAAAAAGTTGGACAACATGGTGTGTAGATATAGATAGATAGATAGATAGATAGATAGATAGATAGATAGATAGATAGATAGAAGTGCAGAAATAGTATTTAATGGTAAACTAAGAAAAAGAGTAATATTGTATTGAGTTAAGGTATCTAAATAATAATATTGCCACTTCTTAGTGTGGACAAGCTCAAACAACACGATGATAAAGAGAAATTTCGGTAGAATCAAACATCAGACCTCGGGACACTTTAAGTAAACACAAAAAATACACACTTTTCTAATATCTCAATGTTCCGGTGTACCAAACAAAGTCCCTAGAGGTTAAGATGCAGCTAAGCCATCTGTGTCACACATTTCTTTAGTTTTGACCACGCTTCATTGGCAGTTCATTTTGTTGATTGATTGATTTCCTAACAATTACCCCTAATTAGTTTTCTGGTGAGAGGGAAAAAAAACTAATTTAATGCATGGGTGATTGCACTAATTGGGAGAAATGACATTGTCCAAGTTTCAGAGTAAATACAAATTATTGACTCCATTATTGTTATCTGATTGTATATTGTCCCAAGTACACTTCACTGACAAAGGTAATTAGTGTCCCGCTTCTTTATTAGGGCAGCCAATGACACAGGGTCACCGTCACTTTTTTGACATGTACAAATCAAAGACCACCTCAAAACAAATAAGTTCATGGCTGCTTTGCCTTCATTGGCATTGAGGTGAACTGTCTGACCCAAACAAGGGTGCAAGTATCCACACCAGTGCCTCTGTAATGAGTTTTTGGTCTTTGCCATTGATTCTTTATCTAATCAATTATCTTGACCTTGTTTGGTTAAACAAATATGCTAATGAATGTGATTAAAGTGTGGAGATTGGATTGCTTTATTAAATATGTGACCTGTTTGAGTTGGATTTGCTTTCGTATTAAACAATTCGGGGATCAGCTGCACTTAGACACAGAAATTTTAGTTTTTTTCACTTTGCTTCTTTGTTTATTTTTTGTCATATGATAGAATCAAATAAGACCCCGACATTTTTATTTCATTGAAAATATTTAAGATCTCTTTACTGACAGATGCTTAGGCTTTTTTTCATCTTAGAGTGCACAGCTGAATAGGAAGCATCTCCCTCAGATCTTTTTATATTATTTGCCAAGTACATCAGTGATGTAATGGGATGTTTTATTGTCTGATTGTTCCTATCTGAAAGATTTATATACTGCAGTTTCAGCAGAAATTTCCAGACACTGACCTGCAGCTGGTGCCAGAATTCAAATTTAAGATGAAATATGTTACCTTCTGTTGGTCCATTTCTTCAGAGAATTTTAAACCCACTGATTCAGATCTACAATTTGGTTTAAATGACAGTTAAAAATTACAATTGGCAGTCCCCAGTGAAACCTGTCTTGACAGCACATAGATATAAAGAAAGTGAAAACAGATGACTCCACATCCAAATAATATGTAGTAACAAAGTTAGTTTGAATAAAGAAAGCCAAATCTAGATTCAAATGTAATATTCATTTTAGGAATATGAACAACTAGGGAGTAAAGGTTTAAAAAAAAAAAAAAAAACATCATCCAAAGCCTTCATATAGCAATAGTCTTTCCTTATCCCTGAGGCTATGGCCTGGCTAAAACCTCTGTGCAGCAATTATTTGCTGTAATGACTGCAGTTCAAATAAGCCTGGAGATTTTATTAAACCAAATGAGAGAATCATCGGTGTATTATCACCTTGTGATTGACAGTGACAAGTGTTGGGCAGGCTCGGATGTGAGCATGATGAAGAAGCTCTCTGCAAAGCTCTCGATAATGTTACCCCTGATAAAGTTGCCTGGAAAAACCTCAGCCAACATATGGAGAGGGAAAGCTCTTCGCATATTAATTCCAATTGTCAGATCCCTCCAGTGGAGGAAGAGGAGGAGGAGATGGTGGGTGGGTGGGGGAACCTAGTCTGGCAGGCAGCCCCGGTTGCCCCTCCATTCACTGACTGGGATTCTACGCAACTAATGAAAAAGAAATCCATTGTGCTGATCATATGCATAGATTTCGCTCGATAATAATGATGGAAAAGAAATATTCATAATAAAAGTAAAGGTCACTCGCTGCTGCAGCTAAGCTTCCTAAGCTGCAACCTTTGTGAGAGCAGTTGTCAGGTTCCAGAGATTTAAAAAAAAAAAAAGGGAAAAGGGAGGGTCGTCAAGATTTAACCCTACGAAGGTCGAGAGGTGAGACACTTCGACCAAGCTGCCGGACTGTAGCCATTTGGTCACATGTTTATCTTTTTCCAACAGCAAACAAAGTTTATTCCAAGGCGGCTCTAACAGCCTCTGGTGGGGACGGTTAAAGGTCAGACTCAAAGTTGTGATTTACATAGTCCTCTCTGGTGCGCACTATCACAGCTAGTGTATACATTGCTCAGGGATTTGTTTAGTCTAGTTAATAAAATACTGGGAGATATGAACATCCGCCTCTCTTTTCTTCAGCCCTCCTCCCTATGTAGGTCACCTGGGCTTCTTCAGGTATATGAGCGATAGAGCGCAGGGGTGGAGAGAGCCATGTCTCACCTCTGAAGGACATTCACAGCGTTATTACTGCCTGCTGCAACTTCCACGCTGAGCCCAGTCTTCATATGCATCGTACATTGGCATTTATTAGTGCCATGCACTAAGTACAGGCCATGTTATTGAATTTGAATATCAGCTCCAAGCCACATTCACAGACCCTGGAAATATATTATATTAAGATGAAGCAATCTCATTTAATAACACCCAAACTAATAAAAGGAGAGCAGATTGGAAATTAAATTTATGAGTATTGCTTGGCAGCAGGAGTGATCCAAAGAAGCCCAGCTTGGTCTGTCATATGCAGATATTTGCTATAGCTTGCTATAAACCCAGGTGTTGGAGAAATGTCTGACTTCTCCTCAGAGGAAACATGTTGAAGAAGCAGCAGGTATGTTTGTCTTTGTTGGAAAATAAAAGAGATGTGCTGTCGGCCACCATCACCAAAGTGGACAGGAAACATTTGACCGGGATCGTAACAACCAGTATGAAGCTGAAGGTGAAAATTGTAATGTAATGTGATTACAAATGCTTCACTTTAATACCCCTGTTGTATTTGTGAGCTCAGAATTTGTTTAACATTAACTTTAATCAGCTTTTTTAGAAAAACATTTTTTTTTTCACATTTCTTAAGCTGTAGGTGTACAATTAATGGATGCAAAAGTAATCTTTAATCTGCTACAAAATATAACATGGCCAGCAGTTTAAGAATCCTTTTTTATTTTGTTTTAAAATCTGAAGCATAAGCTTCTAAATTGGCATTCATCCAACAGCAGTCGTATCAGTCTGTGCCAGCAGCTCAAATTAAGGAAATGTCCCTCGTTCGCTTTACAGACTCCACTTCACGAGGGCTGTAATTTTTACCTCTCGTGTCGTTGATGGACAACACTCTGTTGGTCAGTGTTGCTGCTTTGCGTGTGCACGTGTGTGTATACACAACAGCCTTTCGCCAAGACATCCGACAGGCTCGGTCCATCTGTGTGTAAATTTTGACTCCCAGTGGAGCTGTGACTGCCACTCACTGCCCAGTCTGCCTCGTGCCAGCCATTGATCGTTGCATATATCTTGCTCTGTACTTCCCAAACCTTCATCAACAGATGCGGCTGCAGAATTGATTAGCAGCAAGTCAATGACCAAATCTCTTTGGAAACATTTTTATTTATGTGTGTGTTTATGTGGATAGCTTAGAGGGCCATTAGCAGGATTACCTTTGAGGCTTGGCTGAACAACAGATGTTCAAGGACGACTCAATCAATTTGACTTACAAGAGGCTGCAGTTGCCGGAAACAAGTCATAAGTCTGTGAGGGGGTAAAGAGGGGTTAAATAAAATCGGTTCACTGTGGTAATGAGCAGGTACAGCAGAGAAATGGACATACTTAGTTCAGTGTGAGACCTGACATGTTTTCTAATCTTTATGGGTTAATAAACCTAAATCCTTTCAGCGTTGATCATAATAGTTGAGTGGGCATTTTAACTACTGAGCTTTAAAACTGTGTGAGTCATTCTTTAAATGTCTGCATTATGTAATCTTCATCCAGATCTAGATTGGTATGAAAGTAAAAGCTTTAAAGTGGTTTAATCTATACTAAAATACTTTTGTCTTTTAGCTGCATCCCTCCCAAACCCACTTAGTTTGGCCTTTGAATATATTTGTTATTTGTTAAAAAAGATCCCCATTGGCTGCTACAAGGTAGCAGCTAGTCTTCCTGGGGTCCATAAAAGTCAACATTACATAGATTATTCAGAATAAATCTGACATGTAATTCTCATTTTTTAAAATAGACATAAGCCGTACAAACAGACAAGAAACAATCAATTACCTCTTTTTGGAATTTATGTTCATTTGATACAAATATGACAACCAGGCGTAGTGCAAAACACATCTATCTAGAGGATTTCAGGCCAAACAGAATTGCATGGGCATAAGTAAAATATTTTCATTAAAAACAGCCCCAGCCTACAGAAAGACCGGTTTTCATTTTAATTTGGGTGGAGCGGTGCATTCAATTATACAAGCATCTATATAGAATTCAAATTAATTTCAGGATATGGAAATATCCATTATATTCAAATAATCTCAGTTTAGCACAAAATTGATTATTTTCTCAGTGAAGATCATGTTCTTTCTTTCTTTTCAATTTTCCTTTTTCCTCTCATGAATCAAATATTGAACAAATGTGTTGCACAGACGCACCATCTTCCTCTGAAGTCCATGCTTATGCTTCCTTATCTGCAAACTTATTAAAATGAAGTCAGAACACAAAATGGTATTTAAAAAGTTTAAGTGAAACAATTTGCATTGGGAGTGTGTGAAAATGCTAATGCATGCTTTCACTAAGCCTCGCAATCACTGTCATCCATTTTCAGCTCTGATTGTTTTCCACATGGATGCCCTCATTCATTATTGCAAAATTATAAACATAAAGAATATCTCTGTATTAATATTTCTCCGTTTTGTAAAAGCTCAATCAACCATAATGTCCTAATTTTTTCTCTGTGAACCTCATTTTTTATTATCTCGCTACTCAAGGAATGGATGTCCCAAAAGGGATTTATTTCATTTATCAGGATTATTGAATTAAATTAAACGAGACACTTCCCGCAAGCTGAACGGAGGTACCTTATCCACTTAAAAGGAAGGCCTGCTCTTCACTGCTATTTAGGCAAACACATTAGGCAGCAAATGCCTTTTGTTAGCTGAGCCTAGGTTACTGCATAATTCATTTGTTCATTAAGGAAAAGCATTGAAAGTGCTTGAGGTAAGTGGAAAAGGTCATGTATTGAATGGATCTTTAATTAAGGTACTTTACAAGCACAGTTACACGACTGATGACATATGCATCTCGTTTGTTTACAAACAGAATTAGCTGGCAGGAAAGACAATAAGAACAGACAAAATGATGGAAATGAGGCAGGAGAAAAAGACTGAACTTGGCTATTAAATGAATTGAACAACTTCACAGAAATGTTTGTTTATGTGTAAATTCATGACTATTTAAGATTATTCTTATTTGTTTAAACATTTTATTATATGTGCAGAATTGATGGATGTCATAAAGAGGAGAAAACATCTGAAAAACACACCCGGAAAGATTTTCCAAGAAGCTCCGCTGTAATACTCGACTCTTGCAGCAGATGGCAGACTGTTTCCACTGATGAACAATCTCCCAGCACAAGCAAAATGCTGAACTTCTGTAACCTGCTGCTACGATTCTGGCTTCCCAGACCTCGCTGCTCTCGCCTGTGAAATGCATTCCCATTAAAAAGGCATTTTTAAAGCCAACACCAGTGCTATAACAATCATCTCCCCGAAGCCAAGCTTCCACACACACACACCCAGGAGTGCGGCACTGCCACACAGGCAGACATGTGGCGGTTGCCACAAACAAAGGCCCTGCGCTCTCCTCCCCATTCCTCTTCCCTGAGCCTCCACATGGTTACAGGCCAGCCTGCCATGGCCAATTACACCCACAGCCTAGTGTGTGAGGTCTCACGGAGACCCCAATCACCACTAACAAGATCAAGGCAAACTCTCTTATCACATCACACACACTACAAACATACACCTGCACATGTGTGCAAACTGTTTGTCCCCTCTATACCCCCAGCCTCTCCCCCTTCTTTTCCTCTCTCTGGCGCACTCTGAAATTATAACACGTTTGGAGTCGCTGTGGAAAGTGTATAGCTTTTTTAAGAGCAACAAAAATAACAGGGCGACAATCACGCTGTCACGTGGCTGTCTCCTCTCAGTGTATGTCAGAGTTCAAGCATTTGTTGGCCACACACACACAAATACACAAACACAATGACTGTATTTTTATGCAGGAGACTTAGGGCTGTCCAGTCGGAGGTATGTCTCAGTTTAAGAGATGCTTACATCCAAACAAAATAATCAAACATATAGGATTTTACCAGTTTGGGCTATCAGCTGTTCTTTGAAGGACTCTGTTGCTCTTTTTCAAACAGGACAGGTATCCAATCTTATGTTGTCCAAATCAGTCGCTGTTGATTACAAGGGCGTACATTTCACCCTGCTTATCAGACCTGGCAGATGCGGACAGGTTGGATGGCTGACAGAAAGAGAAATTCTACCTCTGTACCCTGATATAGACATCAATACCCATGAGGACAAGTGTCATGCGACTAGCATCCTGAACAGAGGTTCACATGCCTGCTCTCAGTGAGAGCCCATGCTTCATGTCCTCACACCAAGCTCTGATGTGGCAGCTTGCTAAATAATTTGTGCTTCTTTACCAGGGTCATTGGATAGAGAATCTGGTCTTTGAATAATTAATTGAGACACAATCTAAGCAGCCGACTTCTGTTTCCTCTTGGTTTCAGGCACATTGTCTGCTGCTGTCCCCTTCATTCATACTGACTCGCTGTCTAATTCATCTGGATTGAGACCTCCATCACAATAATGCTGTAGACAGGCTGGTGTTAAGACGATCCTGTCCTGAGCACGACCCACATGAGCTCAAAAAAGAAAACCACACACAGCCGCAGAATTTATTTTAATTTTGTGGATAAAAATAAAACAATAGCATATTACCATCGCAGCTTTGTTTAGCTCCATAATTGCTTTCATTAAATTCTGTGCACAATTGATACACGGTGTAGGTTGAAAGAGGCACAGTTGTTCTAGTAGGCTGGATATGAAATCTTTTATTGATACAGCTGTGTCTCAGATTTGATTCTTACAAAAACTGAGAGATAAAAATGGAGCCTGATTGTCTGTTGGTCTGTGAATACTAATAGCACCATTCAGGCTGCTGGATGGCCTCATGGCAGCTTAAGGGTTGGTGGTGAAACAGGCTTGTTACTGAGAGATTTCCCATTCAGGGGAATGACCTGGCAGCTGTATCTGGGGAAGGTAAATTTGGAGTAACTTAGGAAAAAGTTTTACAATTGTGGAAATAAGCTGTCTTGTGAGTAGGAATAAAGACTGAAGATCAGTATGGTTACATAGTCTGTGAGGTAAATATGAGGCTCTATAGCAAGATAGCCTTAATTTAACACAAAGCAGAATGAAAGAGATGACCTGGCTCTGTCTATTTGATCTGTTTCAGTCAAAACTATCCGGCATTATTTCTGCTCAGCAGTTAAAGTATAAATCTTACTTGCTTCATTTGTTTAAAAAAGAAGAATTGAATGAACATAAAAACACGTGATGTGGCGTAGATAAATGATGAGTTCAAATCACCCATTGCACCATGGGAAGAAGCAGGTTTCTCAAGCTTTTTTTCCTTTCCCCCTACTATTGCTTAGAGAAAACAAACAAACGGAAACAAAAAACATTGGAAAAGCTAAGAGTAACTCAAACACCTAAAAAGAAAAAACAGTGGGTCCACCCAGGAATCAAACAAGGGTAATTCAGATAAGAAAGCTTCCCCTTCAGTTTTTTTGTTGTTGTTTTTTTTAACATCTTCAGCAGTGAGGGAATGCATCTCTACCCATGACAAGAAAACTTACCTGTTCACCAAGCACTTATTGACTTTCCAGAAGGATTGTGTTTGGGGTAATAGGACATCATTTCATCATCACTTTGAGTCAATAATAGAGCACACAATCATCATACTTATTCTTTTACCCTTTTAGTTACCCAATCAGAGCAGCACAAACTCTACATAAATGTCCTTCATAAAGAAAAAAAAAAGAACTTGCTTGGAAAAAGTTTGCAAGTAGTATGAACAAAGTGACCTTTAAATATAACAGGCAAAGTATTCAGTTCACAAGTAAAACAGGCTCAGTCATTACAAAAACTTTGATTCTTTATTATCAATGGTAAACAAAAATATATATAAAAAAATTTAAATAATTGAAACAATATTTTTTTTCAAGTTCCAACTTTTATGTTGCGTAAGTAATAAATGAATAAAAAATATTTTACTGACATTTGTCAAATAAAATGTAACAAAAAAAAATAGAAAATAATGAAGAACCTCAGTTTTAAATTTTTAGTTTATCACTTTTGTAAATGGACTCAGCTATGATCATTTGTTTGATAGTGGAATATTTCCTGCAGACATTAAGTGTTTTTGCTAAACAATGTTGACAAATTGCCTTTTCTTGAACAACCACAGGAATCTCTTTGAGGAAGGCTGTAATATTGTCAGTAATGTGCATTTTCTGCACAAGTACTAATTCCTGAGATCAATCATTGTATCCAGACAGCAATTCTTGGATAAATACTGTAGACAACTAAGTAGGCAACTTTATTTAAAAGCCCTACCCTAAGAGCTTAAACATTAAGCATGAGTGACCCCAGTGGGAATCACACTTCTAAATCTGGCAGTTTTACTGGCCTGCGAGAGATATCATCATTGGGGAAACTGGACACCAATAGTCAGGCCTGTGTCTGTAAGGCTTAGCTTCAATTTTTGTGTCCACAGAACCAAGACTCTGAATCTTGTGTTTGCATTCCTTAAATACTTTCCCATCACTGCAAATCCAACTCACACTCGGCCGCCCTTGTGCTCATCACTGCTAGCCTCCACGTTGATTTACTATAATATTTTGTCCCTTTTGGTTCGTTTTGAGTAGACGAGGTGTGTGACCAGGGCCGGAAGCACTAGATAATGCCCCGGCATGGTTGTCGGGGTCTGTCTCCTTTCAGACAAGGCATGAGAGATAGGGCTATAAGTCTGGGCCGTGTGGTAAAAAGGACAGAAAGAGACAGAGCTCTTTAAGAAAATACACCAAGACAGGAAGAATGACACTTAGCCCTTAATCATCTCTATGTCTGCAGGGATCCCCTGTACTTTTGTGTCTATTGCAGATAATGGTCTTTCCTTACTTGACAGCATGTCTTTGCCGAGCCAGAGCTCTGTTTAAGTGTATCAGGGTGACAAAGTGCTGCTAGATTCAGTGGTGTCACAGCTCATCATGTAGTGACATTGCTGACAGCTGTGGGGTAAAGACAGTGAGGCTGTTGAATGAAGTTAGAATAGATTCGAGTGCAGTACACCCAACTTCCATAACAATGCCCTCCCTCGGGATTGTGCTGCAATATGCAATCCAATAACACCAGCTGGAACCACTGGACGACAGGAAGGGAAACGAAAGGAAATCTGCGAGTGCAAACCAAAATGCTGCCTCAGTTATTGGAGCACATGGGTGCATGTATTTCAGGAGAAAAAACCAGAGGCAAAAAGAGTACAAGAATGACAATGTTGTTTGTGGGTTAGAGCTCTCACGCGCTACAGTGGCTGGCAGCCTGTCCAAATGTACTGGCTCCTTCCAAAGAAAAAAAGAAAAAAAACATGGAGGAAATTCTCAGCCATCAGAAATAACCACACCATCTTGAATCTGCCCAGCCCCATCACTTCTCTTCTATGAGCCTGTCAGAGGAGACAAGTCCTTGCCAGGTCATCTGCTAGTTTTAAGGGACTTCCTGTTTGTTGAGAATAGTACAGACAAATTGTATAATGACAAATGGTGGGCCAAACATCGTGGGGGCGTGCTGTCTCTGGACCTCAAACTCAGTTGCAACTAATTTTGCCTCAACCCCAAAACAAGCAGAACAACATGACAATGACCGGGCTTTGTCTGTTTCCATGCAAAAATGTTCTCTGAGGTTTGGCTAGATGGGAGGAGAACTATGCCTGTAGCTATCCATTTTCTGCTGGGCTGTGATCAGTTTTTAGCATGATCACATTTAACATGACCAAGAAATTTACTTTTTTTTCCCTCCGCATTTTTACATGTAGGTCACGTACAAACCCAAGCTGAGGAGAGCTTATTTGGCTTGGGACTGATGTGTTTAAGAGACCTTGGTGTTAACATGATTCCTGCGTTCGTGCTTCTAATCAAAGCTGGATTAGATCATTGTCATCCTTTATTAGAGGTTAAGATTAAATGAAATCTTGAAGAAAGATATTCTGAGTCATCCTTCTGTTCAGACACAGCCTATTAAATTACACAGTCTGTCGTGTGAACTGTTATGCTGATGTGGCTATTATCTTTAAATGCATCCTAAATTCAAGTCAGTGGCTCAGCATTACCTTTAACTTACTTAAACTGTTATTATATCACCATAAATGACATCAACCCAAAAGTGCTTTAACTTCTGTCTGAAATAAGATGAGATGCTACATGAAATGGAAACAAAAGCACAATGATATCCAGGGTATCAAAACCCTTATTTAAGAATAGTGTATCAAAGATAAGAATATGAAATATGAAATTAAGAAATGCCCTTTAACATATTCTTCTCAGATGTGCTTATTTTGAACTTGTGTTGTTGAGGTGGGACAGGGCCTTAACATTCAGGAACTGATGGAGACATTAACCAACGTTTTGGAGAGAAAATATATTCCATTCTTACTTAAAATTTAAATCTTATAAAAATCTGACAGGTTTAAGGGATTTGAAATACAAGGGACAGATTTTTCATTGTTTAAACACTTGGCTTCTCAACGATATCAAATCAAATCAAACTTTATTTATAAAGCACTTTTCATACAAAAGCAGCGCAAAGTGCTTCACATAATAAAACTATTTTAAAATAAAACCACAAACCTTCACACTTCACACACTTAAATATAAAACAAGTTCAAGAACACACACCTGATCGTATATCTCTTTCACACACATAATCACACTCACATCTCCACAACACAAGCCCCCACCCCTCTCTGCACAAACATTAACTCTGACTTCTAATTTCTGTCTTTTTAACTGAAACATCAATATAAAAAACACGACTTGAGATAAACATCTGAGGATAAATATGCCCGCTAATCATGCAATTGCTAACTTGGAAATACCTAACCACTCATTATCAAGAACTGTTTAAGATCTGAGCATTTCTCAGCGTTTGTGATGAAAGATCAGGCTACCCATTCACACTGAACGTCTCTATAACTTAAATATGACCGCCATCAGGCTCCATGTATGAATAATCTCAGCCCTGAGGTGACCTATGCTATGTTTGTGGTGGTAAATATGAATGCAACACTTATCATGTGTGTGTCAATTTCAAAGTTGTTGTGCAGAGACTGGTGACATAACTAACTAGTGACATTATTCATGAATGTATTCAGCTTACATTTACCACAAGTCTACTTACAACTCAGAAGTACTTGTATTTTATGATTTAGTTTGTTTTTAAATGACTGAGCCAACAAATATTTCTAACTAACTACCATCTTTGGTTTGCCTGTCCCCAAACCTATCTACATTTGACTATTGTAATCATGTGATAGCTTTCCCATCCTCTACAGTTGCTTTTTATATATTTTTGTTTTCTTCTGTGGAGTATGGCGGCGCTTTTAATGAGATACAGCTCATTTTCAAAGACTTCATAACAAAGAGAAAAAGGGGGAAAAAAGCCATCTTCAGCAGCTTTGTGTGTTTAAATGGTACAGTGTAATGTTGGTGCTGACTGACTGTGTGCTTAGATTTGGCTGCTCAACTGCGTTGCTGAACTGTAATGAATGTTACGGTAATCTATTTCATCCCCCTGACCATTAGCAGGCTGTGAACACTCTAATACCAGTCCAGGCCTCATTTTCCAGGTCTCTGATCGCACCAAGAAGTGGGCACCTAATTCGCTCAATGAAATGGGGCCCGAGTTTACTGAGGCAGAGATTTAATATATCACGGAAAATTAGGTCGATTTTAATAAATTAAGCATCCCACTGCATAGCTCACATATGCTTACGGTGGAGGAAGGGCTGTTTTGCTGGTGGGAGGGCCTGTTATTTTAACATGTATATTAAATGGGGATGAGTTGCAGAGGAGAAGCTGGGTGGGCCCACACCAGAATCAGGAATCTAAGACCTTCCTAGTTCCTCTGTGACTTTGGAGTTCCTTGTAAAGAGGAGCAATTAAAGCCCTTGCTTTATCTTCAGTCTTCCCATTGGACTGCATGGACCTCCACATCTGAATGATCTATATTTATAGCGCCCTGGACCTCCCAAAAGCCACCGGCCCTTCCATTGGCACACAGCAACTTGTCACACAATGCCTGAGTAAATAAAATATGAGTTAGTACATTTTCACCATGTAGCACAGGGTGTATTTTACTTTTATGGCAACATATTTTGCTCATGATGGAGGGTGAGTGCGAGAGAAGTTGAAATGCCTCCATAAATCATTCCCTGCTTTCTACCTCAAAAATAGTGCTCACATGATAAATGCTAGTTTACTGGAAGCATTTTAACTCTGAACAATGAATCTGTGTGTGTGTTTGTGTGTGTGTGTGTGTGTGTGTGTGTGCGTGTGTGACAAATCTGGAAGCATTTTATGGTCAGCCACAGAGGCCTCTGTGATTGGACAAGCTATGTCACTCCTGGTCTTAAAAGACTTTGCACAACAAGCGAGGGCATCTGCGAGTCATCCTGACATTTGTGGGATAAAACAGATTCCACAGGATACACCACATAGTTCAGCTCTATCCAAATAGCCTCTATCTGCAGCCTCTTGCTGACTCATGACTCAACTAGGAACTGTGATTGTGGTCCATAACCGATACCTACGGATTTCTGGAGCGTCACACCTACTAATCTGGAAATGGATTTGTCATTGTTCAAAGAAGTCAGCACTGAATCTTATTACTGTGTGTGTCATTGTGAGTCAAGCCCCAAGGAACGAACTGCAGCTTCTCAGACGTTAACTTCATAATTGTTTTGTCTGCAGTCTGTCTACAGTAATGTTCTGTATAATACAATTCTGTATTACACTAATTAGAAGATCATTTTCAAATTGGGAGTTTTATCATCTAAAGTTCGTTATGACAAAAAATTACGAGAATTCAGAGAAGTCTTTGCATCCTGAAACGAGGTGTAAGCCAATATTGTACAGTTCTGTTTATGGGCTCCAATGCTACACTGCATTAAAGTAGACAACTTATTTCCTTTCTCCTCATGTTGACACAATTTTCTGAGGTCTTCATGAAATGTCTGTGACATGTTCTGCTCAAAATACCACAGAAATATACTATCACAGCTCAATCTTTAACCATGAATTTAGGGCTCTTTCCATAGCAGCTGGTTTTAGTGGGGGTGGAGTAAACCACTGAATTTCACTCCACCCCTCTCCTCTGTGGGCTGTGCTTTATTTGAGATCTCTCCTACAGTTCAGGACTATCATACAAATGTAAATTTAGAAAAAAAAAATGACTGTCTAGAGATGACCGGTATCTAACCTGAGAGCTCACACTAGCAAACACATATCTATGAGCTAAATACTTAACTGAGTTTTATTAAAGTTTATCTGCAGGCACTTGCTAATTATGCCACTTTCAGGCTCCTTTTTATTATGAGTCATTTATTTAGGTGGCATTCCTCTGTGTTTCAGAAGCTAATGTTAAAAACTGTTGTTGACATACAAAAGGTCACTTTTCACCGACCTTTGTTTATGTAATGGTTTAACAGGCTGTTGCTATTGATGGTGCTTTCATGAGAAATCAGAACTTTTGACTGTGAAAAACAGTAGAACAAAAAACTGCCAGGGAGCCAGATTTTGTCTAGTTTGGATATAAAGCATTAACCAAAGTACTGATGAAGCATTATTATCTCATTTATTTCTTAAGTTCAGGGAACCATAACTGCTGAAGAGGATTTGCTGTTAATACAAAAGAGTTTTGACTTCCTACTTCAAATGGAGCATCATTTGAAGTTGAATCTGAATGGAGATAGAAGTAAGGGGCCTGGAGAGTTCAGTATTCTGAGCCCGAAGTGAGATAAAAAAAGCACATACAGTAAAAAAAAAAAAAAGAAAGAAAGAAAGAAAAAGAAAAAAAAAGAATGAATAAATATATAAATAAATCTCTCAAATTTGAGGGGTGCTGGGATTCAAAAATGGGCTAGAAACACCTATGGTCACATCCAAATGCTCTCAAGAACAATATTTTAAAACATGTATGTATCACAAATGCCTAAATGAGCGCAGGGACACTTCAATTTATCAATGAATAGGTCTGAACTTCCGACAAATTTAAATCTCAAAATATCAAAATGCATTTCCTTTTTTCAAAACAACATCACCTGGTCATCTTAAGTTCCCATACCCATACAGTCTGTGGTTAAAATAGATAAAATAGATAAAATAAATAAAAATGCCCCTATTTCAACTTTTTGTTGTCCTTGGAAAACAGTCATGTTTTTTGCAAAAATTGGAAAAGATTTAATATTTCTCAAGGAACAAAAATATCCCAATTGGATACAAGGTTTAAATGATTTACAAGTCATCTCCTGTTTTTGTAAACATTTGTGAAAATAGGGGTGTAACCCACCCATTCAACTTTCAATATTGGTGGCTTTCTTGAGAAATTTTGAAATGTTGCATTTCCAGTTCTGAGCATATTCCTATTAAAGAGTCTGACAATTTTAACCACTGTCTGTCATTAGCAGTTACTTCATGAAGCAGCAACATTAATTTTGAGTCATATTTTCAGCAACCTGATGAAACTATAAAATGCTTCCCGTAGTTTTCCCCCCCCCTTTTTTTTCCTGTTCTACCACAGCAGCTAAGAGAGTTTTGTCTGACTCTTCTGTTCCACTGCTCTAACTTTATCTATCTACCATTTTAGGCCAAACAATTGATGCATTCTTGAAATCCATCCGCTTAATCCATTCCGGGTCATTCTTGAAATATTTCTGATAAATACAACTTCCTGATGTGCAAGGAAAGATAGCTGATGAGTGTGATAAGAGTAAATTTAAATCAAAACATCAATCATGAACCTACAATGATTTTTACAGACAATATCAGTGAGCCACAAGTTTTTACCTGCAATGTTTCTCATTTTTGTTAAATCTCTCATAAACCTGGAATTTGCACAGAGCCAGAGTACATGCAGAACACCAAAGATTTCACAGTGCTGTGAACAAGTGCTTTTGATTAATTATACACTTAAAAATTATGTAGATAATCATTGTGCTTACGTAACATCACTGCGGTCAAAAAACAGCTGCAAAACAACAAAAAA
This sequence comes from Atherinosoma microstoma, assembly GCA_037177055.1. Lineage (NCBI taxonomy): Eukaryota > Metazoa > Chordata > Actinopteri > Atheriniformes > Atherinidae > Atherinosoma > Atherinosoma microstoma. The sequence goes on along the minus strand of JBBBVU010000001.1, from coordinate 28,732,839 downwards.
TGATTAAAATATACACTACATACTGTTTATAGATGTCTTGGAAAGTGAAGTACCTGCAATAGTGTAGCCAGTATAACAGTCACCTTCTCCCATCCAAGCATAAAGAGGTTCAGTTTTGTTATTTCTTTCACATAGAGGTTTAAAAGAAAAATCACAGGAGTAATACAATTTGTTTACATACTTTCTCTTGCTGGTGGATGTTTAGAGGCTTGTTTTAAACTCTGTGAAAGACACGCACAGCTCCCAGAACTCTTCATATCGCCACATTGCTCCTTCTGTATTTCACAAACCCATTCCAAACAACTCCCCCCACCCCATTCCAGATAAATATGAAACCAAAAGGAGAAATTCATGCTTGAAGCAAGGAACTAATCTCCCTCCTGCCTGTTTCACTCCTCTGTGTTTAATTGATAGAAATTGCACGCATCAAAGAAAACGCACAGTGAGATTTAATGGGCATAAAATGGACATTAGCATTTTAAAGAGGCGGATTAACACATTAATCCGGGCAATTTTCATCCAGCATTTCCAATGAGATCGTCACAGCGCGCAGGCTCCTAATGGGGCTTAACTGGCTTTCCTCTTCACTGCTGCTCTCAGGGATAACACCAAAACTTTTAGTTTTTGGAAAGGGAGGAACGGAAGGGGCTTAATTTGTGTGACGGCTCTTTCAGAGTACACATGACAAATTACACAAGTTTGCAACTGTGCCATGGGTGTACTGTGTGCTTCTGCAGAGAAGAAACACTTTAAAGACGAGAGTTTTATTTAGGGAGAATGCTTGAAACGCGGTAATCAAAGGAGCTGTTGTTGGAAGAACATCCTGGAGTGGACTTTTCATCCATGCTGAACATATGTGAATTTGCTCAGAGGGTCACATTGGATTGCTGTACATACAATAGAACCAAGTAAGTTACTGTTACTACAATATGGTCTTGCTTTACGATCAAAGGACATCTAATATGCTCACTGTCCAGTCAGATGAAACTCATTTGGGCTCGTTTTTAGTGACTCACATCTACAGATGCCCATTGGTTGGAGACTTCAACTCCCAGCCTCAAAGGTAGAAATTCCTCTGTACTCTGTACTCCTGTAGGTTGTTTTGACATTCAACTTGTCAAATCTTGTGGAAAGAAGTGGCTCTCAGTTGGTCCCACAGGAGCTTTAGCTATGCTTCATGTGTGAAGGACAAAGTTACGAACAGTGATGAGTACACACACGTCCTGTTTGTATGTGCTCACATAAAACATGTTCTCACACATACATAGTACCAACACAAGCCATCATCAGTGACACAAGCCCTCAGCGGCGGAGTTTAGATTACACAAAGCTTTCTTCATGCAGCGTGTCCCCTACAATGGTACGTGCTTTCATTTCCATCCCCAAATGGCTGCTCCTCCCTTTTGTTTGAGTCATTTACACCACAGTTTATGCACTCACAACATGTAAGGCCGCTGTACCTCCATGCAAAGAGAATGTAATGTAGGTCATCAAACAGAGCCGTCTGGGAGAACGCTGTTGTTTGTGAGCATTGAGGAGGCCTCCAGAGTAATGCTGATGTGAAAGGAGGGGTGCAAGAAAAAAAACACAACACAAGTTAAAAAAAAAAACACAATGGAACAAACAAAAGCTTCTTCTACAAACTGTTAAAACGCAGAGCGCGTCTGTTTTGGGTGTTGTCGCTGGTGCATAGAGGTATGGAAATGCAAAAACACTGTTTTCTCATTCCCTTTCCACCTGTCTGATGCTCTCCAGTGAATAGTTGATGCTACATACCTTCTATTCACCTCTCCTGTACTTTCCATCCCATTATCGCTCCAACATGAGATTGCACTCAAGACAATGTTGGAATTTTTGATAACACGGATTGTGAAAATGAAACACTGTTCTGAATTAATAAACAACAGAGTCTGGAGCTTTTAGAGGAGGGCCCACCCTTTTCCTGCCTTGAGCTGTATTATCAGTAATATTACTTTTTCATTCTCTGCCCGTTGTCCGGCGCCATCTGAGTAATATTAGAGAAAGCTCTCAGCTTCCTGGACGGGAACTGAGGATGAGTGTTTCCTAAAACAGACTCTGCCAGGATGCTGTGATTTGACTAGCCCCTGAATCTGCAACATGAATGACATCTGAATAGACAGGTTACACTTAAGGGCACACTTCCCCATTCTCCCAGCTACCTTTGTCTGAAAGCCTCTGACATCTTCATACGCAGGTGTAAGCGTCTGAGCTGAACTCGGGCCTAGATTGAGAGCCGAGAGGAAGCACGCCATTCCCATCTTGTGAAGAAGAGTGCTTTTTCACTGCAGTTGGACATAGACAGAATATCATAAATTTATGGTAGTTTTAGAAAGTTCTTGTCCTCCTTCCATAACCTCACACGTTCCACAATAAATACAGTAACTCAATCAGCCTTCCATTTCCAACACATGTTTACCAGAAAAAGAAAAGGCGACCCCCTCCACCCTTTGTGTGAGAGATAAAGTTCACATTCCTGTGGCAACTGCTCTGTCATGGCCAGCGGTTTCTTGCCAGACAGTAAAACACACAATGCATTATGCTGATCCAAAATCTTGATAGCAAAAAACTCAAACGGCCCTCGCCCGAAGAGCAAATGTAACATTACTCATCACAGGCCACCTTTCCCGCGAACCTCACACCAAGAACACCCTCTATGTAAACATTAATTAATTATTCCTCAAAATGGAGACGCTTCAAATGGGAGAAGCCTTTTGTTTGAATGTGATGACTGAGAGAAAGAGAACACTTACACAAACAAAGAGAAACGCTCACCCGGCAGCAAACAACGGCCCGCGTTTGAAACACCATCAAAGATCTGTTCGTCTCTCAGTCCTTTGAGAATAATTACACTTACTGTATCTGCTGCTCAGTCTGACTCATGTTAGCAGCTTGAGAGACAGCCAAGGCTCTTGGACGAAAAAAGGGACATAAATTTCGAGCGCAACGCTTGTCTTTTCATTCTCCTCAGCCAGGCTTTTCGACAGCCTCAAAAAGCTGGTAAGCTCAGATACTTCAGAACCTCGTGATAAGGATCAGCTCAAGTCAGACAGACGTTAGGGCTGAGAAGAATCCCATTTTACATAAGGGCTTTCAAAGAAGCACGCCATCTGTAATTGAATATAAAGTACCCAGATAAAGTGATCAAAGAAGAGAGCTTGGAAAGTTAATGAAATAAATAAATAAAGTGAAAAGTGCATTCCTGTTTACTGCTAGAAGGGGTTTCAAAGGATGCTGTTTTATCCTTAATGCTGAGACCTGGTTTTTAATAGGGAGCATAATTAAGGGCTTCCCTTTAAAAAAAAAAAAATCAAATAAAGAAGTAAATAAAGAAAAAGGAAAAATTACAAGTGATGGTTGGCGATTAGGACAGCCAGCTCTGTTGGATGTGCATGTGTGCACGTGTATGGATGTGTGTGGAATAGATCCATCCATTCCTGATGCGTCTCCCAGCAGTCGACAGCTCTGCCAACCGTTGTCATTTTCTGGCAGCCAGATTACTCTTGGGGTGGCATTTTCACAGTTGTCAAGTGAGGATTTAATGGCCAATTATCCTCAGATAAATATATCTCTGCTGAGGAGAGGGAGCCATCGTAGGAGTGGGAGACTATCGCTTCTAATTGTGGGCTAAAGAAAGAGGGAAACATGTCTGGTCAAAGCCTCCAGAGACGGGCCCACTTCCTATATCCCTCCACTGCCACTTCATCATCACCCGAGAAGGCAGTTGGATCCCTTAAAATAAAACCCACCGTACAGAAAAATCACGTGTTACGCTTACAGCACAAAGTACACTGTCGTCGTAAAACAGGGTGTCGGCATGCTCACTTTGACCAGAGCCATGCTGTCGATTCCCTTGGTTTTTTTTTTTCCACACTGGGGTGTTCATGACAGAAAAGTAAATTGCTCACTGAGGAGCCTGTTTAGGACAGTGGGATGACTGAAATGTGGTTGCGATGGGGTTGTGGATGGAAAGAAACCATGGAAAACCAAACTTAGCACCTTGCTGCTGGGCTACAGAGGTGACGCCAGGGAAACAAGATGACAAGTGAGAACATTCCAGTGACAGTGTCTGACCCGTTTCACATCATGATGTCTTCTTCCCTTCAAGGAAAGCTTTAAAAATGCATTTAAGTATGTTTAAATTCACATAAGCTAATTGGCTCTTTAGCAGCAGCACAAAAGGAAGTGAGTCACATCAGTGTTTATAAACAGAACAGCTGAGATTTTACCTTTTCAAACATACCAGCCACATTCAGAGATTATTGAGAACCACATGGTCTGTTTATTCAGTTTCTATAAGTTAAGTGAAAGAAACAGGTTGGTTTCAGAATCAAGCATCATACAGACACATGCATCTCAGTTTTTCTGGAAGGTCAGCAGTGCGTAAATGTCAACAGGGATTGCAGCTAACAGGCTGAGCAGCCGGCACTGACGTCACCTCAGGTTAATGACACCGGCAGCTTCAATCGTTGGACTGGTGCAGAAGATTTAATGCTTCCCCTTTGGCACCAGGACATGCTGATAATGATGCTGGATGGCATGGAGCGTGTCCTTTCTGACATCAGCTATGATTTAAACTTCATATGGTGAGCAAGTCCATATACACATGCACACACACACACACAGAAGCAGACATGAGTGTAGTAACTCTGTCCAGATGATGCTCCTCTCTAATCTACTGCCATTTTCATTTTTTCTTTTCTTTTGGAAGTTAAAAAAAAACAAAAAAAACAAAAAACACAGATAATAATAGACACATCAGTCCGGTCAGTGTCGTAATTAAAATGTTCAGGCCTTACTAAGATAAACTACACTATCTGTGAAATGCAGTGTGTTGTTTTAGATGTCACACAGTAATTAAATCAAACTGTTTTTAAAAAGGGTTTTGCAGCTACGCATTTCACACTTCACCGTGCAACTAGACTGTACACACTGACGCATGAGCAAGAACAAGAACAACACTGAAGGCCAAAACATGTTTTAAATAATACGCTTTGAGATGATGGTGTACAATTTTAGACCCGTCTTTCTGAGCTAACAAGCTACACTGCTAACCAGCTATGATAGGAACCATGTGCATTGACCTGTGCTACACATGTCACAGTCTGGGTATGTCACATCAGGAGCCAGGCATATTTTATGCATATGGCTCATTATTTTCAGATTGTAGCATACAATTCAGTGGTGTTCACTGGTGAAAACTCCCATTGTTAGTCATATCTTAACTGCCACGGTGCACATTAATATTGTGGGATTTGACCTATTGAGCTAATTTATCTGTCGTCTGTTGCACAGGTTTTAGCACAACGTAATCCTCCATTAAGGATGATATTTTTTACCTTTCGATAAACCTAATGCACTTTCTAAAATCTGTCTTATTAGCAGAGTGAATGAGAGGCTATTCTTATAAAAATTATAAACTGTATTTCTGTTATCTAGGTGACTGGAATCATCATCTGATGATGACGTGTTTAATTCAAAACAAAATATCAGATCTTCTATCTGACACAAGTGTGATAGATAGTCTCTTCCCACCAGCTGATGTGAAGTAACCTCAGTGGAGTTGAGGTAACTTAAATTAAACTGAACATTTTTCCTCCCTACTACATTGCTCAAAATCACTACATCAGCTGTGTAAGTTGAGCCATTCCCGGATACAGTCCATTTCCTCTTCTTTCCTGCCTCCTCTCTTTATATTTGCATTATCATCATTGACACTGTAATGATCGGTGTGATTATGCATGCAGACAGGGCTGTGAACGGGTGTGTTGACACGGTGTTGACAGGCTGGCGCGGTCACATCTCTCCCACTGTCTCAGGTGGGAGTTCTGGTTATGCACTGTCTTCATTTAGATTCGATTACCGTGATGCACGCCTTATGGGTGTCACTTCTCTTCCGCTTCACAATTTAGGGAGATAGAATGGGCAGTAATTGTGCTACCTGGGTGCAGAAGCCCTGGTGGCAAATCAAGCAAGGGGGTGCATGGTGGCATACTGTCTGGCTGCCTTTTCCCAGCTCATTTAGTTGCCTCCAGTTGACAACGCAGGAATATCAGTGTGTGCAAATTAGCTAGCCTGGCCTTCAAGAAGCAACACCGCCTCTTCCCGCCCACTCTGCCCGAGTGATGCCTGTTATGTCCAATTACACACCCAGTAGCTGTGATTAGCACAAATAACTAGCAGCTCCATCAAGAGCACCCAAGCACATGCCCACATGGAGCCCGCATCTGCATGCAAAAAACGAACGTACACACAAGGGATACACAACCTCACCCGCATCTGCTTCATTACCCACGATCCCACTCACTGCTTATGTGGAGCGGCATCTCCGCTGGGTTTTCATCTTCTTTAAGCTTCCTTGGGGCCTTCATACTGCACAGTAATAAGCCGAGAAACACTATCAGCTAATAAGTGAAGAACTGTATATACTAAATATAATTTACATCACATTTCATGTGCATCACCTCTTCTTGAAGGCAATGCGGGTTAGCACAGATATCACACTTACAAACACCACCATTATCTGACACATGCCACTCTGACACATATTCCCAAAGTAAAAGAACCTGCTGGGAACAGAGAGATCACAGTTTCTTAGCTAGTCAACAGGGCAAATTCTTATCTTACCAGCTCTAAAGCCTTTGGGTATTGCATATTGCAAATACCCTACAGCAGTGCAGTTATGTGGAACAGAATGGAAAAACACACTGGTTTTGGTTGGTTAAAAATGAAATGTCAGATCTGTAGTGTTTACTGTCGTACAGCTGTTGTTATTTCAGTTAGTGGATGTTTGTGGTACATCCCTCGACATATCCCGTCCAACAAGGGAGCGTTACTAAAGCTCTGGCCACATTACACCAAGCTGCGTTGGCCTCTGACCATCCCTGCTCTCAAACTGCCGCAAAAACAAAAGGAGGCAGAGAGTTCAAAGTGGTGACTGTTTTGTGTGTAGTCATGGTGGCCTGCCGTTAGATGCTTTCATCATATCTCTCATTGATGCCACAGTGCCTAGAGGGGGTGATGTCACAGCAAGGTCAATGTCAAATATGAAAGAAGGAGTCGCGGCTGCCAAGAACTTGTGGGGAGAGACAAATTTAACCCGAAATGTCTTGAGATTAGAGGCAAGAAGGCACCATGTGGCCAATTTTCCTACGCGCCCTCACATCAGGCCTGTGTACTGTCAGCCAGCTATAGGCCCCAAGGTCTGAGGATGTAGATATTCAGCCACGTGCTTCCGTTTATGTCTCTGTCACTCTTTGTCTCTTCTCTCAGACTTTCTGGAACACAGTCAAATGGACAAAGCAGTCTGTGAACAAAGGGAGCCCTGGAATCCTCAGTACGATGCTTTTACTGCTCGGAGCAGCTGTGGAAATGTCAAACAGGGCTGAGATGAGAGAAGTGTTACGAGTGGGATGAAACTGCTGACACCTCATTTCCTTTCATTCCAAGTTCTGAAGCTACTTTTGTCGCAGAATGTTTTATATATGTGTAGGCCCTATCTCTCGTCACTAGTGCCTCTCAGCCGACATCAACCATAGAAACACAACACATGCTATCACGCAAACGACTCCTTGTGAGCCATTTGTTCTGCCTTGGAAGTGTGCTCTTTGTTTGAACCTGAACCGTCTGGATCTCTCCAAATTTACTTTTTAGACGGAGTTCAGAGAGAGAGACACTGTTATTCAGATGGGCTGAAGGGTTTTCTGGGTGAGTGTGTTGTGATTGCTGTCTCTACTATCACTATTCTTCTTTTTTTTTTTTTCCTGAAACGTAAATCTCATGTTTTAAATATTCCTTTAATGGGAATCAAAGTCTAAATATTTCAATACAGCTATTTTATTATTCAGTAGACTCACAGGCATTTCCAGCCATCTGACTGTGAGAAATCCATGTGCCTCACGTCTTAGCGGCGCAGGTACATGGCTTCAGCTGGCAATATTACAAGGATTAGCATGGCATATGAAATATTTAGTGGATTTCTTCTCTCCACCCTCTAAAACCTAATAAATCAAATGACTGCCAAATGTCATTAAAATGATGGTCTTTGACTGGGTAAGAGAGAGAGTCCCTTTTCATATTCTAATTTGGGGTGGAAGAAATGAAAGAGCAGAAAGGTTACTTGGTTTAGTTGACAACCCCCAGTGCCCCGACGCTGGTGGGTGAAGCCTCGGAGAAGGGCAGATGGAAGGAGGAAGAAGGAGTAGTGAGGCAGTGTGACAGAGAGGGTATTGTCTGATGTGCCAGCCGGGCGTCCTTGTGGCACTGGTCTCCTGTTGGCGCAGGCAGGGTGTCTGGCCTGCTGTTTTGATTAGTCCACGATGGGGTTTTTTTTTCTCCATTTTTCCTTTTCATTTTTTGGCCGAGGTGTCACCTCACACTGGATCACAGGCAGGGGCTAGTGGGACAACCAGCTGTCTCTGTCACCAACTGTCACCGGCATTGTCTGTCCTCCCTCACTGGCTGAACAGATGATGGACATTTGAATGGCAGTCACCCCGCCTCACATCTTCCCCAAACCCGGCATACAGAGGAATCATCGATATTCATCCCTTCACCCACCTCCAGCCTCCTTTTCTCTGTTTTGACTCATTCATATGTAAACTCAAAGATAAAACATATGGTGCTAATTTGCAACAAATCAACACTGACCCAGGCTGACTTTCTAGTCAGGATATTCATAGTGAGAGTTAGTAGACGCCCAGCACCTGTCTATGTTTGAAGCCTTGCCTTATTCATTACCAAAGTGTGTTGGCAAAGAGTGTCAACAAAGGCACAGCAGGCCTGTAATTTGCATTCCTCCTACAAGGTGACATAATGATGTAAATTATCAAAGAAAACTGATTTTGTGTAAGACACCAAGGTTGTCGTAATGCCACTGGCGTTGGTCTCTTGAGAGTATTTGAAAAGGAAATTATAACAGATACACAAGGCTCTGTTTGTTACCTTAACTCCGAAGGGAAATCAGCTTCAAAATCAATGTGAACTCAGTGAATGGCAGCTGTCCTCATGTCAACACCTCATCAGAAATGACATCTCTGATCTAAGAGCCAAACAATCTTTGATTTCACTTCACTTACATCATTAGAACCACTCAGAAGGTCAAAGTGTAAGGAATTAGATCACGGAACATCATGAAAACATTGCTGGATTAAAAGAAAATAGCGTTGACAAAGTTAATATCCATTATGCATCAAATTTGATAATGTTAATTTTGAATAAGTCAAAGGTGTGAAATATTCATGTAGAGCTGTCCAAAGTTTTTTTCTTTTGTTTTTTTTTTTTATACTTCCTTTTCTCTCCTCCTTCTTCTCTTCATGTTGACTTGACTTTCTTCTCCATTAATTATCATGCCCAGGAGGTTTTTCAGGGAGAGGAGCAGCCATCAGGCTGAATCATCTTGACAAGGCGGCATGGCCCAATTACACCAGTGCTCCGCCGGGCTTTGATGTGGCGGAAAAGAAGAGAGATAGGGGCAAATTGCACAGCCATATTATGGTAATGATCTGATTTAATCCTGCCACTAAACTTTATGTAGCTTGTTTAAAGAAGATGCTAACGCTAATTACAGAGGTGCACAGAGGTGCATGGGTGGGATCGGGTGGAGAGGACTGAGCCGAGGGGGCTTGCGGTGGCGGTGCTGCTGGTGGGAGTTTCCAGTCTACAAAGTGCAGCTCATAAATGTTGTAAACGAAAATGAGACTAAGTGGACTTATTTCTGTTTAATTACAGATTCAGCACAGGTGAAGAGGACAGGGTATAGGAGGGCAAGTGTTCAAGCTCAAAACCTGTTGGGCAACTTGGTGCTAATTAACACATCCGGAGATAGGAGGTAGAGGAGGTTTGCAAGAGCGAGAATAAGACTAGGACATGAGAAAAGGGATACATTAGGAGGGGGTAGAGAGGGGTGCTACAAGGAACGTACGATAAAATCAGCCTGTAATTAACTTGTCACTTCAATTACAGCCCCTCAGATTGGAATTGTCTTGGGTTGTGGCGCCGGGCCCTGTCTGTATGGTTAATTAGTCTGACGAGTAGCCGCCACACTCCTCTCTGCTCTTCATGCCGTCACGCCTGCAGCAACTTGGTTTATTGTTTTTTATGATTGACTAGCATGGAGCGCCAAGTGGATCAAACTCAAGGAAAAGAGCACGATTGATCATCAGTCAGAGGTAAACCCAGTCTTTACTGTCCTTTAATATCTGTTATAACTTTAAGCTCTTTGCCTTTTCCTCTCCATAAATTATTAATTACTTATGACTCAAAATGTGCTTTGAATAATCTGAAATTGATAATATCTTCAAACAGGAGGGGACAGACAAGTGGCAGCATCCCTGATGGCTAGTTAAATCTAAAAGTAAACTCTGTATATGCAGATAGGACAGTTAATCTGAAAGTACCACTTTTGAAGCAATTCTAATGTTAGGCCAGTATTAAATAAAAAAAAGAGGAAGAAACAAAAATACAGCAGGACAATGAAAAATAAATATAAAGCTTGGCAGTAGAATTAAATTGCAGCTTTTGTCTTTTTTCTTGTTTGTCAGACCATAAGCCATTAGTGCCAGTTGAAATATGAAACGAATATAAATATCACACTGACAAATTGTAGACTAGAGAGTAGCTACAAAGCTTCCTTGTAACAGCAGGACAATCTTTGATACTGTCTATTATTCACAAGGAAAACCGTGTATATATCAATGGATAGACAAAAGTAAACATAATTATCTGTTTGCATTAGGCTCTGAAAGAGATCAAAGATATTTAGCATTCTTAGAGAGCTCTTTAAACTTTTTAAATGCAAGTGAAGAGCTATAAATATACAATAGAAAGATATTTGCAGGTACTGGGCTGGTCTGTCCTCTCTGTTACCTCTCTCTCCGTGAACATGAGGACATCTCCTGGGATGTTGAAGGCCTCTTTGTAAAGATTCATCATTTACACAGGCAGTTGTGTATGCTATCACAGCTTGCGGTGTAACTCTTTGAAATCTCACTCTTATGCAGAACTTGTACTTGTGAAGAACTTCTAAGAATGTGTCAGGCATTTTGACACAGGTATCATCCGCACTGGGCCGGGGTGGGTTGGTGTGTTGTCGTGTAGAGTCTCAGAGGAACTTTGACGGTTCTTGTTCCACCAGATAATGAGTGTATTGATTTATTTCAAGAAACAAATCTGGATGTTCAAAGTGGAAGCTGTTAAAATATTCAAATTTATTTGCTGAGGTTCACTTCAATCACAGGTGACAAACTTCAGTCCTCCGGCAGGTTTTTGTTGTTTCCCTGCTCCAACACACCTGACTGAAATTAATGGGTCATTGTGAAGAACTTGACAACAAGCTTTTGGATCCATTTAAACCAGGTGTTTTGGAGCAGGGAAACCACAAAAACCTGCAGGATAGCGGCCCTTGAGGACCAGAGTTTGACACCCCCCCGGAGCCACAATTTTCTTGACCTAACAGAGTGAGATTTTCTGTCTGGGTGAAATTTCTGCAGGTGAAGAGATGGAACTGATGCATCTCACCACGGCCATGTACAGTGCTCATTTTACACTGGAGGATAATATACCTGGAGATTTAAAGGAGAACTCTATCATGCTAGCAGATATATAGGCGTTCATTCAGTGCATCTGTTTCAGTTCTACCATGAAACATGTACAAGACAGTGAAAGCAGTGGAGATAGAACAGAGAGTTCCAGCTTCGCTGTTGAAGGAGATGTACTTTTTAAGTATTCATTCTAATGTTTGCTAGTTTAATAGTTTATCCTTCATTTACCCTCCCCAGATTTCTCATTCTGATGTCTCTGACACCACAAAACTCGCATAGCTTAAACAAACAATGTCTATAAATGAAGAAAAATGGCTGGTTTTATGTCCATCAGTTCAGGCTATTATTTCTAAAGTCTATGGAGAGCCAGAATTAGTTCAGACAGGGAAACACATGGACTTTGGCTTACTTTCAGAATTGGTTGAGAAAAGATGTTTGGTCAGAATCTAGATGTCTACTGATGGCCATAATTATCTAAGAAAAGACATTTGATCAATCCAAAATCTGAATGTCCAGGGATAGCTAGGATAAGATGATAAATTGCAGCGAAAAACGAAAATATGCCATTTGAGGATATGCTCCACAATTACATCATAACTTGTGCCTTGGCCATAAAAATGAGGATAAGATGGGTTTATTCAACTAGACTATTCCGCGTCCCATATTTCAGAGTCCACATGTAGTTTATTTTTATGCATAATCGTTTTAGGAACGTTTATTCTTTTATGTTTTTCATTCTAATATCAGATGGTGACTTATTTTGTGTCATCTATATCAATCTATCTGAAAAAATTCTCTAGATCAGGGGTGCCCAAGTCCAGTGCTTTAGAGCTACTATCCTGCAGCTTTTAGATGCAGCCCTTCTCCAACACACCTGAATCAAATGAATGGCTCGTTACCAGGCCTCTGCAGAGCTGGATGACATGCGGATAAGGGAATTCAGCCATTTGATTCAGATGTGTTGGAGAAGGGATGCATCTAAAAGTTGCAGGATAGTAGCTGTCGAGGACTGGACTTGGGCACCTGCTGTACAAATCTTGTCACTCTGTCTTCATTAATTTCATTATTTTTCATGTCAGCTAATAGATGAGTACATTTTTCATGAGCTGAATAAAATATCTAAAAGCAATTAAGAGTTGAGGATTTAAGGCAGGGGTCCACCACACCAAACAGTCCAAAGACAGCTCTGAAACAGTCCAGGACATAGCGGGATGTGGGATGCGGGAAGGAGCAGAGTTCTAGGAACAGCTAAGATACTTTCTGGCCTCTGGTTGAGCACCTGACCGTGAACAGCCTCTCTGATCCTTTTTTCTCTCTCACTCTCTGTGTTTATGCAAGTTTTATTCATTTATCTTTGTATTTATTTTTTCATAATTATAGCTGCTGTTATGACATGGGATCACTCTGCAACAGAGGCCCAAATCACAAGCACAGCTGTCAACCATCTGAGACATTGGCTCACGGGAGAATGGGGAGAAGTGCTAATAAAAGTTAAACTTCTGTGTTCAAGAAACTGTTTGCAAATACTCTGTGGTACCAACAGTAGGTTATTAGCATCCCAGATTGAGCCATGTTACACTACACTGTGCAAATACATATTTGACATATCTAGCTATTGTGCACACTAATTTTCTACCAGGGCTATACCATCTGCTGCAGACCCTCTCGGGTTTTGAAGTTTTTTATGACTCCATGGCGTTACATATGTCCTGATCTGCGATGGTGTGTAGAGGGAATTCCTCCTGCTTTTTTGCTCTAAAGTATTTTTTGCTGTCATGAACACAAATATCCAAGAATCAAAATGTAAACTGCAATGAATCAAATCGGTTTAGAGATACAAAAATGATCTTGGACCTTGATGACGTGTATGTTTCTTTTCTTAAGTCATGGTAGCATGACTTAAATGGCCATCACAGGGAGAACATTAACTCTTAAATTCAAACAGCTGACACATGGTTATGCATTTCACAACCCTTCATCAGTTTGAACTCATGGCAGAACATTTGGAGATTGATGGACTGCAGTCCCTGTAGAGTTGCTGCTAATAAAAAATAGCAGTTACACCCTTGTACAAAAACGTTGTTTTCTGTAAGCGTCTGCCATCAGAATATGTCATCCACTTGAAGTTATGCTACCCCGGTCACTGAGGAAGTCTTGGCTATGAGGGGCAGGGGTGGTGGTTGCGCACAGTCATGATGAGGCTTCCTCCCTGCCTTGTTCTCCTACATGTATCTGTCAGCTTGTGGCCTTCAGATCTCAAGCCCAGAAGGCCTTCTGGGACTCGTTCTGTCTGACACTGTCATTACTGGACGACATACAAACGTTGCGGTTTACAAGATTGAGAACAAAAATAAATTGTTTTTCCCTTTTTTCATTTCAGGCAGAAACTGTGTTTGTGCACATATTTATGGGAAGTAAAAAGATCTATAAAAGAAATGGCTGACCTATCAATCAAATATGGCAACAGGAAATAAGGAAAAATGGCCTGATGATTCGTATCAAACTTAAGAAAGAATTTATGGTTCTTTGTCACCATGGCACACCATTTCAGGATTTACTGATTTTCCCTTTTCAGGACTTTCTGCCTATCATATAGTTTTCTGTTTTCAATAAAAAAAACCCAACCCATTAGTTTAAGAACAATGGTGGTCACTATATCTGGATCTGATACAGTGGCAGTCATGTGAAACCAACCTCATCAAAAATGACCCCAGCAGTGGAGAATGCACACCTCATGATTAAGTTGGCGTGCAAAACCTCTGCTGCAACAAGACTGAATTCAAATTAGATCAGTTATCAACCTCCATGGTGACCTGCCAATGGCTGGATTGCTAACATGGCCATTATCCAACAGCACAAATCCTTTGATTAGAATTAACTAAAATGTGGCAGAATCCTTGATTTAGTTGAGGTCTGTGCTATTCTTTTCCATTTTGCTACTTGTTTACCAGTTACTAAGAAGCCTCCTCTCTGTTAGTAGCTGTCAGTTTTCATCATTGTAATTGACAACACAGTTTGGCCTTGAACACTTGGGTTATGCCAGCAAAATCTGTTGATGACAAGGCCTTGGAAGACTGAAAATCAGCAAAGAAATTTGGGTGAACAAGGCCAAATTAGTCTGACAATTACTTTCTCTTGTAAGTCACACACATGCAGATACAGTATTTTAAAAAAGGGGTATTGAACTGATTAGAGTATTGCCATTTTTCAATGTTCCCTGGGAGGATCAAACAAAGACGTTCAGCTTGCTTCTTTTCATGCTGCCATAATAGTGTCACTTCCCTCGCAGACATGATGGGAGACTTTTAAAAGATCAATTAGTGGTATTTTTTAAGATTACAGTTTCCACATGTGCTAAGTGCGCAAACTTCATGATAAAGTGGCCAGTGGCCTCTCAGTCTTGTATCTTTTTGACCAACATTTTTCAGTTCCTTTACTATTTCAAATATGGCTTTAGCGCAGGGTTTACAAGGAAATATATTCTGAGTTATTTCCACACAAATATAGTATGTAACTTATGAAAATTAAACAGAGACATAAGGTGCGTTTCCATTACCCCTAGAATTGCGCAAAACCCAAATATTGCAATAAAAATCTGGTAATGGAAACATCTACA
>JBBBVU010000001.1:28699115-28709253 GCA_037177055.1 Atherinosoma microstoma | reverse complement strand
CTTTCTTTCTTTCTTTCTTTCTTTCTTTCTTTCTTTCTTTCTTTCTTTCTCTCTTTCTTTCTTTCTTTCTTTCTTTCCTTTTTTAAATCAGTTAGTGAATGAAAATGTTAACTTGGCTATACAGTTTATACAGTGAGCATGAAATGCTGGAGGACCATATTTGAGGAATATTGTTTGATTGAGAGTGGGCAGTGTGGATGAGGCAGATGGTCTTGAACTGCTTCATACAAATGTACAAACATACAGCACTTTATCCGACCAAAGTGTGACTGTATCCATATCAATTTCATCAAATATTTATTGGCTCCATATTGAAAAGTGAAGAAGTTAAAGAGAAAAAGAAACTGTTCAACCACATCACAACTTAATGCAAGTGCAATCAGATTTTTTGGTAAAGCATGACTGACTTCCTAAGTCTCTAAGAACTCTTCTTCCCATCTCTTCCCCCCCTTTTTGATGTTTGCCATTAAGGTCAGGAAAAGCATTTAGGAAAAGATGGTCATTTATTTGACAATTCAACTGTATCCTAAGTACAGTTTTCTGGGGGGGGGGGGGCTGAAACAGCTTTTTTTTTTCAGACAGTGACTCAATTGGGAACTTAAGAAAGGCCTGACATGCTTTTTTTCTATCTATAGGAATTGTGACTCATGCTGAGCTTCTTTAGTGAAGTCAGAAAAACATAGAGAAAGAAGTTAGAATAATAATGTCCCCTTTAAGTAAAACATAGGGATACAGGAAGGCATAATCAAGGTTAATCTCTTCCTCAGTTTTTTCATGTACATCGAGATGGTGCGTTCATACAAAAAAGTTATCCCAAACAGAGAAAAAGACAATCATAAAGTTATCACACTTCACAAACAGTACAGAGCTGCTTTATGAGATGATGCCACAAATACCAAATCTGTCTGTTATTGCAAGTGACATTGTCATTATGCACTGACACAGCATCCCTGCTCTAGTGGGGCATAAAAATGTCCTACTAAACCGGCAACATAAACATGCTGATAAATTACATTTATATGCCATCAAGCTGCGACATTTGCTGACACCAAAAATGTTTCTCCAGATCTACCGAGGCGATGGTTCTCATTATCCAGCCGAGGAGTGAGCTGCGCTGGGTTGTTAATGAAAAATACACAGACAGTGACCTTTGTAAAGTCTCCCTGCAAATGACAGAGTTAACAAACTCAAGTCAGGGAGCAGAGAAAACTGGAAACAGAGGGAGAGGGCCTTGTTTCGCAGGCTACAGTGGAAAGACTCAGTATCTGAATCTTCAGATTGTCAAGTCAAATAGACTCTGAAGGGGTCATAAAGGTCACAGTGGTCACTAACTTGTGACTGCTCCAAAAATCACAGCTGCAGGAGGAGAAAACCTCAAGCCGGAGCTTCGCCCAAGCACCGGGGGAGTTGGAACAAGTCAAAAGGCGCACTCCCCAAAAAGTGTGTGCAAGAATTTCTATAATGGCTAATGTCTTAATTAGCCCATAACAAATAATAGAGCCCAGGACTGAAACTCAGCCCGCCAAATCATGACAAAATGGCAGTAACTGCTTACTTGGACCCTGAAAAAACATGCAACTCATTAAGCATCCGGGTACCAGGCTAATATCCAATTTTGCAGACAATGTTTATGGGGTAAAATCAAATGCAAAATTTTATTAAACATAGGTGTGTCCAGCAGACAGAACATAAAAATGATATTTTGTTTCCTTTTATGCATTCAGATATGCAAGCTAGTATTCTTGTGGTATTATTGTACAACTGTAAAGGCGCATTGAAAAACAATTAGAGGATTTACTGCCAAGTGTCAAATTAAACCGCCTATGACCTCTGGGTTGACTCAGTCATTTTCATAAATCCTTGCTTGGACTGATTTATTGAAAGACCTTAAGACGGGTTACCAGACGAACTGTGAATTTGCTGAGTTGATGATGGCACCATGTTTTTTATGCCCCAGCCTATTAGGCTCCTTTGGAGCTTAGCTGATCGCTGCTGATGAAAGGGTCAACACAATGACAGTTGCTATATGAGGAGCAATCAGCCTTGGAGCTATTAATGCAGGGGTAATCATCCTGTATAGTGGTACCAGTTTATAAAAGATGCACACAGCAATACCAGCAGGCTGCGCAAAAGGATTATTGTGAATGCAATCAACTTAGACAAGACACGGATGGGGCCCACTACATCAGGATAATTTAGTGTTTGGTGAGTCGTCAATCTCGTGTAATAGCCCAAATTTTCTTTAAACCATCTTTGTGCTCTGTAGTTTTAATCAACTCCATCCAGCTGGAGAGGAAAGACATTTCAGCCAAACTCTAAAAGAATGATTTCAGATTTTAGCTGACCGGGGCCTGCGCACTCATACTGCTTCAGAAGTTTTTTGGGAAATGTTTCAGCACTTTGTAGATTTGTTATTTTGCTGCACGGCAGGTGCCCTTTCTCACGCTCTCACTGAGGCCATATGGGCCCGACGAGCCTCAGCCTCAGCCTGCAACACTGCTCGCTGTCTGCCAAAGCCCTGTCACACCTGAGTACAGAAGATCAAAGAGCCCTGCAGAGCCTACAACCACACAGCTGCTGCACGTGCCAAACTTCCCTCTCTACTCCACTTCCTTTGCTTTCAGCACATGTGTTTCCAAGGTTGACCACTAATCCTCCATTTATGTGCATTATCAGGTCTCCAAAATTTACTGGAGTGACAGCTCTGGGAACCCCCAGTCGTGTCATTGTGTCTTCAGCAATGCTATCCCTCCAATTGGTTTAACTTTTGGTGTCTTTGTTCGTGCTTTGTTTACTTCTCTCATCTTAACTGTGAAGAGCTGCATTCTGAGACCGGGAGAACGGAGAAAGAGCTTCTGCGATCCCATGCAGCCACCCCATAACCAGTAAGGCATAATTGTTGTTGGGGTTTCCACTTGTAAAACAATGGCTTTGGCCTGCGTTTGAGGCAGCTTTCCACACTAGCCAACCCTATGTGAAGAGTGTTTTCTCTTCAGCGCTGAATTAAAACTCCAAATTGGGATTGTCATTAGAAAATTCCTCAGGGACTGCTAGCGAAGCTGATTCTTACCAAAGAGAGAAACCTCTGGGGCGAACAAAATGTCATAGATCCAGCCTTGCATCCAAGCAGCAAACAAACAAGCAAATTAAAAATACCTCCTACTGATTAAACAGGAGAGACAGAGCTATTGATTATGGCTCGGCTTGCAGAGGTTTTTGAAATGTGCCTACCACTTAATGTAACAGACTTTGGCTTGAGGGACAACTTGAAATGAAGTTCATGTCTTCTGCAGCTAAATCCCTTTCAAGCAAACAGTGCTTTAGCAATATTACTGACTTCTGAAGATGTATTCGACCCAAGTTAACTTTGTTGTTGCAATAAATGATCTGGCAAAATTCAAAAGAAGTCTCTCATACTTTAAACCAAATTAATTTCCACCATGTTTGTCCTTTTACAAGTGAAACTGGGATTTATTTAGCCATTTCTTTCATCTAACCAATCATAACAAATTTAAGTATGTAGTAATTGTGAAATTGCTAAATTTAGGATATCATACAAGGTTCTTTGTATTAGTTTTGTGAATATTTTCCTTCCCGATTCAGTTTTTTTTATTTTCTAAATGGTTGAAGTCATTTTTTAACCTGTGGACAGACTTATGCCGAATATTAACAACATATTTTGCTTTGTAGGATGGAATGTTGCTCAAGTTCTCAGAAGAAGTTAAGTGTATCATAAACTCTAAATATATTTGTTACTGAGCCAATGGCAATAGTGTTTATGGAACTCTGCAAGAGATATTCTGTAGTTATACCGATAATTTACCAATAATCTTGTGCTTAATATGGAAATCATGACATAGCTCACTCAATCTGTGCACAATATTTTGTATCAGATGCTTCAAATAAACTATTTTTCAGTTTGAAAAAAAGGGGGAAAAAAGCTCTTGCTCGCATAACGGATATTCACTGTACCATTACTGAGACGCGAGCAAGGCCACGCTTATATTTTATGATGCAGATGTTTATCTGAAATGAGTCACAGCTCTTTGGAACAAGAAAGCTGCACTGTGATGTACCGGCATTGTTGTCTGACTGCCAGATGCAGCGGTCTCAATTTAATGTTTTCATGACAACTGTTAAATCTAAGTGAAGCCACAGCGTTAGCATATCCTTAAGGTCAGATGTGGACCACCGCTACAAAGTTTTCCGTTAAGAGTCGCATTCAAGATGTTGAAGTTTGATCCTGAAATGATATATCTTGTGAATTAAACGATTCCTAACCTTGATCTGTTCACCCAAATATGTGACAACAGGATGCACAGATGGACGGAGGAATAAAGAGAAAAAAATAAAGACAATATGGTATGATCAGCTGTACACGGATTTAAATATAACACCAATTTCAGATATGAAACACATGCCAACCTTCTAACTCGTGTTTTTAATCTCACGCGTTAGAATTGAGGGTCCTCACTGATTAAAACTTTGCTCTTCAAGACTTCAAAAAAGAATTGCTTCAGCAGTTTTGAAAAAGAACTTGGAGGCAACATTGTCACTTTTTTTCTTGGCCATCACTAACAAGCCATACCAGCCGTGTTGGCTCAGATTATGCACTGTAAATCTTTTGGATTCAGGGGTTCCAGAGAGCAGATCAGTTCAAACACCACAAACCTGGCTGACAGAGAGGACTTACAAAATTAACGCTGCTTGTAAAACGTGGAGATGGAAAATGAACCCGTGGCATGTTTCTGCGGTGCTTTAATTAGACGTTCTTGAACCCAACCTGAAGAAAAAATGATTAAATATCTCGCGCTCAGCAAATTTAAGTCAAGTAACTGTGTACTTACTTCATATTCCACGAAATTAAAAAGCACCAATAAGCAGGAGTATTTGGAGTCAGCTTTTATAGTATTGTGGTATTTTATATAAACAGTTTTCACATACTGCATGTTGCAATATCTCAAAACACCAGCAGCTCTTGTTCGGGATTGGATGAACGTCACTGTGAGAGAATTGGAAACTTATGCTACTAAGACACAATCTCCCCCAAAAAAACTCATGTATGTGTTGATGATAAAGTGTACAAGGAACTGTGAGTAAGAAAAAGAAGCTTGTGAGGACATTAGCAGACAGAAATTCTATCAGTGGTCAAATGACATGTTGCTTATGTTCTTTGAGGATGTGGGTTGTTGGTTAAGCTGCAAAGGGGGTGGGATTGGATTTACCAATAAGAACCAGAATGTTTAGGGGTCATTTGGGTAGCAGTGACAACATGTCGCTAACTGAATCTGTTCTGGTCCCTTTAATGTAAAAATTAACCATTCTCTTCATGCCAACCACAACGGATTTGAGGGTGGCCGGGCTACACGGCTCTGCAATGCTTCCTTCATAATTCAATAAGGATCGGTTTCACTACAGAGAGCGCTGGCGTCGGGGAAGGGAAATCTTTAGAGCAACACAACGCAGAATAAAGTGCAAATGCTGAGTCTCGCCGAAAGGTTTCGATTTTGCTAGTCATGCGCTCCGTGATTGACTGGGGTCGAGAGGCATTTGGTCCGTCGCCTAATGTGTTCATGTTGGCACTCGCCTTCTCACCCGAATGGGGGCCAGATGTCTTCTTCTTCTTTCTTTTTCATTTTTTTTCCTGAGCTGAAGACCTAAAGCACAGTGGCTCAGAGGGCGCTTGTGCTGCTCCAACAACCACAAGCAGCGTACTCGCAAACTGGCACCATTTAATGAGTCACACAATTGCTTCAAAGTGAAATTACATCCATTTAAACCTGTCTTACACATCACCCAAAGAGGCACAGAAAAAAAGTGTCTACCTTCAATTTATAGCCAAATGAAAACCGCAAAGACAAAAGTGGGACATGTGCAAGTTGTTATGCGTACACTCCATTCTCCCTGATGAGAGCAGCATGTATAAAAGGAGGGGTGGAATAGTCTCTGCCCGGCATATTTGTATGATAGCAGACTTTGAAATGGAAAAATCAAAGCAAAGCTTTTTAGAACAAAATGTGAACTTTCTTGCTGTCTCTTCATGACCGGGCATGGTAAATAATCATCATTTCAGCTGTTGTGCTATCAAAGGCTGCGCGCTCCGGTACTTTATCGCAGGTGATCACAGGAAAGTCAGGAGACATGCTCAGTGAATAAAAGCGGGCTTGGAAAAAGTAAAGTCTGAGCTGCTGACAGAGTACAAAGAGGGCAGATTGTTTTGGCATGTAAAACCTGCACTCGCATATAAGTGAATATAGGGCTATAAAGCCTTAATACAACACTTGGGAGTTATAGTAGAAGCTGGTACAAGGCCTATAGTTAGAGGCAGAGGGTCACCATGTCCTAACAGTTGTCCACAGCTGTGTGGGT
The DNA here is from genome assembly GCA_037177055.1 of Atherinosoma microstoma. Taxonomy (NCBI): domain Eukaryota; kingdom Metazoa; phylum Chordata; class Actinopteri; order Atheriniformes; family Atherinidae; genus Atherinosoma; species Atherinosoma microstoma. The sequence goes on along the minus strand of JBBBVU010000001.1, from coordinate 28,702,884 downwards.
GGCTGAAACGGTGAAAATAGCACCTACACTGATGTTGGATTTATCCGATGTGCTTGTCAGAGACAAGAGTATAGAAATATATAGCTATAGTACTATCAATAGCCAACATACATAACTGTGTATGCAGTGGCAGGCTGTGTTGCCTGAGTCAGACGCTTTCCAGATGCAGACAGCATGCTATGTGAAATTCCATTATTATATTTTTTATCACTGGCTAGAATAGATAATCCACCTGAATCCAACATTTATTTGACACCAAACTTAGCCTGAAATATCAATAAAGACACAGAAAGGTAAATAAATCTTTTATATAATGGGACACACATGAAATGAACGATATTATGTTTTCAACAACATTATCAAAGCTTGAACTGACTGCATAGTTCCTGTTTCGACAAAGGAAAGAGGCCAATACACGTGTGTCTATGCTTTTCATAAAAAGTCTGGATTTCCTGAGTCTTGCCACACTCTCATGTGCAGCAGCTGGGTAAATGAGTTGACTTTCAGGCTGGACTTTAATGTCTTCCATTCGTCTGGTTCGCGGTACAGCCTTCATAGCGGCGGAAAAGAAGGGAGTGAGATGGAGGAAGTAACACCTGGTTCCCTTGAGCCCCATTTTGGAGGCCCCTGCACGGGGGTAGCCTGCTCAGTGCCACTCTTGAGTGTCCCGTGCGGTATTCAGCCACACTTTGAAGGATGTTGAATTGTGTTACCGTAACGACCAGCTGAGCAGATGATCTGAGGGAGCAGGCACTTAGCAATGACATTTAAACATCAAGGTGAGAGGTGGGGCAAGATGGGAAAATGAGTGTGAGTACATATGTGTGTGTGCGTGAAAGAATCTGTCTTGATTGTGTGTCTGGGCTAGCAGGGTGAAATCAGGTAACCTGTCACTAATAAATCCTTTTGTCCTTAGCATATGCTTTGCAGACAGCCCATCTTTCTCTGGCTGTTTTTGTAAAAGTATCAGCCACAAGGAGAAATATCTAGCCAACACGTTCTCTGAAACACACGCATATGACATGCGAGTTGAAATATTTGATCATGAAGGTGGTACCATCACACACACACATGCAAGCACACGCTGGACTTGGCGCATCAACTTCATAGGCCGCCTTCCTCTCCCACTGCGTTAAAAGTGGAACCACATCTGGAGGCGCTGCTGCACAAAGGCCACAGTTCTCTCCTTCTCCTGTGCAGTCATCATCCTCAGTCCCATTATAAATCCCACCTCACTCTGTCCGTAATTATTCCACACATACTTATGCAACAAAGCAGTAGCCAAGCCAAATGACAAACAGACCAGAGCTGTAAATTAAGACCTATTTCTTATTTTAATGGGTTGCACTCTCATAATGTTTGCCACTAATTCTGTGCTGCAAAAAGTGGCAACAGTGCTCTTTTCCCTGCACATCACTCACATTAACAGCAAGTATCTTAGCAACACAGCAAATACAGCGTGTACTGCGAATAAAAACAAAACAATTGTTTCCCCATTGTAAATCAGTTTCTGCGAGGGGATTAAATGATCCAACATCTTGAAAGTCGCAATTACCCATGCGGCCCCTGTTAGAATTAGTGTTGCGAATCTCCACACACAAATAACCCAAGTCAGTCATCTCAATTAGGACTAGCATTTGGAAAAACAGCCAAAAGAAAAACATATCTTTGGGTAAGTGGCACTATAAATCCATATCACGTGTCAACCACTCTCTCAATTATGCTTGATTCCAGAGCCTCACAGATGATCCAAATGTCCCTGTTAAACCAGCCCTGTAAATGTCATAATGTAAAAAGAAAAAAAAAAATTCCCCTATTGGAGTTGACTTCTCTGATTGGCTCAGAAAGTGAGTCTTGACCTGTGACCCTCATTTCCCCAAATGCTTGCTAATTTTCAGCAGTTTGCTGGAGCCCAGGCATCCGAGAGGGCAGAGAGAAGTGAACAAGACGAGCAGACAGGAGAGGAGTTCTTTCCTGGCCCAAGGCTTGTCAGTCAGCTGTACCCAGCACTCGCTTAATCAAGCAGGCATGCAGCTATGGTGTGGCAACTGCCTGGGTGCATAAGTAGCTACACATCTTGTGGTTTGCGCTGGTTTAAGACAGGACGGATGTGGCATCGGTGGCAGCCTGTCTCAACTTGTTCCTGGTATGTTTGTTTTGACAGTCAGCTAAGACCCCATGGGCAGGCCGTCCTTGCCAAGGCTGATCCAAAAACATAATACATTTGGTTTTCACAGACAGAAATAGAAGCCTGAATATGTTTTAAATACGAAAAGTTTTTGCTCAGCGTAACATATTTTTAAAAAAGAGAGAGAGAGGGGGTTTATTTATTCATCTTCTTTCTTTCTATACCCCCCCTTACCTTTTTTGGCTTAAAAAAAATGGCTGCGCTGCTCACACATGCACATAGGCCTAAGACACCATATGTATGAACATTAATCAAATGTTTCTGGGTCTTGCCTTTAGTACCTGATACACAATATAACAAATGTTCCTCCAAGCGGCACATCTGTAGAGGATGTCAGTAAAGGACTTTGAAATGTACACCAAAGCCAACACTTGGTAGACAAAAAAGGGGGCTTAGAAACAGCTCCCATTGGAGGTGCTCACTGAAAGGAGGACCAGCGGGGTATTGAAAAGCTGTCCGTTTCCCCCCAACTTTTTCCATATGTAAATCCACGCTCCCCACGGGTTCCTTTTCTCAGCGAGGTATCTATATATGGAGCCACTTTATTACGGACAAATCCTCTTTAATGTTCTTGTCGGTGGAGGAACAGCTGGAGTGGAGATAAAAATGAGGAAGCAATCTGCACCAGCTGTTGAAGTATTAATACAAAAATTAACTACTGTGTGTTGGTTAATTGCTTTCTGCTTAATGTGCTTTCAAAAGCCTTGATTCCTCTTTTCTGTTACACAATCGCAACTGCGGCGGCATATCAAGAGGCCTGTGAAATTAAAGATTCCATTTAAAGGAGCAGCCCTCCTCTTCCCCCCATTCTTCTCACGGCTCAGCGGTCATAATGGACTCATGTGTTGAATAACCAAAATGGTCACATTAGACACCTGCTACTGTGGTCTTGGTAGGCACAGATAGGGAACTCTCTCAGACTGCAGCAAACACAAGTGCCGCTCATCCGTCAAGAGCTCATGCAAACATTTCCATAAGTGAGACTGTAAGTTTATAACGCTCCACTCTGTCCCATTCCAGCAATCGCACGCCCACACAGCCGGCTGAGTGACGATGAGTGATTTCAGACGGCACAGCTGGTATACTCGCTTTAACTGCCGTGCGTTTTATTTGCATTATTATCTGTTGCCACCTCACTCCTCAGATCCGCACTGACGGAGGCCACATGGAAACACTTAGGAACAACGTGTCCCTTTACAGAAAACAAAGAAAAACATTTTTTTTCTTCCTTTTAAGAGTCACAGCTCTCCTCCTCAGGGGCCCATACATGCACGGGTTGTCTATCCAGCACATTTAATTCCATGCTGTAAAAATGGTAATCAGAGCCAGATGAAGTGGGAAGAATTGAGAGACATTATGTTTTTATGGATAATTTGGGGTTATTTATGCAGGATAAATAAGGAAATAATGAGCCTCGGGCAGAAGTACAGAGGACACTGTTTGCTGTTTGGACACTTTGCTGCAATTACTCCACTCCACAGCACTAATCTTTACAAGTTATATTTAAATGGATGGATGGATGGATGGATGGATGGATGGATGGATGGATGGATGGATGGATGGATGGATGGATGGATGGAT
>JBBBVU010000001.1:28647466-28699058 GCA_037177055.1 Atherinosoma microstoma | reverse complement strand
GATAGATAGATAGATAGATAGATAGATAGATAGATAGATAGATAGATAGATAGATAGATAGATAGATAGATAGATCATCAAGCTTGAAGCACTCTGGGAGGTTTGGGGCTCATGGTTCACTATCAGGCCACAGTCGGCATCTTCCAGGAAAACAATGCTGGATAATAGCTCTGTGTGACATATGAGAGGTCGGTGAGAGGGCTGCCACAGCAGAGCAAAGAACCAAAAGACTAGAAAGGGGTCAAGCCAATTTGACTTCAGTTATTATTCCCAGTCACATACTCATGTGTTCAAAATGTATGTTCTATACACACAGCCATTATAATCAGGAAGTAGAGGACGGCTCTACTTTGCATAAGAACTGTTAGAATTTGTGAGAAAAGGAAAATAAAACGGCTTTTAAAAATGGTAAAAATGAGCAAATGACAGCAATAAGCGCTTTAGGAAATGTGAAGGCAGTCAAAGTTGAGGCAGTCTCGCTGGCCTAATGGAGAAATGTAGAAGGAGAGTGAAGAGGATGGAAAATGTATATTAAAAAAATCAATTTGAATATATCCCAGTGTGACGATTGAAGACGGCAAAATAGCGAGGAATCATGACCTTATCCTACAGCACAAGAAGTTTTAAATGAAAAAAAAAAAAACCCTCCTCCTCCCCTCTACTTTGATATTGCATGTGTTGCGAACATGGAACCTGTATCTCTGCTCCAGTGGCACCACCTCAAACTGTCATTAAAGCGCATGTCCTCAGGTGGAAAATGACTTCTGTGGGGGAGCTTCTCCAATGATAACATGGATTTGCTCTAAAATATGTTGCTTTTCTCTGAGTGTCATGAATAAGTAAACGTTGACGAAAACCTTTCGCATTTTTTAACCATCATTTCTAATGCTTTTGCTCTTAAGATGCATATTGGGGCATGCATAAAACATCCACGCCCCCCTCCTTTCTCTCTCTGCCGCCATAGTGAATGATGGAAGAAACTTGTGCTCACAAAAGGTCCTTCATGGTAAAAAGAAAACAGATGAACAAACACAACAAATAAGTCCAAATGTGTTTAAGTCGTAACGCTGAGGCCTAAAATTACATGTTTCTCCCTTTCCATGTAGCTAAGCATTGCTGTATGAATTGCACTGGCGTCATAGAGTTTACTTTGGTTGAATGAGCTACATGTGATCTTTTTAATTCATCCAGTTGTCACTGTTGCACTGCAAAAAAAAAAAAAAAAAAAAAACAGGGCTGTAATTTTGGCCTTGGCATTGATAAGTTTTTCACTTAGCATTGAGAGGATTAAATCAATTATGTTGATTCTGTATTTACTGCTTGCATGCCCACAGTCGTTTGTAATTAGCTTATTGCTTTTGATCTGATGTAATGTGATGAAATGCCTGCAAGCGGCTCTGGGAGCCTGCTTGGCTGGAGCAACTGGGGTGGGCGCCACTTCCAGGTCCCCACTGAAGCACATCCCATTGTCCGCGCAAAGAGAGAGGAGGGGACCGGGGGACCTGGGCGACTCGCGTGAGCAGCCACAGACAGAGAGGCAGTGGGATCGCTGTTGGAATGGAGGGAGGGACCACCCTCTGAGATGGCAGCGTCCTCCAAACTTCATTACCCTCAGAGATCTTTTCTTCACATGCATGTGTAATTACACCCCACCCTGCTCCACCCCACCCCCAGGAAAGCTCCCACAACACCTGATACCTACAGGTAGTGCGCCACACCACAGAAGGGTGGACGGGCAGGGGGGTGGGCTTTGCAATGATAGGGCTCCAAGGCCCGAGGGCCCGCTTAGAGTGATTACCATTCGAGTTTGGCCACCCACATCAATCAAAGACCCTATAACACAGAGACTGATCATCTGCTTCGGAGAGAAAGAGCTGTTTATTCATGGAAACCTAATTGTTGTGGCCAGTCACTGTTGTGCATCCAAGTCTGTTCAACAAAGAATAAAGGATTCAGGATTGGATTTGAAAAAAACTCCAATAAATCTGGAGTGGCCTGAAGGATTGAATGTTCCCTGACAGTTTAAGGAAGAGAAATCTTTTCAAGTTAATTCTGTCGACCTTCTGGTGAACAGACGGATACAGTTGTTGGCTTAAATAATACAAGAATGAGCTGGACCTGAGTTAAATTCAGTCTCAAGTGCTGCCCATCTTTCCTCAAAGGGGAACAGCTCCAGCATGACTCTCATCCAAAGTACCCCAACAGAACCCCTCCCAAGCGCCCTATTGCCGCCCCCTTCTTTTCTTTTCCCCAAACTGCTGAAACAGGCCCACGGTGCTCTGCAGACTGTTCTGTTTATGAAAGAGGTCAGGGTGCCACATATGGCCAGCGCGTTAAAATACACACGGCTCCTGCCGTGGCTGCTAAAAATGTATTGCGGCTGTCTGTACATGCAGGGATAAAATAAACTTTGAATGTTTCAGCAAGCAGTGCTGAGAATTTAATGATTGAGTATTTGGAACTATGGTCAGATTTGTACATGAAAAAGCAGGAAAAACACACACATCTTTAAAAGTCCAACGATATTGGGTCAGACGTCAGCAATATACAGACTTGTTTGACTTGGCAGCGCTGGATGCGCAGATTTGCCTGGGATAAGTGTGTGTCACACGCCATCTGAGAGGATAGCAGGGCTGCAGTAAGCCATAGGAAGCTAGCGGTGAAACTAAACACATGCAATGACAGCCACAGGCAGTTGATGTGAGCCAAGGAGTCTTAACTCCCCAAAGACTGGCCTGAGGGGAGAGAAAGCAGGGCTACTGATAAGTGGAATAAAGAGCAGAAAATATGAGTACCTTCCTTTTCAAAGCGAACCATTATGCGCCACTAAGGTCTGATTATTTTTAGTGTGACTGGTTCTTGTTTCTTTTGGCTCTATCACCTCCTTGGCGCTGTCACAGATTTGTGGTTCTATGTTTCACATCACCAGCAAATATATTCTGTGTTTAATAAGACAGAGGTTAGAGATTACATTGTAGATTGTGTGGGCATTAACAGCAGTGGGTTTTATGATCATCGTGCCATCAATAAAACCTCCTCCGGCTCCAAAGACAAAATTTCTGTAACATTGAAGTGCACGGCTTCCGCAGGCGCCAGCAAATGTGAAGAGAAGGTCAAGAGGGGATCGTGGCATGTCACAGGGTGTTGTTCTTGTTTTTATGACTATAACGCCTTGAGACTGGGTGCAACTTTTTAACACTGTAAGAATACAACTTTGATTCCAGAAACAGCCAGTTCATTCATCGCTGAAGAAATGCAGCAAACTCCAACCTCCTCCAGCTGGCTGCCACTTCCAGCCACTGCGGTGAAAATTCATATTTCTTATTATATTCTGTGATTTGAGTTCACTTTCTTTTATAAAAGTAATACATCACTTAAACTCCCCAGACAGCTTAAAAAACAAAAGGCTCTGATAGTATACGAGGCGCCTGTCAGTGTGAGCAGAAGTTCAAGGGGGCATCGGCGGGTGCAGCTCTGGGTGTTGCTCTCCGACGCCCTGTCTTTACGAGATCAAGCCTGGTTCTGTGTAATCTGCTTTGACCTGTGGCAGGAAGACTGTGTCCACCTCTCAGCACTGTGATCCTTCCTTACACCTAGCAGTTGTGGGCAATAACCAACCATAATTCCATCTCCTGCTGGGCAATGAAAACCCTCCCCTGCTGCACTTTGGGTTTTTTCCAGTTAGAAGGTCATGGGCTAGCAAAGTATTGTGGGAGGAGAGGGGTGACCGAGGTGGAGGAGGAGGAAAAAATTCAGGGGTGTGGGGGGATTGCTCATAAAAAAAAGAATAGAAACATGTGTAATGAGAAAACATGTGGTGTGTAACTATTGGAAGTCATCAACAACAGAAAATAATAATTAAAGTGCAGGATGAGGAAAAAAACCTGAAGCTGTCTTTTCGTGGCTGGGAGACCACTGTCATCATGTCTCAGGAATTAGGCAAACATATGCTGGTCTGCTGCTGTTGAAACCGAGGCGCCTCGCTCAGGCTGCGGTTTGGGAACATGAAAGGCTTTGTGGGATGAGCAGGAGGACTGGCCCTAATTCAGGGCCTCATTGCCAGGGAAGCTGGCAGCAAACTCCGATTGTGGGACAGGGAAAGGAATTTGGTTACATATTCCAGCGAGGACCGCAGCTCCAAACAAACCAAAGCAACAGGCTGCTGAGCAAACCATTCTGTCCGCATTCAAACCCCTGCTGCTGCTGCTGCTGCTGCTGTGCAAGCGAGGAACTCTCTCCCACCTGAGTGAACCCCAGGAGGCTGCTGAGGGCAAACATGGGGAACAGGAATGTAGCGGGTCAGGCCCGAATCTGGAAATGAAGCTTGGCTATCCTACTGAGATTCAGTCCCATGCAGGGCTTAGGATGCTGGCAGCAGACTCCTTTATTTGGATGGAGAGTTTGTGAAAACAAAGCAGGCTTTGTGTTGTTTTAGTGCAGACAATTAAACTTCTAAACTCGATATCTATCTCTGAGAGGATGCACAGAGGTCAGTCTGAGATGTGAAAGAGAAACAGAGACAGGGCAACTGTTAACAGGTCCAAATAATCCCCCGGCTGCAGATTGCACTGGGTTTAACACAGCATGCCATCACTGTAACTCGATCAACTTAGCAAATTGGATAAAACTCTTTTGCTTCTATCCTTGCACAGCCGTTGCAGCGCATATCTACAGGGCAAGTCCATCCTGATTGCTTTCCAATAAGGAGACATTTTCTGGCATTTTAAGACAGGGAGGGATTAGATTAATCATGTTTCTACTCAGGGTATATATGATTATGGTTGACTGTTTACAAGTTTTCTCAGATGCTCTCCCTCTGCCAGGACACGGTGGTAGAGCCTGAAACTCATTCTCTCATGTGGTGGTCTTGTTTCAGACCGAACTGCAGAGCAAAATCATTTACTTTTTGACAGTGGAAAATACAGATGTGAGGCAGTGTTGGATTTGCATCCTCTTGCTAGCATTTATTTAACTTACTTTAGTTCTATTGAGCTGAGGCTTAGTATGTCAAGTATTTTCAAGTGATTCATGACCACTTAGACTCTAAGGCCAACACAATTCAGATCCTGTAAGTCTTAGAGGATCTGAATTCTGTTGGTGCAGTCAGCTCTAAGCAGGTTAACACTAATGTGAAATGAATGACTTTCATTAATGTTAAAGTTAGTCTCTCCAGCGAGGATCTGCCTCTGTTAGTATCATCCCCAGCCAGTGGGAGGCAGCACAGACTGGAGGATAATAGGATTAAGAATGCTCACACACACTTGCATGCAAGTATACACTGAGGGTGAGTCACTGGAGTGGTTAAAGATGACCGTATAACACATCTGGGGTGCAGTCCCAAATGGCCAGTGGCAAAGGAGAGGACCAGGATCGGTGGCTTGAGAATCTGTGACATGTGGCATGCAGAGTGGAAAGCAGAAACCGCATTCTGTTTCTTTCTGTAATCCTCCGCCTGAGAGAAATGTTTGGTTATGGTTAAAGACGCTGTTGTCCCACATTTTCATCCACTTCTAATTACAACATAGCTGAGGCTCGGCTGCAGCCAGCGTAACTGTTGTTGTTGTTGTTCCTGTTTGTTGACATTACATACGCCTCCCACACAACACACTTCTAACGCATACACATACAGTACATTTAGACCAGTCACACACATACAATCAAAAGCGACTCATTTACAACCGTGCACCACTGCACGTGCCCACACACAGGAGCGTGCATGCTGTATATTTAAGGAGACCAAACGTCACACACACATGCTGGTTTTACACATACACATACACACACACAAACACAAAGAAACATACATCCGTCCACAAAGTGATCAACATAGTTGAGTGGTAACCATCGCTGAGCCCAATATAGAGACACAAATCTGTTTGGTGCCACTGGGAAATTAGCAGGAACCACACTGAAAGCCAAAAAACACTATGTAGACGTTTCAGTGGAACGGATATCACAACTTGAACGTATGTGAGAGAAATTCAGTGTGGTGAAAGGACGGGTGAGTCAGTTATATGCCACATACTAACTGCACAATACAAATGAGTTACCACTAACTAATAGGTACCAGACACAAATGGTTTAGCGTGATAATTGAAGTATGCTATAACATTAAAGTGTGTAGGATACTACTTCTGAGGGAAGAAACTTGCCTTCTTATTTTACAAAAGCATGAGTATTATATAAGTCACATAATAGTGCTCCAATGAAGGTGCAACATTTAAAACCACTTTCAGATTTTAGATGGTCAAGACATCTGCACATGTATATTTTTTAAAAATGATAGAGAACAATAAAGCTAAACTGAGTTTTTTCTTTAAAAGAATAAAAAAAGTAAAAAGTAAATGAATTTAAATGATTTTTAAAAGGTAGCCTATGTGCATTCTTGCAATAATATGCACACACTAAAAACAACAACTAGATGTCTGGATGATGCTGACACTGATCAGGACCCAAGCTGCAGCGATGAGTCTGTCTAAATACACACTGTACAGTGCATGCCACAATTTCTCAGTCTGTAATTTAATGTTTGCAATTAAAAACCCCAGTGCTGTCTCAGAGAATGCACAATTTACTGAATCAACGCCTCTAAATCAAGAGCTCCCCTCTGTGACAGACTTGTGTCTCCCGGAGGAATCTGCCATTCCAAACCACAGTCTGCGATCCCCACGTTGTTTATCTCCAATTGCTGACTAATTACCAAGAACTGAGGGTTATGAGAAAGGCCCCAAATATGGCAGCTTGATGTTTTTGTGGTTTAGCATTATGAATTGCTCTTCTTCTCCTTTCTTTTGCTTTACTGTCTGTCGACAGACATTGAGTGAAACTGGGCTCGGATGTGAGACAGGTCAGGATGGGGTCAATTTTTTTTCTTCTTTTGAACAAAAAATAAGCTTAAATGAGCTGATTCTAACATTTAGAAAATATAGAAAAACACTACACATGTTTATAAAAGATTGTTTTTAAATCATATATTGAAAAACATGCTTCCACATACTGTGTATGCTCTCATTATGCCATCAGCAGAGGCAGGCTTATATTAGAGGATTTACATGGATGAAATAATGACATGTAGTTAATGGAAATTAAAGTAAGTCTAGCAATGAATGTGAGTACTTTGGGCCAGATTGTACATGTATTTGATATAAAAAAGATACTGTTGTGTAATCATGTTCCAGTGAGACCAAATATGGGAAACATCTGTACAGTAGAGCTGTTTTCCTCAAGACTGTTATTCCCAACAGCCTGGAGAAGCTTCTGTTTCAGGATGGAAACAAAGAAACTTTGATATTTTCCATTGAAAGCATGAAAATGAATCTGGGAAAGTCGGAGAGAAAGTGAGGCATCATTGACTGGCATCATAAATCATACTTCTCCCTCGGTGATCTCAGATGCTGTAGATGAAGTAATCTGACGACATGCCAGGCCGCTGTTGATGTGTGTGCGAAACACCTGAGGTGACTGAATCATATAGAGACACTGTGCAGTGTGACATGTACGATTCTCCGGAGATGGAAAAAAAGAGGGGGTACGCTTAATGCCTCTATTCACGATGAAGCAGCGAATTATGGAGACAGGGTGTGTCATCTCATTCTCTGCTCCTTTCATCATAATCTCCCCCACTACGCTCAGAGAAAAGCTCACTGGAGGCCATCAACCCTGGACTGCAGGGTGGAACATCACACAGAGATCTACCTATGGCCTATTTTAACAATTTACTACACACACACGGCTTATGGATTAACAGCCACCATCTTAAAGTTGGAGGAATGTAAGATAAGTCAAATGTGGGATAGAAACGGCTGCTCTGATGTACACGTGTGAGTTTTCGACTGCTTGAGCAAAAGTGACACCTCTGTCGTACAGCTGTTATTTTCTGCACTAAGTGACGACTGACAGGCTGCAAACATAGACACACACACAGGATGCAATGCTGAAAACACACATACCAAAGTGGTAAAGTTGGTGGAGGAATAAAGATACAAAAATTTTGCTTTGCTTGTTTAGACAAACATACTTATAATTACCATGAGTCATACAAAAATAAAACAAACCTATAGACAGACTTAGACAATTTAATAAGTAAATAGCTTAACAAAAAGGCAATATGAAGTTTCACGGTGAAGAACTGACAAATTTCAGTGTCACATTTAAGAAATATTACTTTACAAGATGCAATAATAGTGGACGGTGCATCGACCTGCATTTGAAATGTCATTACCAGAGCGAAGATGCAAACATGATTCCCACAAAAGAGACTTTTTTGAAGATGCAATAAAAATTTTGTGAAAATGGTTTTCCAAGGAACTTCAGAGCCCATGTGGCTGTATTGATCATGATAGCATGATGGTTAACGTTGCCTGAAGGCTCAAAGGTCACTTGGCTTTAACACACTGAGATTTTTCCAGACTTCCTAAATCTTTTATAACATTTTGCACTGTACATGCTGGAAGGCTAAATTTCTTTGAAACCTTGCATTGAGCCATGACCCATCTGTATTTGCGAAGATTAGGCATGTAGTATATGTAGTAGGCATGTAGCTGCTTAAATCAATACTACAAAAGTTCCCAAACTTGAAATTCTGTGCTTCTGACTTGTTTTGATGGCACGCTGACATATTCTATATATGACAGCTGCATTTTGCTTTACAGCAGAAGTTGCATCCTGCCAAAGTTCAGTAGTGCCACTTTAAAAACCTTTCAGTGTGTTACTGGTATTTTTTTTTTTAATTTCCCACATACAGTGAAGATTAATCAATGGAGATACAAAAGATAATCTCTTTGGACTTGTATCTCTTAAACAACAGTTCATACAAAGCAGGAAATCAGAAATCTTTAGTTTTATAGGACCTTAGAAAAATTTCCCCAACTTTTTTTGTTTTTTTTAATGAGATTTGAGCATATTGCCAGTACAAGAATCAATATGCAACAGGATAGCTTGGTATGGTATATCACATTTTTGGACTTTTATCTTAATCTTGGCTTAATTAACTGGCTTCAATATATGATAATAAACTAACCAAAATCTCCTAAGTTTACTGTTGGGCAGAACTCTCTTTGAGCTGCATCAGTCACAGAGTACACGGCACACAGATTTTTGTGAGTGGCAGAACCCTTATTGGCAAGTTCAGCCTGAAACTTGGCCACCACCCATTACAACAAAATTGTTGCCTGTTTTTAACATAATTATATTTCTGTTACTTTGATTCCAGTCCGAAGTAATAAAACACTTCTAACCCAAACCCCAAAATCTATCCACAACTACAATTAAAGTTAAAAGTGCAGTTGTTTTATGATAAGAGCTGCAGGGCCTGTAGCCACCAAGCCCTACGCCACCTGCTTCTGATTGGCTAACGAGATGTTATTTTCCCCTCACACATAACCCAGCATGCACTGGGGTTTATTTATTAGAAATAAAAAAGGAGAGAGAGAGAGAGAGAGGGAGAAAAAAAAGAAAAAAGTCACTAATCTGTGCTCGGTTCAGACAGCGGGCTCCCCCTACACACTTGCACACACACATACACATCTGTGTACCAGCTGAGCAGGGAGCAGTCCCACTGTTAGGCTTTCACATATCAAAGAGCCTGGGGTACTTTGGCACTGCTGGGGTAGTTGTCCTTTTTTACAAAAGACAAACAAGCAAAGAGCTCGGGATGTGGTCCAAAGCCGCCTTTGACACAGTGTTGAAATGAGGATTTGGCTCTGTGACATACATCGTGATCTACATGTGTAAAAAAGCTGTGGTGTTCTTTGTTTTAAACATTGTCGGTTCACAATAGTAAAGCAGTCTGCATTCTTTACTAATCTGTCTTAACTATACACCGCAAGGCAGGATCAGTTTTAGAACTGGTCAGTGACTTCAAACTTCGGCTCGGGGGTCATTTTGTCTCAGAGCCGCATGGAAAATATTACCCCTATTTGGCAGAATGTGAGCTGTTCTTCTCTAATGTGTGTGAGACAGATTTTCAGAAGTCCGGATGCTGCTCTGTGATCACCAAAACATCAGCAACTACACAAATTGAGTGTAGTGAGAGATGATCAGTTGACAGGCACTCTAAATTATCCCGCAATGTTAGAAGCTCCCTGAGAGACTCAGGTTCCTTAAACAGCTAATCATTACTTATCATATTGCAGAAGTGGAATCAATCATCGTTGGTCGTAATAGCAAAAGTTAGGACACGAATTAGGATGATGAAGATTAACACTGTCCTGTTTAACTTAATATGATCTTGAAAAGACTTTACATGTAACACACAGAAACAAATCGTAGACATCCAATGAGTGTACCACAACACAAGCACAAAGCAATACTTTCAGCAAATGGAAACAAGGTCCATTTGGGATTAAAGCATCTAATTGCTTCTAAATAACCAGAAGCTGCTTACATTTCTGGGCCAAACTAAACAGACAATCTGACACACAAACAGATGTGGCACCGTGTCCGAAAGGCTTTCAATACTGCATAAAGAATTATGGCAACATTGTGTCAAATCTGAGTCTATCCTCATAACCCTGCAACATCTCAGTCAGGACAGTAATGGCTAACAGTCTTGAAAAATGACTTGCCCATGTGTAACCAGGGGTTGCTCGGTTGAAACATTTTTACTGGCGAAAGCAAACAGTCGATTTATTTTTGCCGCAACGACGGAGGTTTTTAAGGATGGGCGTTTTGCAATCCTGTGCACCTCACTCTGCCATGAACTGTACTCAGGAAAGGAATAGAAAAGCACAATTTACCAAACTTAACCTTTAATAGGGGTGGGATGGAGAAAGGAGTCTAAAGTTCTTCTGCTCTACCATAAACCACCCTGCCACTCAAATGGATGTACTGTAATTAAACATGACGGCGGCCTGAAAGAGAAGAAAAGAAGCCATGTATACAGGAAGTTGGGTGTGATTTAAACTTTTCAGCCAGTGTTAAAACTACCTGTCACCATCAGCACGCTCTGCGATGTCAACTAATTTAGAAAAGGAGGAAAAATGTGCATGAATAAATAAACTAATTTCAGTGTTCATGTTAGTGGTCAGACTGGTGGGTTTGGGTGCACTTTGAGCTGTCAAATGAATACTTGATCACTTGCCAAACTTGAATAAAACTCACATTCATCAGTCTCACATTTATTAGTAACAAGTGGGTAGAATAATGCAATGAATGTGCATGAAGCCAGTAAATGAAAGAAAGCCTCTTAAATGCTGTTTTCTCAAAGTACCATCAATGCACTGTATATTGTTAATGGGTAGCAACAATAGATGTAGTGTGCACACCGTATGTGCATCTTACTGAACTCAGAGACCAGTCACACAACGAGACCTAAACCTGGTAACACTGACTCAAGGGGAAAACACGCACATTAAAGACCAGAAAAGCCCTAATAAAAAAAGCCTCTAATGTAAAACAGTCCCCATCAAAGAGATCTTTCTCAATATTTGCTGAACTCTTACATATCATATTAATGCCATATCAGCCATTGTTGGCTCAGGCTGTGTTTGATCTGCAGGCGTGTTATAACTCTGGGGTAATGGAAGTGCTAATGAGCGGAGTTGGCACTTTATAAACACTGTCAGGAGCAGGTGGAAGCAGGGGTCACACTGGGCCATTGTGTCCACCTCAGTCGGACTTTTTCAGAGAGACTTATTTTCTTAGAGCGCGGCGTGTTTTGACAGATTGGCATATTTCAGACAGACGTCTTTCTTAAAAGTTAAGTCCGGTGTGGGTGATTGTATCGTGCTGAACAAATGTGCGATTAATCTGCAGTATGGTGCTGAGCTATAGGGCACAGGCTTTCCCAGAGAAAAAGGTCATGTCTCCCTATACAAAAGATATCCCCTCCTGATGGAGGCGAGGACGCACACAGAGATTGTATGCTTCCGTATAGAGTTTTATGATGTCTTTCAGCCTGACAATGTGCGTGAGATTTAAACAGGGGCTCTTTTGTATGTCAAAACCTCACTTTTAATGGGTTTCTTATAAAAGTGCTCAGTGATCATGGTATTCAAATCACAGCAATACCAAAGCGCTTCCTCATTTCAGTGTCTGGAAGTGATCCCAGGCAAGGAGGTGCACCACATCTTACACTAAGGCTGCACGCTCTTTCTGTTCGCTAACCAAAGGGCTCTTTCCTGTGGTAGTATATGATCATTTATTGAGTCTTAATCAACATGTATTGAATGGTGCTTGTACTTCTTGAACCATTTTAAAAGTCCCGCTGTGCACTTTAAGCCTCGGCCATGGGGTTGCAAGAGTTTTAATGAATCCACTCTGACAAAAAAAAAAGAAAGAACTCCAGCTCTAGCGCTGCTTTCATTGTGGCTAAAATAATCTTGCTTTACTCTTGTTTCACTTAGAAATTGAAGAAACTTTTGTTAGCTACAAAGCAGGTGCTACTCAATATTTAATAACTCTCAGAGGTGAAGACAGGACACTGAAAACAGGTCAAAGTCAAAATCCCAATTTTTGAAAGTCAACAAAGCTCTTGCACAGAGATACAGTTAAAGAAGCAAACAAAACTGAGCAGGAGTGGGCAAAAAAATAGATGAAAAAAATAATACAAGGGGAAATAACATAAAACAGTAAGCATGAGTCATGAAATCCAAAATGGGGAACACTAGAAGCAAAGAGAATCTAAGAAATGAAAGAGGATCAGAAAACTTTATAAACAGTGAGTCTAAGCAGGAAATGTGTTGTACATTTAAGATAACTGTTTCTAAAGAAATAGATGAGCAACAAAAATCTGATGTCATTTTGTCCAAAGTCTGCATCATTTCCCATTGAAAACTGTCCCCTGGTTTAATTATGACTCAGTTTTATTTCGGCTGTAAACAAAATAAAATTCCAGTTACAGTAAAAACAGACTGTTACGGAAAACTAGTAGGGATGCAGGGAAAAGGTGTCACAAATAAAATCCGAAACAGTTGATACTCCACAGTGCTCTTTGTGCAAATAGCACATATTTAATAATGAATTTCCTTCAGCAGATTTTCTCTTGGGTCAGTTTGGGACTCCAACACACTGACATGATTTAAACCAATAAAACAATCCAGATTTAGGCCTATATCCCCTTACATTCAAATTTGCCTTTTTCAGCTCTCCACTTTTTACAAAGTTTAAACTTTTTATGCTTTTTGAAAATAATGCAAGTAACAGGACCATTTACATATTTTACAATGACTGGTCGCACCTGTGGAAGTTAAACAGCTCTTCATTCATTAGAGACTTAAGAAAAATCCTCCAATATATACCCACTAACAGCTTTTAATCTTCCTCATCCCGTTTGTAACACTACAATTTTATGCCCTGCAACTAATAAGCCACCAAAGTGTGAGCCACACAGGTACCCTGGTGCTGCAAAAAGTCTGTACAGGGGTAATGTGGGTGTGCTTCAAAGAAACACGACAAAAGTGGTAGAGTATGTGCGATGGAAAAAATCAACAAGAAAAGAAAACCCTTGTCTTAACAAGGACATAATCATTTGGAGGACCCCAGCACATAACCTAGATAATACATTTCAGGTTTTGATATAACTATTACTGCCTGCAAAGAGCTCTTTGATGTTAATTGAAACCACTGGGCAGCAATCTGCTTTATAGTACTGACAAATAACAGCTTCCTAAGGCTAAGCATTGGAGGTTAGCAAGCAGAGAAGGCACATACTTGCTCCATATGCTCATTCAGTATAAATAAAAATCAAAAACAAGCTTGTCTTCACGGAGGCAGAACAATGCTAAGGATAGTCTCAGGCCTCAGCTGTGGTAATTTAAAAGTGCTGTATACAATTCATACCGGTACCTTCAGCAGAGGTCCTGCATGATGCGGGTCAATGCTTTACAGTGCTGTTTTCAGTTTTCCCTATTGTTTGCTTCCCCTCATTCATGGTGTAACCAGAACTTGAACACAATTATGAAATTTAGAAGGTCAAATTTAACGTCCTGCATCAGTTAGATATTATTCACAAAGATTCCTTATTACTGAATTTCAGATTTTTTTCCTTTTTTTGTGTATATACTTTGAAACATTGGGGAAAGACGATCGCAGGGCTCTGGTTCTAATATACACACAACACAATGGTCTCTGTTTTCCTGTGCTTTCCTGGCACAGTTTCTCTTTTTTTTTCATCTTTTATTCTCCCTGAGCTTTTTTAGACACTCATTATATCACAAAAGGGAAACCTTGTCAAAGGCTCATCCGGATCTGATGCAATGTACAATAACAAAAAACATACCCCCATCATGAGAACAAACACGTTGACCAGATCAGTCAAGAGGGCTATATGATGATAGAAGAAGTTCAAAGTGACCCCCCCCCCTCCTTCATCCCAGATGATACCACATCAGAGTGTGTACAGGGGTGACCTTGTCTTCTGCCAAACCCCACAGGTCAGACATAAGAGGAGAGGTGCCTGCTTTAGAGCCTGATTCACTGTAGGACAAATGACAGGCGCTGTTGAAGAAGGTAATTGGCTTGTCTTTATGTAAAGAGCCTGTAAGTTCTGATTGTTCACAGAGCTTCAAATGTAAGCATCAAACGAAAAAGATCCAAAGGACTTTCTTCTCCTTGACATGCTCCTCATCATAATGATTGACAGTGAGAACATGTGAAGGAGAGTTTGACTCTTTCCCTAAGGTAACAAACTGTAATGGTGGACTGACTGCAGGGATTGAAGGGGACAGAGAAATGAGTTTGACACAGGCAGAACAAAAAGAAAACATGTCTAACATCGTGGACAGGGCTGAGTTCTCTGAACATTAAAAATGCTCTGACAATTTACGACAGGAAGTGTAAAAGAACTCAAAAGAGATTTTGGGGAATATATATGCTGACTTTCCTGCTGCAAAGAAAATCAGTAAAACATATCACCACCAATTTATTTGAATCATGGTTAGCTGAGAACAAAAAAATGCAAATTGGGGGAAATGAGAAGCTAACCTGTATTTCATTTAGATGTATGGAGAGGGTGCTCTGTGCCACCTCTGAAACCTGTTTGACTATCCCAGATGTAATTTGATAATCAATAGTTCTGATATCTTAATATGAAATTATTCTGAGAGCATGCAAATTAATGCAGCGTTAAATAATAATGCTTTCAACTTTGAGCTCATCGGCAACCTGCATTTAAAAGTAATGGAAACAGTTCAGTTACTGGAAACTGGTGCTACATCTCCCAGTTACTGAGGGCAGATGTTCACCATTTAAAATGAAAACAGTCACAATATGAATCACAGACAAACTTTAGCCTTAAATATATGTGACAAAGTCTATTCTAATTGTGATTATCCGTGATAAATTTTTACAACTCCAATATTTTGTGCTGGAATCAACTTCTTATTACCACAGCTGGTATATAAAGATGGACGTTAACAATTGTGATGTCACCTCTTGGCTTGTAGACTGATGTTTTGTAACATTCATTTCATCATTTATCTGTTTATTGTTTTGATTTTATCCAGAAGAGAAGGGATGGAATCCAGGAAGAACTAGAGGACAATATTCACATAATTTGCCTGTTTCTCATGGTCCTGATCATAATTGCATAACTTTAAAGGGATACCGAGTCATTTTTGGCCACTACGGACACTAAACCTGTTACTTCCCACAGGCCACTGATGCAAAAGTCTCCATCTGTGTTTTGGAATCATGGTTGCAGATCACTTTGACCAGCTGATAGCGAAGTAATTGAGATTCAGACACAAACTGCTCCAAAAACATTACTATAAATTTTAGTTTTGGGTATCGAATGAAGCAGTAACTTTGGGACAACTCATGTCAATAACTTATTGTTATGAAAACGTCAGCATTAGCCCTTAGCTTATGGGACATTACAGTAGTACTGCTTCCTAGAGAACAGCGTATGAAAGCCATAAAGCTAAACCAAGCCAGTTGCTAATCGTTCTGTTACTTCTTTGATATTTACATGAATTATAGGAAATGCATTTATTGCATGCAAACCAGTCCCACTTGCACGGAATGTTTAAGGAGTCACATTAGCTTTGGTCTGTAGCCGATTAGCTTCAACTAGCTGCATTCATCTTCAACTAAACAGCGAAATAAAGACACAGACGTATACTGCAATGTTCTGCAGCTCATCAGGCACTTACTGCCATTGATTGAATAAATGCTGGCTGAAAGGTGTGAAAAAGTTCATCACATTTTAATTTGAGTATGTTAGCATAACAGGCAAAGAGCTAACTTACCAGTCTAATAATACAGAGGCAAACATAGAGTGGGTTTTGCATCCATACTGCTCTTTCATCAGACTCCAACGACTGAATTCTTTCCCAAGGTCTACTCGTGTCTTTCCTCTGGTGCGATCCCTTTCCCACTTTCTCTTTCTGGCCTCCTAAGACACCGTTTTCACCTTCTTACTTCGTTCAGCCATGACAAACTTTTGATCGAAGAGGAGGAAAAAGTCACATGAGAGACGGATCCACTCCTGCAAAGTTACAATGTCTGGTTTCTGAACAAGGCAGCCCCCTTGGAGCTCAGAATGCATCAAGCACTTTATATTGACCCCAGATATCATCCATTATTACTCACATTAGGCTAATATTTAGGTCAAAAGTTACACAGTATCCCTTTAAATTGGCACTACTTTGTCACTCCCAAGAAAAGGCTGAATTAGTACCTATCTATTTTGCATCATGTCATTCTCCTAGCTCTCTCCAGCCAGTAAAAGTCAGTCTAATGTTGACTCGTCTTATATCATACTCTGTCATTTTCTCTCTTTTCCTTCCTTTGATAATGCCATTACACATGTTCAAAATGGCCAGTGTGTTGATATCCAGTTGCTGGTGTGTGAATGCACACATGGAACATAATTTACATACCACCTCTGAACAAAACAACATACAATATATGTTTATATGATACATGCAAAAAATTTAACTATGTCTTTGTCAAGTTAAAGCTTTGTAGGGTAAAATGTAGACAGTTTATTTGGCAGGAGTGCAGACCTCCCTATGATATTGTCCAACACAACCTTCAGAAGACAACATCTTGTTGTCTATATGATTTGGTTTTCAGTTTGCATTGGTGAATACCACTAATTCCTTTTTTTACTAGTCTTGATGCTAAATTAAGATCATTTCCCTCTATTCTAAATCTGAAAAAGGTCCCACATAACCTCTCAGACTAATTGATATACTGTATATTTTGAGAGTAAGCCAGTGGAGCCCATGCACAAATGGTTCTTTTGAAGACTCTGACATCATCCCATCAGTGATGGAATTGGAAAGCAATCTTCTGTAAGAATCATTGTGCAAAGAGCACAGACTGTCTTCTAGCTAAAACCCTATACATTATGTTCACTCAAAGAGCACCAGCCTTTACAAAGTTAAAAATGTTTATGTTAGCCATAAAGATGACTGACAGTGGGGATATGTGAATGATAGTTTGTCTCATAAAAGGAACATACTGTAATGAATAATCGGGGTGGCAGAGGTGGGATGTAAGCAGATTTTGACATTATAAGATTATGGAAAAGAAATTATTTATAACATCATAAGATTATTTTTTTCATGATAGTAGCTCTAAAACTGCACTATATACTGACATATGTTCATGTGAAAAATCATAGACATGCATGCACATGGATCTAGTTTTCGGAAAACGATTCCAAGGATATCTTTGAAACATATTTCTCCCTTTGGAGGACTAGGACAGAGGAGAGGAAATGTAGGTTATAAATAGGAATCAAAAGAACCCCCATCCTTTATTAGTTAGGGATGGCAGACACACTGACATCTTTAAAAGTGGGAGAGCTTTTGAGCATTTTACAAGACAGGTGAAAGAAACACGTGTGTTAAATCACAGTACCCAGCTCACTTGGGTCAGCTTTGCCATAAAAGAAAAGAGATTACAAAGGGAACTAATGAAGACACTGATCAAAGTCTGTAATGGTAATATGTAACAGGTGTTTCAGATCTCTCAACTGCCCTCCCACGGCCAATACCACTCCATCCGTGAAACTCTCATGTATTTCACATGTGCTTTGATCGGAACAATGGACAGAACATATTTCAGCACTGTTCAAACTATGTTATGAGCAGTCTGGTTTGACTCTTGGAGGGTGTGTGCAGGTGATGCACAAAGGCAGCCACACAGGCGCTCTGCATTTACGGTGCACTTTCATGATCTGTGGCGAGTTGAAAAAGGGCTGACGTAGCTCAAGTCCCACCTGGATTTAAGATGCATGCAGGAGTTGAAAGAAGGTTGGCAAGACTTAAACTGGACCAAGTTCAAAGCATGATTGCTATTTTTGCACATTGTCTAAGATAAAAGTGGCGTGCGTGGCTTTAAATTCAGCTTACAAAAAAGCAGAAAGCATATGGGATATTTGTAACAAAAATAGGATATATTTACAACTTTAGTCTATTATAACACATTTACTAAAAATATAAATATGAGACAATATTAAATAGGACTCTACATAAGTGTATGTAGTGGTGTCATTTGAATCTACACGTGTATATCTATATCTTTTTAATACCACGGCCCTTTTAAAAGCGATAAATCTTACATCACTGATTTATAATCACACTGAAAGGGCCTTTCTGCTGTATATTGCGACGTACCTGCGCCGCACCTGCGCAGTGCAACATCCAGAGCGTGGCGGAGCTGCTTCCGCCGCACGTCCTCCTACACTTTTGGGACTTGTAGTTCTTACTGCTACACTTCAAGTATTTCCTGCTAAAGTCATCTTGAAGGAATGCTTCCCACTGAAGCTGTTGACTGCGTGGTTTACACTGAAATGAAATTAGCCGCTTCATAATATGTGCACCCTCTTACACGGGAAATGGTCGAAATACCATTTATTCGTGCACTACAACAACCAACATCTCCCCTAATGAAAGCGAGGCAGTGTAAACACAACTCAAGGAACATGAAAAGATCGGGTGACAGTGAGGGGGAGAAGAGAAGAAAGGTATTGATAGTGTTTTTCTCCGTTAGGTCTGGCATATTTTTAAGCCCTGTCGCTCGTTGAATGTCTAATGCTCCTAATGTGATGCTGCAGGCTGCATTTTGGAGGCTCGAAAGCCGCGAATGTCAGCGCATGCCTCACCTTGTCTGTTTCCTTTATTGTGTTTTCCATTTTCCCCCCAGTCTATCACAATGAAGAATTACAGTTACATTAAAATGGTGTTTTATCACGGAGATACACTGCTGATAAGAAGCTGTAATTTGCAGAATAACGTCCTGGTCGTATCTTATATCAAGGGGAAATACGGTATGAATTGCAGTAAGTAGTATTTTCGAGAAGACAGTAAGGTTCACAGTCAATTAAAAAAATTATGACAGTTAATTAAAAACAAACGTTAAAAAAAATACAGTTTCACCTTAATTTGGGGGTGCTGTTCTGACACGAACAGTTGTTTATTGTGCAGAAGCTACGACTCAGCTCAGTGCAACAGTAAAATCAATGGTAAAGTTAATGTACAGTGTATCTGGGATTTGGAGAGCTGCCACTCCAGCAGTTCTACAGCTGCTTAAGGCTTTACCACTGATGTAGTGGATAACGTGAGCTCTGCCCGTAAAAGACAAACCATCATTTATAGCATAATGTTTTCACAATGTTTTGAAAAATAGCCTCTCTGAATGCACCAGCTCCTAGAATACTAAGGAGATAGGGTTTTAACTTGGGATGATCAAATACTGTGGTTTCGGGGTGACCTGGACTTGATCAGACTTTAATTTGCATTGTAACCTTAACTTTGCAGGAAAGGGATGGAAGGAAAAAAACCTCTGTGGTACCCAATATGTTTCTGGGCTGCACCTACAGTTATCCCTCTTGTCTTCTTTTTCTCCTCTTATCTCCCTGCTTGGACGCTGTCTGCCGTGGCACATGTGTTTGGATCATGTTAGACAGCAGTGAAACTATGTAAGACGTGGTTCCTCCTGTTTATGAAAGCAGCCATGGCGGCCAGATGAGCGGCTCAGAGAGTGAACTCATTCCAGCTGGCCCCCAGGCAGTCAGGCAGCGCTGCATAGACCCTTAATGCTTTAGCTTCTTTTCTCTCTAGATAAATAAAATGATGAGCATGAGGAATTATAATTGGAAAATGACAATAGGACTAAAACAGCCAAAGAGGGAGCTGCATTCATTGTGCCCAGTTTTCATAATATCAGTGGCTGTATAATAACACGGTTAACTAATACTTTGAATATGATAGCACTCTTATCCTTTAACAGTGCATTTTGCAGTGCTGCACAAAGTGAGAAATGCATAATGAAGGATGCACTATCATTCCAAATAATGGAATGCGAGTCCCAATTGATTAGTGCCAAATGAGCACACTGTCTCCTCAGAAAATTTCACTACATATGAACAAGCGCAATGACATAGACTCCCTTAATATTCATGACAAATATATATATTTTACATTGAATAAGTTGGAGCATTGGTTGAAGTGCCTTGGAAGGATTAACCGCATTCCAGTCAAATCAGTTTACATTCATTTGAGTTCAGATTTGAAAATAATTGTGATTTTCTTTGCTTATGATTAAGGATGAATTTGTCAGATATATTTCACCTAAACATAAAGGATCAAGGTTCAATTTGTTCTTTTTCATATGATCTCAAATAACATTCAACTTACTTTGTACTATAATGAGTTGAAAACATTTCATTATACTTTATCAGTCATCACAGGATAAATTTCCACTTATGCATTAACAAGTGTGAAAACAGCGCTGACCCCTGTCCCTTAGCCAGATATTCTAATGCTGCCTTTGATTCGAGCTCGCCATTTGGACAGCGATGACAAGTATGAAGTGCTGTGTCGAAACAGGAAGTGTGTGTGTAAGCGGCAGGCTAAGTAATGATCACACAGGGTCACCAGATGTTGTGAGGTCCTGGGCTCAGCCCTTCCCATTGCTTAGATCAGCCTCATTGGTTTGCTCTAGTTGTGGCACCTAGTGCAAGCTGTTTAGGGTATTTAATTTCTAAACACTCATTAAAATGGTTTGTGTTTCCCTTGGCGGTCCTGTTAAATTAACAGCTAGTGAGGTAAAAGCTGATTATGTAGCCACACATCCAGACATGGTTAATCAATTCTCCCCCACAAAATGTTAGCTGCTGAATTAGTGTAAAGGAAACGATTTATGGCAACTAATGCCGATGTCCTGTCATGTCGAGCCTGGTGTTTTAGCAAGAGGGGGGTGTCAGATTCAGCATATTCAGCAGCTTTGCACTCTGCCGGCCATCTTTTTCTTCCTCTAAACCCAACCTACATGCTGTTTGCTCTATTAATGAGCCAATAATGGAGAAATAGTGTTAGGTGCTGACATAAAACATGGGTATGTATACCTAAGGCTGAGTAGCACATAAGCTCCAACAGAGCAAGATTTACACCTAGGCCCTGTGTAGAATGGTAGAAAGGGGAACACTCTGCATGGGGGCTTTCAGAGCTTCATCAGACCCCCGCTGGTGAAACTGTGGAAAAGCCAGGGCTTAGAAAAATACGGCGGTGGCAGATAATGATACCATTACACTAATGGAGCTGGCAAATGAAGGAGAACCCAGATGCCCTGCTTTATTACCAGAGGGGGTCATTTCCTCGCTGCATTCCTAATGGCCTGAGCACACAGTATTGATCAGGCTATCATGCTGCTAATCCTCAACAGAATTACTTATCGCTGGCGAAGTGTCGATCCACCGCATGCCCTGTGCTGGCCTAGCCAGTGGGCGGCTGCTGCCTGTCCAGCAGGGACCTACTGGGTGGCTCACCCAAACATGATTTAGGGCCAAGCAGGGATGGCGTCTGGGAGGTCTTCGGCGTTGGGCTGGTTAGTTCATTGTGTAAAAAAGGAGGCAAATGAACCTAACAGCTTTCATTTAATTAAGAAGCAGGCAATGATGTGGTTCCTCCCTCTTTATGGCCCCATTGGCCACTGTTGAACCTGGGGAAGCTGTGAGGTTGGGTGTTGTTCTCGGTAATTTTGTTGTGCCGTAAATAAGAACGGGCAGCTTTTCTGCCATCAGCAGCAGCAGGATGTGATGACCACTTGGCCTGATTTCATTAGCATTTTTTGTACAAATTCACCTTGACATATTATGATGCTGTTTATTTCTTCAAATCCCCCAGTTCTGGCAACACCAGAAAACTGAAGAAAAGATTTCCTAAATGTTTTATGGTATGCATAATTTGAACATGACTTAGATTGGTGTACCCATCATTAGTACAAATGAATAGGAGTGTCAGGACTTTTTGCCCAGGGGTTGTGACTTGCTGTATTGTTGGTTTCTTTATTGGGCCCCTGTGTGCATTAGCATCCCCAGGCCATTGGAAGCGTGACATCCCAGCATCGGCAGACCCCTCTCGTCACCTCTGGCCTTGGCTAATCAAAGAATTTACCTTAAGGGGTGCATTTAGGACTGTTAGTTAGCACTACTCCAGTAGCCATAAAGAAGTATTTATATATTTCCATCTGGAACAACCTGTCATAGCTAAGGAAACGAGCTATTGATCCAGATATTTAGTCATTTCTTTCTGCGTCTGCCATCAATATTGTGCAAACATCCATCCAGGCATCCATGGGAGAGTTGACCTTAGCCCTGGCCTCCGTTTTCGCTCCCATTGGAGCTCAATGATATACTATTATGAAAAGTAAAATCAATGAATGAATATGAAGTTTTGGTGTGTAATATAGCGCTGGCCTAAGGCCCTGGGTCTTTCATTGATCAAGTGTGTGAGCGTTGGAGGGAGCTGATTTGTCTGCTCCCGAGCTTTTCATCTACATGTTTTTACCTCTTCTTGCCTGTTTGATCTTTGCTCATATATTTGGACTGACATGTTTACACCGTTTGGCAATTCAGACCTCTCTTGAAAACAAACCATTCACACTGAAATATGAAGGGATGTAACAACTTGTGTTAGAATTAAACTAACACAGCAGAAGAAAAAGTAGCGATGTGCCTTGTTTTTTTTTAATTTTTATTAATGATACAAGAGATTCTAATTTCAAATTAATAATTAAGTGTTATTATTAATTTCTGTTTGGAAGTTTGGAAGTGTTTATATTGAAGTGAGGCTGGAACATGAACAGCTGCTCAGTGGAGTGTGCTCTGCATGCTGTAGGCATCTAACTCATGCATCGGCATGGCCGTGACTTGTGTATGAATAGCTCATTTTGTGTTAGCGCAGTCAAAACTTCATTTTTGCTTGAAATATTTCGTAGGCCATATATAATATTTGGCCTATTAAAATGCTGTTATTACTTTTATTTGTTTGTCAAAATCTATTTCCAGTGGGACAATTATACTGTATCTTAAGCTGGCATATGCAAGTTAATATAAACCCTGATCTTAGTTTTTAATTAGCACTGATTAAATGATTAAATACATTAAATACAGTGTAATTCTTTTTTCACTTATTATATGGCGTATATGGCTATGAATGGCTAAATATAAATTTGATTATTTTCCAAATTCCTGAATATTAGAGTGACTGAATTGGCCTTCTGCAGTGATTTCTACCCAGCATCAGCTGCCACCAGCTGACAGGATGATATTAGCAAGGTATGTTTTACCACAATGTAGGTATACTTAGTTCAATTTTCCTTGCAGAACATAGGCAGCCTTACTGTGTCTCAATGCTTTGCTTACTATTTTTAGCATTTACTAACTGGATGATTTTCTTGTATAATAGCAGTCACAAGGATTGTCCAAACTGTCTCTGACAGCTTATCTGTTTAACAGTCCCTACTGAGCACCTCATATTAGTGTTGAGGCATTAGTTCGAGAGCTCAGTGTGTTTGCAAACAAGGCAGCGATGTAGATCATGTGAACTGACCGACCAGATCAGGCATCAGGTTCAATAAGTTTACATCAAGTATGACCTGCCCAAGTGGGGTTCATCTGTCATGTATGTGTCCCATCACAAGAGACCCATAGAATAATCAGTTCAATCAATACATGGTGGTGGCTCATTGGACTTGTGCTAAATAAACATGGGAATGACCTGCTCACCTTATACACACAGGCAAGAGCCTCCAGGGGGTTCATTAGCCACTCAAGGCTATGATCCAAGTGAATTGTTAGTTTTCATTTCTGCTTTTTTGGTGTAGGGATGATGTGTGTGTGTGTGTGTGTGTGTGTCAGTGTATACACTGCTTTTGGGTTTTTTGAATATGTCGATGAGTGTATCTTTGAAGGAATGGTTCTGATAAAGAAAAGTTGAGTTTATAGGACCTAAGTATTTAGAGGCTATTGGTGTACAGCTGCTTTCAGGTCTGAGGTTTTACCGTTCAGGACTGGGGTTGCAAAGGTCCGTGAATTTTCAAAGTTGGAAACTTTCCATTGGAATATATGGGAATTAACAGGAACTAATGGGAAT
Source organism: Atherinosoma microstoma (assembly GCA_037177055.1). Lineage (NCBI taxonomy): Eukaryota > Metazoa > Chordata > Actinopteri > Atheriniformes > Atherinidae > Atherinosoma > Atherinosoma microstoma. Next base: position 28,674,732 of record JBBBVU010000001.1, on the reverse strand, counting down.
ATATGGGAATTAACCGGAAATTTACAAAATTGAAGGTTTATTCCCTTAACAGGGAATTTAGATATATAGTTGAGGAAAATATAGCAAAATCTTGGCTAAAATAACCAGATGTAATGCAAGTAAACTTGAATGTCTACTCAATCACATGTACACAACACACTGCAGGGCTACTGAGGCCACACCGCCAACATGCACTGTCCATTCCTCTTATCACATGCACTGATCATTTCTTCAATCCTGGAGTACTGAGGTGTGGCGGATGAGTAATATTTTACTCAACATTCTTTTTTGTTGTTGTTTAATGAAATAACTGATTGTTCAGTACAAGAATTAAAGTTTTAAAGTTCTGTTTTGAAATAAATCTTTTAAAATGTCATGTTTTTCAATGGTTTTATTTTGCATGGATGTCTACTTATGACAAAACAAAATCTTGATATTTATGTTCAGATATGATACAGTGTTTTGACATATTCCCCGAATTCCAGTTAGTTATCATTAATTCCCAATAATTTCCATAAATTCCCACTATTCCCGTGAAAAGTTTCCACTTTGGAATATTTCCCAAATTCCCCAGCTTAATTTCCCATGGAAAGTTTCCGGAAACTTACTGGAAATTTTCCTCCCCTTTGCAACCCTATTCAGGACATGATAAAAAACAAAACAATAAACAAAACACCTAGTTCTTACCAAGGTCCTGAAATTAGGTAACAACTTCAGATGAACAATAGTATGTATTTCTCTGTCATTATTTGTTGTACAATGACTGTTGTAAATTTGCTGCTGGGCTTGAGATTGGGGATTGTAGTGCATGACAACTCTGGACAAGCTTTAGTTGTCAAGCAGATGGCTTACCATTTGACTTTGTAATACTTTGCTGTACAGTGAATTTCGTGGTAGATTCAATGACTGCAAGGTGCCCAGGTCCCGTGGCTGCAAAACAAGCCTGAATCACCACCTTGCTTGACAGGTAATGTGAGGTGTTTGTGTTGATATGTTGTGTTTGGTTTTTGCCAAATGTACTGCTGAGCATTATGGTCAAACATCTCTACTTTGGTCCTGATTGTGCAAAGCACATTGTTACAGAAGTCCTGCGGTTTGTTCAGACACATGTTTGCAAACCTAAGCTGTGCTGCCATGTTTTTTTTAAAAAGAAGCGGCTTCATCCTAGTGGCTCTTCCAAACAAGCCATATCTGTTCAACCTTTTTACCAGTGATGTGCTGTCATGAACTTTAACATTCAACATGCTAACTGAGACCTGTAGATTCTGAGATGCAGCTCTTGGGTATTTTGCACGTTGTCTAAGAATTGCATGGTCCGGCCCTTGTGGTGATCTTGCTGGGGCGTCCTCCCCTGGAAAGGCTGGCAACTTTCTTGAATGTGTTCCACTTGTGAATCATCTTCCTCACTGTAGAATGATAGACTCCATATTGTTTGGAAAATGGTCTTATAACTTTTCCCAAATTGATTATCAGCAGCAGTTGCTTCTCTAAGATAATTTCTGATGTCTTTTAATCTTGACATTGTATTTTAAATCAACAAACTACACAACTGTCTGCTTTTATAGAAGTGATTACACTTTCTGATGATCAGGTAATAAAATACATTGAAGTAGCAGCTCCTGGATGCAACTTACCCCTTTAATTCCTTTGAAAGCAATACGAATTAACATAGTTTTTTTTTTTGCATACTTATGCATTTTAACTTTCTTTTTGTGAAATAAATGACCAGAGGTTTATTTACCTAATCTTAAAAACCTGTTAAGGACAAACAGATTTCTTATGATGTCCTGTCACTAAACCTTAAAACAGAGATTGTGGGCTTTCTTTTTCCACAAGATATTATATTGTATAACCATTTGCATCATTTTGAGGCTTATTCTATCTTAAGAGTTTAAGGAAAAATGTCATAATCAGTGCTATTCTTAATTCATCCTAGCTAACCTGTTTGTTGTCAATCTTAGATATAAAAGGGGAATAAAAACTATTCCACTTTGTAAAATGGCCTGCATCTGACAGAGCTGCTTTCAAGCTGTTTATTTGTGAAACTTATTTTCCTTTGTTATGACTCACCTTTCTAATAAAATAAACTTGCCTACTGGTCACATCTGGTTTCAATGGAAAGCTCAAAACCTTTCATTCACAAAAGCTGCAGGAGACCAGGTTCACAAGATGCTGTAAATACTAACCGTTAATTTGTACATCATAAGATCTTTTCCATAAATGCGAGCAGTAAAAGTGTGTTAAAATACCTGGCATGGGGAATCCCTCCTTTAGCCAAAGACAAAGCTTAGCACTGCTGTTAGCTTAGCTTGTTGTTGGACTCCTCTGCTAACCACCTTGCTGTCATATGTCCTGTGTTAAATTAGCAAAGAAAACAAAGCATAGGTGAGACTTTGGGGGGGGTGGGGGGGTGGGGGTGAAGAACTTCTTTTTATGAACTCACAAAAAGTGAGCGTTTAAATGAGATATAATTTCTTTCCTCATTTGTGTGTTTGAGGAAACTGGGAACCACATCAGTTTCCAGTGTGGAGTTTGTTTCCTTGCTCTCCTGGATTTGCTTTCGTGAAGCTTTTTTTTCTTTTTTCCTTCGTTGTTTGTTGCTCATTCTGGCATTTACTCTGTATCTAGTCTTTGAGAACTGTCTGCTCAGTTCAGGTGGTCTGTTCATGTCTCAGTGATTCCTTCTCTGAGCCCCTGTGTGTTTTTTCTTCATCAGTTTAACTTTTCCTTGCATATGCGAAAGAGCCAACGACAGCTTGACTGGCATGCTGTCAGACAGGCGATGCCTTTCCACTGGTGGAGCATCAGCTCTTTTTCTTGAGAGCTTGTATATGTGAGTGTGTGTGTGTGTATGTGTGATGGTGTAGTAGAAGTGTGTGTGTGGGGAAGGGGGTGTTGTCAGGACGTGACCGGCACACTTTGCATGTTCTTCCTGAGACAGGTGCTCCTGGGCGAGCACTGGTGCATGACAGTTGCCTTTCATCGCTGTCTTCTCTACACTTAACCCCTGACCAGCCCCTCCATCCTTCCTCTGCCTCCTCATCCTCTTCTCCTCTCTTCTCCCTCCCTTTCTCCTCCACGTCTGACCTCTTCTCACGGCACTTCCCTCAGCCGTCCTGAGTGATGGACTGGGAAAGCTAGTAGGCGGCCTGCGCTCTGTATGTGATGGTGGTGAGGTGCGGCCGGCTTGTCACAAGCCTAACACTGTCAGGCCTCGGAAATTCAGCTGTCCAGACCGAACTGCGCAAACACAGGCTCATTTCCTACACACGCTTGCACCCACACCACAACTTTTTGTTCAGCAGTCCGTAATTCCATCCACTGGTGCTGTCAAGCACTTGATCAAACGTGCATAAAGAAAGGAGCCCCTTGGCTGATTCCCATCCTTTCTCCTTCGATCATAATTTAGGCAGATTTTCCCTCTACTGCCTGTTTCTTCAACTCTGTTTATTCAGATGAGCCTGTCTGGGGGGCAACGGGTCACATCCACTTGGCTGGCTAAAACGGTCCTGAATTGAGGGTTGTCTCCAGTGAGATGGAGAGAGAAAAAACACAAGGAGGGGTTAGGAAGGGCTGCAGAGCGGTCATGTCAGGGCTGTTTTCAGGGCTGTTTGTGTGTGTGTGTGTGTGTATGTGTGTGTGTGTCATGGCAGGGGTGGAGGTTAGCGAGTTTGAGGGTTCACTTGTCAACCCCCGTGTCATGCTTGCCCTGGCCCTGTTATGTAGAGGGCATCCACTGTCATTTGTTTCAGGACTGTCTGAAGTCTGCAGTGAGCCACAGAAGCATAAAAAGTAGTCAGCATACTGTGAGCTTTCAGTGGCCTCGATGTACCATATATTCATTTGATAGTACAAACTCCTGGCGTGCAGGAGCCAAATCCCCCCTTTTCATTTGACACCGCAAAGTTTGGCTTTTAACTTGTTTTTTCAGAGATTAGCTTTAGGGTTGGCCTTCTAACCTCCATCACTACTGTGTTTATTCAAGATGGAGACTTGTCCCACCGTTCTCTGTAGCACATAGGTAAGTGTTATGTTCAATTCTGCTTTATTTTTTGAGCTTCAACACGTTAGAAGTTGGTGGATTAAAGTAATTCTTGAAGCCAACTCTGGAGACATACACTAGGTAAGCTTTTGGCTTTCATACAGTTATTCTGTTGTTCCAAGTTTTTGGAGGTTTATCTAAGTGAGTGTGAACTTCTACATACGTGTTTTGTCATTTCAGGTGTGCATGTGCTTCATCTGACACACATCTCCCCACATTCTTCTGGTTACGGGGAGAAGAAAAAAAAAAAGCACACGATTAAGACTCCTTAAACTTGTTGTTGGGGTGTCATTGAAGACATGAGCACGACATGAGCTTAATCCAACAACAGCCTGTCTGCCATACTGTACACCCCGCTATCTGAGAGCGACTGGACCCCTTCCTTGCAACTATTCTCACATATAGGGAGCATTGTCACATATGAGATGGACTCATGTAAATGTGGTGACAGGCTAGTGTCTCGGCTGACTGACAGCACAGAGGGATTGGGCTAATCTGAGTGACTGATTTGAGGCGCGCAGCGGCTCGGCTGTCCCCATAACTCCTGAGAAATAGACAGCTTCGGCGGAGTTATCTGTGTTTGTAAGTCCTTCTGCTGCGCTGGGATGACAATAGGGATTAGTGCCAAGGTTCTTTAAACTGTTTTATTTTTTTATTTTATTTTGGGAGTGGGAAGGGGGGAGTCTTATCGGTGTCTCGGCAGCATGCTGCCGCAGCCAGTTTTCCTTGACTGTCAATTAAAGAGGGGATCATTAACTTCAAGGGTATAAATGTTCTAACACTGGTATTACGTTGGGAAGCTAAGTCGCTGACAGATGTTCCAACTTTAATTCTCCACTTGTTTTTTGTCCTTTAATTAATTTATGTATCACTATTCGGGTTTTAAATATTTTTCCCCCTGTCTGCTCTTTGTTAGCCTGTAATCTCAGTTACCATGGTAGTCACAAAGACGATTGGGCCTTGTCACTCGCCTGTATTTCTTATGAGGTTCAATCGGCTAATGTATTCAATATCATCCAAACTGAAAGGTAAACAGTATCTATTGGCGTATGTGTTGCTGCACTGCCTCAATGCAGCCTGAAGGCAATGGGCGGGAGGAGCGCCGCATGTCTGCCTGTAGTTCTTCAGGCTTTTTCAGGAGGACCCAACCACCTCGAATCACGCTTGATAAAAAACAAAACGAGCACAGCTTGTACCGATGTATGTGTGTGGTTCTTTGGGAGGTAAACAAAAGTAGCTTACTACATTGGGGTTTTTCTTTTGGAAGCTTTGTTGGCGGTTGTGAAGCATCTGTGTGACAGCTGCGGTTTTCAGGCGCAGAGCTGTGGTGGGATACTTTAAGGAAGGTGTATACTGTTGGTTGCTACATGGAGAAAGAAAGAAAACTACAAGCAGAGAGACGTTAAGGGGAGTACGAGAGACAGGCAATAGAGACTGCTAATGGGCAAACTCTCTTCATCCACCACCACTGCCATCACCACCACCACCCCGCTCTTTTATGACAGCTCTTTTCCTTTGTTCTCCCCACCGGCCCACTCTCTGCTGGGGATTCGTGACAAGTTTTTGCGGGCTGATCAAACACTGCGGTGACACCTGATTAGGATATAGCGCATGTTTACAGTCGTGCATGGCGGAGGACCCCCCCCCCCTCCCCTCCACACATACACACACACACTTCTCAGACAACAAGGGAGACTTCACCTTGACTAATTAAATTTGCACCTGCAATGCCAGCTGTGACAGCCACTGGAGGGCTGCATTTATTTATGTCACTCTATACATACTTCCTGTGACGTTTATGGAGGCTGAGTTCCCACTAGCTCATCTGTTTACTCTCAGCGTGGGTTTCTCCAATAACTGTCTTTATTGTGTTTATATCTGTTGTGATGTTCAGAGGGTGGATTAGTCCTCCGCCGCTGAGACAGGCGATTGCACCTTCGGTTGTGGAGCTACAGCTGAAAGGAAATCAAAATGTGTAATGTCTACTGACTCCCTTTCGCTAGTTTATTACAGTATCACATTGTTTTTTAGAGCAAGCCAGTGGAGTATGTGGTAATATTAGAGTCATTCATCTCTATATGCTAATTAAAACTAATTCAATTCTCTATCATCTCTTGTGTCCTTTACATCTCATTCTGAAAAGGGTTTTGAACCCTTGTTTAAAAATAATGTGATTTGTGAGTTTCTGGCTAAACATGTGCAGATTTAATCATGCATTAATGTGCATACACACTTCGCGTGTGCTCGTACATGATCAGCCTTTCAGAGCGTGCATGTGTGTATCTATCTAAATCAGTGCTGAGAGTGGAAAAGGCCCCGGCAGAAGTGAGCAGGACATCAGTCACCCAGTAGCAGGAGACAGGGCCTGGTAATTTGCGGCTCTGCCCCCTTTTTCTCTTTGCGCCCCCCTCCACCCACGTGCTACCTCCCTAGCCTCAAATTGACCAGGCTCGACTGCTGGTCATGCTGTATTACATGGGTTAGATGAAGTAATTATTTCTAGGCCACTGACTACAAGCAAGATTAATAGTTTTTGAAACGGCCATAATGGAGGACTGACCTGCCGTGACATAAGCATTATTTCAAGCTCACCTCCACTCTCATCCCTCTCACCTCTGGGCACCAGAAGAGTGTGATTTATACCTGGGCTAATGAGAGGAGGGGACCTAGGAGCTCGGGGCCACTGGCCTACCAGTGCAGTGTTACAGGCCTTTTCACACAACTGTACTGTGATCATACTGGAACAACCTGAAGATGAGTGATTAAATGTTTGCTTGACTGATGCTTTTGAATGAAATGTAAATAAGATATCACCTTTATAAATCGAGTCATGTTTGACAGTTAAACTTGAATGGTTTAGGTTGTTCTTTGGAAATGATCAGCACCCACTGATTAATCCTGAAAAGAGCAAATCTTTAACTGTTGATGTGGAATCCCTCTGCCCCGGGTTGCCTCACCCTTCACCCCTTCACCCTTTCTGCTCTGTAGTATGGATGATCAGAAAAGCAGGAATGTTGTCACTAGGTGGCACTTGGACATCACGTTATCGCATGCTCTATCCCCTTCACTCCACCGCTTTCCTCTTCCTCCCTCTTTCTTGGCTTTTTCACGTCCTCCCTCTGCTCCATTTTAAGTACACCTTGGATGTCAGGGTGTTTTATTTTTATTGGATGAAAGCAGTGTGTAATGCATTCACCTCCATTCCAGCCTGCTGTTAAATGCCGTGGAACATGGTCTGGCCAGGCTCCGCCCTGTTAACCCCTCTTATTGGCTGTAATAATTAGCAAAAGTGATCAGTAACTATGGCGCCTAGTGAGTGTTTGGGACAGCTTGCAGCTTCGGTGACTTGGGTCTAGCCCAACCTGGACAAATCCCACCCCAGCTTGGGTCCATGCGTGTATTTTGAGCTTTAATATTAACCCTTAACTTAAATGCATGCATGCAGTGTGGCATCAGCAATTACATTTTCAATCGGGGGGGGTTGTAAACCTCCTGGATGTTAATCTGTCACCATTCAAGCTACTGGGAAGAGTGAAAAGGATTAAGCTTTTCAGTTCCTTGTAGAATATTTCCCTTTGTTCAGAATAAGTGAAAGAAAAATAAATAAATAAATGAGATGGCTTCTCAAGCAAAACGAGTGCCGTCTGCTGTACTTGTGGATTTTGCTAATGCCTTTGAAGCGAACTTATCCACCTTGGGATTCCAGGAACATGGTCTGAGTGTCCTGTAAACAGCCACAAATGATATTCAGTCTTTAATTCAATATTAATCTGAGATCAGATCATAATGTCAATTTATCTGGGTCAAAGACTACATGAGATAGGATTAGACCTGTCCTAGATGTGTAGTCCACATCTGTTTTAGCCATATGTTTTTCTAGTGGCTTAGATGATTGTCAGGATTTAAACTTTGACCACTGCTCTAGCTTGTTAATAATACCATCTGCAAAAAAATACATTTAGCAAATAGGCCAGCAGAAAATTCATGTCATCCCACTTTCTGTGGAAAAAAATAACATGATATATTTGACTGTGGAAAAGTTGCAACTTGGGCCTGTTCTTGACAAAACTGAAGCAGATAGAAGGCTTTCTGTTTTTGATGTGTTTCCCCTCTAAAATGGCATATTTTATATCTTGTGTATGAATGTGACATACAACTGGGTTGAGGGTAAAATATCCCTGAAGTCAAGCGGCGCACTGTATCGAAATCTAATGTTTAGCATAAGGTAATAATATACCACATAACAATTGTCACAGCTGTCAACCAATGAGGCACATTTCCCCTGTCTTACCCCCTCGTTTACCCTTGACTTCCAACCCCTTGGGTCGGATTGCAGATCATCTTTATCCCAGATGAAGTACCAGACTCGGTAGTGTCAGAAGATGATCTAATATGGAGCCAAAAGGACACAGAGCTGGGAAATCATCGTCATTTGAAGAGGTTGCTTGTCAGGGGATGGGTTTGATCAGCCCGTGCCGCTGTACACAGAGCCAGATCTTTGCACTGTCTAACAGTGGTACTGGATTAGAGACACAAGCCACTTTTACTGTGATCAGTCACTCACACACAGAGACACGCGGCAGGATTGAAATCCTCCTTGGCACTTGGTTCACGTCATGTACGGGCTTCTTCGTCGTCGAGCCTACAGTATGGAAATGAGGAAGGCTGATGCTGACAATGATAGCAAATGCTAGTTTTTTCGATTTGGAGAATTTGATCTTCTATAACTACTGGTGTAGAGCTGCAGTAACACAACTGCTGCTGTTGAGTGAGATACAGTAGGATGCGTTGACCTACAAAGCTGCGTGACCTGCCTGAATCCTTCTGATCTGTGACATGTTGAGACAATGGCAATGTGTGTGAAGAGTCTAGCCCTACACTCCTCAAACACTGTGTATCACTAAGTGCTATTGAATTGTTTACTGTCACAAATCACAAACCTTTCAATGACCAGGTGCGACCACACTGTACACTCGCTCATCTCTCCATCCAGCTGCACCGCCCTGAGCGATGTGTCGGTCTGTTGGGCTCCAAGGAGCGCAGCGCCGGCCTCTGGAGCTGGGGATTTTAAACGCTCCACCTGATTATTGATCTCTTCTGCTTCACTGAGCCAGCCGAGCCGGGGTTGCAGAGAAGCACATGGAGAGAGAAAGAAGGCGAGATACAAAGGGGAAGGGGAAGTCTGGTGGCCTTGGTCCTCTGGTTCTCTGGTCTGTCCTTGACACTGCCTGTGGGATAGGCCTGGAGGACGTCTGTTGTCCTCGCTGTAAGCCCTGCATCCAGCCCCTACAGTTAGCTGGCCCTCCCTGTGGGCCTAACTGCACTTTGCACAGCCATATTGATTTTTTTGGAGGGGTAAGGAAAGTGTGGCTGGATGGCGAAAGAGTGAAGGAGGGGGGGAATGGAGAAATCGAGGGAGCTTTCTAAAGCACTGACTTCTCCTTGACTGCACCTCGAGACACGACAACCCTGTTAGAACAACTCAGTGGCCCTGACGCTCCACTGAAAACTGCTAATCACAGTCTTTCAATCAACGCTGTCCTGCCTCTCTTCTCTTTCCTCCATCCATCCATCCCTCGCTCATCCTCATTTTCTCACTCTTTCCCCTGACTGAACTGGACCCAGCCTGAATACCAAGGGACTGTGTCTGCATTAAAACCAGCCATTCCACATGGAAAACAGCTGACCTCATGAAAGCATGTTGTAATTTGAAGGTGAAAACTAAAAAGCTTTTTTCGATCGACATAATCTTAATGGAAACATTATGGCCTGGCCGCAAACTAACAATTAAGGCAAAATGGGTATCAGTGGTGCTAGCCAAGAGTTCATAGACATGTGACATTGTCTCTTGTGACAGCAAGGCGACTAGTTTGAATCCTGCAGATGGTGGCAAACTCTAAATGCCCTTTAACAAGACTTTGTTTTTTAACTCGTATTAGTCCGTTGGAAGAACAGAGGAAATTTTTATCATTCACCAGAACTCTTTCGGTGAACCGAGCAGCTCCTTTGCGTAAAATGCTTTAAGCATGAGTGTGTGAAGCAGCTAGTATGTTTCTGATAAAAAGCATGCTCGTTCTCTCCCGGATAAATAAAAAAGGCTATGTAAGGCACGCATTGACACATCTCTGAGCCCCCTCTTTCTCTCTCTTTCTCCCTTTTCCCCTCTTTTCTCGAGATTTGACACTTGCTAAAGGTCATAGAAACATCTTTTTTCCCCTTTGAGGTGTAGATAAGTGTGAAATAGATGTTGACACCATAGACACATTGAAAAGCACTTAAACAGAGTGGCCATGTGCCAACCTGTCTGAGTCTGGCTTTGTGCATTTGTAAATACTTTTGAATGATTGATCTGGAAATGTGGGCCCTTCTGTAAGACTGTCAGGTGCAGCGAGAGAGATGGAGAGTTCAGAAAACAGATGAGGGCCAATACTTCTTTCCCTCTGTCTGACACACATGTGCACACATTCTCCACCTGACAGAATTACATGTATTGTAGGAAAAAGGGAAAAGCAGACAAGTAAGTGTGCATGTCAAAAAGAGCCCACATGGCTGACAAAGAGAGAGTAGGCCTTTAGATATTAGATAGTCACACTGGATGTGTGGTCGTAAACCTAGCAGCAGTAAAGGTGGCCCTGTTGTGTGTGGATGTGTGTATTTCTAATTAATGACTGGCAGTGGTCCCCCACAGCGCTGGTAATGTGCTTAGATCAGTGTTATAAACAGGGCGTGAAAGGTCTGCCCAGCACTAGCCTTTTAAATGACTGGCCTCTTGTTCAGGTAGATGGATGGAAATGTTCTAATATTAATGATCACGTCTCCCGCCACCCTGTCGCGAGGTGAAATGAACAACGCAGCCCTCAGCCTCCAACAACAATTAACGGGCCGGAGCTGGCCTGTCTCCCATTTGTCATCACCTACCCCACCTGGGCATGCCCACTGAACACATGCTGAACATGTCTGTCGATATATAGAGAATGTTCACTGATTTGAAAAAGTATGCAGCGGCTAATGGCATACCATTTATACTCCTATTTCAAGGGAACATTTGTCTTTTTCTCTAATTTCTTTCTAATCAAAAATTGAAGAGGAAAACCAGATGATAAAAGAACTCCCTGAAAATTATAAATGAAGTATGACGCAAACTTTTTATAATACCTGTGAGATGTTTCTCACATTTTTATTAACTGACAGACATTTGATGTTTTTTGTTTGCACAAGTTTGAATAAAATACCTCTACTCGTAAAAAACATTTTAATTGAATGTAAGCTTGGCCTACATGCTGAATAGTATCTGTAAATGCTTGGCAGGATAACATAGACTACTCCACGAAATTTGCATTTTAACAAGAAAGTTGATGAAAACTCTCGCTCTTGCAGTCCAATTCATATTCATTGGCTGGTTCTGAGCCGGAGCATGGAGACAAGAGGTTACACATTACCAATGCCCCAGCTCTGAGGTCGGCTCCCACACATTTCAGTTATCCATTTACCAGTCTGCCCGGTTAGCCATCACATCGAGTCTTCTAGCTGACGCTCTTAAAATAAACGAATGCAACAAGTTGCTGTCAACAAAATGTCAGAAGAGAGAAATGGTTAATTTTTTGCCCCTTAGGTTTTTCTTTCAGAGTGGCATGCATGAAATTAGAACGTGTAATGTGTGACGATATACGAGAGAGGTCATTTGTGACAATGTAACTACTACAGGAGCTGTTGTTGTTTAGTTTGAGTACTGGACTGGAAAGGTTTATAAAAACACTTGAGGTCAGCTGTATCTCAGGATCTAGAGTGGTCAAACTTCAACTGAAAGAATGCCAGTTTCATCTTTAACTTTCCCCAAACCGAGCAATCCTCCTTTTTTGGGACCCTTCTGTTGGGGTCCCAAGCTTACCAATCTGACCCTAAAGGGTGAAGCTTAACGCAGCGCCATCCATTCATGATCCATCCATGGTCAAAAGAAACGCCACTTAGCACAAATATAGCTAAATTTCGCATTTCCACTTCACCGAACGTGACCAGTTTGTTTACAGTAAACATGGCGCAGAATGTATGAACGGATTAGGACACGGGAATCTTTTTACAAATAACTAAACAGAAAAATATAACCTCCATCCTTGATAATAAACAACAGCGAAATGCTCCAAAACATAAAATGTTTTGTATCTCCATCTTCCTCAAAGTGGAGTCTCGCGGGACATGTTTTACGAGAATTACATCTTATGTGCTAAACACCATTCAATGGAAACACCGGCATATCGCAATTGTACTTTGCCGAAATTTCAGAAATATCGCATTAATTTTGCGAAACACTGTAATGGAAACGCAGCTAGTATCCCCTAATGAGTTCTACACTAGTAAATGGGTCTAATTAAATCACTGCAGGAAAAGTCTTGTCCACATGTGGTCATGTGAGCATCACCTTGGAAATTATTATTTTGTCAATGACACATTTATGTGTGATGGCACCTAGGTGGTGTGTTACTTCACCTGAGCTCATGTCAGTATCACATCCTGAGGATGATATAGACTTCAACCTTCACAGGCCTTTGTGGAACAAATGTAACTACCATGAGCTGGAAAGCTTTGAGGTTTTGATTCAAATGCTTTGAGAAATAGTCTTGTGCATGTTTGTCCTTAGTTTTTTAGTTTTCTTTTGTTTTCTCAGACCAAATCTGAATTTAGAGCTGTCGCAGAAGTGTTGTACATTACACATGCAAACGCAAATGTTCTGGTGGAGTGGGCACACCCTGCCCTTCTCTGCACTCCTTGTTGCTTCACACAAGGTTCCTACATTCTTCGATCCGGTGCCAAATGGACTGGTGAGGAAGCACCTTTGATGTACACAGGCAGCCTGTCTTTTTGAATTTGACGTTTTACGGCCGACTTGTCAAAACTGTTGATTCACCATCACTTTTGCAGAAAAGGACCAGTTCTGAAATGGGTGTCTGACAAGTACCAATAGGTTGCTGTTTAAACACAGTGCTCTATTACACAGCTATCGCTTATCACGTCATCCCTGCGGCTTGAGAAGTCTGCTTCAGATCCAAGGTTTTCTTTGTGTTGGGAGTCTCAAAGTTGTGCCAAGGATACTGCCCTCCTTTGGTTGGAGGTCTTGAATAAAACCTAACTCAACAGTTTAAAATTTTAATTTGGATTTTGTTATGGCTGCTGCTGATTTTTTATTTGACAGGCTATTTGTAGACTACATGCGTCCTTCTGTTCTGCTCTTAGAAGTCCTTGTTGACCTGTTTGATATGAATACTAAGAAATTTGCATGCAGTCAAATATGCATGTTTTGACAGTTTAATAAAACACAAACATTACAGTGTTGACAAAGACAGTGACACAGTCTCTTCCAGCTTCCAGGCTTCGTTTCTACAAGCAACCAAAGGATAAAAGTTGCCTGGTAATTTAAACACATACCGATCTGTAATGCTGGTAGCAAGGCAAATTGAACCAAGGGCCAGTAGCATGTGTTTCATCCTTCTTTTACTACCTGTATTTCCAAAGAAGCAACACTGCTGTGCCCGCAGATATGCTGTTAATTGGCTAAGTATGGCCAGGCATCTGTCAATGCAATTTACCATACTTGGCTGAAGATACTGAAACATTTATCTGCAGCTCCATAGATGCATCAGCCATATCTAGAAAAGCCAGCAGAAACTTGTGTCCTCTGTCAGTCGTTGTACCAGATGTAGTTCTTTTTTTTTCCCTTCTTTTTTTCTCAGTGGCCTTTCTGGGGATGACACAAGTCAGACTGGAGGTGTTTTTATCCCTGCATCCGTGGAGTTATCTGGCTATTTTGAGCTATTGATGCTAAGCGCTGGACATTAATCTACTCCGTGAAGATTGCTTTGAAGAAAGTGTCCGTTGGAGTGTCACAGATGTGAAATAAATTAAATTAATAAATATATGGTACACAGTTTGATATCTCTTATAGGCCAAGATCAAAGCAAACCAATTGAGTTCTATTCTACCTAATGTGTTTTTCTGTGATAAACAGTCCAGCTGAGGGAATAATCCCATCAAGGAAGAGAGAGATTAAAAAAAAAAAAGAGAGAGAGAAAAAAAAAGCATCAGATATATCACTCGCCACAGACTGCTTGCACGGCTGCCGTGAAGCACCCGCTTTATTATGAAATTGGTAATCTTGTTTCCTGGGTTTGAGTGGAAACGCAGACCTTTTCTCGCGCCTTGTGATTTTCCTTTTAGAATCAGGTGCAGACACAGAGACAGAAAGACAGACACAGCAGTTCTCTTAGACTGCGAGAGTCCATCTGCCTCAGAGGGCTCCAGTAACTTCTTGTCTTTGCTTTTTTGGTTTTTTTTTTCTGTGGAATTTCTTAGTAGGCTGATGTATTTGACACGTGTGTGACAGCCTTGGTTGTGTGCGATTGAGGATGAGGCATCACGCTCGCTACCATAGCTGTGCATTATTCAGGCAGGATATATATGTGCATGTGTGTGTATGATAACCACTTTTGTTTGCTTTGAATAAAGAAAAATGTCATTATATTATATACATCGTTACTTCCAGATAAATTGTGTAAATGCCAACGGATTTGATAAACACATAGATGCAAACACAAAACTAGCCCACAGTCTCACCTTGATATTTTCAGCGTCTGTCATGGGTTAGACTTTGACACCAATGAATATATGTCAGCTTGTCAATTTCTTCCAACGGCCTTTGAATGCAGTCTGGCCATGAATAGTGCATGTTGTTTTTTTTGTTTGTTTTTTTCAGTTCCAACTGTCTGCAAGTCTGTTTTTGTTTGTTCCAGAATAACTTGGAAGACCTGCACATTCTTGCACATCCTTTAAGAAAACTTTCAGCAGGTGTTGTGTTGTTTAGCCTAAGGTAAAGATTCAGCCCTGAAGGTAAAATCGTCAAACTGCCTCAAGCCAGATGCCCTCCCATTTCTTCTACCTCCATTATTGGGATTCCCCACCACCACCACCACCACCCTCCCTCCCTTCTGTCTTTAATGCACATACTTTTACTGCTTGCCCTATTTTTGATCCATCCTCCCTTTGAGTCAGGGCACAAAACTTCTTATAACTCTAGTGTAATGTTTATGAACAGGACATTTTATTTCACTCTCAAAGTCAGGACATATTTTGGCACCCGATTCCCATATTCCCCGCAGCGTGCCACATGAGGTTTTTGGCATTATTAGTGCAGGAAAAATGTTAGGTGGATGTTGTAAATGTCACAGAAATATACACTGACTTTTTTTTGGGTCTTAAACTGTTATAGCTGTGTGGTTGTTGATGCACGAGACATTCATCCAAAACTTTGAGACGTAAAAAGACAGCGTCGTGCCATGACATTTCACCATCCTGCTGCAGACACACCCTGCGGAGATTATGTGTGCACCTGCAGGGAATGAATGGTGAGGTATACAGAGTCCACATGTGGATACAACCTCAGTGCACACAGACGTTCACATATGTGGGAGGAGACGAAGTAAGGGTGGAGAAACAAACTTTATTTGAGGCAATAGTTTTTCTGCCCGTTGCTGTTTGATTTACAGGTCGGAATGGAATGCGGCCCAATGAAAGGCACTTTGATTCGTTCACCAGGTTGTCGGTTTTATTGGACGTGCTCTGTATGGCATCGGGCATCTTTTATAAGGTTGCAAAGAACCCACCAGCAGGCTTTGCAAAATCATAAAAATGTGAGACTTCAGTGAAAATGACCAGCCGTTAGTTTTCTGTGATGTGACACCGTAGTTGGTTCGTAAGGCATCGGTTATTTAAACACATGAAATAAAATAGTCTATAAATACTTTGTAGTTCAGTTTTTGTTTTATCACAGTTGTTTGTTGATTCCTCTCAGGATATATATTTCCCTCACTGGTTATTTTTCTTGAAGATTCTCAAACTAATTTTACAGTAATGTTTGCCTTTCATACTACTAAAAGATCAGAAAAATTCGGATATTAAAAAGCTGAAAAAAAAAGCTACTTATCTGTCTGTTTTAATGTGCTGTGTTACACAGAGGCGTAGGCTTCTGCAGGAGTTGGGAGATCAGAAGATTCCCTTTCTGGGACCTTCAGATCGAGGCTTTCAGCAACTGGTGAGTCAACTGTACTTCTAGATAATGAGAATATTATCTAGATCTGCTAAAAGCACTGCAAGCGGGCCTAATGTTACTGCCTCTATTATTGAATAATTAGATGAATTAAAATCTAGGAAGGTTTATGTTTTTGTATGTTCTTCTTTCCTAGTGGGATTCCAGTTACTCTGGCCTGGTGTTGAGGAGATCATGCTCGCTGCCTGCTGAGCTGCACGGCCGTGTGCAGGCAGCTCTGCTCACCCTCAGGAAAAAGGGTTGCCTCCTGAAAGATCTGGTTCGAGTTCGTGACCGAGATGTGTTCACCGCCGTGTCACGAGCACTGCTGGGTGAGCCGGGCCACACCTATCGCTATCTGGACACTCGGCTTTTCGCTATACCCTGGCACAGTGAGGACACTGAGGTCAAAGGACAAAACTGTTGTGAGCCTGATTTGAGAGCTGCTTGCAAGGCATTGTGGGAGCTTAACACCTTCTTCTGCTCTGATGTCTCTCAGCTGAAGGAAGGAGACAGGCTAACGCAATGTGCAAAAACAGAGGCAGAGGCCAAACTTGGTGAAGAGGGGGACGCGGAGTCAAAACACAGTGAAGACTCAAAGAACAGTGAAGGAGGGGACTCAGAGTCCAGACAAAGTGAGGAAGGGGACACGGAGTCCAAGCACAGTGAGGAGTGGGACATTGAGTCAAAGCACAGCGAAGAAGGCTGCTCTGGGTCAAAACAAGAAGGGGAGTGGGAGACAGAGTTTAAACACAGTAGTGAGGAGGGAGAGTCCTCTCAAGTCAAACAAAGTGAAAGTAGCGCTGAAGCAAAATGCTCTGGCTGGCCTGCCGAGGCCGTCAGCGGTACAGAACCTGAACATGTGGGACTAGAGGCCCAGGAGAAGCCTGTGGCTCAACTAAAGCACAGCCTGTCATATTACCACATTCAGGACAAAGAGGAACGTGCAAGTGGGCAGGGCTGTTCCCAGCCCAGTCCTAAGCAGGTATACACCGGTCCAGTCAAATTCAATGTGACCTTACTCAACTACATGGACCCATCGCAAATAAGCCAGCTCAAGGAGGAGCCATACTATGGCATGGGGAAAATGGCGGTCGGGTGGCACCATGATGAGAACCTGATCACTCATTCCCCAGTGGCTATTTACAACTATAGTTGTCATGACGACAAAGGTAATGGGTTTAAGTAACATATCATACTTGTCATAGATGTGCATAAAAGTGCATTGATCTATAGTTGATGGCAGATTTAACACACTTTAGAGTCTTTTCTTGAACTTTTTATCCCTTTAATTATTATTTAGCCGGATAATCTTTTGCATTTTTCTCCTGAAAATTAGGATTCATCACCCTCTACCACTTCAATATCCATCCCATCAACTTATCTCAGTTGCTTTATGGTGGATCAGATTCAGCTAACCTTGTGTGTTGTGGCCCTACAGCAGTGCTGTAGCAGCTGTAGACATGGCCTCTGGTGATGCAACCATCTGATCCATCTCTGTGATAGTGTCAGGGCATTATCAAATGTCATCACCAGTTCGCTTGCTGACGGTCTTATCAACGCCTATGCGTTGGGAGATCACAGACATTTGAATCTGAGCTCTTAACACCCGCTCAATGGCGTAGTTTAACAAACAGGCCTTATCACACAGCGCACATCTCATCTAAATCATTTCCCCAAGAAATGATCGATGTGCAATTATCTGATATGGAATAATGAGCCCTGCTTTGATAAGTGTTCCTTGACTCTACTGTATGGATAATACAATGTCTCCTAATTACGGATTGCGCACTCTCTCAAGAGCTGATAGAATTTGCTGATTGAGATGATAGAGAGATAGAAAGAACTTTGCTTTCTAGACAATATGTAAAACAAACTATAGGACACAGTACAGCTTTATTAACAGTATTTAAAATAAAACAGATCTTAGAAGGTTCTTAGTTTTTTGTTTATATTAAACTGAATATGGTCAATACTCTCAACATTAATGGCTTGTAAAGAACCTTAATGCCCATTACGCTTTGGTTGAACCTTTTATCATCAACTAAATGAGTGAGTTTTTAAAACCATGTCAAATATCCCTCGTGGAACCAAGACCATTGCTTACTTCCTTCAAAGGCTGAAGTGAGAGAAAACATATGGAGCTACAATTAATCACATATATGTGCTGCACTGTTAAAGACAGGAGCTTTACACAGTCTGAATTTGTCTCTTGAAATTATAATTTTACAGTATTACCCAGATGGACTTCCAACTGCTCTGACATCCCAATACATTTTACAGCTGGCCTTTCTTCACTTGCCTTTCTTAAGGAGAAACACCTGCTGCAGAGGTCTGCTTTAATAATTTGTTCTCGGCCATTTCAACTCTGACCCTGTGAACACAGGCTTCAAACGCTGCAGCTAACACCTTGCCGTGCTTTGCAACCATGTCCTCTGTAGTTCTGTTTGACCCCACAGCTTCAGACTTTAGAGGGGGGAAACTGGAGAGAACTCAAGAAAACTTTGTTCCAGTGTTCGGCTCAGCCGGGCGGTGCTTTTAGAGCCCTGTTCTTGAAAGAAAACATTAATGCAGCATGTTAGAAATCTTACATAGACTAGCTAGTTTACGTAACATATGCTTCTTTTTTAATCGATGTCAGCACCCTCATTGACCTGAGAACTTTTGAGTTGTATTTTTCCCAGTTGCTCTGATCCAAAGGAATCTGCCACGACTGAGTGTTTTCCAGCTCAGAAGATGGTCTTCCACCATTCCCGAGGCCTCGGGGAGTACTGTCATTAGCTGGCTCTCAGAGCACAATGGCTCGAAATTAAGTTACTATTTATCCGTGCTGAGCAAAGGAAAAGGCAGCTATGGGGCAGAGAGGCCCAGAAAGACTTTAGTATTGATTTTGCTGAAGGGTGTTGGCCAGCCAAGGCAAATCTCGTTTTCTTAGGATGCCGTGTAAGGCTGGAGAGAGTGAGAGAAGAACACTGGAGGTGGTATCAGTGAATGGGTTCAGAAACAGGAATATCATAGGATACATACTGTCCAGTAACGCACTCTCACACACTTGCTAAACAACATCAGGGGCTTTTATCCGACTATTTCCTCTTGCACAGCATAATGAGAGCATAAAGATCCTGTGCTAACAGCCAATGTGACCACAGCAACACGTATCATCTTTGCTCGGACGTTAAGTGATTCTTTCTTTCTGGAGACAGAGGCTTACATCTTACATCCATTGTTTGGGTGGTATTGATTTAATCATTGCACTCCATACCTTTAACCGGGTAATTCTTAATTCAATTTTGTTTTATTCTATTTTCTGGCTTCTGTGATAGATGGATATTATTATAGTGTTTTAGCACGGTATTATCCAGACATGGCAGTCACAGATTTGAAAAAAAAAATATGACTGAAATGATTCTTATATTAAACAAACCGAAGCCTGAAACATGAAGATGAATACGAGATGCAAATGTTACTGTGAGCTGAGCTTTGTGCGACTGACAGGTGAGAGTGGTGAAGGAGGCAGCGCTGAGAAGCCATGCTGGAGGATTGGGTTCAAAGTAGCCTGGGACATCCACACACCTGGCCTGATGCTACCGCTGGAGTCTGGAGACTGCTATTACATGAGAGGTACTACAGTTTCTCCATAAGCACACACACAGAATACGCACATGCACATGTTAACATGTTGCCCGCATTCAGCACCATGTCTGAATACGGAGGAAGCCACGCTTTCATTACTCTGTGTTTTAGTGTTTCTTGTACTTTGTCCCAAATGACCCATACCAGCAGGATGCACTTCACTCTCACTTTCATGCTCTGCCCTTGTCGTCTAATTCTCTCAGCAGGAGAAATGGAGCTGAGGCGTGTGTGTGTGCGTGTGTGAAAGAGAGTGAGAAAAAGAGAGGTTACTTGGCCTGAACACAGGGCTTTAAGGTTCCATGAAATTGTGTGCATTAGAGAGGTTAGGGAAACCAAATGTTATTTTTTGAAGTCCTGTGACCCATTGCTGACTACGTCTCTATGGGGAGAACAGACAGCGAGCCACAGGGGTGTAAATCATAGCTTAATGCTTTTGGCTGCAGCGGACACCTCCACCCTCCTCTTTTCGGTCCCACGGGTCCCTCTGAGCGCTCTCATATTTTCTGAGTGCAAGGACATTTATCCACATCACAGCAGAAGCCTGTGTTCAGATGTTCAAGAAGTGGGGACCCCTGGTTGGATGGATGGGGGATTTATTATTTTATAAAGGCACCCTGTTTTCTTAAGTATGTAAGAATAGACATGAAAAACGTTCTTACGTTAACCCCAACTTAAACTGCTTGATGAATTATTGTACTTTAGTTTAAAATAGATTATTACTTTGTGTCACTTTTAACGAAAGATAACCAGATCGAGTTTTTTTTACTGACATCCATCAGCACACTTGAAACACTGTTCATGCATTATATTTAGAGGGGAAATAATTTGGCTACCATCATACTTTAAAAAAAAAGATTTTATCAGTGATGTTTGTCTGATTCACGCCGCCCACTATATCCCAAACTACCTCGCTCCACTTGCCAGCATTACATTCATGTTGAAATCAACACATCAAATGATCTTCTTTATTTCCTCATTTTAAATATTTTAGCATTCTATCTGTAAGCCACTTACATGTGTGAGAAAAAATGTATTTGACCTAGTGATTAAAGAGACTTTCATGTGATTAAAAGATTGCAGTTTTGATCCCTTCTGGATCAGATAACATCAATTCAATAATATGTGGTGTCAGTTTTTCTTTTTTCTATGTAGACGCTGAAGATTTACTGCAGCTCTCAGCCACTGGAATTCCTTTTTTTAAAACCATGATAAGCATTTAAAGTTAAGGGGACATAACCAATTTGATACAGGCTTTAACCAAATAAAAAAAAAAAAGGGTTTTGGAAGGATGAGCTGTGCTTTTCTGTCTGAATGTCATTGATGATTTTTATAGAGATTTATAGAGTGTTTTAAAACCTCAAAACTCACAAGGCTCATTCTAAATCTTTATTAATGGAAAGCATTGTTGGATCTGTTAAAGTGAGTCTCTCAGAGAAGACTTTGCTTTAGCAGGTAAGTCCTGTGTTATGACAAGCTAATTCATCGTCTCCCAGCAGTAGGTGGGACATAACTGGTGAAATATGCGAGTGATTTATGGCACAAAGACAGAACTGAATCGCCAACCAAAGCAGAACCGCTTCACTCTTACTTTGAATCATAAACACATTAAACATGTTGTCCAGATGCAGAATTGTATGGTGGAGTGCCGAGTGCTTTGTGGCGTCAACAGTAAATAAACAGCTGTTTTTAGTGTCAGCAAAATGTATACTTGTCAAATTTTCTAGCTTCTTGGGGAAACACTTCTTACTGAGTCAGTAGTGGAAAGGTAGCTTCTTGATAAGCATTAGGTGTTAGTGAAGTAAAATTTTGCTCGGCATTTTGGATTTTGACGGTAGACGTGTTTACTGTCTGCAATATGACATCAGATCTAAAGTTCGATATTTAAATTCTTTTTAAAAACCACATTAACAAGTCAGGAGGAACAGGAAGCTTTTAATGACTTCCTGAGACTGACTCTTTGAAGATGCTATGTTTTCATCAGGGAGCAGCAGTGGCTGTACCTAATATTCAGCTTGACAGGGCTTGAAGCCGACCTCCTTTAGCAGGATAAGATTTACAATAGAACCGTCAGTTTCAGGCCAGCTATGATAATAGAGCGATGGGCTGTTGTGCAGACCATTCTAATGGGACTTGACTGTCGCGAATCAGTGGGGATTTATGCTCCACTCGGTGAGTACGCCCTTGAGAGGCCAACTGCTCCGCAACGATAGCAGCTCGCACAGTCCTCGGCCGTCTGTTGCTTTGTTGGTCCACCTGAATTAAATACTTGGCACAGCGCACAAACATATGCACTCACCTATAAATTTCGCATGTGCAAAAATACACTAATTTGAAGCGCGGGTATCCCCTCTTCTCTAGTCACAAATACACACACACACACAGCAGCCACAGCTACACTAAGTGTTGAAATATATTGTACCTGTGTTTCAGTGACATACACCCTATGGTAAGTAGTTTTTCTGGTATTAAAAGGAAACTACAATGGTATAACCGCAGACACCATTATGTATTTTCAGCACCATTTGTCGGCGGCAGGCCCTTTTGAACTGCTAATGTCTGAGCTGCTGGAGGCAAATTGAATCACCATCATTTCCACCCAAATGGAATTTAGGTGGTTAAAAAAGAACAATGCAAGTCTTGACACCGGGCCTGTTCAATAATCTGATTTCCAGCTCCCAATGCACAGGGGGACTGGAGAAAAGAGTTGACCCAATATATTTAAAAGCCTGCTTCCTGGAAAAGGAGGACAAGTGGCAGCAGGCACAAGGGTTGAAAGAAAGATAAATATTTATTACAGTTATCGAGTTTGCCTCTACTCCCTCCTGATCCCACTGACTGCATCAGACACGCCAAGAAAAGAGCAGATTGATGGAGATAATTTGTTATTGGATATAAACAGTTTTAAAGACGCAGAGTAATTCTGCCCAGAGACCTAATCCCTCACAATCTCATCAGGGTGAAGAAAACACCGGCAAGTTGTTTTGTTTGTCACCGTCTTTTTTTTTTTTCTTTTCTTTCCGACTCCCACCAAACAATAATATCTTCTTCCCAAAGCATTTGGCTGTTTGACTTTCAAATCACAGGCATTAGCTGGTGTACTCTTGCTCAAGGCGGGTGTAAATATGCACATGTGCTGTGAATGACAGCTCTGTCATGGCTAAATTAGTTATTGGTATGAGGCAAATAATGGCAGAGCTGAGAAACATCTATACACACAAAGAAACACATGGCGGGATACACAGGAAACAGCACCAGGGCCTCTTTGTAAAGCTTGTGTGATATTGAACAAATGTTTGTTGGTATGGCTCTTCCATCTTGACAGATTGAGTGCGATCTGGTTTTGTTTGGTAATTAAAATTATAGTACAGTGCTTTTCCTCCTACTTTATTCGGTGCTGGACCAAGTAAAATCTGTCTGAGTGTACATGCTGATTTGCTCAAATTCCCTTTGTGCTTTTCATCTGTTTCTGTCTGCTGTAAAATGTCAAAAAATTATGAATATCATACAAGATGAGGTTAATATTCTCTCTCTTTAGGTTTGAGCCTTTGTATTCGAGCTTTTCTGTGCTCTCTTGATGACTCTATGTGTCACTGTTAGCATGTGCTGATGGTTTCCTGTTCACTGCATGCACCAGATGACCTGAACAGCACCCACCAGCATTGTGTCCTCGCTGGAGACACGGCACGCTTCAGCTCCACCCACAGAGTGGCCGAGGTGAGAAGTCAAGACAAATTAAAGGGAAAAACGCTGTTTCAAACCTGGTGAGGAAATGTGGTATGACAGTAGTCAAGGAGTTAAGTTTATTAGTTTCAAAAACATTCGGAAAGCCCTCCTCTGGATCATGTGGAATAAAGTAGACTTACAGGTTTATTCATTGGGACCGCCTCTATGTAGGAGCTATTTTTATATCTTAGTAGCTTTACAAAAAATCTAACTTTGAATCTTTTGAAGTACATATTCACGTTTTTGGCTGCTCTCTACATGTTGGTTAAGTTTTTCTGATGCTGGTTCTGCCTCATTCCTATCAGTGTTCCAGTGGGACCCTGACCTACATCCAGTCCCGGTGCCAAGAGGCCCTGTCCAACCTGCACACTGACCCAGAGACGGGCTCCCATAGCCTGCTGGCCCTGCAGCCGACAACGCTACAGGATTGTGAAGAGATTCACAATGAGGTAGGGACATGGTGTTGTGTGTTTACATACACGAGCATGCTTGTATGTATGTGAACACATATGTGTGTATATTTGTGTATTTTGCATCTTTTTGTTTATTTTTCTGTTTGTTGGTATAATGGCACCTTTTAGCCAGCCGTATGTGTTAACTTTTCAGTTTTTGTTCCGATTGCTGCTCATGCACCAGAACCTAATTCCACAATACATCCTGAAATATCTTAGATTAAGGACCTCTTGGAATGCCCCACTGGAGAGCCGAATATCTAGATAAAGTGTTTATACAATAACATGGCTGTCGTTGAAAGTTTTCATATATTTTTCTGTGATTGTAAACCTCCCTGACACTATCTGAGTTGTACTGATTCTGTAATCCTCACCCATCTGGTACTCCAAGGAGGTTAAAAACAACTAAGAACCATCTGCAGATATGATGATGATTTAATCCAGACAGCCTCACAGACGATGTTGTCGAATACAAAGAAAGCGTTCTCTACGAATAACACGGATAAACATCTAATTAAGGAATTGAGTGCATTAGAAAAAACATGTATTTGTGCTTTTTGCATCATATGAATTTATACACCTGTGATTGTATGTAAATCTGGTACACATACACATATTACAGCCCTCTGGTTGACCTAGTACTCTAATGGGGGAAGATCAGTCTAGACAGCAGTGATATAAAATGAAATCATCACTGTTTAGATTCCGTCTATGAGAGGCCCTCAGTCAGCCAAATTATAAACTGCAGCTCACATAGTTTAACAAACAATGCAACAGTCCAACAAATACACTGGCAAATCTTTAGTAGATGAAAATGCCAAAGAGTACGACCCAGAATAACAGCAGAAATTGATTAACAGAAGCATGTGCGATAATGGGAACTATTTAATCCTGGTTTGATTTAATTTTCCTTGAATCATGAGAATTAGAGACCATACAGGGAGTCGTGTGATGGCAGGTTAACGCTCTGTAAATAGCAGAATGGGAGCTTGCCAGCTTCCCGCCCTCTACTTACCTTGTTGTTTCTACTCAGGGAAATGCCTACAATATGAAATCCAGGTTGTTCTCATTTGTCCTGGCCTTTGATGGATCGTAAGGCAATAGCCTCTCCATATGTTTTCTGAAGATGGAGTCTTGGCCCTGTCCCCTCACTAACCCCTGCTCATACAGAACAATGAATGATGCTGGCTTGAGGTACTGAGGAATAAAGTGAGGTAAAAAAAAAAAAAAGAGAGGAAGTTGAGGGTCTGTCTGCAGAGCCATCAGCCTCCTGTGTTAACTTGCCGCAGGCCAGCAGTTATTATAGCATCTCACCTCACCCCTTTTACACCCCTGCGCCCAAAGTGCACATCCTAGCCGACGCCGACACCCAGGCCCCCTCAGCAGGACGCCATGACAGATGAGTCTGACGTAAGGTTGTTTAAAGGTTGTAGACAATATTAATTATTCAGCTCTGCCAAACAATAGGGCTGTCAGTGTCGGGAGAACTGGAGCGCTGGTTGAGCTAGCAACACCTGCTAGTTTGCCGCACAGCGCCACAGGATTACCAAGCATAGGCCCCTCACCAGGAGGGCAAGGCAGGCTTATTTAGGAAAACAGGGTGCTATTTATACAAGACTTGAAGACTTGGTGTGTGTGTATGTGTGAGTGCTTAAGTAAGAAAAGGGTGCTCTCAGGGGCTCAGGTCTACCCTACCTGGCTCTCGCAATGATCGATGTGGCCATTTGTTTGGAGTTGCCCACGAGAGCAGAACACCCACTTAAATGATGTATTGTTGGTGGAGTTATTTATGATGCCGGCCCACTTCGGTGCTTGGTGCGTGCATATTGCGCAGGTCGTGTTTGACATGGACGACCGAGGAGTGAACAAGCCTGAGACACGCAGGCAGCCTGACCCGAGCAGCGCCCTTTGGGCCCCTCCTTAAAATGTGCTAAACAGCAAGCTAGAACCAGCCGACACTCTGCTGATATTGTACAATGCAAGGAGGGGCTGGGGGGGGGGTTGGCATGTGTCAGAGCTTGTAGGCGGGGCCTGACGATGATGAAGTAGAGCGCCTGCCGTCTGAGTTTCGGCATTTCTTGTTGTCTCGTTGAAGTAGGGATTGAAGGGCGACAGAGACAGAATTGAGGAAAACTAAAGTTTCCACCTGTTGTTTAAGCATGGCCCCTCTCACCGTCTCCTTTTAATCTTACCTGCTGTCTTAGTCGGTGGGGGTAGTCTCACCTAGCGTCGCCACGCGGCCCCACTGTACATGTTTGGCTTTGAAATGCAAATCCCAGACGCAAATGTCTTGTCTCATTTAAAGCCACTGAGCCACTTCCCAGGTGGGTGTGTGACAGAGTGCCCCGAGGGACCCCCTCTAACGATGCTAGTTCCCCCCGCAGTAAATACTGAAGGGAGAGACAAGGTTTTCCCACATGTTCGAGCAGAAAGTAAACTGTACAGAAGCAGGTGCGTGTGACCTTTCAGTGTCCGACTTTCAAGGCTCTCAAGTCTTTGCCTGGCTTTGAAACACCCTTCCTGAGGGGTTTATTATTGTAATCTTATAAAATAACATCTGAACACTGTGTGTGTATGTCATTTGTGCTACATGTGCCTCTTTCTTTACTCTTTGGTATTCTATTGAGTATCCTCCATGTTTATTCGTTGTTGCTTAGTAATAGGGATTGTCCGAAAAGCTAATGCCTCTCACCGTCACTCCTGCCAAATCACAGTTTAGCCTTTAGCATTTTCCGCTGTTCTTTGAAGATTGAATTAATTTCATATTTGTGTAAGTGAAGCTGAAATAAAAGAGCTCTCATCAGGTGGCAGGTAAGTTTCCTAACATATTTTGTTTTGAGAATAACTAAAAGAATTGTGAGGAAAAAAGAAGTTGTTGGCGGTAACATTATAACCAAGCTTGTGTATGACCGCTCATACGAGTGTGTGATGAGTGTCGGGTCACTCGCCGAGAGTTTGGGGAACCAGTTATCCAGGCTGATGTGAGAGGAGGCCAGAATAGGTAAACAGAGAACGGCAGAGTGGGATCGATCACACTCTCATCAGCTCTCACCTCGGGGCCTCGGCTCGGAAATTGATTGGACCCGCTCAGGGAATACCGTGAAGGTGTGAAGAAAAAAAAAAGCGCGTCTCATTAAATGGGGGGGAAAAAAAAAAAAAAAAAAAAGCTTTCTTGGCTTTAACTCCAGAGCTGCCGAGGTGGGTGGCCACTCGACTGATGTGGAGCTAATGTGTAGTTAGTGTGTCCATCACCTGGAGAGATGACAGGGACTGCCGCAGGGGAGTGGAGGGAGGGGGGGGGAGGGGGGGGGGGGGGGGGGGGGGGGGGGGGAGGGGGGGGGGG
>JBBBVU010000001.1:28579478-28637953 GCA_037177055.1 Atherinosoma microstoma | reverse complement strand
GGGGGGGTGGGGGGGTCCACCCCCCCCCCCCCCCCCCCCCCCACACACACCCCTCTACCCGTAGCCACCCCTCTTCTCCTCTTCCTCTCCTCATCCTTGGCCCCGATCAGCAAGATAAGCCTTCAGAGGAGGGGAGATAACATCCATTAAAGTGGTAAAGAGGAATTATGGGGCAGCCCAGATTAATCACTGCTCGGTTTAATCGCATTCGGTGTGGACGGCGGCGTTGGCTTCAGGGCCCAGCTTCTTCCTGTGTCATACCAACAGAAGAATGCAAGGATGAAGTGTGTGTTTGTTAGAAAGTGCCTTGATGGGAAAGAAAGTGTAAAAAAAAAAGATCAAAGAGAGATTTCAGAGCATTTCATAGCGAAGCCCACCCCTCTTCAGTTGATGAGAGACATTAATACTAACCAGCGCTTGACATTTAATTATTCTAGTACTTTGATCCAGGTGTAATTGTTTGCTCTTGCAGGCAATCATGTCACAGTTGTTTAGTCAAAGATATCGTCACAGACAAAAGAAAACACATTGATTTGTTAGTGAAAGCAAAGAAAAGAACAGAAAATCTTTTTTAGTCGATGTATTGGCCATATGGCCAGAGCTTTTTTCATATTCCTCATGTTCAAGAATAGAAATATATTGTAACTTGATGCTGGGCTCAATAAGCCAGACTGAACAGAAATAGAGTCCTCATACTTGGAACTCTGCACATGCACTTTTAATAAAATCATTTAAATCTGAATATAGATCCTCATCAGGTCCCGTGGTTGATATTCTTATTATTATTTATCTGCACTGCACGCCAACTCAAATTCATTTCACATTTATTTGCACAGCCCATAATCACAGTCACAGTCTCATGGGGCTTTATTTCGCCCACACATAGTGAAACAATAAATGAAACCAATTAATGAAAATGAAAACAGCCATCCCCAACTGTACATGCTCAAAGTGAACAATAATAATAATAGTAATAATAATAAAAAAAAAGTCTCAGTAAAGGCCTAATTAAGGACAAAAATAGAACCTAAGTAGGTAATCTGTTTCTGGTAGTGTTACACATGTGTGAGGTCAGAAACCACAGGGGAAAAAAGGGAAAAGATAGAGGGGGTATTAACATTAAATGAAACAAAAAGTGGTGGGCTTTTCCTCAGGTGGAAGAGCAGGTTGCCCACTGGTCACACTGACTGATCGACCCCTAACCTCCCCACATTTCTGATATGTTTTTGGGGGAAGAGACTGAGCTCTGAATGTTGTATTAATGTGAGAGTTAGTGTGTGTGTGTGTGTGTTTGAATGAGTTCATTAGAAACATGTTTTTAATCGCTAGTAGAAGTTAAATAGCCATTTTAAGTCTGAACCCATTTCGCTATCTTTTTATCTGGAAGGAGTAGAGTGAAAACCTCATCTGTGAGCTGTCTACATTTTTACACCAAAAGAGCAGCTACTTATACTTTGGTCACTTTAGGGTTTTAAGTGCATTAAACCCCCTTTTTTTTCTCAAAAAAGCAGCAGGTTAAAGGATGGTGTGATTCTGAAGGCTTAACTTGAAATAACAAAGAGGGAAAAAGGTATATGGGAGAAGCTTGTTGACAATTGCATCTTTTTTTTTCTGATTTTGGAGCTGGTGTTTTGGATGGTGGAGCAGGGAAATGAGATGAGGGAAAGAGATTGTGGCATGGACAGGGGTCTAGAAGACAGAGAAAGAGAGAGAGAGAAAGATTACAGTAAAGATTAAAGTTGGAATCATAGCTTGTGAGATAAAGTAAATAGAAAAGAAATGAAAAGCCGATGCTGTAAACAAGGGGGATGTGAGTACAGTGAGGAGGAAGTACAAGTCCTGGGAGTATTGTGGGAAGTTTTCTTCTTCACCTTTCAAACAAAGGCGTATGAAGTCCAGCAGAGATCATTTGTGAGATCTGTCATGTCAAGAAAAAAAAACCCTGAGAAGTTTTTTTTATAAAACAATTTTTTTAATGAGCAGCTGTCTTACATTTGTTGAGTGTAGAGTGTCCATTCCTCCACATAGTGCAAGGCCACTGCTATGCTTTCCCTGCAGATAGAGCGATCTGATAGGCGGTGTTAAATGGGTGAGATGTAGGACAGTGTAATTAACGCTGGTCCTTTAGCGGGCCCCGCCTCGCTCTGCTGGGAGTGCCCAATATAGCACTCATTAATTCCTATTTGTGTGTAATGAGAGGGTCATGTTGGATGTAATAAATGGCTCTTTTATTTGGGCGAGAGCTGCAGGGCAGCATCCTTCTCTGGCTAACAGTCTCATAAACACCCTTTAGCTGCTCTCATCAGCCTCCCTGGGCGAGACGCAATCACACATGCAGATACCTGCATATACTGCACAATATGAGAGAAAGTAGATTGGGTTTATGAAAAAATCAGGTGTTTAAAAAGCTTGAGTAACCTCAATATATCCATATTTCTCCTTGGAGTCATTGATATGACCACATCAGTACTGCATGTTCAAAGTTAGACAGATTTTAGATTTATGTTTTACAGTTAAAATTAGATTTTTTTTAAAGAAGTCCCTTTTTTTAAGTATGGTAGCATATATTTAGGTGTCTGAGGCCACTACTGACTCAAAAACTCAACCCTGGCATTTTGCTGGGGGTTGTCTAGGTATACAAATCTATTATGCAAAGTGCCACGCA
This sequence comes from Atherinosoma microstoma, assembly GCA_037177055.1. Taxonomy (NCBI): domain Eukaryota; kingdom Metazoa; phylum Chordata; class Actinopteri; order Atheriniformes; family Atherinidae; genus Atherinosoma; species Atherinosoma microstoma. The sequence continues at coordinate 28,635,288 of JBBBVU010000001.1, read as the reverse complement.
GATTTGCAGGGGATTTCTATGTCACACTCCCAATTCTGCATTGAATTAGTCAGTCTCACAATCTTCATCTCCAGCGTTTCAACTTCAAATTGCACTGCATTTGTTCTACCTTGGAAGTGAGTTATTGAATTTCTTCTTTTGATTTTTTTTTTGACAATAACATTTTCAAAATTGGTTATATGGTTCACTGAAGTAAAGAAAGAAATGAGCCAATCCTCTGCCAGTACCAGTGTCTGTTTTATGTGTATGTACTTGGGAAATCTTACATCTGATTGGAGTTCTTTATTCTTTTTTCCAAGTTGGGCGCTTTCATCTCCCAGTTGTTTATAAAAGCAACATTAAGCTTTCTGTTATCACTTAAACTTGTTCACTTTGGGGAAAAAGTTGCTTAAGCAACAGTCCTTAATGTTAGGCTCTAAAAACATTAATACAGTGGAATGGACTGAATGTGAAGCCCAGCGTTTATAGAACTTGAGTGGTAAATTAACCAGCTGGTGGACTGTTACATTCTGTGTTCAAGGCATAACTCACAACAAGATTAGGCCTAAAAGAGCTATCAGTACCAGCTGGCCATGGTCGAATGGTAAAATGTGGGTGAAATGTTTTTCTGTCAGTTTGGTGTGTGGTAGTGTAAGCTAGGTTTAATGTGTGTGGTAGTGTAAGCTAGGTTTAATGTGTGTGGTAGTGTAAGCTAGGTTTAATGTGTGTGGTAGTGTGAGCTAGGTTTAATGTGTGTGGTAGTGTGAGCTTGGTTTAATGTGTGTGGTAGTGTGAGCTTGGTTTAATGTGTGTGGTAGTGTAAGCTAGGTTTAATGTGTGTGCTAGTGTGAGCTTGGTTTAATGTGTGTGGTAGTGTGAGGTTTTAGACTGCTTTTGCATATGCAAATATGTGCTTTGAGGGCTGAGTTTTCAAAACAGGCAGACGCTGAGGATGAAGAGGGTGGAGCAGAATGACTCCAAGCCTTAAAACTGTCCAGTCTGAGAAGAGTTGTAAATTTAGAAAAAGAAGCTTTTGTTTTGTCTTTCTGTGATATTTCAACCAAAGCATGTCACAGACATTTCATTACGGAAAAAAAAGGCCTAATATGTCTCCTTCAGTGCAGTGATCAGAAAACACACGTTTTCGTTGCTTCTCAGTTCTGTCAATTGATAAGGTACTTGATCTCCTTGCTTGTTTTTTTTTTTTTTTTGTGTGGCGCTCTGTTTTAAAGAACAGATTGTTTGGAAATAAAATCCTCCAGGGCTGTTTTCAAATGCTGATTAAAGACAGTACTCTTGCAATAAAAGTTGGCCACCGAACATCATTATAATTAAGTGCTCTTTTGAGGAAAGATTAAACTAAAAATACAACCACCAAGCCAACACAAAAGCCATAAAAGAACTGTTTGTGCTTTTGGATGTGAAAATGCAATGTTACACAGATTTGTGATTCATTGCAATAATCATGTTCATGACGAAATTCAATCCAAGGAGAACTATATTCACTTTTAATTCCATTTACTTAATTAGATTATATCAGTGTTCTCCCAAATCTTTTTGAAGCGTACACAGCTTTGTTGAACATGCATTGTTAAATGTAAAAGCTGTTTGTGTCTGTGACTTCCTAGCCAGACTGAAGTAGACAGCATCTTTATGAGTATGTGACTTCATAATCCAGTTATATGTAACTGCTTCATGGTGTGCGCCATTGTCTATTACTAGATAGCCAAGAACTGTGGAGAGAATTGTTGAAGGCAATAAAGCTGCTAATCTTACTTATACATCGGAAAACCACACATTTAACCCACACTGCTTTGATTTAAAAGTTCTAAGACTTGACATGGAATATTGCAACAGAAGGTGTATTGATTACGCCCATCCAAAAAAGAGCTGCGATGACAGAGATCCAGAATAAAAATCACAAACTTACACATTAAACTCCTGTTTAAGTTCAAGCTTATCTTTGAAGTCAGCTTTTGTTTATCATACTGGACAGACCTCATAGTCTTAACACAGCTACACAGTGTTTCATGGTAAGGAACTTTAACTTCAGAGATCTTAATCTGTTGCACTTAAGATACAGTCATTCTTTTTCACTGTACCTCTTTTGGTAATTCACATTTGATGACAGACATGACATTTGAGAAGGCCTGCATAGTCTCACTGCAGCAGCTCCATGGCTTCCAGCCAGATGTAAAAACTGAAGAATCACTGCCTCACAAACTTCTTGTAGTCAATCAAAACTCTGTTAGTTGTGCATTTTAGCCCCAGCAGGCATACAACCCCCCTCCTCTAAAACAAAATTATTCTATATGAGCATGTCGAGATGGATGGAAACCCTTTTTATTGATTTAGCATTTTTGAAGACCTGAAGTATGGTACAGTGTGCGTAACACTGTAACTCCAGGGCTTAGAGAGGCTGGCTTTGGCCCCAGTCAGCAAAAAGCTTTTTACTGGAGAGAGAGTGAGGTGCTGATCGCAATCTGCTGATCACAATCTGCTATCGGCCTAGAATCTAGAGTCAGCTTTCATATGCTGAAAGAAAGAAAGGAGGGGGTTTTAACAGAAGGTGGCTGAGTGTCACACTCCTCGCAAACATCTCTGCCCAGCTCTGTCTTCATTGTGCCGAATTAGTCAAAGCGCCTCTCAGAGCTTTTTTGTGATGGATGGATTGCGCATTCAAGCTATGTCTGCTGAGGAGTTTGCACAAGTGTGCGTGTAGCCTCTTCCCAGTGTGCTGGAAAGCTCATTCAGACCAAGAACTATGTGGTTTAGCCATTAAGCCAACTGGATCCATAGTCCTTATCATGAAACAGAAACAAAAGCCTTGAAAAAAGACAGGCCGGTGAATTTTTATGTGATATTTGTGGGCCCATTGGACTACGACCTGACAACAGATTTGCCTTTTCTTCTCGCCACAGAAAGGGAGGACCACAAAAGCCTCTGAGTTCTGCTTCATTTGACCCTCTGCAAAGCATATGTCCGTCCATCCAGCCTGTATTCTGTCCAGAAGATGGACTGCCCTAAGGGCAAAAGAAAGCATCCCTGTCCACTTGAGTGTGTTACAAAGCCTTCAAACAAAATCACTTGTCAGGGGTCTTTCCTTTTTTGGGGCCGTCTCTATTTCTCCCAACCCTTTGTCACTTCAAACATGTTACTCTGATGTTTCAGACACATTTTTCTAATGTTTTACACTCCATATAATCTGCTCTGTGTTGCAAAGCCCATTTTACTGGCTGACATAATTGATGGTACCCGAGACCTCGCAAAGGTCAACCTGGCAGAAAGGCCTTGGTTTCTGTCACCACGGAGATCACGAGAACAGATAAACACACTCACACTCACCCTCCCACACATACACTCACACACTCGCACAATAAAACAGGGATTGCTCTATGTCCTTTCAAGAAACTCATCTTTTTCTATTCCAAAAAAATGTAATTTAAAAAACACCAAAAACTTTTTATCTTGAGTATTTTCTAGAATATACTATACATTTCTAGAGCACTCATCTTAAGGGGCGGGCAATATTAATTTAAAAAAAATTGAGTGATATTTCGATTTCTTTGTAAAGGATTTTTGAGGGAGTGAATACAAAGAAGTTTCCTTTTTGAAGTCAATTCCCTGTAAATTTTCAGTTGTAAAAACTGTTCAAAGTTGCAGCAATAACTCAGAAGACACCCAGATACACAAAGAAAAAGCTTTCTTGTATCATCTTTGAGAGAACATTTTTATAGAACTTGCTTCTCTCATTTTCTGCTCTGTTTCCTCTGATAAATCAAAGGTGGCGCAGCTTCAAAGTCTCGAAGACAACTCTCACCGGCAGTGTTGACGCCCTTCAATCTTTTCGCACACACACGCACACACATTCATACACATAGACACTTGCAAGCGCACACTCGCTCTTTATCAACCAATCTCACATAATGGAAACTGAGTAAATTTAATTTCAGATATGCCTCAATTTTGAGCCATCTGTAATCATGTGACAGCAGGCAGACGACGGCAGAAAAATAAAGGACAGGAAAGAAACTATACATACACATATGCACATTGTTTATGACTTTGAGTGTGATGTCACAGAGAAGTGAATGGGGGTCTGGGCTTATTTCTTCTTCTTCTTGTGCTAATATAATTTTTCCAACCCCCCAAATGCAAAGTAACTCTGCTGTGTGCAGGTACACACAAATCCCTTGTCCAGACCGGAACTGGCCTTGGCAGGATCACAACTCCCCTGTTGTTTATATCAGGGAGCAGAAGCTATCCATTACCCCTGCGCAAGGTGTCTGATGCTTTTTTTCACCAGCGGTCAAAGTGATATTGGTTTTTTGTATTAAAGGGTAGAAGGAAATACAGGCAGCTGTGAGGCTGCCAAACTCCCACTCCCAAGGCCAATGAAACCAGGTGTCAGAGCAGCTGAAGTTAGATTGTGGCAAAAGTCCATGTTGATAATGTGCTGGCGTTTTAGGTGGACAAGAGGAAGACAGGATATGGAAAATTGTAGGTATGGAATATGGATGTTAATTTAGAGAATTGCATGTTGTAGGCAGGACCTGCACTGGTTCTAGTGGACGAATGCAATAAAAACACCCACAGAGACAAGTTCAACCACCTTCCTGTAATTACCAGCACTAATAAAACCAAAACATATTTCTTTTTCATCACATCAGGAATTTAAACATGCAGGACACAGAAGATGCAGTAGACATGATTTAAAATGATTGTTGTTGTGCTTGCTGCATACTGTCACTATAATTCAGTCTTGCCTTGCCATGGCTCAACAGTCACAAACAAGAGGATGGATTACTAGTTAGCCCCATGCCTGCCTCCATATGGGCACAGAGACACATTGGCAAACAGAAGGACAGGGGAGTCTGCTGGCCTGCTGCTTGGCTGTTACACATTCTTGTGGCAGGGAGACAGGCGTGGAGGTTGCCAGTCTGACAGACAGAGGTTCTCTTTGGAGGGGAGGCACCATTGTGGCAAATTAACACCAGTCAGCAGCCAAAACTCAGGAATGTTCAGTGTTACTGGTGAGTTTGTTTACCTCATTTTTCTGCTGGCAGTCATCTATCTCTGGAATGGTCTATTTTGGTCCAGAAATCTTCCTTGTCTATTAAACTAGTTAATAAGGGAGGTCAGTTTTGGGATTTGTGAGCATCTGTGGCCTGCGGATATAGAAGCTTCCTCCATAACAGGCTGCCAGTGAGCCTAAGAGTACTTTGGATCTCCCGAAAGTCCAGGTCTAAAGTCAGCTTAGGCATTTCATGGGGTGTTAATAGTTTCTCCGACGCTCTGGTGGTCAGCTAGTAGTTGAGTTTTATTGAGTGTAAACTTCCAGTTCTGCGTGCATCTTTTTAAAACCTTCCTGCCTTTAAGCTTTTCAGCAATTATGTGAGCAGAGACAGCTATTCAGTGTAGTTTTACATCATGTTGCAGTGTGTGCAGCAACACTCTTCCTATTGTATTATTCTGTGTTGAATGAGTGACATGTTGTTATGTGATAGAATAGACAGATGCTTGTTGGTGTTAAGATACAGTCCTGGCTAGAGGTGTTAGTGAGCTGCCCCAGGCTGGCCTCCAGCTTGCTTTCGCTTGGAACGCTATCATCACTCTAGCTTTCCATAAGCAAAAATATCACCTTAGCCCAGCTGTATGTTTGTTTACCTTTGCTGCCTCTGCACAGGGACAGAAATGTTTATGCCTATCTGTAGTAAAATAGACACGGCTGTAAGTGGGGTCTGTGAACCAAGGATGGGGGTACCAAGGTTCTTCTTGTCCTCTCATTCACCTCGGGATGTGGCTCAGGTCAGGAGGACATCTGTGGTCAGCATCAGGATGCCAGAGGTAGATGCTGAGGACAGCTACTGTCATCGAGGGGTAAATAGACGGAAAGAGGGGGCCGATTTGTGCTAACATAGGCCCAAAGATAAAGGACTGGTCTGGCTGAGGCCGGTGCTTGACCAGTAAACAAGCAGTGGGGTGCCTAAAAGGCCTGGGGATCAGCCCGAGGCTAAACCTGAAGGCCTCTCTCAGCACTGGGTCGTCTAAACACAAGATCATACGCGCACACTTTCTGGCAAGCAAGCACGAGTGCACATTTTTTCAGCTAACACACACACATCGTTAGAGGTTTTTTCATAACCCCAAAAATATGAGATTGATGAGATGTTTATGCATACATGCACTGAAATGCACGCAGTCCCCCTCAGAGATGGAGTTGTGTTTAATGTTTTAACAGTGTCATTGGGTTGGGACAAAAACCTTATCAATGCATTTGTCTAAATTATAGACCACATTTTTAAATAAATTGTCATTTATATGGATTTTAGTCATGGTAGTGTTTTTTGTTTTTTATTTTGTGTAGTGCCGTGGTCCCCTTCTTGTTATCCAAACCGTCTTTTACAGCAAGCACGGAATCACGTTGGAGCAGGTTTCAGATCAACTGCAACTCACTTTCTCTCCGGCGGCGTGCTCGAAACACTGATTGTGTGCAACACAGCCAGCATGGCAATGTGATGTCTACTAGCTGAGAAATATGATACAGTCAGAATCCACTTTCTGGTACTTTCTTAGCATGTCACTCATCCCAGGAGGACAGAGTTTGATCCAAACTGAAAGACACAGTTTCCACAGGGAGTACAGCCGGCCCTGCCTCCTCCTGGTCAACATAATCTTTGGTGTCTCCTCCAAGTCAGGTGTAATCAGTCACACGCCGCTACGTGTTTTGACACCTGTCCTGTGTGGTGCAGAGGAAGTAAGCATATTACTCCTCTCTTTTAGAAACACACACACAGACAATCAAAGCTATCGTCACATGAATTAAGACAGACAGGTAGATTGTCAGAAAGGGATTAGAAAAGAGGGCGAGGAGAAGAAATGAAGGTTCCCTTATATTGTGGGTTTTTTGAAAAGAAGGTTGGATGACTGGGGAGACAAGTCACTGTTAATGGGAAGAAATGAACGTGCTTGACTGGTGGATGTGACAGGAAGAGACTGTTCTTAACAAGGCGTCAGAGTCAGTCAGAGTTACAGATCCATCACTTCTCAGAAGCTCGGTGAAAGAGGGGGGGGCAGACATTTAAGGATATTCAGAGAGGGAGAGAGTCTGTGACGGGTAGAGAGGAAGAGGGAGATGGCGAGGGGAAAGAGGGATTTGAGTGTGGCTGACAGCACTGCATTTAATTTGGGCTGCCAGATCCTTTTTCATTTGACTCCCTCTCAACCAGCTTAGAGGCTGCGGAGGACTTGGAGGCGAAGGTTTGCCAGGATGTCTCCGATTAGCAGTGATGTGCCACGTCACACTTTAAGCCGGCCTGTAATTCATGTTCAACAGGGGGATACTCACACATTACACTGTGCTGTGCAGGACGTGATTAATTGACTCACACTCTAATATTGGGTGTAATTTGCCCATCCTCTGATGTGAAACTGACTTTATACTTGACTTACTATACGCTGCCGTCCCGGGGATGCTGTAATAGAGTCTTGGCTCAGAGCTGTGCACTTTCTAAACTGAGGAAAGAAGCTCAAGGATGATGGGAATAGCTTCAGGTAGTCTTTCCACTAAATTTTCTATTGTTAAATATGAAAGAAAAGATTGAATGAAGCCAAACAGCTTTCATTTATCTTACTCTGGGATTTAGTGAAGGTCAGTTCCATGTTAACTGTTTTAAGATGATTGTATTGTTTTGTAATGTGAATTAAACTGATGGAGGAAACATTACGTGAATTTTCTTCTCTCATTTCCAGATTTTTTTTTCACAGTGATTTTAGTCCTACTGTAGTTTACACACACATTTTTTTTTTTTTTTTTTTTTTAGTTCTTCTCAATGTACCCCTTTTCCATCTCTGTTCCTATTTTCAGACAATGCTCTTCCTGGCTACAGTAGAGGAGGAAGGCCAACCAGGGGAGGGTAGAAGGGAGATGGCAGAAACCCTGCTGTCTGCTTTGACAGACAGACACCAGCAAAGACAGACATGGAGAGACAGGTAACACACTGTACTACCCACTTTGCTCCAGCCATCGGTTTCTGACAGATGCTTATGACAGATAAAGAAACACTATAGAGAATGAGCTTGGTCTCACATGTAGAATAAAATGACCATCAGACACCAATTCAGAAAATGCTGCTCAAGAATCATAACCCTTTTCTGTATAGTTTAGCCTTTCAGCTAAGAATTAAGACATTGCTTTAAAAGGAAAGGTGTGCAAATGTTGAGGGGTCATTTTCTCAAAAGTAACTGCTGTCAACATTGTTTTAGCTATGTTGTATTTCTTTAAAACACTAACAATTCTCATTGTTGAGTATTTTATGCATTGACTGATGAGAAGAGGGATGGATTGAGTGCGTTTGAAGATCAGTCTGAACACATCAAAATGGGAAAACTTTGAAGCGTTTAAAATCTTCCGTATGTACTGAATAGTGAACACTACCTGCTGCAAATAGAGAAAGAGAACTCTTATCATTAAGGTGGCAGACTTGTGTTGTTCGGGAATACAAGTGAAAGGTGATTAGTAACCCCTCTAGGCGGTGGATTGGGCTCATAACCAACAAATAAAGGCAAAAGTTGATAATATGCAACAAACATATTTAATAGATTTTTTTCTCTTAAAAAAGGGACACCTTTGGAATCACCTTTTGTGTGCAGTTTCCATAAACATTCAAAAAACTTTAACTCTCCAATACAGTCCTCATCTAAGTGATATGGTAGGTTGTCATAAGTATGACCATGACCACATACCCAAAGAAAACAATCAGAAACCATCACATTGCTTTTGTGTCCATTCAGTGTGCAATGATGGTTCCCTCTAAAGAGCCGATGCAAATTCCACAGATTTGCAGTGCTCTGGCTGCTGTGTGTCTTGTGGTCCTTGGGCCTGGCAGCTATCACAGCGACACGTGTGTCTTGGATAAGCCCACTCACTTCCTTCCCCTCCAGATAAGGCCAAAGAGCACAGGGATTAGAACTCTGCCCTTTCATTCAGATAAAGGCCTCACACATGCAACTCAGTATTATTTTAACGGTTCATTCTCTTAGACAACCCTCCATTTCAACACCATTGAGGACATGCACATGCCATATTCACATATGTTTCACTGCTTATTGTCTCTTTTAACAGATTTGACCTCAGTGTCAAACACGGGCACACTTTTAAACACACGTGATTGTGGAGCTCAGAGAAAGCGTATGTGCCAGAGGATCAATCCACAGACTTTAAGCACCTGAAGGCAACATATTTTCTTTTGAAAGATATTTGTCAGCTTTCTCCTGTGGCGGGCCTCGGTTTTGAGTTGTCCCCTCTAGTTGACCCTTTGTTGTATCCCATCCAGATGAGCCTTGTAAACAGGCTGTTTCCACACACCTTGCTCCACTGTGTCGACGCCCAGTGCCTCACAGCTCTGACATGCGGGGCCTGCTCTGATAGTGCATTCCAGCTGCATGTGCTGAAAGCTAGAAACCATCTCACCATCAATACTGACCCCCACCACCCACAATGCAATGTTACCACCTACTAACCATGTCTAACCCTAGACTTTGCTCAGCCCACCCTGAGATCCTGACAACAAATATCACAAACCAGGGCAGGAAATGCTTAGTCCTTGTCGGCAAGGCAGACAGACGTTTACTCTATCAGCAGTGGAAGACTGATGAGATTAGTTTTGGTAGAGGGCAAGCCTTCTGCAAGATATGTTTGAACTCCAGCTGCTCCTGATACCTCCTCTTCCCTTTACACACATTTAATGTCAATCCCTAACCTCCACTGTCCCCACTTACATAAAAGCCAGGGGGTCGTCTTGTCAAGTGGTTGTCAACAGATAGCATTTGTGAAAAACTAAACACATGGCTATGTGCAATGTTAAGTGGGATGTGCTGGTGCAGATTAAGGATTTGCTGCTGCTGATGGTAAAGCATTGCCTTTGTAGTCCTTCTGTGGAGGAAGAAAAGTGATCATTTATTCATACACACTAATGAAAGGAAGTCATTTTGAACAGTATATTATAGAATGAAACACAGTGGGGGGATTAAGTTGACTTCAGTCAAATTTATTCAAACCCTCATATATTTTCATAAAAGCACTCACTAAAATAGGACTTCTAGAGCTAATCTGCTGATTCAGTTTGCTGCTTTTTCATATTCAGGGTCCTAATTAGATTGCAGCGCAATATTCAACAGGCAAGCTTTTATCATGACACTGCCCGTTGTTTCCATGGTTTCCATTCAGCACATAATACTTGCAGAAGGATGGTAAAGAACAAAAAGAAAAGTATGATTGATGCCACTTGCTAGAGGCCCATAAACATACACAACCAGCCCTGATTGATTAAGTTTGATGACTTTTCTTTCTTAAACACCAGTTATAGCAGTTCTCTGTACTGTGTAACGTGGGGCTGCTTGCTGCCATTTTCTTTCTCTGGGGCATTTTTAGCGCTAGCAAGGAGGAAAGAAAGAGGAATTGGACCCGGTGACCAGTGGTTCTTCAAGTGACTTATAGGCACTCAGAGTGAGTGATGTCTAGACTCACAGTGCAAGCAGAAGCAGTCCATTCATTCACTCTGAGCCAACGAAGTTATGAGAGCTTTTTTATTCTTATGAGCCTTTCTGGTAACTGGGTTTTCCCGATGCACATGGTGAATTCTTTGATAGATGCTGCCCTCCATGTCCCTTCGGTAAATGCCCCGTGAGTACCCTGGAAATAGATGGATTATTATGTGGGTGGGTGACTATACCGCAGCAGAGCAGTTCAGTGCCACACAGGAAGTGCAGATTGAAGAGCAAGACACAACCTCCAGGGAACAGGCCTATTAGGATAGGAAATGGCACATCCCAGTGGAATCAGGGATGTTTTAGGTTTTAAAAATTCATAGATCATGTTTCTCATCTGTGCAGTTACAGGTAATAAAGCATTCAGGCTGGAAGAGCATACACAGAAGATACCTCTGTCTAAAGTCTTCTGTAGTTTTGTTTTGAGAAGAGTTTGTTTTTTTTAACCTATGAAAAATAGTTACTGCACTTTGTTTGAGGCTATTTTCGGTCTGCTTGCTTACAGTATAGCTATCATGGAACCCCTCTGTATGAGATAATCCTATGTTGACCCTGTGGATCCTAGAAGTCACTGCCCTGGTCAACAGAAAAAAAACGACAAAAGCTTTGTCACAGTCGACTAGCAAACACTGAAGGGAACAGCTGTGAGTTTTGTACTGACCATGCAAACTGCTGTAGGCTTTGTAAGGTCATTATATGATAATGAAAATCATTACAGAATTACATGGGGGTTTAGGACATGAGAGCAGCAGGGAGGGGAGAGGAGGGCCACATTGGGTTTGATAAATGGACTGTGAAGGTGCCCATCTGGCCCTCTCTATGGCTTTTTCTTCCTGCTCTTTTATCCAGTCTTGTCCTTTACTACCCCCTTTCTTTCCCCTCCTCTGTTCTCCAGTGGGCCGGTGTAAAAGCGAGCGGGCCTGTAGTGAAAGATTAACAGAGTGCAAACCCAACTCACCGCAATGGAGGAGAGAAGAGGAGGGCAGACAGGCGGAGGTGTTTATGACCTAAAGCAGGGTCTGTGCCTGACTTGGGAAACCCTGTCCTCCCATCTCCCAGGTTTGAACAGTAGGAGAGGAGGCAGCCATTGACCTTTGGCTTCGGAAACAGTTGGACAGCTCAGAGTGTGTGAATCGGTGTAGTTTGGAGTAACTGGGGATAGTAATACATTACAAGGTTTAAAAAAAGAGTCATTTTCATTTGTGCCGTGGTCCTTGTGCTTCTTAGATTTGGAGAGGGAACTAAACAAATATGGCAGCAGTTTTTTTTGTTGAGAAAAAAAAAAAGAAAACATACAAGTTATTTGCATAAGTGAGATCAAGTTCTTTCTTGTGCAGTTATCAACATATTGTACATTTAGTTAAAGAAATTACTTTTTTGTTGAACAGTCTTTTGAAGGTCAGTTTCGGTGACTCTTTGAAAAGACAAAGATTCACTGAACCAGTGATGATGTCACCATTATGGCTTTTACACTAACAGTCTGTGGCATTGTACATCTGTTGCTTGTGTTTATTACTTCTCTCCAAATTGTGTGGAGTTAGTGAGGTCTTTATCTCAAAACAATTGGAAACATCAGCTGACATGGCAAGTAGAGCTAAAGGACAGAGGAGGAGGTCCACGTGTCCACAGCTGCACTCATCACTCAGCTGTCTAACTCGACCCATGACCTGTGGGACTGTCTCCCAGCCTCCATTGGCTTTATATTTCCTCCCATTGTCATCCTCTCTTGTCCTCACCTGGACAGGCTGCTGCTTTACAAAAAGTCCAGTCTGTCATCAAAACCAAAGGTCACCAGGGGCCAAAAGGGGCCAGAGAGGTTGAAGCTGTGCCCAGCCAGGGATGACCCCACCGGTGTTGTCAGCTACCAGTTGCACCCCTGTGGAGATGCATAGTGACACAGAAAAAAAATGAGGAGAGAGACCTTCATCGGCTGGGACTTCATTCCCAGAGTGGTGACATTTCTTTTGTGTTGTCTCTGACAGACCCCGCCCTGATTCCTGCACGGGGGTGGGCGAGGGAGATGGTAGACAATGGAAGATCCTCTATCCCAGATGGGAGTTGGAAAGATTGTCAGCGTCATGCCCACAATGAAGATGGACAGATCATACTCTTGTCTATTGTAGGCAATGACCTCCTTAAAGCCTTTGAAATGGATGCATCATACTTGAAATTGCTATTATGTTGCCCCTCATTTTACACACTCAGGTTTATTGGGCTTAAGATCTCATTTGCTGCTAATAAGGACATGATCTGGTCACCTAACATTGACAAAGTGGTTTTGGCCACATGATGATCAAACAGACAGACAGACAGACAACCAAAAACTATCCGCTTCAAGATACATGTCACATGACCTTTCGCTGATAAAGCTGTTGAACTTGAGAATTGTTAGTAGCTGCTAGCATACACAACAAGATTGGCAATCCTGTCATTTAATTCTGAACAAACCACTGCTGGTCAGATCAACTTGACTTGGCTCTTGTTGATCAAGAGTCATGATTGGGGTGAGACGAATCATGGAAAGAATCTGGTGACTAAGCCTTTGCTGATCTGGGGTAAAACACAATCCTGGAGATTTCTGGAATTTACACAGTCTTGGCTCTGTGTCATTCAGGAGCTTCATTTCTTGGTGTTGGAATCTGACTGGTTAACACATGTATATGTTTTGGAAACAGTGGAGTCTGGGTGAGGAGAAATTGGTGTCATGCTGCTGCTAAGAACCATTAATGGTGGTTGGGTTTTGGACTTAATACCAGCATTCTGCTTGGGCTAGGTTGGTCTGATGTTGTCAACAACCTCTGTGTGGTGTAAGTTGCAGTAGTGTGAGGTGACATGTAAATTAAATTTCCCAGACATCAACCTCACATTTGCCTCTTCATTTTTCCCACAACAACGGCCTTCCTTTTTTTGCAAAGCTGCACAGACAGAGCTAGCTCAATTTGTTTTCCTTGGCATAAGTTTTGCTTGCTGCGCCCTAGTTTCCGTTTACCTCAAGGGTTTGTTCTCTGCGATGGTGGGCAAACACCTGCGCATGGTGGGTGGAACTCTCAACTCACAACTCTTTCTCTGTTGTGTTTACCTTTTTACGTTGTGCCACGTATTGTTAGCGTCATCTACATCATTGTGTTTACTCGGTTCAGGGCAGTGGAGGAGAAAACAAATAAGGACATGTCAACCACCTCTTTCATCACCAGCCAGCCTGTAATTAGCGCAAGCGCAGTGGTTAGCCTAAGATGCTGTCGTCTAATTTGTCTGTCTTTATCTAAAACATGTCTGTGTGGTCCTTAAGAGCGGGTACGTTCTTGCAGCGAGATTGCCTGTGGCCTGGGTGTTTGTGAGGTGTGTTTGACTGTAAATTATGAATTCTTTTCTCATGCACCCACCCCTGTTAAGCAATCAGTCAGTTATGCATAACATGACCTGACCTCAGCAGAACCTCACAGCTGCTGTTGCCGTAGCGATCATCCTCCCATCTTAGTGTGCTCCAAGGCTGGGACGTACATCAGAGTATGTCTTATTCTTGCAGGAATGTGCTTTGAACAAGATGACTGATGATTCCATTTTGTTACCTTCTACTTACTGTGCAAACAAGTTTCACCCATATAAATATGCACTGCTATCTCAAACAACTCAGCAATTAGCCAGTGAGTTACATGCTTTCTCTTGCTCTCTCGTTAAATGTGGGACTGGAAAGTTTGCAGTGAACACTCCCTCCATGTTACATATCTCTGCGAAAATAAAAGACATTATTGACAGGTTTTAATTGAAACAATCATTTCATAATTATGCATTTCACAAGAACTTGTCAGTGGAATGTGGCATGGAAAGGGAGAGTTAAAAGTGCCATTAAAAGTCCCACAGACATTTAAACACACTTGTTGCAGACTCAGTTGCCTATTAAAAGCTGCCTTTTTTTTAATATGGAAAGAAGGTTTCTGTTTGGAAAAGACAATGTGGTGAGGGGTGAGGGGTTTGGGCCTGTTTCATTGGTAGTCAGGCAAACCAGGACATTTTTTCTGGTCAAACCCAACATCCCAGAGAGCTGATGGAGCATGATTGGGTAAGGGTGTGCGGCAGGCATGTGAAACAAACAGCAACAAGTAGCATTATGAGGCAATGGAAGTTGTTCGCACCAAAAACACTGTCCCCACCACACGGCTTATGTCATTTAAGTCTGGTTTGTTCTTGGTTGGATAGCAATTGTCCTTATAGCGCATAAGATAAAACTTGACTAATCCACTTCTATACTGAAAAAAGTTTGCCATTTAGTTAGCTAATGAGCACAACTGCAGCCATGATAGAGAATAGAGTTGGGCTGAGTAAACATACAGAGGCAACATGCACAACAGATGCTTTTAAAGTTTCAGATTGTTTTTTGTGTGGTTTGTAACAGGCACGTGTTTGGATGTTAATTATTTTTTGCGCTGCTATGCAATGTTGAAATCACAAAACTAACTAGTAATGTATGTGCTGTTTAAGTACGCACACATGGATGTCGTACATGTGTGCGTACCACACGCATCCCCTTAAAAAAATACACACACGCCATACCACCACATTCAATTCCACATACACACATCGTTCTCTCTTTTTCTGTTAATTATAACCTACACTGCTGGAACACTTCATTTCATTGCAAGCATATTGTCTCTTCAAGGCTGGCAGGCAGGTCATAAATTATCCTGAAGGTGAGGATGGAAGTTGGAGGAGATAGTTATGAAAATTTCATCTGTCTGCCGTAGCGGCCGCAGCTGCTCCTGTCACAGGCCGTGTGCTGGAGGAATTACACTGGGTCAGCGTGTGCTCTTCTGTTAGCTTCAAACGTGTAGGTATGTGAACACATGTGAACAGTTACAGTGTGCACAAGTATACGTCATGCACGTGCACCTTTTGTCTACCTCCACGTACGTCCCTGTGCTCCATGTGTGTCTCTGGGCCAATGTGTACAGCAGGTTATCCAGGTAAGAACTGCCTGTCACTGTGTGGAACATCTCTGGCATCCTTGTCACCTCGGGGCCCCCAGCTCTGCCCCGAAGCAGGGAGACTGGGCGGGGGGACAAGCTCACAGGGCGGTCCCCAAGCTGTCTCTGTTCATTACCGCTACAGAGACGGGACGCAGCCGGCAGGTGGCCGGACCTTTAGTCCTCACCTACTGTGATCATCTGCTGTTCCATTCTTTGCATGTGTTGGTGGGTGGCTGCTTTAGTGTGCCAGAGATAGAAAAAAAAAAAAAGGAAAAGTCAGAGGAAACCCATGACTTTAGCAGGGAAATGCATATTTTACATATGACCTATAAATTTGTGTTTGCGACGGTTTTATTGAAGTGGTGTACCTGTGCCTGCACATCTCTGAATCCGTGTGCTTACATGTTTACATATTTACAGAACCTTTGCGTTTGGAAGAAGCCGGATTGCTGCTTTGGCATTTTCTTGACACAGCATAGAGCGCTTCTTCTCGACAGACAGCCAGTCAAAGCGGCAATTAGTAAGAAAAGACAAACACAGTGAAACTCCCTCCCTCACCTTCTCCTCCGTCAATCTGCAGTTTCCTGCAAAAATTCTATTAGGGCCAAAGTCCATAGCTGTTAATTACAGTTCTAACTAGCTTGCCTCCTGACGAATGGATTGCTTCAACAGTGATGTAGGATAAAAGGGATATCAGCGATTTCACTTCCCCATACAAAGGCTGCCTCTGAAATGGGTCATCAATCCCATAGTGATAAATGTCTGGTGGAGTAATGACTCTCTTATCTGCGCCGGATTACTGCAGATATTTGTAATTAGTGTAGCCACACAAGTCCCCAACAGATGTTTTGAGCCGGCACAATATTGAAGCTTTGGTTTAGTGCTAAATGGGAACTTTCTGGATATAATAGGGATAGTTAGAGCCATTGTACTGTGGCAGACATAGGTGGATCTGAAGATCTGAGTCTATAAGTCATGGGCAACGGTTGCACATGCTCTGCTCTGCATGCAAGAATGTATGGAAACCCATACACACACAAAAACACTCATTCATGAACTGCTAAAACACACAGCCTGAGGTCCATCCCTTAGATATTGTGCTCATTGGTCATATGACTGTGAGAGCCAGGGGGCTCCTCTTCCCCTTCTCTTCCCTCCTCCTCTTCCTCCTCCAGCCCTAGAGGTAGCCACATATGTGCCAGGGGGAGTGCACGATTCACTTTTAACTTCCATTTCTCCCATTTTCGGTCGAGATACACTTGGCGGCCCTGAAGTTTTTTCCTCCTTCCTCTTCTTCCAGCTCTCATGAAATTGCAATGAGATGTATTCAGCCCGAGGTGCAGCTCTATTCACAGTGCATTTTGACACTATGATGCCCTGCTCCCTTCTGCTTTCAAAATGCACCTGTACAGATGGACCGCTGACAAGTTTGTGTGACTAATAAAATTGTCCTCACTGTAGTTGACAGATAGGGATGTTTAATATAGATGTAAAATTAAAGACAGCTGTGTTTGATTCTTTTCTTTCTCCCAATATGTGTACATAAATACATCTGCATCATAGTGAATGTTGCCGCTGAACCCTTTATGTCTAGACTGCAGGTCGATTTTAGGCTTTTGTTCAGATGCCAAAATATACATTCAATGTATATGGAAACCTCAGTAACCTAAACACACATACACAGCCTGCCTGCCTGCCACTGACAGACGTGTAAGCAGATGCAGCCAGTGCTGGTAATGGCAGGTGATTATAAGTGGCACATGTGCCAAACTAATTAAACCCCTGGGTTGACAGCAGCATTTGGTAGCACTGGCATTCTGGCTTTAGAATAATTGTAGCAGCAGCACATTTCACCTGCGAGACTGCAGCTAACAGCATCATTTATTTTGCAGGCGGCTGCACTGGATGTGACAACAGAAGCTTCAGTTAACTTGCTTTACATTTGATGGGACGGCTCCTTTCTGACTGACTGAGCCACACTTTGTTAGACCACATTATTCGTATGGTTGTTGTTTTTTTTAAATCTAACACAGTGATGAAGTACAAAAACAAAAATACCCCATAAAGTATTTTCTATGACGGGAGCCTTGTTTTTTAAAACTTGACAATAAAATTATAGCTGTCACCCATCTAAATGTCAATTTATGTAGTGGGTTACAGAGTTGAAGTAAAGATAGGCTGTAATACTGTCTAAAATTCTTGAACCAACCCTAGTGCTTTATAATTTGCTTCTAAGGAGTCAAACCTTCTTGTAATATTTGAAAGTGGTCTTGGGTAATAGTTCTTTAGACTTTCTGAAGCAATTTCAAAGTTTTTCTTTGAACATTGGCTGCATTTTCACTCATTTTCAGTCCAGTCTCTGTACTTGACCATTTTCAGAGGAGCTTTTTGTTAAACCGCTTTACACTGGGCTATGAATTATTCATACATAGAAAAGGCATCAAACTTGAGATGGACCACTGTTGTTTGAATAGTATATTTTGGCACAAACACATCTAGTTTGTTACCATTGATTTTGATGCATCTTTGAAAAATACCAAAGATAAAGCAGTTAGACTGACATAAATTGTATTTTTGCACCAACGAGGTGTTTCCCAAAGAGCTTTTAGCTGAAAACTTGGGACATGTTATGCAGTATGTGCTTAAAAAAACTGAAGAAAGTGGACAAGTGGTGGAGTAAAGAAAAGACAGCTTGCTTAAAGATCTACATCTACAGCAAATGTACAATATCTGAAAGTGATGTCCTTAAGAAGCAGGAACAAAATTCACCAAAGACCTGATAGGACCTGAGAGGTGCATTTCACCAACCATCATTGATCCATCTGCTGTTTTGTGAAGCCTCATCAGAAATAACCTCCATGGAAGGGTGGCTGTCAAGAAGCCATTCTTAAGACAGGGAAACAGGGGCATGGGGGAGCTTAGGTACGCTAAATGACACAGCGATTGGACTGAAAATCAGTAGCAACAGAAGACAACAAAGACCCAAACAAGCAATGTGTAATGTCTTTTAGGAAGCTTGGTCAAGCACTGCTTTGAATACTACATTTCCATTCATGTCTGCATGCACTTCAATATATAGCTGCACCAATTTCAAATTTCCTGGAAATATATAAAGAAATGGGGGTTGCTACAAAACTTTTGCACAGTACTGTACATTGCTGAATTCATACAGGAAAAAAGACGCAGAAATATTTGTATATTTTGCATTTTATAGTGCATAGTTTGTGCATTCATATACCCAAACAAGCCTTGCTTAATACTGGAGAAAGCAAATAACATATAGTATGTTCAACCAAAACTAGTCAGGAAAATATTTTCAAAGAACATTTAAGCTGAGAAAGACTGGGTTTTAAGAAGTAATTTGAGGGATTTGTACAGCCTGATGTCTTCAGCTAGGTTGACCCTGTTCTGCATGTCCCCTATCAGGACACAGTATAGCAGGCAGGAAGGAGGCAAGGACATCGGGACGAGTCTGTTGGTTTGTTCACTTCCCAGGGTCATCACTTCTCCAGCTGGAGGGTTGGAGCTATGAGTCCTCATCACAGAGGTCAAAGATATGCCAGAAGGCCAGAAACTGCAACAGGAGGCCCACCTGCATACATTCTGTACGTTTCCTTACGTACACTTACCTACACACACTCACATGCACACACACTTGGAGAGTTGAGTAAGAGTACAGAAATACCTGCAGTTCTGCAGAAACTGGTCTACCTGTAACTGACTTGACTGATTCATGCGATTGCTTCTTGCTATGCTGCAGGTGTGGTTAGCCCAGGTGTGCTCACATTGTGTGTGTGCACCGAAGGCAAGAGGTAAATCTGATACAGTCTGTTAGTGTAGTGTAGTGAGCCAGGTTATGTGAGGTATTTAAGGTCATTGCAAGTACTGTCAGATTTATGAGCTGTGGCGTGGCATGTGTTATGCTTTCATGTGATCTCCAACTGAGACCAAGACAACTGTGCTCTTGTATTTCCATGCTGTAAATCACAATGGTGACAAATCGCTCCTACACATTTTCCCAAGAGGCTGCACTGTCTTGTCCACTTTCACATAATTGCCTCTTTGCTTTACTGCATATACTGTATATCACTTGCTGCACCATCACTGACTTTTTTTTTCAGGTTTTTATTGCACATGCTCAGACTGCCTTCCCCTCTGATAGCGACCGCGTTAAGCTTGTTGTAGAAGAAGTGAAAAATCAGCTCTTTGAAGGCACAACTAAGTGGCCGATGGCAGCTGATAGCTGGGGCTTAGTGAATCCTCATTATGTGCTGTAGCAAGCTGATTAAAACGTTTGATTTTTTTTCTCAGTGTGTGTGTGAGGGTACAGTCAAATGCCTGTGTGTGTGCTGTGCATGTGGGTACACGTGCGCTTGCATGTGTAAAAGCATAGGCCTTTGGGCTGCAGCGGTGTGTTATCAGTTTTTTCAACCTTGTCATACTAATTACAGTCCGTATTTACTTACATTCTCTTTTTGTTTTCTGCCCTCGATATGCATCTGTGAGCGCCTCTGTCTAGGCTGTTCTCATTAACAAACTGATGATGTGTGATAGGTCTATCTTGTGATGATACACAGAGCTTTTCCAGAAAAAGAGGTTATGATACAAATGTTGTCAGTTTTTTGCAAGCACAAAGAATTGTGCTCTTGTTATCAGGGATGCTGTGATTGCAGTTTTGCCAGTAAGTATCAGTGGGGAAATACTTTATGTTGAAATTAAAGAGAGAAAAAAACCCATCACCACCAGCTTGTAAAATACCTTCATTACATCTTAATATTGCTCCATGATTAGTAAATGACTCCTGAGTTGTTTTTGATTAATAACAAGAAAGAAAACTAGAAAAGGAAAAACTAAAATTTTGTACCTCTTCTTCTGAAAGATATGTGTATCCTTCTCAGGCCGTCTTGAGCACTTTGAGAAGGTAAATGTTATCCTTTTTGCTATTCACTTGAGTTCTTTTTTGTTTCATCTTATAGAGCAAAAACATCTGAGAACCACAGAATGAATCCTGTTATAATTCTGTTAACCTGTTATAATGTGCCAATATGTTTGTTCACTTTCAATAACCTACACCAGTAGCATCTAAAGAGCTACTGTAGATGCAAGGCAGCAGAACATCAGCAGATGGCTAAAAAGAACCCTCATGCCCCTCAAAATATCTTATTCAAGTGTCACTGAAAGAAAAATACAGAGCAAATGAAAGATTTAAAAGGGAAAAAAATCTATTTATTTCTTGTATTTCCAACCAGCGATGACCTCTGTTAGGCTATAGATCATGTCTACACGGGTCCCTCACCGCATGTCAACAAAGAAAAGACAAATGGACATCACGGCACCCTAAAATGACCCAGGCTCTTTGGAAACCCTATTTCTAATTAACCAGACCCCTTTTATTTAACCGGAGTGGTAACGGCACAATCACCAAAAATCATTATTCAAGCCTGCATTTGTTGTAGACCCACTTACAAAAGGATTTGTAAATAGTTAAACTGAGCAGGAAGCTGTTGGAGGGTACAAGGTGGCTTTAGCGAGGTAGTCGCTGGGTGGTAGGGTGTTTTCTTCAGTGGGGTGAATGGTTTTATGTGAGTGTGAGTGACTGATTCCCAGACACAGAGCACAGTGCATCCTGAATGGTTAAATGGCATTTATTCAGCCGGTTAGTCTGGGAAAACATATGGTGCCATTTGGAGGCCCAGCCTGGTGCACGCTGTTCTCCTGTAATTAGACTGGCCCAGCAGAGCAGCTACATAACTGCTTCATGATAACCACCCTACTGTAGCCTACAGTGCTGCTGCCACCCAGCCCTGGCTGCAGCACAGGACCAGCACACCGCATTACACATCCTGTTAACACACTGTTCAACACCAGTGACACCGCAGCCTTGGCAGCTGCACGTTTGTGCCCAGGGCCAGATTTACTGTACATATGTGATGGCACAAACAAAAATGCGCACCACACCTTTCATTTATTTGTGCTTGTAATCTGCATGAAATTAGATTTTAGTTTACCAAAGCAGCAACTGTGTGTGCAATTAGTGAGTGAAGCTGCCTTTAAGCTGGATTCATTTGAGGATTTAAGAAAATGAGAAAATGTAGTGATGTAGTTTACTGAGTTTGTAGAATTGCATTCAGAGATCAATGCAAAATCTTTAAAGAAAATGGTATGAAGGTGTTCATAAGAATAGAAAAAAAAATTAAGCTGCTGCCAAGTAATTTCTCTATTCTCTATTTAATTTTACGTTGGAATTTCGATCTAAAAGCTGTCATTCTCCATCAGTATTAGAGATGCTTCAGTTAAATGAATGTAAACTAAATGCATTTGCCTCAGTTTAAGCTTTTTGCTGTTTGCATGATGTTACCTTTTCTCCGAGCTTCATATTTACTTGCAGAAGACCTCTAAATTCAAAGTTTTGCGTATTAAATGCTCACCCGCAGCCCTGTTCTTTACCTGCTTTTTGCAGCACCCCCCACAGTCAGACAACCTTTCTTTCTCTTTTCCTCGTCATTGTCTTTGCTCTTTTCTTTTGTTAATCTCTCCCCACCATCCCTCCACCAGGATCAGGGGAGCAGATTGTGGGTCGAAGGCGTAGGTTGTGTTGGCAAAGCCATGGGGGCGTCAGCTGGGCTGTTGTCCCATCAGGGGGAGGATGGGACAGGCTGGCAGCCCGGCGGGAAGACCCTGTTAAAGATACACTGCTGGGAATCGGACTGAGCCAGCTCCTTGCCCAAATAACATGTGCACACACATCAGTTTATACACACACGCTGCAGGAAGGACTGGTAAGTGAAGTAGTGGGGGTGTCCAAATGTGGGATAAAGATGTTTCCTCCCTCATTTATAAAATCTGACACCACCAGTCTGCCCTCTTCTCCTCCTCCCTCATCAGCATCCCTCCACAAAGATCACAGACACACACACATGCTGGTACACAGTTATACTCCAAGCTGCAGTATAACTGCAGTTCCTCTAAAAACCAGTAGATGCTGGCTCAGGAAACAAAGTAAATCTCTCTCCATGGATTATATCTGCCTGTTTATTTCACCTCTGCACCACTAAAGCCTGCTTTGAGCACATTTGGATCTTGTGTCTCCGTTTAACACAGATGAAAAGTGCCTTTTAGAAACCTTCAGAAACTTGCAGCTCCACTGAAACTTCTGCTGTGTTTTTCGTGTCGGCGTGTACATGATTTTAACATCTCAGTGGCATTAGAGCACATCTGTGGGTACAGAAAGCATTGTCACATTTCCCTACACATGAAGAGCCACAGTGATGAGTGCAGTGATGAGTGCAGCTTACACCCCTAAACATGCACACACACAGTTACAAACTGTACTACATACTGTCTTTGGCCAGAAGGGGCTGTCTGCATGGCATGCTATTCGCTTGTTGTCTGTTTAGCAAGTACAGCATATGAGAGCTGTGCCAAATTTGCATATGCAGCCATGTATATTTCAGTAGCGTTTAAGACACACATCACCGGCAGTGAATTATGCATTGGACTGCTACAGTGGAGGTGCTTGTTTAATGCTCTTGTGAAGGGAAATTGAACTGTGTTTTCTTCTGCTTATGACACTCAAGGCCCAGGGCCCATTAAAAGTACACAGAGCTGGCAAGCTGTAAATGGACTGGTGGTGTATACACAGCATTCCCTTTCTTACAAAGGGGGAAAAGCATTCCGACAGATTCTGACGGCTAAGTAATAGGATTCCCACCTCTCAAAAGGGACTGACTGAGGTGTTGTTGTAGTATCCTTGTAGACCACTGTGTCTTTTCATATGTGAACGTGCGCATGTGTTTGTTAAATGCGGTGCTGTGGCAGAGATGAGTGACTGAATAATTCAAAACTGGCATGTCTCACAAAATGATGCAAACCCGTGCATGGATTGTCAGTGGGAGGAATAGAGTGTTGCAGTAAACACAGCCTAAAAGGGTCTTATGCATTATAGACAAGCCTTTTGAAACTGTTTTCTCATATGCAAATGGAACACACACAGCTGCAAAGGCTTAATACGAATCTCTTCCATTCAGTGCAAATCCAAATGAGGCATACCGCTGTTTATGTTTATATATTGTGCATATGACTACCAGAAGAGGATGGAAGGTGTTGGTCGAAACACACAAATGATACAATAAATAACACAATTCTGCTGATATCAATGTTTACTTAAAAGAATGAGCGGTTTGAGCTGTGGTTTTGCCAACACACATCTCCTGTGTTCACACAAGCCTTTTCTGGACCGGGGAGAATAGACTGCAGAGGATGAGCATCATTAGATATGTCATTTAAGACACCAATGCTCTCCCCCTGCTCTATATTTATCCACTTGGAAGTCTGTAACAGGCCCCTCAGGTCAGCACATTGTGTCCCTACCTGTCAGCTCAGCAGTGGACTGGACATATGTGGTGGATAGAGACAATATGAAGCCACCTGCTAGTCACCCTGCCCTCTTCTTTCCTTTCCTATCAGCTCTCCCCCCTCTTTTCTCTTCTATATGCCTCACCTTGCCACTGGATGCAATTCTGACTGCTGATAGTTGCTTCATGATATGGCAGTTCATATTTCTCTCACAGCTGCCTTGTTTAGCTTGGTACCCAGTGATTCAGCTATTTATAGTTTGTTTTAGCCACCTCTGTGTGGTAAATGATGATAAGCCGAGCCTGTAATAAACAATCTCGTAAACACCTCTGCAGCTCAGCCCCCAATGGCCTTAGGGGCTTGTAAGAGCTTTATAACACATTTATTACCCCTTTAATGGTCTGGGAGCTTCGAGCCATAACATAAGCTAACACTAATTTAATTTCCTGACATGCATCGACTTTATGTTATCTTTAAGTTTTGGTTATTTTGCCAACTTGATTGATTTTTATACCTTGTGCTATAGAAAGCTTTCCTTGATAAATTGTGACACCAAAGAGAGCTACAGTATATTCAACATGTGCCTCAATTACATTTTCACTTAGTATTCTGAGTCTGATAAGAGAAGAAGAGAATCCATTACTTTGTTAGCCAAAAGCTCACATCCACTCAGAACAAACGAAAGGGCCAGCATGGGGAATAGAGATATTTGATGTTGAATCTCCCCCTATTTACAGTAGGATGCCTGAATAAACGTGTTCAGAAGCTGGAAAGTGCATTATGACCTGTAACCCTGAGGTGTTTGAAATGGAACAGCAGGACTTACTTTGAAAAAGAATAGGAAAGATGCTCTGGGCTCACTGTTTATACCTTGATGTGATTTGGACTGAAATATAAAAAGAATAAGCCTGTTTTCTGTTCTTTACCTTTTGTGGTTGGAAATTGCAGGATTTTGGAAGGTGAGGTTGTTCAGATGCAGTGCACTGCTGGCAGTGATTGGGGGAAAAAAGGAAATCTTAGCTTTTTAGTTTCTAAATTTAATCAAGAAGAAAGAAGTCTTTGCATTTGCAGCTATTGTTCCTGTCATCAATATTTAATATTCAAACTAAAAGTGCCACTGCGCTCCACATTAGTGTGGCATTACACTTGAAGCATCTAATAGTTCAAACTCAACCTTTCAAAAGGTTTTCCAACACACACCAGCAATTTCTTATTATGGTTTATTAAACTAACTCTTGGGTTCTGGATCTTTACTCTTGGCTTCAGTGCTTCCCTCTCTGAATGCCTATTTCAACCTTTCCTCTATTTTTCTTTTGTCGGAAAAGAAGCAAGGTATCAATCTTTCATGTTTTGGAAAAATCTGATGAGTGCTATTTGCCCAGACCTCCTGCTCAACAGAGATTGTGGAGCTGGCGTGGAGAGAGAAACACAAAATTGAAGAGTAAATCAATACGGGGCCAGCAATGTTGGGTGGGGGATCCCCTTTCAAAGAGCAGACTTGAATTTGTAAGCCTTATGTTTTTAATCTCTCACTGTAGTCATTTCATTCCAGATGCAGTTGTTATCATAGTTGCTGTTGTTTGTATGTTATTTTAGCTTCTTTCCCAAGTAGCTATTTTGCAATTTGGACAAAAACACAATTGAAGGTCCATCTGGTTCCAATGGTCTTAACGTCAGACAGATGGGGTTGTCTATTGAAGCCATACCAGGATCCTGGCAGGTCAGGGGCTTTGGTAATGAACACGCTAAATACGCATCCAGACTGATTTCATCATAATGAGGCCTGCATTATCGAAAATATTCTTTTATGTTATGTTAAATGGATGCACTTAAGTCTTGGCGAAAGTCTGAAAAATACATTGGTATTTGCCAAAGTGGTATAAGTCTCATGAGACTGCTCCATTTATGCTTTTATTGTACATGACGGAGGGACAATGATCTGCTACTCTACTGTGACGGTTTGTTCTGACGATGAAAAGAGATGAAGTTTAGCGTGCATTTACATGCAGCTGTGCTAATATTCTTCTAACTCATCAGTTACTCATCAGAGTAAATGACTTCCTCATCCTTTGTTTCATATGTTTTGTTTTTAGACTACTCAGACTACTATGAAGGCACGTGTTGTCAGCACGAGAGGCTCCAGTCCTAATTGACCTCCTAACCACTAAACCTGACAGGGCTATTCAGTATTTTGCGGGATATGCAATCCTGATTCTTGTTGAGCTTCACTGGGTCACTATAAAGACCAGAGCACTTTACAGAGACCACTGAAACTTTTGAAGAGTCATGGGATTTGTCATATGCCTTCCCTTTCAAACTCCTCAGATTAGGCTTCATACCACTGACCTTATGCTTGTCCAATTAAAAATGTCAGAGAAAATCTTACAAAACACTTCATACGTATCACTTACACCAGTGGTCCCCAACCTATTTTCCTTAAGGACCCCCTTCATGCAAATACTAAAATGCCATGGACCCCCTACCCCACCCCGTGCTGAAACCATGCTTGGTTTTATGCTTTTGAAAGTGCGATTCTCACCATAAATATTGTGTTCTGGCTGAGTCCTGTCCTTTGATAAAGCCAAAATTAAATGAACAACATATAGAATAACTTTTTTTCCCCCTTACAATAGGTACAATGTATGGACATTAATCACAATGGCT
This sequence comes from Atherinosoma microstoma, assembly GCA_037177055.1. NCBI lineage: Eukaryota > Metazoa > Chordata > Actinopteri > Atheriniformes > Atherinidae > Atherinosoma > Atherinosoma microstoma. Next base: position 28,608,778 of record JBBBVU010000001.1, on the reverse strand, counting down.
CTGAATCTTGCAAGCCTCAGGGACCCCCCTGTGCTCTTTGGGGGGACTCGGACCCCAGGTTGGGAACCACTGGCTTACACATTGCACATGTGTGTAAATGGTTCGGCCACAGTCCTGTATGCTGTCCCAGAATAGCTTCCTTACTTCCTGTCTGATTTTGTTTTCTTTGGGCAACTACTATACAGTTGAAGTCTCTTGGAAGTAGGGATAGGTACCTTTCACATTTAAATCGATACCGATTGTACCTAACGGTATCAATTTTCTGTACTTTTGTGTGTTATTATATTGAAATAACAGATTTATTTCTTATTTTCAACATAGAGGCTAATTCCTAACCAATATATTAAAAGAACATCCAATTGTTTCTATTCTAACAACACTAACACTATTCACTGTTTCACCAACATGTAAACGGTTACATCTGAGCAGTGTTTTTTCTGAATGATGCACAAATTAAAACACAGCTCCTCATACGGAAAATATCTTCAATAAGTTCAGATTGCAAGAATATGTTGGAGTAAGACGAGTTAGATTAAGCTCTAGAAAATCCGTCAGAGGGAGACATCTGTCTGTGCAGGTGTGTGTGAAATCTTTGACGCCCCCTACAGCTCATTTTTTAGCAGAGAAGCACAGAGGTGGCGGAGAGCTCACCGTGTTACTGGATGGACTTTTGCCTCGGACAGATGACTTTTCGCGGCTATTTTGGTCTTCTGGAGGCTGAATCCCGCAAGCACTTGCTTCAGTGGAGGAAATCGCGCAGCATGCGCTCCTTTCGCTCCAGTGGTTTAGTTCCACCGCTCTGAGACCGTAGTAGTCACAAGACAATAGCTGATTAATATGCTCTCTCGCCACCAAATGGTCAGGGGTGTGAATTGCAATCTGTCAAAATAACGGACGGCATATTTTTCCACTACCGTTTTAAAAAATGATGAACCATGGCACTTGGACAACACTTGTTTGCTAGATCAGGTTATCTGCGGGCCGAGCCAGGGTGAGTATGACCATAAACTCATTCAACCATGTGGACTTACAGTAAATGTAAAGAAGAAAGTATACCCTTTTTCAGTTCTAAGTTTTGTTGTACAAAAGAAAATCATCTGTTTTTTACAAGGTATCAGAAGAAAGGCAATGAAACCTCTGATGAACAACAGCACCTGACATATCACACTGTGCCATTGTTTATTTGATAAAAAACTAAGCAAAAGCAATGTGAGAGGCAATATGAGAAAAACCACCTCTTTTGAATTTGTGTGAATATGCAGGTCAGTGCCAAGGAGGAAAGACAATTTAGAAAGGCATCTGTTCATGCTGACACAGCATATCAGCAAACACAGCTTATACCAACTTTCAAGTATAGTGATGGAAGGCTGATGAATTTGACTTGCTTTACTGCCAGAAGATATGGACACCTTGCAATTATTGAGTTGAACTCCTCTGTATACCAAAAAATTCTAGAGTCAGATGTGATGCCATCTGTCCGACAGGTAAAGCTTGGCTAAATTGGGTCATGCAACAGAACAATGATCCTAGGTATAGCAACAAATCTGTAACAGGATGGCTGAATTACCCCATTTTCTGAATATTAAAACTTTGTAAGGACCTGATGTTTTTTATTTCTTTTTTAAATTATGTCCTGATCCATAAAACTGCAGAATTTGTAGAAGTTTATACTTTCTTTTTTCACACGGCTGTCGGTTTGTTACACAAGTACCTGATAACTTTTTGTATTTTATTTTATATTTTATAACTTTGAGCTTTGTATGTTATCAGCATGCAAGCATAAACATTTCTAACACCGATCTTTTACCTAGAAACAAGCCTTAGGGCTCTGACCAAAACACCTCTAATATAGGAAAATTGAGCAACTTTGAGCTTTTGTGTTTTGGATAACTACTTGGTATGCTTCCTGGAGGACAACCTGTGGGTTTTGCTTCCCAAGCTGTAATGCCTTTGATTAAGTGCCAGAGCAAGATAGCTTGGCACTCAATAGGCCCTTTACCTTCCTAACATTCTCACTGTCCTGGGCTTGAAAGCACCAGTGCTCTCAACTCTCACTATGTGAATCTTTAGTCCTCCTTAGTCCAAAGACTCCTCTACTGATAATTGTTTTCAAAGTTTGGGCCAATAACCTCCTTCCTGTACTTTCTCCCATCGCTCGTCCTGTTTCAGGTCAAGATGCCCTCTGTTCTTTTGCTCTGTTTATGCATTATGATTCATGGCAGCAAGAGCGTACGTGGTACAGGACTGTGCCTCTCCTTCTCCCTATTCCCTACCTTTAAGTGACTGATTGGAGCTGACAGCATGGCCACAAACTCCTAAGATTAGCAAGGCTCAGAGGACACGCATACAGTGGTTGCTCGGGTTATTTAGCTTTGAGTAGTAGTTGGCTGCCAGATACAGGGTGACGCCTGGTTCGAAGATAAATACTATTGGATCACAGGGTTCAAGGGCTAGTAAAAATTTAATATGGCAGTGTTTTACTCTGTGATTCATAAATTGCTTATTGATCAACTTCAACCTTCATATGAACAAACTGTCATAGAAAAAAAGGGAGAGGGACTATCATTACCAATCATGAAATACCACAGCGTTTATTTTGAACCCTTATTGAACAAGATCTGTCACAGGCATTGAAAAAGAAGGAACATTATATTGTTTTAGTTAATTAAAAACACATCCACAAGAAACACCAAAAAAAGAAAAAGGAGAATCACTAATAATGCTTAAAAATATGAATCTATCTGGCACAATCTGAAAATAAAAATAGGCAAACAGAAAAATATTGGGTGCAGTTGGTTAATAAAAAGTATTAGAATACTAATGATCAAAGAGGGTACATTTCTTCTTATAGCAGAGAAAACTTAAATTTGGGAGGTCAAAGAACTTCTTGATATGCTTAAAGAATTTACCTTGTGTTAATAGGAATGTCCTGTTACATCAACATAAAAATCAAGTAGAGTTGCAAAGAGTTGCCAACAATGTTTCACAAAACATCCTGGTATGAGATGTATCCATTATGATAGTCTGAGAATGATATAGACAAAAGACCTGTGTTATGCATTGGATAAAAGGTTATGGGAGGGGGCTGTTTCCAACACCAATGGATATTTTATGGATGGCAGAAGCAAATTCATTCAATATAGAATAATTAATGAACTATAAACTATTAAACTCCATCAAGTCTCAATAGAATAAGCCTTGTTAAAGATGATTTATGTTGGAAATGTAGGAAAGAATGTGGCATATACCATATATACATGCATTATGGGAATGTTCCCATGTTTCCTCCCTGTGGAGGAATGTTCTGAATTATAGGAGTGGATGGATGAAATGTGAACAGGCCAAATCACTAAGATTGTGTCTTATTGGTAACGAAGCTGTAGTGTACCATTAAAGCAAATCTGTGTTTATGGTGTTAAAAAACTAGCCTCACAACTTGGTAAGAGTTTTGGTCTCCTACACTGTGGTATATTTTAATAACTGAAACTGTGGCATGTGAAAAGATGCTGGAAAGAGGAAACTAGAGATTGAACATTCTTTGTAAACAATGTAATAGTTTTACAAGCTTCGAATAACCGACTCATGTTTACTGCATCCTGATGCCTGCTTTGATTGGTTCAGTATTTACAAAGACAAGCTTTGCATGTCACTATAGCTGCCCAGTTATAACCACTGGACTTTGATCGAGATAGAAAACAAGACACACTCTAAAATTGACTGACCTATCCCAGCACTCTACACCCTCTCTGCCCACGCTGCAGAGATATGAGGGCACTCTGACACACTTCTGAGGCATCTTTTGTTGTTTTTCCACTGATAAATTCTGCCTCGCGCTTTTCAGTGGGAACCCCATCTTCACAAACACATAAACACAAAAAACAGCAGTCCACTGCAAAATGTATAGCATGGCAGTTTCTTTCACACACATCAGATTCTGTATGATAAATACTTACAGATCACAGCTAGCGAGATATTTAGATCCCTGCTCACAATTATAAACTAAGAAAGTAACTATAATAAGTGTTTTATAACAATTGAACTAACCTGTTTGTTGTTTTTCTGTATTTTGGTTTTAAATGATTAATGCACTGGATAATCAGAAAGAGGAGGAGAACACTTTACTGTAAAGACTGCAGAGCCACTTTAGCATATTGGTATTAAAACCATTCCACAGGAACTATAAGGGAAGAAGACACAGATTGGTTAGTTTACATGTCAGGTGTGCTGTAAGTAGGCTAAGAAATGCCTGTAACCTTGGATTATGTTTGTTTCAATTGTACCATCCAGTTTAGGTACAGTACAAGTAAAAATAAGACTTTTAAGAGACTATTGTATGTTATGTTCACATGAAAGTGAGCAATTCATTTCACCGATGACATGTCAGCAGTGACAGGATGTCAGTGTACAATACATTCCATGTTCAGCATACTCTCCTTCAGTTTCAAACTACCTCTTGTCAATCATCAGGCCAGTCACAGGTGTATCGTGTTATCAGGTTTGACTTTGATGAAGATAGTCATCTTTCCTTTGGCACTGAAACCATGGCCCCCCTCCCCAACACCAAAGCATTGTCCCATGTCATCTGAATAATGTAAAAGCTTAGATATCTGCTTTTACTGCACATTTGTACGTTTAACTACTCATTTGCATACTTGCCTTTATAGATTAATACGTGCAATACTCAAGATGGGTTCCTTTACTTCTGTAGCAGGGTATCTCTTAACTCCTCTCTTTTTTAATTATTTATTTCAGGAACAGTATATATATTTTGTTGGGGGTTATTGGGGCATGAATAAGCGTGTGTCACGGCCTTTTCACAATCCCTTATGAGCAAATCCCACCCCCCATCCCTGCCTTGCCCCCCAGCAGGCCCAGCTCAGAGTTCTTCTGATAGCCATGAAGGGATTTGGGCTGGATGGGCAGACCCTGACTGGGCTGATTGCTTTGAATGGCATTGGCTAAAGCTGCCTTTGAAAGCAGGGGCGTTGATGAGCGCCTTCTCAGAAGAGCCTGTGTAGTCACTGCCTCTGGGAGGGACCCTCACTAATAAGATATAGAGTAGGAGGCAGGGATCACCAGTCACCCGCAGCCATATGCACACACAGGCATATATGCACGTAGACATGCATGCACCCACTTACTTAGACAACAACATAAAAGTACTTTCAGTAAACTTTGTGACTTTTACTTATGTTTCCTTCTGGCTGATGGGTCTGTCATTCAAACTATGCAATAACTACTTTTACTGTCAATCTGCTGTTGAGTGAAGTTCTTCATGTTTCTCTTAGTCATCACTCATGTCTGGCATGCTGTTGATTAACAGCATGCCAGACATCTTACAGTTTTGCTGAAGGTTACTAGATAAAAAGCTCCGAGCAGCTTGCAGAAAAAGAGAGGGAGGATTTCCGGATGGCGAATGTGGGCTCACTTGTTTGCTCGCTGTTTCACCTTGTCCTTTTACTCTCACAAAACACCTTGAACATGAGAGAAGACAAATTACAGCTTCAGACACAGGTGTCTTAGTGCGTTTTTGTCTCTCAGCAGGCCCCCAGGGTGCATTACCTGTGTTCCACAGGGCTGGCTGTGACATGGGAGCTGTCACTAGTGGGACCCCTGAGGCCCAGGCTATTGCTCTGAACAGGGTGGCCTGATCTTTTTGATGGGCTGTCCCCCTGAGCAAGGATCCCCTCAACTTAGGACAGGTCTGCTCCCAGCACCACTGACCCCTGGCCCCAAACCCAGTTACCCCTTGACTTTGCTATCACCTTAGTCATGGGAACAGGCATGTCCACCACAAACATCCTTGGTGATTAACCTGAAAACGCAGCGTACACTGCTTCAAGCTCATTACAGTGATGGCTGCAAGTTATGGCATGACAGTATCAGTGTTTTTGACTACCTGCCTTTATTGCGTTCACGCATATGGAAAAATTCCTTGGTAACGCTTGCTGAAGTCAGTAAACCTTGTGTCAGAGACTTGAGTATACGTGCTTGTCCTTCACAGCAGTTGGATGGCTTCAGGCGAAACAAGCTCATTTTGTGTGAAAGAGAGAAAGAAGGAAGGGGAAAGAAGTAGCAGTAAATTACTGATAAGTGACAGAGAGAGCAGCTTATCTCGTGACACCATCAGTGTGGAATGAAGGCTTGTTGTGTGTAAGTTAACCCCCTGACACATCTCATAAGGCTGAAGGTTAGTGAAACACAGACAAAGATGAACAAGTATGGATAGAAGAAAGGCATGGAGGAAAAAAGGGAAAGATGGCAGGCAAGGAGTGGGTGGTGCGCCTAGTTTAATTTTCAATTGCAGTTTACGATTTTTCATGGTCATGTCTCCCCAGCCTCCTTTTCAAAATAATCGTCTGTCGGTTTTTGCAAGTCTGGCCGCCTTTCATTTCAGAGGTTTGTTTTTGAAAAGGTCGCTATTATAGCCAAATGGTTTCTGTGCTTCTCTAAACACGGCGAGGCATTAGGCCGGGCTCCGGTTTCAGGGCCTGGCTCCTAATGAGAGACCCAATCAAACAGAGGGAAAACACAGATCAGCCCAGCTACACCAGACCCAACCTGTGGTTTGTCTCTTGAAACATAACCACACTCCTTCGTTCTCTCTTTTTTTTCTCTCGCTTACTTTTTTCTTCCACTCCCTTCCCCTGCCGCCACCACCTTCTTCTCTTTTACAGCCAAACTTGATCAAAGTTGATTTTGCAGCTGCACTGTTCCGCATAGATCTGTAAGCAAATAGATTAACACCAGGGCCAAAATTTGTCCTGACAGCTTGTATGGATTGGATCCATGGTGCTGAAATGGTTCGTTTCATCTCATATTTGCAGATTTTTTTTTCTTTCTCCAGTCAAAGACACAGACAGTTAGAGCACTGCAAGCCTGAAATGTCATGTAGGTAAAAGTAGGATTACTAGCTGAAGACTACATGACTGTCCACAACTAATTACCTTAAATGTCAAAGCAGGGAAATGTTAGCATTGCTCCTTTTGTATAAAAGTTGCTTCCTATGTTGTTATTAAGGCACAGATAAACGGTTTCCTTTTTTTGATCTTCATCTCTCACTTATGACAGTATATGTTGACCCTATGCAGCTTTGAGAAGTTTACATTACATTAATTAAGCAGACTCATATACAACGTGACTTACAAGTGGGGAACACACTGAGGATCAAGGTGGGATCTGAGTCCGAAGACCCTGTGAATAAGACAGTGGCTTTGACTCCTGTAAAGCTGTGGTGGAAGAGGAAGAAGAGGAGGCAGGGAAGGGTATGCACAGATTCTTCTGTCACTCTGACACTCTTCAGTCTTCTTGCAGTGGGGGACTATGATTTATGGAGGAGGCTCCATGTTGAACCTGAGCAGGATCACTCGATTGTGCCGGAAGAGAGGGAAAAGTGCAGCCTCCTCTGTCCCTGGTGCTTCTCTTACACACCTATCTTAGCTCTTCTTATTTCAATTTCTGTTTATAGTTTTGACGGATTATAAAAAAGGCAGTGCTGGATGGATACTTACCCCCCTTCCTTCTGTTCTTTTCCCTTTTTTCAAAGTGAGTGATTGTTAAACAGTTTATGTATTCTCTTTCTGCCTGTGTGTTTATTGGAGGTGGTGAATTAGGTTTGAAACCATCACCGGAGGTTGTGTTTGAAACTTGAAAGGAAGCCTCCATAGCACAGACCCCCCTCCTTCTCTCTCATCCCCCATCCTTTCTCAGCCTTTTCTCTTTCTTTCTCTCCCTCTCTCTCTCTCTCTCTCTCTCTCTCTCACTCACTCACTCACTCACAACCTTGCACTCTCTCAGCACAGTTGTCACACAGTGGCGCTGCTATCTGCACATTATTAGTTATTACTTTATCGGCTCCCAAAGCTGTCAGAAGACACCCTCCTGGAATATACAGCAGGCATAAGCCATCAGTCCTCATTACGCTCGACCCGTTTGCAATTTACACCCAGCTGCAGCTCACACACCCATGACAACATGCTAATGTGACTGCGTTCTTGTGTGTGTGTTTGTGTGCTCACGCTTCTATGCAGATGACAGGGCTGCACACATATGATATGAGCACACCTTTGAGGGAAAGCGCTCACATGTATGAATGGAGCAGGGCTAATGTGCAACATGATAAAAGCATCCGCCGAGGCCTTTATGTATGTGTTTGAAGAAGGCTCGGGCTTATGTTTTTTCATGCTCAGTGCTGCTCTCAAGTCACCAGGAGGGAAGGACAACACTAAAAAATGCTGCTCAGGACGGCTCGAGTCCTGTTCAACACGCAGGTGTGCGGTAAAACCCCTGGAGGCACCTGGGACAGAACAGGGCCCAGCAAGTCAGGCTGGGTGAGTTACTGCATATCCCAGAGATATGAGGTGGAAATCAAGACGAACATCTCACCACCTGTAAAAGAACTCCTTGTGTGAGCGTGTGAGTGTGGGTCTCTTAAGTATAAGATGGAGGCGGTGAGGTTGTAAAAATATAAAGCGCATTTCATCAACATAATGAATTATGTTTTGATTCAGCCCTTGCATATTTAGCCCGAGGTGGCTGTCATGAACAGATGTACAAGTCAGGTTCTCGTCATTATTGTTAGTGTTTAAGTGTGAAGATTGTGCAAATCAGACCTCCTGCACAGACATGTTGTTGGATGCTTATTACCCAGTCCTGCTGCAAGTGACTTAACTCTTGATCGTTTGATCTCGCAAAGTGGCCACATTAGCTTTGACTAATTCCCTCAGCTGTGGGTTTGGAAACAGCACACGTTCCTGAGGCCTGCTGTCACACTGGGATTGTAAGGGTTGAGTCATTTAGTCCTTCTCTTCCTCCCCAGATGATTTTCAAAAGACAACGTTTGGGTACATGCACTCACCAGCATGTCAGTTGCAGGTGTGGCAACCATGTTTGGCATGAGTAAGATGTGGTCAGGAAGAAATTTATTTCAACATTGAATAAATATAAATGAACTGTGCTATTGATACACAACGGAAAGTAAAACATTGTTTTATTTTTCTGTTGCTAGACCTGTACATACCTGCTGAAAGGGCTGCAATTTTTAGTTATCACAGGTTTGAGCTAAGCCTTTTGTATGGAGTTTGTAAGTTCTCTCCCTGGTACTCTGGCTTCCCCCTACAGTCTAAAGACATGCATGTTAGGTTCATTGGCATCTCTAAATTCTCCCTAGGAGTGAGCATGACTGTGGGTGGTTGTTTGTCTATCTGTGTTGACCCTGCGATGGACTGGCAACTTGTCCAGGGTGTACCATGCTTCTTTGCGAGCAGTCCTCCAAAAACCTAAAGTCCCATAGCGCTTGAAAATAATGCTAGGTCAAAGCTTAAGTTTGAGCCAAAAATAAAATGTTTATACTTTTTTCAGTTTTTTTTTATAGGACAGATTGTGATCTCGTTACAGCTTTCTACCCCTCAGTGTATGGCCAAAGCAGCTCAGTCAAATTAAGCAGTGATCTTCTGGATTTATGAAAATTCTTCCCCCAGTCCTTAGTGAGAACCACCTTGTTCTGAAATTTGTCCCAATAAAATATTTTCATCCATGTTTGATCTATTTATATGCAAATATGTAAAAAGAAGGGAAAAAAGGTCCTGTTAGCCCCAGTATTATCTTGGCCACCACATCATTGCTGTGTAAATAAAGGAAATATTGGTACATTTTCTGTTGCTAAATCAAGCAGACAGCAGCAGACAATCTGAGATCACACGCTGGAAAACCCTGGATGCAAATCTTCACTCAAGGACAGATTGTGAACTCATAACAGGTGTTCTCCAAAGAGTTCAGTTTGTATGTGGACAATAGCTGTAAATGCACAGAAAATTTACTGTCATCGAAATACCCATGTTCATGGGAACAGTGCATTAGGTTTACTCCATCAAAAGGCAGACCTTTGTCCACTATGATTTCTGTCTGTTCCTCAGCAATATAAAACTAAAGGACCAATAATTGTAGCAATTATTATCAACATAGCCAAGAGAAGTTCACACATCAGACTGTTCCACATGTTTCTAAGACAGGAAAATGGTAGATGTGCATCGCATAACGATGATCAAATTAATATAATGAAGGGACATTTCATAAATACATGTATGTATGCTATTAAATTATAAATGATCTGATTTGTAAGCTAAGCATACATGTACAACATACTTTTAAAACGTGAGTCAGAGAGTTGCCTCAAGTTATGCAGCAATGCTATATCTGACTGTACAGATTGAACCTTTGGTGTCAACTCTGTGGTATGAAGGTGTTATTATTATGATTATTTTTTTCATTTCTTTTGTTTGCTCAAGATCTGCAGGTTTGTATTTTGTTTGTTAAACCCCTGCAGTGTGCATTGGTCAGCCATTGCGCTTGTTTAAGTAGGTTCATATCAATTGATGATACATGTTTTGAGCTCACGTATTTGTGCATGTTTAACAAGTCAAATCCTGCCCCTCCTTTGCTCCAGGAAATTTTGTTATTCAAACTTAATCTAAATGCTTTCTTTTGCTGAAAAACCGGCCCTGCTGTACCTCTGCAGAGTTTCTTGATGCTTCATATTAATTAAACTACCAACTCAAAGATAACAAAACGATGTATACCTTAAAAATCGATTTTTGTTCTGTCATCCCTACCATGTTTGATGGCTATATGGAATAATTACACTTTCAGCTGCTGCTGTTTAAACAGCTAATAGTAATATTTTTCCTCAATCATTGTCTGTTCAATTTCCACATAATGTGTGTTTTGTATTGTGCATTTAGCAAGTTTGAGCAGCTTTTCGTGCAGCCGTTAGAATAGTTTTGTGGAGGACACACTTTTAAGAAGGTCACAAATAGTAACATTTCAGCATGCAAGTCTTTGAAGCAGTAGTGTCTCTGCATTGGTTAAAGAGACAAGTCCTTATTTGTCTACTACAGAATTATCAAGAGAATGCAGAAGTATGGATGGCCAGCAGCAACAGGAAGGATTTGCTAAGTTGCTCTTGGAAAGCGAGTCTCCATCCCACATAATGCTAAACACAATTATGCAAACTTTTTTCAGTGAGAACAACGCAAAATAATGGCTTTAATATATGCCCTTTCCTCCAGCAAGTGTTTTGTATGCAAATTAGGTGTGATTTCAGGGACGAAGAGGCGGAGTGTCTCTAGCATCCATCCATCTTTTGTTGCCGGGCGGATTAAGGGAGATCTGTTATGGTTTGTTAACATGAGAGCTTTTGATTCGGATTGAAACGAAACCATGTGTAGAATTAGATTAAAGACAATGTGTGATGAGTGGAGGCTCAGGCATGTGCTGGACTTTACCCGCCCGTACGGCAGCGCTCACCACTGTGGTCCCATTGTTTGGCCGGCTTGTGTTGTGAAGTGGGTTTTTGTCCTGTTTTTGTTCTGTAATGGGCTATAATAACTTATATAAATCACAGTGACTGAGCCGAAGCTCCTCGGTTTGGGTTTGGCATTGATGGAGGGCCTGGTTCTCCAGAGGAATGGTGTGCAGAAAGTCTTGTGTATGGTGAGAGAAAGTTTGAAAGTCAGTGAGCTTTGGGTTTGACAGTGTTGTTTTGTTGTGAAGGGAATCAACCTGTTTTCTTATGGGGAGGAAGGTCAAATAAAGAGAGAGGAAAGCTTTGATAGTGATCTACAAACAGTGTGTTAAACCAGGACAGGTGAAGATGTGCAAAGAATAAAAAAGAGCTCAGTTTGTGAGAATTTTTTTCCTCTCTTACGTCTTTGCCTGAAGGGTTTTATTTGGACATGAAAAAGAAAGGGAAAAATAATGATGATGATATTAGACTGCACTCTTTAAAAGGAGTACGCTAACATCACCAGAAGAAGAGAACATAAATAATGTCTTCTTGGAAGTGTGCTGAAGTGGGAGTGTGTTTTTCCTAATGTTAACTGACCTTAGTGAAGGTGTTCGTTTGTGATAGTGCGTGGGGATGATAAATGAAGGAATCAAGAATTAGTTAGAGCCCTCACTGTGTTCATTACTAGTCAGTGATGTTTTGTCAATAGTGAGACTCCCATCGTCTTGTAAGCTTTGGGCGGTGCGTTTAGTTGCACTGCTGGGAATTGTCCGTAACCCTGTTTTACATTGAAAATAGCCCAGAGGAGAAGGGGGGAGAGGAGATGGAGGAGGAGGTGGTGCGCAAAGAGTAACCACTGATTAATTATGCACATCCCTGATTGTGACATGCTATCTGCTGCTATTAATGGGCAAGGATAATCACTCTGGATTGTAATTGCAGCCTCTGACTTCAGAAGTGTGCTGCGTCCAACATCAATCTTCATAGGAAACCCCGCAATTTGCCGAAGAACTGCATTTGCAACTGTTGTTTAGGCTCCGACTCATTTTCGAGAAGAGAAGTGGAGTGTTGAGGGGAAATGGGGGCAGAAAGGGTGGAGGTTGCTTTAAATGGTGTCAGCCATAGACAGGCAAGTTAGAACAGGGGGCTGGGATATTACTGTACACTGCTTGAGGTTATGAAAAATAATTAGAGATCTGTGCGAAGGGGGAAAAAAATATGTGTTTTGAGGTATATGAAAGTTTTCACAGCTTTCATTGTTTGAACTTTTAATTCAGCTCTAAATGAGTGTCATTATTCTCACTCGCATGTTATTATTGTGGAGGAAAAATATACAAGAACTTGGAAAAGAAATATCACATTAAAATGTTAAATATGAGCTAATGAGAAAATGACACTCACCAACGAATTTTTAAAGCATCATCAAAACTGCCACACAGCCATTTCAGGTATGTGTATTTGCCATGAAATGTGTTTTTGTAAATGTGAATGTGTGCCTTATGTCATCTGTGTAATAACTCTGCTTATTAGAGGAAAATATAAAGAAGATAAATGGGTAGTTTATTCCCTATTTCATCTAATTTCAGCCCTCAAACCTTATAAAAAAAATAAATAAAGTGAAAGTGAACCCCGCTCTCTAATTCTTTTTCTCTTTTTTTCCCTGCTGTGTCCAAAAGCTTCTCTGGCAGTTTGTCTGAAAAGCTGAAATGAAACGAAGAATGTAATTAGAGGGAAGGAAAACTTTTAAGGGGAATTTCAGAATGAGGCACAATCAGAGCCTTAAAAGCAGCTCTTGGTTCCCCATCAGAGAGTCTCCTGCCCAGCCAGACGGTGTCAGTACACAGAGGGTGTAATGGGCCCCCTTTCTGCAAAAACTCTCAACATGTTTCTTTTTATTCTACCTTCTGTGTGCTTTGCTGCTGTCACACCTCCCTTATATTTGTGGCTCTAAGATCCAAAAGAAAACCACAACACACAGGCTCTCCCCTGCTGGAAAGACAGGAAAGAGAGCTTTGTGGTGAGGAGTTTACATGGTAGGTGTTGGGAATAAAATAAGGAGTGGAAAAAAGCAGATGAGTGAAGACCAGGTGTGAGAATTGGGGAGATTGGGCAAGAGAAATGCATGAAAAGAAGCATGAAAATGTCAGTCCTTTGGTGCTTCCAGGTCCATTGGCGAGGCTAAACAAACAGCAAATGCTTCGGAGAGACACATTAACTGTAACTGCCCTTGATCTGGCACTGCTTAGAATGCTGTCGGCATGGCTAATAAACACTTCATTTAGTTTTAATGGTGCCGGCGCCTCTCTGCAGCCTTCAAAAGTACCCGTTATTTGGGTCATTTACGGCTCTTCCTCGAGGAGGGCCCAAGGGACTGCCGATCCAGTCCACATCACTGTCTGCCGTAGCACTCCAGGCCTGGGGAAAATTAATAGGGCTATCTGGGAAAAATAAATAAGTGATGGGCTTTACTCCTGCCAAACAGCCCTGAGAGCTTATTAAGGCAAAGTGAGTGAAGATGGGACATTAGAGAAAGAGATTTTAATATTAATTTTTCACCTTTTATGTTGGGCCAAGCGAGTACTTTTCTCAGTTTCATCCTTTCTTCGCTCTTTTATTCCATTTCCATATACACATCCTTCTGTCTTCCTCCTCTTATGTCTGTGTTCTTCTACAGTAATTGTAAACACCGCAATTATGGATTGTGTGAGACTTAATTATAGTTTGTGGAGAGCCCTGAGGGAGCTCTGGTGGAATGCTGTGACTGATAAAAACGCCAGCTCATCAGCACCCCTCCAATGGTGGCGAGCCCCAGCGAGAATTGACCAAAGGGAACCGTTCCCTCAGGGCCCTCCCAGCCGACGGACCAATTAGTATTAGGCGGGAATTAATCTTAACGGGACACAGCCACTCAAACAGGTCCTCCCAAGGTGAGGAGGAATTAATGTGGTTGCCTTATTGGTTATTGCTTCTGTTGTCTTCTAGGTCGTTTCCCACTCTCTGCGTGGGCTTAGAAGTCTCGATAGACCAGATCGCCCAGTAGCAGACATGTGTTATTCTGCACGCGCCGCATCAAGACATAAGTTAGAGGAAGCTCCTAGATACCCAAAACAAAGCAAATCAGGCATGCATAGAAAATTTCCCAACTAATTTTATGCCGTTTATATTTGCAATTTGTAATTTTTACCAAAAGGCTTTTTTAAAGTCATTTGGATATGAAGGAATTTTTAAAGCAGTAGCTATAAAATCTAGTAGCCGCTCCTTGTATTTAGACATTCAAAGCTCAGCCCTGTTGTCAGATCCCATCAAGAGTGGCTCATATTGTGATCCATGCCCAGTTTGAGTATTGATTTCTGGGGAGCATGGCTCCATTAAGGTCCTGCCCGGGGGTGTGGAAGGGTCAGCAGGGGAAGTTGTGGGTTGCCGTGACCTCAGCTGCAGTTTACAATCGATTAACTCTGACTGGGAAGGGAGAAAGTCCTGGGGAAGTAAGCACAAGGCCCCACATGCGATTAAGCTACATTAGCCCTCTGGTCAGAGCTGTTCCAGAGGTTGCAGTAAGTTAATTAGCACTTTCTTATGATATCAGTGATGACAGGGGTAGAACAGCTAGCATTGATTTGGCTTTTCTCCATTTCAGCCTTGGAGACCAACCACCATAGCACCGGATACCCCCGACCTCCTGCTTTCTAATCGAGTACAACAGACACATTGGTACCTGGAAATCATTAGTAAGCGCTAGTCCCTCAAGACCACCTACTAAAATTCAAACTACCAATAAGGGCAGATCTTTATATCTTTATCGGTATCAAGCATCATCTTAGAGGGCTTATTATGAAGTTTTAGTTTTAGCTTTTAGTGCTTTCATCTTGTTTTTCATAATGTTTAGTGGATTTAAAAGGATCATAGATTAGTTTTTATGGATTATGACAGTTTGAAATACTTAACAAAGCAGATGTTAGTCTGTAACAGTTCCTACACACACACAGTGTGTAGCACTTACAGTAGGACTTGATGTGTTTCTGCTTTGGCATCCCATAAGTGTCTTCTACATAATGTGCACATTTTTGCCCGTGACTGTTAATTGTCTAACTAGTCAATCTCAAGAGAGAAAGCAAAGAGCCAGCGCTAATTTCTTGTTTTCTCAATTAAAGTGTAAAGGTGTCAGAAGATGCTGCTCTTTGTCTCGCTCGCTTACCATATAACGAACATCCCCCTGTCTCATCATGTCTCTCCAGTAATCCCTTTGTTTTTTGCCTGCCATTTTCTTTATTTGGCATCCTACTCTGTTCTTGTCATTTTTCTTTACTGCTCCATCATTCCCCCCTCACTACTTTCCATCTTCTATCATCATCTGCTGGTCTCACAGTACTCCCTTTGTTAAATGAAAGGTTTGCCAACTGATCACTTGCAGTCTTTGTTCTTTCTCTTTTACAGTACAATGCTCTCAATATTGTTTGTTTTACCAGCAGCTAAACTGCGTTGCACCTTCTTCTCTCTCTCTCTCTTTCTTTCTCTCTGTAATGCTCCGTCTCTGCCTGTCTGTTATTGCTCGAGGCCCAGCCAGGCAACTGAACAGCGACAGATGAAGCACCTTCTCTGTCAGCAGTGTTGGAGGGAATTAATCACAACTCAGTAAGTGCTCTGATGAGGATTCAGAGATTCTTGTTAGAGATAGAGTCATCAGGTGTGTCTGATTCATCACACACTGACAGCAGCCTCGGGCAGGACAATGAGCCTGATATTTAGGCCTGTTTAGGACTTAGTCCTACCCTCAGGTGCCGGTGGGTCAGGAGTGAACAAAACTTGAAATTAATATCTTCCATCCTGCAGAATGTATGTTAAAATTGCGGTAGATGCTGTTGTCAAGTAACTGGCCTTCCTGATTATAATTAAAATGTCCAGTGTCAAGAACAAAGTGACACATCAGGGGCCTCATGAACAAAAACTTGTGTGAATTTCCAACTGAAACCTGTCGTACGATCAGATCCTGTAAACGTTGTATGCACAAAACTTTTCAGATGTATGAATCTGTGCGTATGCACGAATCCAAGTACATTTCCTTTGTACATCCCAATCAACGTGGAACAGAGCGCACATGTTGGAGTACCTGACCCCTCCCTGTCCGCTCCCCCACATAAATACGCAAATCTTCTTTAAATTAGCCCTGCGACTGAGATTCCCCTCTGCACAACCAGAATGCGCATGACAGGGAAGGGGAAAAAAAGAATTTAACTGAGAACGAACTTGAGGCGCTGCTTTTTGCCGTGGCAATGCGTTAAAATGTGCTCTATGGCACGCTGTCGTCCAGCATTAGAAGCAAAAACTCAAACATGCAGCATATCAATGTGATTATCAAAGACTTGAACTCGTATTTTACTACTCAATTTATTATCGTAAAACAGGAGAGTACGTGAAGGCGCAGCCTCGTGCCACAGACTCGGGAATAAGTTGATTTTGTGTTTTTGCCTCTTTTAATAATGTAACAGTCGCGGTCCTGTCACTTTGCCTGCGATTGATGATGCGTCCTGGCCTCTTCGCTACATGAACACCCCTTTGGCTGACTGGCCAGAGCGCATGACTCAGATTTCAGGGTTCAGATTTCATCTGGGCCATTCCTAATTGCTACAACAATAATTTTGCAATAAACGCAGTAAACTTGATTTACAGTTTCCATTTGTTAATTGTATACACTACCACATTGATCACACACTATTCTTGCAAATCAGTGCAGAAGTGCGCCATTCAGGGAAAAGGTGAGGTTGACAACAATCTTTCACACTTTATGCACAGGGTTATTTACATGAGAATTTTCCACGCAGAGACAATCGGGGGCTTGTTAGAAAGATCTTCAGCTGTTGTCTCACTAGCAGGAAACAGCAAGTCACTAGCTTTAACTACAGACCAGTAATGTTGCGGAGACGGGTTGGAATTTGGAGATGCACATGCCCAATGCACATCAGGGAAATAATGCCAGGACAAAAACTAATAGATTTACTGACCCATCGCGCACAGTGCCACCTTGCCAGATGATCTCAACATTGATCGAAGTGAAATGTTTACTGTTGACATCAACGTGTTCATCATGTGACGGCGCTTTTATAGCAACGTGTGTGTGCAGTCACAAATTTGACAGTATTTCTTTGCACCACTTTGCGCTGGTGTGTTGATTGTTCATCAGTGTTGATCATTTGTGCCTCTCAGATGATCACAGCACTTAGTCTGGGGACTGTTTGTTTTCACATTTATTTATTAAAACAGTTTCCCAGCATCGCCTTTAAGTGTCGCCGAAGCATCAACAAGTGTAGAAACGTGCGTACGCCAGCTATGAAGTTGACGTGAGGTACTGCCCATTTCCACGATCGTACGCCCCGTTTTTGTTCGTATGACCCTTTGTACATTAGGCCCCAAGTGTTCAAGCACTGTCCACTCACAGTTAATGTTAACTTATATACATACATATACGTTTAACAGCATATTATTACTTTAATATACAATTAAAAGCATGCGCAAGACAAAATCTCTTCGTATCATCATCCACTTTAGGGACAGCATGCCTACAAAGTCAAAATACACTCTTATTTGTAAATGTACTATAGTGGTCTTCCAAATCAGCTACTTTAACATGTAGGAAGAAGGGGCTATAGGTATTTAATGTTCTCTATCTTACAATTGCAGGCACTCTCTACTGCTTTGAATATGTTTTAGTACATTAAACTCTTTAATAACTAACTATATGATTGAAATAAGATTCTGTATAGTTAAACAAGTAGGTAAATGTTTCCATTGTGGACCAGGCTAAAGCTAGACAATGCATAATTTTATTTATTTGAATTCCTGTTTCCAATCAAAACTAGAAGTTTTGTTCCTCATCGAGTTTTCTTCCATACCTGTAAGTGGATGAAGTAGTTCTTACTATCACAAGTCGCTTCCCTTTTTGCGGGCTTTCTGAGGCTGGCCACTTGGAAAAAAGGAAGCTTTAATAGTGAGGATTTTAAGGAACCTGGACCTTTTTAGAAAACACTTTGCAAGTGATCGGATCAACTATTGCTTGATGACAGGCTGGTTTCAACCAACAGAAGTTGAAGCCAGTTAGGAGAAGACAAATATTTTTTCAACTCAGACAGGCTTTCAATGTTAATTCTTTGCCCTACCTTGAAAGACTAAACACTATTTAGTTTTGTAACCAAATAACTAACCTCTAATGGAGCGACCTTTGTTGGCTGTCGTCAATCCTAGAACACTGATCGGTTCAGACAGCTGAGGATTGGCCGCAAATATGTAACTTGGAATCAAAATGAATTCTCTTGTGATTGTAATCTTGCATATCTGTCAAGCATGCATCTGCTTCTTAAGGTTTCACCTGAGTGGCTGCGAAACAGATGTTATTAGATCAATAAGGATTTTTTTCCCCTTCTTTTGTACAATGAATGTGTAGCTTAATTCAGGAATCTCAGGTTTAAAGAGGTAAACTGCCAGATAGAAAGGTTTGTAGAACTTGGCTTATAACATTGAACGAAAGCAAATGTTTTGAGTCTGACATGTAATTACACCCACATGAATATACACATTTATGATATAAAAACCTCCATTAATGATGTCGATGTAGACTTCCACTGAGAAACAGTCAGTACACTTAGCAGACAAATTCCTCTTCATATTAGTGACTTTATGTGGCCATGTCTTTACATGCCAAGGAGGAAGCCTGGGACAAAAGACAAACTGTTTGTTATGGCCTTATAACAAATCTCTGACATGGCATTAGATTTCAACCCTGAGGCAAAAGAGGACCAACGGG
Source organism: Atherinosoma microstoma (assembly GCA_037177055.1). NCBI lineage: Eukaryota > Metazoa > Chordata > Actinopteri > Atheriniformes > Atherinidae > Atherinosoma > Atherinosoma microstoma. Next base: position 28,589,699 of record JBBBVU010000001.1, on the reverse strand, counting down.
ACAAAAGAAGACTTTGAAAAATAATAAATATCTTTGAAATGTTACAAATGATGTGTTCTGCTATTGAGACAGTCTAAGCGATGTGCGCCTTGTGTCTGTGCTGAGTCGCACATTCCTCAGGGTAATTTACAACATAGCTGCAAGCAGCTTGTTTAATTTTGAGGCCCAAATGAAAGCGTTTGCGGCATATTGGCATATTTTTCTTGTTAAGCAATGTTTAAGGTAGAGATAGACATGGCAGTAATTGCAGGTTTGACTGAGAGTTGGAGTTTAGTTAGCAGACATCAACACCCTCCCCCCCCCTCCCACTACCCTGGGAAGAAAATGAGAATAAAAAGATAATGTTGCAGATAAAGCATGAGAGAGGTCTGTCATCCACTTAAGCATCTCACAGTTGGGGATTCACATGGATCCTGCTGAAGATGCAAAGTAGTTTCAAAGTACGACAGGAAACATTTGAGAAGAAGATAAACAAAAAAGCCCCCCCCAAAAAGAAAGTAACTGGGACAGAAATTAAGAATGAGGACACATCAGCCTGTAATAGTGGTAGCATAACAAACACAAGCCAAAATTAGTCTCTCACAATAAACTGACAGGGGTATAAAAACAAGCCTGAGTGCATGTTGTGAGATTATAATGAGGCATTGATTGTTTGTCCTCAATTTCCATTTCACTTCCCTCTCAAATTGAAGGCAGACACTTGTAAACATCCATACCTAAGTCTTTGCTGTTCTCATTATGTTTTCTTTTTACCTTCCCCACATGTTATTGGGTTAGATGAACTAGATGCGGGGACTCGTGTCACTTCCTGTTTGCATGAGGGCTTCCTGTTTTCCTGATCATGTTCTGGTCGTCTGTTCCCGGGCCTGGTTTATCACTTGGTTTGCAACCCTCTAAATATTGCAGTTCTTCAGGATGTTTGTTTGTGCTGCTTTTTATCATGGCTTTTTTTTTTACTGCCATTGCGGGAAGACAGGAATGTGCCATTGCTCGTTGTTGGCTGCTGGAGAGTGAAAAAGCCCAATTACCAGGGGTCCCGGTGCCTACTTGCCATCGCATTTGGGCTGTATATAAGTGTGCAAGTGTTGAGGTTGTTCTGGTGAGCAGCTGTCCCAGGTCCCACTGGCAGTGATGGCAGGGGATGGTTACGGCTACAGCGGTGACAGCAAGGAGGAGGAAGAAAAAGCAGACAGGCTCATAAGGGACTTCTCATGAGCTGTGTGCTGCCACCCTGGTACTGCTCAGCGGCCAGCACCCACTGTCTGTTTCCTCACCACTTTTAACTGCTGTCTGATGTCGTAAAGTTCCTCAATGCGACGCTCCAGCTGAAATTCTCAGGGTTTATACAATATGTGTGGCCAATTAGAGCTGGGGGTTATGAGGCTGATGTATGGATTATAGTCTATTATTCCTTCTTTCCTCATGTTGACCATTAAATTCTGTGTCATTAGTTTCTTTACCAACTGTGGTGGCAGCCCAGTGACGCACACATTTGGCCATGCAAAATGACAGTATTCCAGCATTTTTTTGTAAAATTCACATAACATGCCTGCTATTTAATTAAACTAAAAATGAAATTAGATGAGTGTTACTCGTGAATTGGCTTCCTGAAATTTGGAAGTGTATATTTTTGAATAGTTAGTAGTAATTGTGATGATTGCTCAGATTTTTCCAAGACACATTTTTGAATTGTGAGTTGTTTTTTTTAGAGTTGTACATACAGTGTATTTAGCAGTCTCATGTGCATGATTTTTTCGACTGTGTTATTCCACTCTGGGCAGCGTTGTGTGTGACACAGCATCGACTTGCTCGATGTCTGTCTCATATCCAGTGTGGCAGCGTAGTGCGCGGTGTCTAATGGAGCCTCTGATGAATAATGAGTCCATACACTGGTAATGTTCTGTGCCGAGTAACGGCTGCATTGGTTTCTGTCCTGTTAACTCTGCTGGTGTAAGATTGATTGTGGTGTGCTCTCCAGTCATACAAAGACACTTCATTGCTTGGCAATGAAAATAAAGCTTCTCCCACTGAAATGAAGAGCAATGGCACCAGAGCAAAGCAACCCATCGCCAGGCCTAGAGGCAACCACATCACCATGTCACCATGAGTGAGTGACACACCATGAAATAAGCAGTGCACCAGTAAGACTCATTTGTTTACACATTGCTATCTGCTAATTGAGGTGTGGCAGAGTTTATTTTTGCCTTACTTGAAATGAACTTAAGTTCCCCGATTAGGCCCCTCACCTTACTTAGAGATCCTCCACCAAGACTCTCCTTCAAATTACACATGACACTGTGAAGAAACATCTAATAGAAGTGTGTAATGGGCTCTGATGACAAACTACACGGTTGGAAGACCATGTAATCTCCCCGCAATTAATTAAAGTGTGTCCTGTGTATGTGTGTGTGTTGGCAGTTTTTTTTTCTTCACTCCCTTTCTCTCACATCCTGCCTAACCAGATGCCACCAAATAACTGAAATAACATTCCCTGTCAACAGTAAAAAATGAAGACCCATACCCTAACAAAGAAAGGTACTTAGAGCTGGCAGATGCAGGGTTATTTGTGCTCCAGTGCTTCTCAGTGTCCCGGTTAGGGTCCTCCACAGCTCAACATCTGTAACCCACCCGCCTAATTACCCACAGCACCCCTGCCCAACCGTTTCTGAGTCTGTCACCAGCTGAAAGCTCACTGAAGAGAGGATGAAGGAAAGGGAGAAAGTGAGGAGAGCTAGTGCTGCCGGTCTTTTCCATGCATTTTTGTTTTCGCCACGTTTCAGAGATGATTTCCCGCTTTAGAGACAGTTGACTCTGTTGTTCTTCTCTTTAACATTTTTTGCATCATAGTTTTACATAGCAGCAACCTCACTTTTAACCCAAATGTTACATCTCACTGCCCATAAAACCATCGCTCTTCCCCCCCTGTATCCCTTTTTGCTCAATGTTCTCACTTAACTTTTCTCATTTATTGTTTTATTTATTTATTTCCCACCCCAATATTGATTAGAAGACAGAGAACAATTAGGTCCATTTTGGGGATGATTCCTCAGTCTTTACTTGTTTTTATCAGTAAATGAGAAATTTGCCATGCTTTTTGTAAGTTTTGATGGGAGCTATCAGTATGGAGTTGCTTGTGCCATTGATTTGATTAAAGGCATTACGCATTGTCTAATGAGTTTTACACATGGCTGAGTGGTGAATAATCACCCAGCGATTTCTGACCCAGAACTCCTCTTCACACCTCCTCCTCCCCTCATTTTTCTCACTTTCTCCCTTTCTCACTCTCCTGGAGCAGAGGCCAAGACACTTGGTAGTTCGCAGAAGAGCTAACGGAAATCAATTGAGACCATGATTTGAGGAGTTTTTTTCTTTCCCTTTTTCCTTCTCCTCACAAGTCAAATTGATTCCTTTGCTTGTTTTGCTTTAATATTCATTTTAGCTAAGTGTTCAGTAAATGTGCCGAGAATATGAATATTAGATGTCAAGCATCTTTGCATGAGATCAGTTTTGAAAACTATAAATTTCACCACGCTGAAAATTGTCTGGCAATTAAAGCGTATTGTGTGTAATAAGCAGTGTCTCTATCGGGTGTTTAGCTTTATCGAGCCTGTCTGGAGATGGAGCTCATACCTGCTGCTCTGTGAATTGCAGCACATAAAAGATGGACTGAATATGTTCCCGGGGAATATTGCCCTCTCCAAAAGACCAATCCGTCTTGCTTAGGGAGGCAATCTTAGGTGCGGTAGATAAACTAATATTTGTGTATAACCTCAGTCAGACAATACAAATGATCGGATGATTTTTCATCTCCTTATGCATACAGGGAAATATGAAAAATTGAGGTTTAGGAATATTTGCAGGATCTGCAAGGCGGCTGGCTGGGCCGCTGAGTGCCCTGGGCCACGCTCCTCACCAACGACTGCAGAGAGAAGAGTGATGAGAATATTATACCCGTCTGTTTTCCGTCACTCCCCATCCTCCCCTCCCACCTTCTTCATTCTCTCCTCTCACCACACTAATTTATATGGCCACAAGATGGAGAGAGAGGCAACGAGCAAGGTAAAATGAGAGACACAGCAATTCACCGGCCACCTCTCTGGCTCGCCGTCTTTGACTTTCGCCGTCTGTCCACTCTGTATGATTGACAGTCACACTGACATAAATCTCTCGGTCTCCCTGCTCCATTTTATCTGCATTCTCACCCTAAACCTCATCACCCTTGCTGCCACTGCTAACTCCTGCCACCAACACAAGCTCCTTCCTCATCCTTTGGCCCTCTGCTTTCACTGCTAAAAACTTCTCGTCGACTTCATCTGCTGATATTGCTGGGCCAAACAATTTATGACATTTGGGAACTGATTGGCAGATGGGGTCATAAAGTCATCCAAGGCACTGAAGTTTTGTCCTTGTGTTTGGGGAGGCTGAGAGAAAATGCGGGAAAAGCTGCAATTCCAAAACTCCATCTGTGGTAGCGATGACCTAACATGGCATCAATCATCTTGAAACTCCAAAACTAAACTTTGTTGTTAAACAAGCAGATTTACTGCTTTTTTTTAGTTTGTTTTTTTTTTTTTTACAATGAGCAGACCCCGAGAGGACAGCGCAGAATGTGTACTACCACTGTCAGTCAAGAAAAGGGCATGTTTTGCTAAAAGACAGAGTGCATGCGGTCCCCCTCAAATATTACAGCCCGGTCTTCCTCTCTGTACGCTCCTTGAAAGAACTGCTGAATCCCAAAGAATCCAGCCGTCAAATGCAATTCCCCTCACCACCACTCCCTGACATGGAGATGGTGACATTTACCCCCAAGCTTTCCTCTCCTCCCCCTCAGGTTTGAGAGTTTTTATTTTTAGATTATTGCGTTGCCTTACGCCAAAGCCTCCATGTTCTCCCTTGAAAACCTTTCTGTTTGCTCTCTATATTTCTGCATTATTTGCCTGTGCCCTCTGCTTTTCAATATGTCTTTTTTCCTCCCCCTTTTTATTTCATTTTCTCCCACCCTCTCCCACCCTCTTTTCTTCTATTTTAGCCTTACCGCAGAAAAGAACTTCTCCCCTCTCCTGTTCATGATAAATCAGGGGTGTGAACGGCGGCACTCAGTCGGAGGCATCAGTCGTGAGGCTGATGAGATAAGCGGCGCTCATCTCGCGGCCCTGTATGGAGATTTATTGGGCTGGGATAAGCAACAAGCTAGCCATCACTCTCAGCCAAATAGACTCCCCGCCTGCATGTGTTTATTCTTATTGCACTGCCACGACCACTGCCACTGTCAGGGGTGGAGTAGCCCCCGGAGGCCTGCTCCACGGTAGAGAAAGCCTAGCCCTGCTCTGTGGATCATTACCTTCTATTAGATCAAGAAAACAAGGCTCCACAGTGGGGCTTTGAGTGACACTGATGGCCCAATTTTTCTTTATCTCTAAGGACCACATAGGCATATATGAAATAAGGTTATAGGAAAGATTGGCTCATCACATCCGAGTGGCGACAGTGTTGTCCGCCTGTTTTCAAATTGTCAAGCTCTTCTTTTGGCACATAGAGAAAATTTTCTGGTTATTCACCAACCTGCCTCAGATAAACATGACCTGTAATTTTGTGGTGTGGTCAGGTGTCCAGGGGCATTCATGGGGAGGTAAAGTTCGACTGAGTGTACACGTTGACAAGTGAAGCTTAAAAAAGAACCCCCAAAAACTTACTGACACCAACTAACATGCAATGGAAATGTTTCTAACTAGTCGTCATTCTGCAGTTGTCACAGATATTTATCAACACCAGCTCAGATCTGTATTGATGGGAACACAACAACCAGTTGGATGCTTTAGTTTTAAGTGTAGGTCCTGCAAGAATGGGTAAAGCCCACTCATTCCCTACAAAAAATTAGCAGTGCCTTCTTTCTCCTTGTTGTTACTGGCTTGTCCCGTAGGAGTTAGTATATACTGGACAGGTTTTCTATTAACTGTACTTCTTAGAGCAAAGAGTATACATGCTACTGGTGTTTCAAAGGCTGTTTAAGTACATTACCTACGTACAAAACTTAAAAATAGAAGAGATAAAGTGGCTTTCCTTGTTCTAATGAAAGATTGAATAATAACCACAAAGATAGCTCTACAATGATTTTAAACACTGATTTGATTTGGTTTAAGGAGTAGAGGATGTGGCTAATATGGAAATTTCCCTTTTTGAACATGAGTTAATTCATTTAAGGACATACACAAACAAATATTGTGTGAACAAGCTCTAGTGAATAGAATAGAATAGATTTAACCTGCATTTCTGATTACTCAATCTGTGGTATCAGCTGTTCTCCCTGCCGATATGGCCAGTGCTAGCGCTTTTAAAAGAAACATTTTAAAGTCCTCAAATGAGAACATTTATTTATTCTTCTTCCTTTAATTTTGCTTTTGTTTGTTGCCAAGGTTTTGTTTATGATGTCTTCATAGGTTTTAGCCAGCATTACACCTTGTGATTTGTTTATTAGTCTTGTGTAATGTAGTCTGAACAGCCACCATCTGATGACATTATGCAGCGCAGTTAATTTGCTGCAAACAATCTCATGGAGACAAAGCTAATTTTCTGTTTATTTTTATTGATATTTCAAAATCTCACTTTGTATTTACTTGACAATTGTATTAAAACTGTTACCCCCATGTTTTAGTTATGGAAAGTTGAACAATCATTTTAGTGATCTGCTTCTCAGAGCACGGTGTTGATGTTGCAAATGGTAAAGAAATATAAAACATCATAGGTGGCTTTCTAAATACAGTTGTTTAGGCTGTTGATTTTCCATTTTTACAATTACTTTTGGAATTCAAGAAAACATGTTTTTGGCTTTTTGGGCTCTTTGCCTACCTGACAGACAGCACTCTTAGTTATTTGTATGGGAAGTGATGCAGAAGCTTGTTCACAACAGTTTATTCGTAAGTACGGTCTACATAATGATTACAAATAATGCCAATGAGTTCATCAGAGCTCTTAAAAACTCACACATTAGTAATAAAAACAGTTAGTTTTGATAATAGGATTTTAGATTGTAACTTCCATTTTTCAAAAAATGTTGAAAGTAGGATTTTTTTTAAAGCAACAGACCATTATGTCATTATAGGCCTTGTGCAGTAACAGTGGCCCTTCCTCAGCTAAAGTTACATGCTCTCACTTTAGTCCAGCTGCTGATGACAGCATTAATTTCAGGAGACCAGAAGTCTAACACATTCAGAGCTGCCCAGCTGGTGTCAGAGACCACAGGGCAGGATGTGCACATCAAGCATCCACACCTCTCTCTGTTCGGCCCTAGATGCCACAAAAACATACACTCCACTCACCCAACAAGATCTCCGCAAATTGCTTTTACCCTCCTCACCCCGAGAGTGTACACGTGGACACACACATACTCACACAAACTTAGGCCTGTGCACGCTAGTGAGGGTTAGTTTTTCAGCACTCAGGTTATATTTAATCATGGCTGGCGGATGAGGAGGCTTTTCTCTTTATGAAAGGTATTAGAGCAGCGCTGTGTTTTCACTCAGCTTTACACTCTGCCCCCATGCTTTTCCTCTCCTGACCTCTGTTACCGTGTGCCAGGGAAGAATTTGATAAAGTGACACCGTGCTCTCCCACTATCCCTTCCTCTCTTTCCTTGTCTCTCTCTCGCTCAATGCCTCCCACCTCTGTCTCAGATTCTAATAGTGTGTCTGGCTGATCTGGACTGCCTCTCATCTCATCAGTGGGGTCACACCTTTGGGCTGCCCTCACACTCTTTTCACCAGCACTTGCCTTGTCATTTATTTTGCTGCTGAAACAGCCAGTGAACCAGCAGGTCTGATTCAATCTCATACATCCTCTGGCAGATGTAGCGGACAGAGCGCGGTAGTGCTGGCAGCGCTACCAGCCAGGGTTTTACAGCATGAACATCAGACCCCTGTGTATTGCAACTCACTGCTCATGCTTTGCTCTTTCCTAACCAACTTGAACTTTTGATTGTGCCATTTATTTTTAAAATGCCCCTTTGATAGCCAAGGAAATGCACTGTGGTAGAGTTTTCTGGAATTCAACTTTCCATCTGCATCCTTACAGTATGTGACTTACCCCAACCCTAGCTGAGCTGTACTCCTTATACTGAAGGGCCCCATTCTCTTTGATCGAACTAAAGTTACAGAGGGAAGTGAGAGGCATTGGGAAAGCTCCAGCAGGGGGGTTTACATGTTCTTTCAACGCTTTGAGAAGGAGTGGATGCTCTTCATTCTGCTTCATGTTGCACCCAGGGACTCTCCCCACTTCACTAGCATGCATCAGCAGACACTTGGTCATTAGGTAGATTGACAGTGATTGTCTTGCCTGCAGAGCTGAGGCAGCCTTTGCTCGGTTCAGATGCCTGCTTTGAAATGCACACATATAGATTTTGTGTGGGTGAACAGAATTAACAGAAAATGTTACAAGCGAAGGTAATCGATAATGTGTGAAAGATGCGATGGACAGTGTGGAAATCACATTTTGGACAGGTTGCTACTCCATCATCGATTGTATGTAGCTTTAAGCAACTACTTGTCTTTTTTTTTCTTTTTCTTTTTTATCGTAAAGGCTGATGGTCAGTGCATCTGTGGTGGTCATACCTGAAAAGTCAAGGTGAAACAGGTGTGATGTCAAGCCCAAAATGAGGAATCCTCAAAGTGTAATTTGGATGTTTTGATCAAAATACTTCAGCACCATGTGTCCCTCCAGTGAGATGCTGCTACTGATGTTTGGTAGTTGTTGTCCCTTGACTCGTGAGAAGGCACTGATTAATTAAGACTATGTAATGTTTGGAAAATGAGTATTACTATTGAATATTGCAATGATAATAAGACTTTTGATATTTAAACAAATACTTCAGGATCTGCTACGGATCCAAGCTGCATTAGCAACAACTGTATAGCACTTCTGCACCTGTGCATGCAGGTTAATTGTATAAAATCCTCTAAGTGGGATACAGTGGGAATTCTTTCCATCTTATTTCAAGTCAGAATGTCCTTCTGATATTTATAACGCACATGTTGATACTGCAGTAACTATACATTTGCAATATATTGTGCGGCTCTAGATTAAATGCCTATAACATCTGTGATTGACCTGGATATAACTCATGTCACATCTACCTACCCTCTCTCTGGATCTGGGAGTCTCTGTGTGCACAGTCAGTCATAACAAGAATCTTTAAGAGGTTGAGGCTGTCCTCTATTATTCATCAGTGGTAATGATGGAGAGGAGCTGGCAGGATCGGTGGACTTATTGATCCCATCCTCTGGTTTCGTGCCTCACCCCCTGTGGGGGAGGAGAAAAGGAAGCTGGCTCAACCCAGATTTAGACATCCTCTCTGGAATGTAGAGGACATGTCCCATCCCACGTTTGTCATATAAAGCCCAAAATGTTGTAATTTGGCGTGGCTCAAAGTTATGTTAATTTTGGCTGGAGAACACTCTTGTGCATTGTTTGCAGAACGACAAAAAGCTTTGTCATGTCATCAAACATTCGAAATGATCTACTCTTTGTTGTTTAGGGTTAATTTGTTGTTTGGCTCACTAAACATTCTGCAGGTTAAAGTGCACATCACCACAGATAACTGTCATTCAGAGATAACGGTTTTTAACTTTAGAAGGTGAAATGGACTGCCATACATGTGTTGTTTAATGCTAAATTTCACAGTATTTTCCTTTTTTATGATGTGAAGTTGCATGTGTAAAAGGCTGAATTTTAATAAAAGACGAGTTAAGACTTTTTGTGCTGTAGCCCTCATCTGGCCTGCTGACCATAGAGTATACTGGTGGCTTGCAAAGGCCTCCGTTTCACATTCTGTGCCTATGTAATCCCTCACTCTGCACATTTTACTGCCTTGGTGCACAAATGCAAGCAGACTAAATTAGACCGGCCCCCTTTTAATACCGCAGAGAGGGGAGAAGCAGCCATTATGAATTATCCTTAATTACAGCCATTTCCTAAACTAATAAAGCTGCAAAATCTTTACTGCAAAGGTTAGTTTACTCGGCATGCATAAAAACCTCTGCATGTGTGCAGGACCACGTCTATGTGTGTGTGTGTGTGTGTGTGGATGTGTACATGCACGTGTGAGTGTACAAGCTCATGCATTCAAGCGTACATGCTGGTGATTGGTGTGTGTCAGGTATGTGTGTGTGTGTGTGTGTGTGTGTGTGTGTGTGTGTGTGTGTGTGTGTGTGTGTGTGTGTGTGTGTGTGT
>JBBBVU010000001.1:28545339-28573859 GCA_037177055.1 Atherinosoma microstoma | reverse complement strand
CCCCCCCCCCCCCCCCCCCCCCCCCCCCCCCCCCCCCCCCCCCCCCCCCCCCCCCCCACTTGGGGATTCAAGTGTGTTTATGCGGGAGGGGCTAAGCCCTGGCAGGAGCTGTGGGTGTGGGCCTTGGGTTGCCCTGCCGCATCTCGCCCCCCTCCAGTAGGATAGTGGAGACTGCCCTTCTGGGCCTGGGGCGGCTCCCTGGGTGCGGTCGCTGGGTGACTGGGTCATTGGGGTGGCTGCTCCGAGCCTGCCTGGCTCTTTGGGGGCCCCAGGAAATGGGGGAGCCTTCTGCCGCCAGCAGCTCACCTTCTGGGGGGAGGTCTACTTCCCTCTGGACCTACATCTCCTGACCCCTCCTCCACTACACACAAAGGTAGGGTTGTAGGAGCCGTGCACGTTGTGCTGGGTGAGGCGGGGGGGCATCATAGTGGCCCTGCTTGTTGCACCAGGCGACAGCGTCCTGGTGTCCTTTAGCGCCCCTGTTTCCGTGGGTGACCCCGGGGCGGGGTGAGGGCGGAGGGGCTGGTCACTTGGCATGCCTGTGCGGGCTGCCCTGGGGAGGGGGGTCTCTGGATGCTGGCTCTGGGGGGGTTGCTACTGTGGGGGGTGGGGGGTGGCGTTGGTTGCCAGGCTCAGGGATTTTTCACTTACTGGCCTGGGGTTGGCCCCCAGGGGGCATGATAGTTGAAGGTATCTGGGAGCTAATGTGTGGGTGTTGATATCGGTAAAAGGTGAGAGAGTGGAGGGGTGGGGAGGGGAGGTGTGAGTGAATGGGTGAATCTGGCTGTGGGTGAAAGGGGAGAGACAGGTGGAGAGGTGCTGGACTGGAGAGGTGTGGAGGAGGAAGGTGGTTGGTTGGAAGTTAGTAGGGTGGGTGATGGGAGGACAGGGGTGTGAGATTGTGAGTGTGTGTAGAGGAATAGGGAGAATGTGTGTGGGTGGAGGTACATGTGAGGAGGATGTGGGGGAAGGCGGGGGAGGAAGGGAAGAAATATGTGGATAGGTGGTGGGAGGGCAGGAGTGCGTGTGTGGGTGGGCAAGTATATGCGATGAGAAGGTGTGGGGGTGTGGGAGGGGGAGGGTGTGTGTGTGTGGATGGGTGGTTGGTGGGAGGATATAAGTGTGTGTGGGGGGGATATGGGTTGAAAAAGTGTTTTGGGGCAGGGGGAGGAGAGTGTGTTTGTATGTGGGTGGATGAGTGGTAGGATACCACTACCTGTGATATTGTTTCACGTCAACCGTTGGATCTTAAATCGAATTGAATCGAAATCAGATCGTGACTGAATTTGAAATATCGGCAAACATCATATTGCTATCCATTAAATCTGTATAATATCGTATCATGATCAAATTGGTGATTTACACCCCTAGTAGAGGAAACATGCATTCAATGCAGAGATGTCCAAAACGTTATTAAACACTGCAACAGGCCATCTTCCAGTTAGAGCTCCAGCTGAATACCTCAGCATCTTGTCAAGGATTCTTCTGCTTCTGTTAAAATTGTGTCCTTGGCAGCGTAGTTTGTCCATATGTCTATCTGCCTGCCTGTCAATCTGTCTGTCTGTTAGAAACATATCTCAAAAAGTTAAGGATGGATTTTGATGAAATTTTCAGGAAATGTCAGAAATGAAAAAAAGGAACAAGTGATTGCATTTTGGGGGTGATCCGGATCACCATCTGGATCCACAAATTTTTGAAAGGATTCTTTACTATGGTGAGATGGGGATCATTTTGCCATTTGAGCTTCTAACTCAACAGATAATGCCCAAAATCATTGGCAAAAAAAACAAAAAAAAAAAAAACGATCATGTTGATATTCTGGATTTGATGATCCAGAAGGTTCAAAATTTATGGGGTACTGGGTGGGCTGTTGGACCGTTTGGGTTGTTTTTTTCCTCAGGTGACTGACCCTATGACTTGGCAGAGGTCTGCGCTCTCTGAGTGCTTCTAGTTTATTTTAAACTTTCATTTAAATCTTGTTGCATTACATTTGAATTCATCAACCTTTAGAAAATTTAAATTGAATGTCAATGACAAAAAACGACAAAGTGTGGAAGCTTGCCATGTTCTCAAATTACATTCTTCCATTTTCTTACTTGCTATTTTGAGTGCATGAATATAGCTAAACAAGACAATCTCATAGCAAAATAGGTACAGAACAAAAATATTTGTACTCATACTAAGGTACAAGAACCCTGCTCTTTTTTGTAGCATATTGCTTCCCTTTCACAGTGATATACTTTAGTGGGAGGTTTATTTTGAATCTGCAACATGTTTCTGTCTTTCAGATGGGTGGGATTCACCACCTGGAAAGCAAGGCTGTGTCTCTTTTACGAATCCCTACTGACTACAGAGTGAGTGTCATGTAGATGACCATGAATTGTATAGTACTTGCATTGTGGGATGCTTTGGGTGTGTCAGGATCTGCAAGTTTCTGTTAGATTCAGTTCTTGTAAGATTTCTGTGCTTTATTATTTCCTCAGTCTGTTCTTTGGTTTTCAGTTAAAGCAGCCTTTAAGTGCAGGCTGAGTTTTCTGTGCATAGCCTTACTTCCTGTTTCATTTTGTATAATTTATTCTCTTATGTATTCTGTTACTCCCAGCTCCTCTGATACCCCGGGTTCCCAGACGCTGATTGCCACACCTAAGGCCTGTACTACGAAGCAGGATTAACAAACCCTGGATATCTTTCTGTTACCTGGGTTGACTTACCCAGATCCGAATAAGCGTACTAAGAAGCTGGATATCAATTCGGGTAATTCAACCTAGGATTTCCAGATCACCGCCTGGATCCAAGAATTTTTTTTAAGGATTCTTTACAATGGAGAGATAGGGATAATTTTGCCGTTAGAGCTTCTAACTCAAAAACAATCTCCACAATCACTGGCAATAAAAAAACATAATTAAAAAGGCTTGGTGGAGGTCTCTATGCTTCTAGTTTCCAATGAGTTCTTTAGAGGCTCAGCAGCCCCGTGTTTGTGTTGGAATATGAATTCTGTGACGGCACGAATAGTTGTGTGTTCCATAAATTCATGGTTCTGTAGTCATATTCCATGCATTATTATTAACTTTGTTATTTCAGATGCAACAGTAGAGCTAAATGGACTTGGTAACAAATCAAGAACAAGTACAAAAACAAACTTTCTTCATCTGTCCCTAAAAACTCTTTCGCCCCCTCTCGTGCGCCCCTCTCATGATCTGCACAATGTCGACAGAATCTTCGAAAAATGGGCAGGCCATTTTCCAAGACAGCTGATTGATCAGGAGGTGGTGCTTTTATACTCGTTGATCTCTTATCCAGAAAATAACCTGCTCCTGAAGAGGTTAGCTATTCATTGTATGTTACCACGGTGATACATCCAGTAAGCAGTTAATCAGCATCGTAGTACCGAAAACCCCGGGTTAATGCTGAAGTTACCTCGATAAGAGAAAATCCAGCTACGAAGTATATGCCTCTGCTCCTTGTTTTGTCATTATAGCCTCAGAATATAATCTAACTGTTTTTCTTTGTTGTCTGCATGATCATTGTTTTCAGCTAATGTTGGTTTTGTTGTCTTCAGTCTTGCCTGAGCTCTCTCACAGTCAATTTCGTGTTACTCCTTGTTTTGTTTGTTGTTGGTTTTGAGTTTAGTTCTCTGTTTACCCTGCATTGGCAGCACTTTTTGTTAGTTTTATAATACTCTTCATTTTGTTCACCCATCTGCCTTTCGCCTCACTGCCCTGTGTTTGAGTACTGACTCGCTTCCATCTATGGACTATTGATAGTGTACACTATATAGTGTAAATAGTCTATAGCTCACTATACATTCAGACATTGCTATGAAATGGTGCTTGTTAAGCAGATTTCAGCACTAGAAAAAGGAGCTTTCGAACATATCACAATCATTGTAAGGAGGTTGATTTTTATAGAAGGCTACGATGTCTTTCAAAGTCTAATCTAGGAGTTTTGAATTCTTATCCTATTGATGGGCCAAGTTGTTCATTCAGCAGTGCCAAGCCAGATTGATTAGGCCAGCTGCAAGGAATTTCAAATCAACCTCTTCTTATGTATTAATGTGCTGATGTTCTGGATATACTTATGCTGACCACACCAGCAATGCAGGATGTCAGCCTGAATATCTTCTATAGACTTGATTTATCAAAGGTTTGCCATCTTCAAACAGGCGCAAACTAGATAGCGCCAGCAAAACTGTTACAATAGCGCCACAATGCATTTTGTGCTTTTGTCTTGAATGAATATGTCATCTGGACGTTTCTGCCAGAAGGCGTAAAATACTGGGAGGAGTGGATGCAAATTATCAGCTTTGCACACGCAACGTGATTTACTCAACATGGAACTGATTGCGCTGGCTGTTTTTGCGCCTATATGTAGCGCTTCTGAAAGGCAGGCGTTAACTGGCTCAGATGCGCACAGGCGGCTGCAGCTGGATGAGAGGCAATGATCAAATGCTGCAAGATTGCAGAGGAGCATCAGTCTGTTTCAGAATCATTTCTCATGGCTGGTCAGAGGCAATGACTGAACTTCTGGAACAAAATCATTACAAACGGATATATTGAATGTTAAATCACAACTATTTGCCTCTTCTTCTAATATTTCGATCTCCATTTATTTTCCATTTGCGCCTTTTTTGCTCTCCTACACAGCGAATCATTTGCAAACGCTAAATCCTCATTTAAATGAGGCTGTTTGTGCCCATTATCAATTGCGCAATCGATCTTAGTAGATCACCCGCAAATCATGGAAACACAACAGCTGCAAAATATCAGCTGGGCAATTTATTTAGCGCTTGCTATTTGGAATCTTAGTAACTCAGGGCCTTTGAGTTTCACCATGCAGAGAAATAACCCACAGTAACAATGAAACAATGGAGCTCTTGTTAACAAAATGTCAGGAGACTGTAATTTTTTCTCCACATACAAAAAACAAAGTAAGAGAAAAGTTTGTTTTTGGATATAAATCAACAGATTATGTTTTGAGACAGTTTAAAGAACTGTTTTAAGACTGGGTTGGTTTAAAGTTTCCAATGCGGTACTGTTGGGTTAGCAGCTAGCATCTACTATTTTGTTAGATGCGGCTGGCTAGCAAGTTAACTGTAGTGATTTTTGTTTCTTTTATTGTTTCTTTTTTTTTATAGCAAACACTGATATTAATTGTGTTGTCTGCCTGCTTGATATTTAATTTGTTCCCTTCCTTAAACCAGATTTTCTTTAGGGACACATGCCCAACTCATCTGATCACACATGAACCTCTGCATTATCAACCAACAAACAGTCTGTTGTCAGGATACAGGTTGGGATGGTGGATGATTTTATGGTATCTGAATTCAGCTGTTAGACCAGTGTGACTCCAGTAGGGACATTTTTAAAATAATACCAAAACTAAGATGTAATAGTACTCTTACTCCTGAGCTTTTATAATAAACATTACACAAAGAGTAAGAAAACTTTCAAATGCTTCCACATTTGTAAGGAAAATGCATTTGTGGAATGAGCAGCAGAGTTGAGAATGTGGATTGCGACCATGAAAAACTGGCCAAATCTTCTCTTCCAATGTTTTTCTGCAATTGAATCTGTTTGGTGTAATTTGTGAATAATTGAAGTCTGAAGAAACAATACACATTGGCAATTTAACAATGGGCCACTGTTAATAAACAGCGGCAGAACCCACATACTCAACTATGCAGCTCATCTCTCAAATGCAATTTCCATACAAATGTGACTCCATTTATAATGGAAATAAACCGGCTTTCAACGGTATAAGAGTTATTGCCAAGAAATATTGTTTCAATGAAGAAATAATCCACCAAACACAATTTTCCTTACTTTTTGTGCTAACTTGATTATTTCCAGCTATTATTATTATTATTATTATTATTATTATTATTATTATTATTATTATTATTATTATTATTATTATTATTATTTGTCATGGTTTTGGAACTCCTGTTTTATCTTTGGGCCAATTTTTCCCAGTCACTGGTGAGTGTATCACATTTGAACCCAGACCTAACCAGAAGACAGTGGCGTAAGATAATGTCATATTATTTGTATGAACAACTAGATTACAGCTTAAGCTAAACGTTAGCATAATCATTTGCAACTTCAGTTCTGCTTTAGCCTCTTAATCTGGGTTGTGGTTAATCTGCTCCAAAACAGTTTGCAAAGTGATGCAACTCCTCAAACTACTTCTTAATGGTTTTTTCTTTTTCCTTTTTTTTAATTGAAGAAACAAAAGAGCTCTTTGTAGTTTTGTGGGAAGACATGTGGAACATGTCATGTATTTCGTGTCAGGATGTGTGCGCATTGCTTCCGCAGCCACCCCCTCTCCAATTCATGAATTACTTAAGAGTGCAGTTTGGGCAGGTTGGAGCAAAGGAACCACATAGATAGGAGGGACCGTGGGAGTATTGCTGTACAGCACAGCACAGTGATGATGCTAGTCTCCATAGGCCTCACTAGAGGCTATATGCCTTGCCAAGATCCTGTTTACAGTCAGCCAAAGAAGCTGCCAGCCACCCATTTCCATAACGCTGCCTGGGGTCCTTTGCGGAAACTAATTTCTCTGTGCCGGAGATGCACCATAATGCTGCCTGCTCTGTACCTCTCACTTTGCATTCTGTATCTTGTATATTTCGCTTTGCCATCTGCTTTACTCCCATGTTTTCTCTCTAACACTCCTTATTTGCTGTCTCTTTTTGCTCAAACTCCATTAAAGTAATCTTTTCGTATTTTTCCTGCAGTGTTAACAAGTTTTAATCAAATCAAGTCATTGCTTTCAATGTACATACATGACCAATAGGTCAATTCTTATCAGATGTATTTTACATAAATGAAATATGTGCAAATAATCAATATGTCTTACGTTACTATTTTACATCCGTGGCACAGTTTTCACGGTGCCATCTTTTATATAAGTGTATGTCAGTCGGCCATGTCCACTCCGCAAAGTATTTGCAGTCATGTTTCTACACTCAGACACATCTCTGCGTGAGCCTGCCATCTTCAGCTTTTCCCCTTGTTCTTTTCTGTCATATGTTTGTGCAGATTTTTTTTCAGCCTCAGCCACTTGTGTAGTTGCCATGTTCTTGTGCCTGTACATCAGTGAGCGTCTGCTCTTTCAACAAGGTCCCTATGGCCTCAAATGTCAGACCAAGCAGCTGCCAGACAAGTGCATTGTGCAGCAGGCTTGTGTTTCACCTCCTCCCATCCCTCCACTTCTTGTTCTGTGATGTTAACTGTGATTGAAAGTAAGTAGGCAACAGCAAGTGAAGGAGGGATGAGGAGAAAGGTCGCCTTTTTTTTCCCTTTTTCTTTTTTTTTTATAAGAGTTATATTCTTACTGTTTGGAGAAGTCCTGCTTTTGCTTATGCTCAGCTCTGGACTGTTCTCCAGGGCTTTCTGGTCATGTAGGGAGAGGATATGCTCTGTTGTGCATTATGTGCTACTTTCTTTACTCTCTTGTGTAAAAGACTACTGCAGTGGGAGGCCATTTGTATTTGTCCACATTGTGTCCATCTAGTACCTGGTGTCAGGGGAAAAACTACTGTGTGCACATGCATCTCATGCATCTCAGTATATATGCACATGCACATGTGTGAATTTGTCTAAAGAACGCCCTTATATGCCTTAAGTGACTCTGCACTTGCATTGTAACATTTTAAAGAATGTAGATTCCTTGTTGCTCTTCATTGTACAGATGGTACAACAAGATGTCACCAGATGCCTTTTTTTTCAGAGTATATGTTGGTTTGTTGCATGTGTGTCTTTTTGTGTGAGCATGTAGTCACAGGATGGAAGCACTGAAGCAGAAGAGATGAAGGGTGGAGAGACAGGCAGGTACCCCCCAGGAGGGGCCTGGGGGGCAGCAGGCCAGGGGTAGCCCCTCTAGCTCCCTCCCAGCACACTCTGCTCTGCTTTCAGACGCTACTATTGATTTGTCCAGCAGATAAGACCACAAGTTTGCTTCTCTGCTAAGTACTGCTCTTTTCACCTCTTTTTGCTTATAAACAAAGACTGGACGTTGGTTCCATTAGATGTCTGGTATCATTTCCCTAATGTTATTTCTTGTAGTCATATGACTTTATCAGCTTATATGTTTTCTTCCTGGCTTAAAGCATGTGTGAACCAGCAGGGAGCACTGTAAAATACTTACTTCTCCTCCATTAACGAACCAGCCCAGAATTTTGCATACTTCTCCACTGTCTTCTCCTAAGGCTGCCGGGTGCCATAAAGTTCTTTTGAAGAAAAGGCACTTAAGTTGTCAATCAATCAACCACTTTCATTTCACAATCCTACAAAGATGAAATTCCATGGTAATTCTAGCCTAAAGTAAATTAGTCCAAACAGCAGCTTGAAATTGTGTCTTTACTTTGCTGTATGTGAGCAACATGTGCGGTGAAGTGTAAAGTTTGAACTTGACAGATGTAGTTGGAAGCCAAGGCAACTCTTGATCAGCTTAAGACAGTTCATCTCGTTGTCAAGTTCTTGTGTGATCGGAAGTCGGTCGGCAGTACCTCAGTGCTTGCCGACAGCTCAATGAATCAAGTCTTCAAAAGGCTTCATTGGTGACGCATTACCGTGAGCCAAGCTGTACGGGGGTCTCTGAATTCTGAGCTGTCACAGGTGGCAGATGAGATAAAGCTTGTATACGGCTGTGCTTGTTTCGTAACATAACCTAACTCATGTTGAGAAGAAAATTGGCACCTGCTTGACATCAATTAAAAAGCAGTTTCTGAGATGTGAGGGAGGGTTGCTGTAACACGTCTTGTATTTTTAATTAAAACAACCTCCTCTGAGTCATCATCGGAATTTCATGTGTCCGAAGTTAGAACAGGTGCAAAGGTAAAACAATAAACAATGAAGGAAAGGAACACCACAATGATTTGGGTGTTGTACAACTTCCCACGAAATGTATTTGCAAGCTGGTATGTCCTTACAAGACATTGCAACATGATTTATGTTTGTTAATCAGAAAGCTTCAGTGTCAAACAGGATAATACCAACTTTTCACGCTGTTTTTTTTTTCCTCTTGCTCATAGTTGCATGTCATTTATCAGACAGTGTGCCAGACCTGTTAGCATGTGTTAAACTGGTTCTCTTTCAGTTAAGAAGTGCTGATTATTACAAGCACTCGTGTGAAACCAAACACTTTTCAAACTTAAGGTTACCTGAAAGTCTTTATGGAATCAATATGTTAAAAGATATTCAGAGTTATGAATGGTAATGTTATGTACTCCATGGTCATTTGTGGTTAATGTTAAATCTATCCATGCCATCTTAAATTTTTCGCAACAATATGCAAGGTTTCTTAAGGAGTAACTAATGCTAAACATTTATCAGGCCTGTAGTATTTAAAGGTTTACAAATCTCTAAAATTACCCTAAAACATGTATACATGGCATACTCAAAGTAAACTGAGGCCTTTTGTAGAGCCATATGAAGTAAATAGTGATTTGGGTCTTGTTTGAAACCTAATGCTACAAACCATTTTCCACAAATAGTCAGAATCCCTCAATGTTTCTTGGACTGAATCACAAATGTTTGAACACCATGAAAAATATGTATTTTAAAGTCTATCCAAATGTTTTTTGTTAACAGATGCTTGTAGAGGTCTGTAGTTGTGGTTAGAAATCAAAGCACAGCCTGTTTTTGTAAGTAGTCTTACACAGTCTTAACAGTAGCACAAAAAATAAATGTTTTACACAACCTTTCTGACATTATGTCCGGGCACTCTCCAAAAACTCTCTTTGCTACTGCAGGAAACTCCCATATTTTCATGTAAGGCAAGAACACTGGTTTTATTTTAAAATCAGACATGTTTTTAAGCAAACGAAAATATAAGAATACACGAAAGACTAAGTACAGCTGTTTAATTGGAAATGATGGGACAGCAATTAGTAAAAATATGTTTTAGAAATTCTTCTTTTGGGACAAAGGTTTTCATGAACTGGATTTTTGGGAATTTAATGATAAAAAAGCCTTTGTTTTGAAAATATCAGTCATTTGATTCCCAAGATGCTTCAAAATGAATGCTGTGATTATTCTTTGTATTGTTAATGTTAATAGTACCCAATGTGGTTACCATATCATAAGATACTTTACATCAGTCAAGTCACAAGAATCTTGGTTTTCCAATGACATGTTGCATATGTGACCACTTATACACAGCTCTTGTGTACACTATGAAGTTGTATATAAAACAACTGACAACATGCCTTTGGTTATTTGATGGGTCTTTTTGTCTTTCCATGGCAAGTTGAATCCTAATCATTAGCATTTTTCCCACAACAATCTATAGTGCCCAAAGTTCAAGTGCATTTCTTAAAACAGTGAAATAGTTTTGTATGTCAAAGGTTCAAATTGAAACTGGTTAAAATGCCCAAATGGTGATAAATAAATGTCTAGTTAAGGGATACTGGCAATTACTGTTAAATAATGTGCAACCTTGTGTGAAGTGTTTTTTATTGTGTCGACCTCCTGTGCAGATTGATTGATGGATTAATCTCTGTTAAATTTATGGAGGTGCTGCCAGCTGCATGAATAAATATGGAAGATGTCCTGTACTTGTCCCTGCAAAAAAAGCAAAACAAACTTGAGGTACATCGTAAATGTAACTGCCATGCCATGCCAGGCTCCAAGACACTCACAGCAATAGCTGTTTTGCTAGCTACCAACACCACTTACCTGCAACATGAACGGGGAGGACAGGGACTAATTGCAGGGACAAATGTTCCCGACTGTGGGGTTTGCAATTGTTTGGGCCGGGTCCAGGCCCTGTTTATCTCAACCTCTGTTGGCAGTCATACACACACCACACACGCTATGCTCTGATTTAACCAGAGGCAAAGCCCCCACAAGCCCCCACTTTCTCTCATCAAAGATTCATAAAGGCAAGGTTCTCAATGATTTTCTGTCTCTTCCCGTATTCACAGCTTGTTGTCCTCACCCTCCCTGTCTCCTGCCAGTCAGACAGCGGAAGTCAAGCGGAATTACGGCTGAAGTGGCCGCTGGCTCCCAGTGTGTGTGTTTTACTGTGTGTGTGTGTATGTAGGTGTCTGTATATTTGTGCTGTGTGTGCTTGCACCGGTAGGCATTAGGTGGGGACACAGGGGTAGCACATGAGCAGCAGGGCAGAGGGGCAAATGGACAGTGACATGTTGATGTTGTTCTAAAAATGTTAGAATCCCCCATGTGGGGAAAGGAGTCAGACTCCACCTCCTCCTCTCATTGCCTCATGCACTCCTTCCTCTGTTCTTTGTCTTCCTCCTCAACCCCTGAGCCCTTTGCATAGTGGCAGCTTCCACACTGGATCTGAAACTAGCTCAATCAGTGCCCCAGTTACCAGGCCCAGGGCACGCCATCTGTAGCCCTCGGAGTCCTTCCGTGTGTGTGCACGAGTATGACTGTGTCACTGTCTGTTTATCACCTTATTTATATGTGTGTCCATTTGCATGCAAGTTTATGTGTATGTGTACGTCTGTGAACCCAAACCACCATGCCTCAGCCTGTTAGTCTTGCTACTTACCAGGCTTAGCCAGATGAGGGCCACTCAGCCCGGATCTAATTCCTTCGGCTCTGGCAGCACTTCACTCCTGGCTCTCTTTGCCTCTCAAGTGTGCATCTGTGACCTTGGCTGACATCGGAGGGGGTTAAACTGTGGACTTGGAGATGCAACCACAGTGATTGAGTTGTAAGCTAGTTTTTGGATCAGAGCTTCCACACAGCCATCTGGGTTTTATGTGGGGCTCAGAAAGAGGTTATCCTTCCCTTACTCCCCACAGCTGACCCTGGATCAGCCGTAAAGGCAGAGAATTTAGTGAGAAGCATCCTGGCTGTGAAAGGTAGGGCAGAGAAGGATTGTTTGTGGAGTGGAAAATCATTTAGAGAGGAAACTAATAAGGAGTTGATCTTTGTTGCCACTTCACTTGTAATCCCTATTTTATTATGCTGAGCTCCGCTTGTTGCTTTTTGTCTTATTGTTGGCTTTGTGGCAAACAAGTTAAACCTGCGTAACCAACTTTGACTTTTTACTTTACTTGACTCAACAAACACACCTCTTTACTCACATCAGAGTCTTTATGACAAAGTGTCAGGGTTAATAAATCATAGCTTTGTAATGCAGACATTACAATTATTTCATGAAGTGATGATACAGCACACCCTAATCAAAATATTATTAAATACATGTTCACCTCAAAGAGCTTCTTTTTCAACTCCTAGGACATCTTTCAATGACTGATTTGCACTGACACTTATAACTCATCTACATAGACATGTTCTTACATACTCAGTCATTATGCTGCATTCCCCGGCTTGCTATGTTAGCCCTTTGCATCCTGTTTGGTGTAGAGCCCCAGGGCCTAGCCTGGCTGCTCTTCCAAACAAATTGCTGGCTGTTCACAACACTTTAAATGCTGAGGCCCCTTAATTACACTATTTACTTAATAGGGTGAAACAAAACTCGTGTTCACGCAGCAGGAGCACCAGGTGATGCAGAAGTTCAAACACCTGGCAGAAAGCAGTCATCTGGCAGGGACGCAAAGCTTACACATGTGTACGCTCGATTGCACACACACTTACACACACACTCACATACTGTGATACATATACTATAGACTTCTTTCACACTTGACCGAGTTTGGGACTTTTGTTGGTTTACGGAGGTAGAAAAAGTATTTGAGACAGCTCGGCCTGTACTGTAAACAGAGAGAGAGTAATTGTAATTTTCACTGTTGACTTATTGCAGATGCCCATGTGAGCATGTGAACATCTTCTTCCCACCGTGTGCCACTATTTTGTTTGTCCAAAAAGCCAAAAGAACAACCTACCTAAAAAGAATCATAGCAATCCCCCAGCTGGATCATTATATTACTATCTGATAAGTGTGTTACATTTACCTTAGTATACATACCAAGGGCTCAGCTTTTGCGTGTCATTTTACAAGAATGTTTTGTTGATTGTATTGTAACCACCGCCTAGACCTGTCCAATTTATGAGGTGTACGATTTATGACTGTTTCATTGGGGTGTGTTTACTGTCAGTGGTTTGCAGAGCCTGTTTATGTGATGTCATCATGACAAGAGTTGTCAACAATGAGATAACGTTTTGTATGCAGTTTAAATTAGATGTCATATTTATTCAAATATGTTTCCTGCTCTTGATGCATCACCCTTTGTTCCCATGCTTTGTTCAACGGGAAAAGCAAATTCACATTCTCATGTCTTGTCCAGCAGTTTAATACAAACATTTCTGAAACCAGATATCTGTTGTGCAACAGTTTGAAGCTTTTATCTCACAGTTTT
Organism: Atherinosoma microstoma; assembly: GCA_037177055.1. Taxonomy (NCBI): domain Eukaryota; kingdom Metazoa; phylum Chordata; class Actinopteri; order Atheriniformes; family Atherinidae; genus Atherinosoma; species Atherinosoma microstoma. The sequence continues at coordinate 28,560,559 of JBBBVU010000001.1, read as the reverse complement.
GCCTCACAGAAAGGCTTTAGAACGTAACACCGCATCCCCTGGAGCGAGAAGGATGACTTGTAACTAGGCCGTTTAAGTTACAATAGACTGTAATTAGCTGGGCCAGTTTGACCCCGCCATTGTCACTCGAAGACAGGTGGGAATTGTGCCTACTTGGATCGACCTTATCATGTGACTGCGGTCAGGTGTTGTCCAATGGGTTTGGCTGTATTGCTGTTGAGGCAAGTCTCATCCATCACCAGCTTTATTGCACCATTCAGATGATGCCCACAGGGCAATAACGCTTGGCCAGGAGGGAAGGAGCATGTGAGGCAAGGGAGGGTTAAAAATGATCGTTTTACAAGATCGCTCCCACAACAAGTTTTCACAGCAACGGCATGCCATTGCCATGGAAAACTAAGAGTTAGTGCTCCCAGTGCCACATTAACCATCTTTCTGATTCCCTAACAGCAGATTTACAGCCTTCCAATGCCGAGCTGTGAAAAAGTGTAATCACTCGCAGGCTCGTAACCTTTTTACCCTTACCATCAAGTCCTCTTATTGCTCCATTTTCTCTCCTGGGCTTTATAAATAAACAGCGTCATCAGGAAAAAACCTCAATGTCTCTTCAGAACTGACTCTAATTAGTTTTGCCTGTATACATACAAATGTTTCACTGTGGTATTTTGCCACATGCAGCTTGTTTGGGATGCTGAGATGAGCCATGGTCTTTTCCTTAGAGTGTTACTGAAGAGGCTCAGAGTAAACTTTTCATGTGATTGTTTGCTTTATTCTATTTATCTGTTGCCTTAAGTTCCTGGCATCTGTCCAAAAATCCCACACCCTGGCACAGGTGGTTAGCAGTCCAAAAACTACAACCCTTCCTTCCTCCCAGTCTGTCCAGAGCTCACACATAAACGTGTTCTTACTGAACGCACATACACACACACACAGGGTCTTTCTCTGACACAGACACACAAACACACACAGACCCAGAGCCTTAGGGGTGATCTGTCTCTCCACCCCTTGTCGGAAGAGTAAACGGCCAGGAGGACCCTATCTATTTGTCCTTTTTTCCTGCCTCTTTTCTTTTCTTTTTTCTATTTTGATTGGATTTGAACACTAGTTGTCTGCTCGTAAATTTTGCGCCTGTGTTGACATTAGGCCACATTCCATCCCACAGCCTGAGGTGGAGAAGGAGCAGGCCAGGGTGTTCGGTAATTTGTTACGCTGTTAAGCACCTAATGGACGTCCACCTGGTTTTTGAGAGCAGTAGCGGTAGTTCAGGGGCTTGCCTGCTTTGCACTTCCAGACTGCAATAGTGTTTTATTGCCTTCAATTATGAAGGCTGTTTAGAGGCTACCTGGCTTTGTGTGTGTTTTTCTGTTACATGTGGTTCACACTGCTCCAGACAGGGCAGCCAGCCAGGCCACATCAAACACCGTGGGTGTGAAGCAAGCAGAGACCGTGCAGGTACAAAACTTTCCTGTCCCTGCCATGGACTCCCTCTTACACCACTTACAGCACATAGACCCAATGCAAAGTCATGATTGTGTGCTTCCAACTAGCTGAAAATGCCTATAATGAGCCTTATTTGTTTCATGTGGTTTAATAAGTAGCACAGACTGCAGCTGGTAAAAGAGGAGACCTCACAGAGTTTGAAGAAGGGGCTGCCCCACCCAAAGATACTCATACTCCCCAGCAGAATCATTGTTCCCAGCAGCAGTAAAGCCATAGTGGCACGTGTGTGAACGAATGGGGGTTCTGAAAACACCAAGCACTTGCTAATGCATTTTTGCGTGGTTTCCAGAAGCATTAATTAAAGGGGAAAAGAGTGCATCAGATGTTAGTTTTATTAGTCCAGGCTCCTTACAGGGAATCAAAATGAAAGGAACATATGTCATGCATTTGATGATGCCCCCTCCCTCTCTGGTTCTTTCTCTCCACAGTTGCCCACCTCACATACTTACAAAGTGTACAGTCAGCAGCTGTCTGCAGACACAATAGCATTTGATTGATCCTGAGGAAACGGTTAAGACGCGACCCTGCCCACGCTCTCTTTCTGGCTGGCTGGCTGGTTCGCATTCTTCACCACTTTAGATTTAACGGTGAATGTGGCAATGATTGGTATAATAGGAGTTGGGGATGGTGGTTTTGGATCTGAGGCACTGTTTTGGCTCTAATGAGGGCAGCCCTCAGAGTTCAGAGGACAATTGAGGTCTTGGGTGGTGTAGGGTGAGATTCAAAGATTGACACTTCACAGGTGGAGCCCGCTGAATGTTTTCCCTAATATCTTACAGAAATATAAGTATGTAGATAAATGTGATCTGTCTGTCTCTCCTCCACTCATTATACAGCATAACTGCATGACATACAAAGACCGATGTGCTAAATCACTCATTTCTTACACAATATTGCACAAACAGAGAAAGTACATGGATAATATACTTCTTTCATTCTTCTCTTTCCTCGGGACATGATTGCATGCCTTACCTTCAGGGGCAAGCAGATTTATGAGACACATGCCTGTTTTTTCATGACTTGTTTGATTGCATTCTCAGCTATTGGGCACTTAGGCTGCCAAAACCATAAAAGTTCACACCTGCACAGGATTGCTAGAGAGTCAGATGAAACACAGGCAGAGCACGAGGAAGCAGGTGATCTGAGGTATTTGAGTTCCCTTGATCAACACAAACATATAACACAGCTCAAAATTGACATGGCTGATTGATTGATGTTCATTGTACCTTTAAACAGCTTTATCTTTTGATGTGGTTTGGATCATGTTCAGGGCATAGCACCTCCTTTTGAGGGGATTTTTTGTGTGTTTTAATCATCCTTATATTATTCTTGGATTGTGTTTCATATTGGGATATGCAACAGCTAGCAACACAAAAAAAATCTGACTTTTTCTTTGTTTTTTACTTTGATACTTCGTTTGTTTTGTTTTTTTCAATTTGCTGCACTGGACTTAAAATTAGTTTTAATTCAGGTATAATTGGGAGTTCCAAACATACATATATCTTTTGCATAACTTTCACATCAAACAACTCGTAAAGATATTTATCCTGTCCAAAGATGATGCTGTGAGCCAGACAGCCCACGCACACCAGTCCCTTGTGATTACAAATGACCTCCTGTAGCAATAATGCAATAAGTGTTGTCTCCTATCTACATTCTCTGGGTTCTTTTTCACTTGGCCTGACACAATTGTGCATTTATCAGTGTAATTGCATGAGTCGGAAGCACTGATGTTGTCTATTAGGTGGATTTCCATCCTGTTAAGAGCAGAGGGCCTTTTAATGTATGGCCCTGCTTGAGTGTACTGCTACACAATTACACACCAACCAGAGATTGAGTGGACTGATGATGCTGATGAGTGGGGTGGGTAGTGGGACTGTAGTGATGATATTGGACCACCCTGCACTCTTCTAACAAGCCTTTCAGAGAGAGTTTAAGAGTGAAACAACAAAGTGAAACTAAGGTTAATCATTTTATTTACTCGTTTTTCTCCCTGCAGCTCCCTCCCCTTTCTTTAACCAAGTGATGGAGCTCGGACCATGGAGCAAGGGGGGAAGGAAATCGATGGGGAGCGCATTACAGTAAAACGTATTGATTAGGAGACCTGTGAGCAGTGTGTTGGTCGCGAAGATGGTGGAATGATGCAATGCTTAAAGGAATTTATCCTTTGACTTTTACATTAACCTTTTATTGACTGCTTTGCCTGTCCATAATTAACACTCACTTTAGCTAAAGTGGTTAGTTTGAGCGCAAAGGGGGGCTCAAGCTTGGGCCGTTATTGCAGTGAGGGCCGTGGAGCTCCCGCCCCAGCCACAGTTCAAGTGCACTGTGCTGCATGGAGGGAAAGGCCTCTGTGGAATAGAGGCGATAGAATCCTAGATACCTTTCGCATTAGCATACCATTTGAGCAGGGGCCTGCCAGGCTATAAGGTTTCAGGGCAAATTGAAATGAGTGATTGTATTGCCAATCTCTCTTGACCGAGCGCCAGATGGGATAGTTAGGCCCATATCTGTCTGGGGTTAATCCATTGGAACAGCCTGGACTCACAAACACATTCTCTACCTCTTCAACTCCCCCTCCCAACACCACTGAACACGCACATGCACACCTCTTTGTCTTTGACCTTAACTTTAAGGTGGACTGTTCTGCCATGGGAAAGTCCTTTGGTGAGCCTTGTTTGTACGCCACTGTGGCTTACACAGAATATCTAGCAAGAGCCCTAGAGAGCTTAAGGCACCTCGCTTGGTATTGACTTTTTGTTTGGTTCCATTTTAGCAGTCAGGGGACGGTACTCGGGAACAGTGGTAGATTGTGTAAAAGTGTGCTGAATTACCTTCACTATATTATCTTTGATAGTCTTCCAGTCTTGATATCTTTTATATCTCTGGTAAACCAAAAGCCTTCTATTTGCAACGTATTGTTGCAAGATCCCTTGTCAAATAAATGCAGCGACTATGTTGAAGGTGGCTAGCCGCGTTTTTACGGTGTGCAGGCCAGCAGAAAAGAAGCAAGTGTTTTCTCTTATAGCTCTACTGCATGAATACTTAATCAGACCAAATCAAAAGCTTGGGTTCCCCCTAGCCTGTGGTGTCCTCAAGCTGATGTCAGCAGAACCACAGTGTATGTGTGTGTGCTGTCTGGGTCAGTTAGCACTCGCACACTGTGTAGATATGTATGCCAGCCATGTCCTCCTCCTCCTCCCCCCCTCTTCCTCCCTCTCTGAAGTGGTGCTTCCTTTAATTCGCACCCTAAATAAATGATGAGAACATTTAAACACACGGCTCGTCGCAAAGCCCCAAGGTCGCCTAATCGTATTATTTATGAAGTGATGTGCTACATAATGGTACTTAGTGCATGTTAACAGATGCTATTATCAGGCCCTGATCCAGAGCGCTGAAGATATATTGGACACTGGAAGTTAATGCTGCTCCTCACCACCATAATGCAGTAGCTCTTCGAGGGGCTAACCGCACCAAAATGCAGCACTTAGGCCGAGAGCCAGTTGAACATTAAGTGGCTCCGGAGAAAATATATAACCACAAATTGTGGCAGCCCCCGGCTGTCCCCTGACAACTTTAACATCCCCTCATCCCATCCATAACAGACCCCCATATCTTTCTCTTCAGCGCTCTGTGCCCTCTCCATCCCCTCCCTCTGTCACTGGCCACAAGCTGGTGGTGGTTGTGTGTGTGTGTCTGTCTGTGTGAGGAGCTTGTTTGAGGTTTTTTTAGGGTGTGGATAGGGTAAAGAGACATGACAGACCCTGGCATAATGACTGAGTGGGGAATATAACCAGCCTTGTGGCTCTGGAAGCCGCCACTCACAAGCACACAACATACAAATGCCATCCTCTACCTCTCCCTCTTGCACCTCCAGGTCAGGGGTCGTCCTCGTCTGTCAAGAGGCAGTAGGAGGGCAGATTTACAATGACAGCAGAGAGCAACATAGAGTCACAGCAGTAAATATTTACACAGGTCTGACAAAAGATGTGGCTAAGGTCTGTAGGGGTTTGAAATACTGTAGAAGTTACAACTGAGCCCAGGTTATTAATCAGACAAAAACCATGCAGTGACATGAAGAGACTGCTTTTGTCACTGCTCTGTCATGATTGCAACAGAGAGTGATGTTCTTGTGAAAGCATCCTGCTGTGTGTGCCTCTATGTGTGTGAAATGAATCAGACATTAATCATGATACATGATATCATGACTCCTCATCAATTTAATACTGTTGCAGCCATTTATGGCTCTGGAAACAGTTTTCTGACACATCACTTTCTTTATTTCAGCTTTGCTCAGTTCATTTCAGCTTTACTGGGTTTAAAATGTTAAGAATTGCCAAAGCAAGTAAAAGTAACTAAGCCAACTATACCAAGAAATTCAGTCTCGCTTATATACTTAGATCACTCAGAAAGAAATAAACATACTGTCTTACAGTCCAGAGTTTGTAATTTATAACTATTATTAGTAGCCATATAAAGGAAAGAAAACACCCAAGCTGATCACCTCCTGGTCAAACACACAATACTGAATGTGTGTTTAGAAAGAGGTTAACAAACACACACACACATGCTCACATATAATTGACTAAACAGCTTGACATTTCTCGAACTGGCCCCATTAAATTCCGCATCAGTCAATACCGAAAGACCAGATAGAAAGATCTCTGTCTATCTTCACCTACAACAGACCCACTGCTGTTGACTATTACTAGGGTGTGTACTGATATTGCTCATGTTGTGAGGTCATAAATCTGTTTACACATTCACTTTTGGGGGAAGGTGAAAAAAAAGTTAGTTGCTCTGCAGTTACAGCAGTGAGAAAACACAACTACCACTTGAAAGTTTTGTGAGCAAGTTTCAGTGATGCTGATGTCTGTAGCTACAAGTTGGTTTTGATGGGAAGGAGGAGTTAATGGCTTTGTGTGTTTCCTGTATCCTGTCGCCTCAGGTGCCACTCGAGTCTGGCCCAGACGTTACCCCCTGAGGAGGCCCCAGTGGACCGACCCTTTTGGGGTGTGGATGACCCCAGCATGCCTCTGCCCTTTGATCTGGCTGACATCATCAACAGAGTGGAGTCGCTGCTCTGGAGGTGGGCCTGAAATGTATAATTGTAAAACTCTGGTTGTATGCACATTAATTATTTATTATTTATTTAAGTGTGTATGTGTGCATTCATTCACAGGCGACTGACTTGTTCATTCAGTACTTACCTATGGTTTATTGGACAAAATGGCATAAGTAACTTTTGCATGTGAGGAACACCGAGATGCTGGAAATTTCTCAGTTGCTTGAGGCACTAGCAACCCAAATGACCAATTAAAAAACACTGTGAAGATTTCAAATAAAGCAGATTAATTAATGACTGATTGAACTTCCCAGATGTCATCCCAAACCATGCTATACTTTGATTTCACCATTAGTTTATAGAGCTGGATTAAAAAATATCGATTGCTCGATTTGAATCGATTAAAATTGAGTTAATCCAATATCGATACATAAAACAAGAACATTGATTTTTTTATGTATATATTTCTTTTTCCGGTGACAGCAGTGAATCAACCTTTTCGAGACTACCAGATGCTCAGCGAGATCTGAGCATACAGTATATTGACAACTGAAACTGTGTCACTTCTGTCCAAATTCAGCTTCTCTCGCTGAGATAATGTCATATTTGGATTTTTACAATAGCACTTGTGATAACTTTGTTTCTGGACACCCAATGATAAAAATTCTAAATGTAGGACTGGAAAACTTTTGGAAACTTCATAAATAGGGAATATAAATGGTTTTTGGTGGTTTATGTTTACAGCTGTGACAAGGCACCCATATGCCCAAAATCAGCTTCTCTCACAGAGATAAGGCCAAATTTAGATTTTTTTCATTCACCATTGGATTACGTTGACCTGTGAACTATTTGATTAGCAGCTTTTTACCTCTCACATTAAAAGCTAATGCTAAAACAGGAAGTGATGTCACCACACTAGTGCGTACTCCAAAATAAATCCGTTAATGGACTGGTAAATGTAGACAATCTTTTGAATATTATGATTCAGAAGTGCATGCAGACAGGTCATATCAGATCATTACAGTAATCTGATTACTCCCAGATATCTGATTTTGATGGTCAGGTAAACAGGCTCAATGTTTTATAAAAATAGCTATCTGAGAATTCAGTCATTCAATATTCAAGAGAATTTGTTGTTATACAAATATCTGTAAATGAATCGATATCAAATTGAACCAGGTTGTTGTGAATCAAATCAAGTCAGTTTAAGAAATTATTGGTGATACCCACCCCTATTACTTTGAATTTCCTTGTACACCAGTCAGGTTTCCATTTACTAATGAAGCTAATCTTAAACTTTTAAAAACCCCACTAACAACAAATGTGACAGAAAAGTTTCCACTGATTGGTTTAAAGCAAAATAATTTGGATGGATTGAGTTGGCATATTGTCATTGTGTAGACTATAGTATATAGTATAGTAAATCAAATCAAATCAAAGTAAATAAAAAGATAAAAGAAACATACGTTGACAATGATAATAGTTTTTTTTTCTGCTCCAACAGGATGTGAAGGACTCATAGAGGAAGTGAAGAAGAAAGATAAGAAATAAACCCACCAGCTTTTCTGAATGGTACCCTCATCAGCTGAGGGGGCAGACCACTGATGATACAAATGTTGTAATCCCAACAAAGTTAACTTTCATTTGATTGGGGCATCTACATCTCTTGTCCTACTCCACCCTCCACTACCCCAGCTGACCCCTGCATCTCAGTCACCCCAACTTGGATTGGGCTGGAAAAGGAAACCAGGCCACCACCGTAGATTCAGCATAGCGCTTCAGTAACATGCTAACAACGCAAAGCTTAGCACCAAGCTACTAGTGTCACAACGGTCTAACGAAACATACGTGGAATCTGCATTGCAGCGTTAGCATTCATTGTGTAGTTATTTATTATTTCTGTGTACTCTGTTACTTAATCTCATGTAATCCAGACATGCTTTTATCAATGGATTGACTCATTGTCAGTAGCCATAGTACAGTACATACATATATGCTTTCTACTTGTCACACAGTGTTATAAAGCAGTACAGAATGGTAAGAAAACTCACTTTGCTCACATGGTAATGCATTCTTCACTTGTGTATAGTGTAACCACTTTTATTGTGTTCAGAAGTGGAATGAGCCCGAGAGACCAAAGAAAGATTATGACAAGAAAGTTATGAATGTCACACAGCGGAAAACATGAGGAATGTGTTGTTACGTGTTTGTGGTGCAGTGGTGTGCTTGTGCCATATAGATGTGAGAATGTGTGTTTTTGTATGTGTACATTTAACCATGTGAATATCCATGTGATTGGTTACTGGCTTGCGTGTTTTGTGCACATGCTCGCTCATTCTCCCACATGTCTTCATGAAGGCGCTTGTGTATGGATGCGATAGTGTGTGTGTGAGTGAGTGAGCCTGCAGGCTGCCTGCCAGTTGTTTGTTCTTGAAGACGTGCATATGGAGAAACAGAGTCTAGCAGCGGAGCCCCCTCTGCCTCCGCTCTGATGAAAGGCAGCGCTGATAGAATGACCCGGAACACAACCGCCGTTTCTCATAATTACAGCTGTTCAATCGCTTTTAATTACTCTTAAAGCGTGTAGAGCACCACATTCCCCTGTAATGCTGCGGGCGAGAGAGCAAGAGAAAGATCCAGCGCTTCTGACAAATTCCACTTTCAAAAAAGAAAAAAAAAGGGTAAAAAGAGGGGGCCGATGTCAAAGCAGTGTAGCAGCCCCACTCATTTGATTTCTTTCTCTATCTAGTTCATGATGAAGTAGAGATGCTGTTTACTATTAAAAATGCAGAATGCACTCCTTTTTTTACTTCTGAAGTTTTTTCCAAGATGTTAATGGTTGCCAAACGCTGTTCTTCTTGCTTCTTCTTTTTCTGCGCCTTTGTTGTTTGTTATTGTCAGAGAGATTTGTTTGTAGATCGGCAGTAGCCTTGACTTGTTTGAATCACTCTGTGCTCCCTGCGCCTCAGCTTGTCAGTCTGAAGCAATAGGAATGGCAGTAAATTAAAAAAAAAAGTGTTTTATCCAATTGCCTGTGTCCCTCTCATTTTTTTGTTGTTAATATTTTCATTCTTGATGGATACCACATGTAGAATGTTTTTCCCACATGTATGCATTAGGTCAGATGTTGATTTGCTGACTTAAAACGAGTTCAAGTGTGTCTCTACATGTCTCTAATTGTGACAACATATCTTCTCAGAATTTTAGCCTTCTTTGAAATAAACAAGACAGCAGATAGTGAAAACCACTTATTTATTGGTTTAGTTAAGTTGCAGGTGTGTGCAGAGTACATCAACAGGGCTTATACACATCTATCCTGATTAATATGAAGAAAAATGTTGTTATAAGTTGCTGTCAGTGTCATTGAGAGTTCATTTTATCACAGAAATGTATCCAGAGCTTTTACATAAAATACATATACCCAACATTCATGTTTTTTCTCGAAAGTTTAGCCAGTTGAACAAGTATTTTCCACCGCAGACTGATTGATGGATTGACTTGATCGAGGGATGTCACTCCCAGTAAAGAACAAGATGATGGGTTATATTCTGTATGTCTCACCAAAACCTCACCTCCACAGCCTTTACCAGCCGCCATCTCAGAGGTCACTTGTGTTAACTACTTCCTGTAGTGGCTGAGTGAATGAGTGATGGATGAGTGTGGAACGTTCTCCCCTCGGGGGTCGACTGAAAAAGGCCCCTACTTGAAGAGACAATTACACAGCGCTGGTGAGAGCCACAGGTATGCATTGTTCTGACCGGGGTCAGCCGCCAGCCAGCCAGCCAAGCCACCCTCAATTAGGCCAAACAAAGGAGCAGGGAGAGATAAAATAACCAGGTGTGTGGTGGGGAAAGGCATCAGTTTGGGGTCATATCCCAGTCAAATGTTTCAGTGTGTGGCTGCAAGGCTGAGGTTGATAGAAGTGTTGTTAAATAAAATAGGGAAATTGAATATATTCAGATGTGAAGATGTTTTATTGACAGTTTTTGAAGAAATAATCAAAATTTATTTGGCAATTTTGATGAATAATAATGAAGAGCAACTATATGTACAGAAAATGTCTGAGGTCAACCATGTGATATATTTAATGTATTTGCTCTATAGAGAAGATTTTACAGTCTTTACTTGTTTCCAGGTCAGACTCAATGCATTATCAGTGCACGTTCCACACTTAGAAAATCTGTTTTGTTTGTACAAGAATGATTACGGGTGTAAAAATGTCCGAGCATGACTTTGTACAAATGAGTCCTTGTTTGTGTGTGGGTCTAAGGTTCACGGTGCATCCAAGGAGTCCAGGCTGGTGTCAGAGGCCCCGGGGCCAGAGAGGCAGGAGTAATCGTAGAAGCAGGCAGAAGAGCTGAAGATAGCATCGCAGCTCTGGGGCGGCTGTCAGCAGTGGGACGGGCCACACTCATTTGTCACCAACACAGACAAACAGCACTCAGCACCGACAAAACATTAGCTTGATTGACTACATGTGAAGCAACACAAGCCCTAATGTTTTGCAACTGTTAATTACACTGAAGGTCATAAAAGAGGCAGTCAGAAGAAGTTTCTTGTCAGCATAAGCACAAGGCAGCACATAAAGTGACTGCTGTAAATTAAGCCAAAGGTTATAAGGACTTAATTATATTCTTTATTCATCTCATAATTGGATTTATTGATAAAAGCTGTTTCATGGTGCGTTTTTGCTAAAACAATGGCGGTTCAGGAGATTAAAGCAGTGTGCTTTTGCATTATTTGTCTTAGTCAATATTTATAAAGTATTTATAAAGATGAACCTTTACCATTTTTAAACATTTCTGCAAAATTCTGAAATATAAGATCATCAAAGTTTCAGATATGTCCTAAACGCATGCAAAGAGAACACAATTTCCTTTAATCTCATTCAATGAGATTAGGCAAAGATGTTATAGCCACTCATGTACAGTACACTCTGACTCTAGCTGTGGCTCAGTGGAAGAGTCGTTTGTCAATTGGAAGGTTCGATCCCGGCTTCCCCAGACATGCCCAAGTATCCTTGCCTCTGAGGTGCTCATCGGTGTGTGATTGTGAAAAAAGAAAAACGCTTCATAGATAACTCCGAGGAAGTGCTGTATGAGTCTGTGTGTGAATGGGTGTACAAGGGCTATGAGTAGTCAAAATTACTAGAAAAGCGCTATATGAGTACAGTCCATTTACAGTCCATAGCTCTTAGAACCACCTTTAGCAGCAATGACATGTAAGTTATTCTCTGTTTACTGTATAGAAATATCAGCTGCTTACATTGTTGTAGAGGAAGTTTGACCCATCTAAATGTTACCTCGATGACTGCAATATGTCCAGGTATGTCCATCACATTGCAATCTAATTCACCAAAATTAATTCTAAAACTAATTCCCAATTCATGATAATTGTATTCCTATAATGCCATTTTTTTTCTGGAAGTTCTCTTTGTTGAGTTACCTCTCCTGAGGAATATGCCCATGTTCTTCCATATTCTCTGTTTATATACAGCTTGTTTGATTGTGGATTGGTAGGGCTCAAAATCCTTTGAGGGTTTTATAACCTTTTCCAGCATGATGACCATCAACAAAAAATGTTTCTGTGGGTTGATGCATGTCAACATATCTAGAAAAAATCAGACTGAAATAGAGCCATGATGTTTAAATAAAACATGCCTGCTCACACCCGACTGTCATCCCATTGATTAAAAAATGCTCAACTTCATCCTAATATTTACTGCTTACTGCTGGCACATACAGGGATGTTTATCAAGATCAGAGCTCATAATTTAGATCTCTTTAATTAATTTTGGGGATTTGTATAAAAATCTGGTAGTGTTTTAGGTTACATTGTTGTAGGAAAAAAACACTCATTGTTGTTGAATTTGTTGATTTTTTTAAAATTGCAAAGTGCAAAAATATCTTTGTTTATTTCTTTCCCAGTAGTATCCAGCATGTTATACTCTTCACAGACTGTGACCTGACCAAAGACAGGCTCATTGGAGCTTCTAAAATCTGAAGCATTTCATCTTGCAAATCCGCACAGCCCTCTCTGATAGGAGCCAGATCACAGTCGACATCTTCCCTTACTCCCCTCTCATTTAGTATTAAAGTGAGGGTGGAGTGATGGTGAAGTCTTGATGCTGATGTTGATGCAGTCAGGAGTTGAGTGACTCTGATAAGCAGAGGTTATGGCATGATGAGTGTGTGTACTCATTGCAGAGTGCAGAGAAGGTCTTCAGGGAGAGAGGCCTTTCAGATCAAACAGCAGTCTGATCAAATGTAGAGCATGTTTGTGGGTCGTTGCAGTTGCACCAGCTCTGGTGACCAGCAGCCCCAAAATCATCCGTCCTGCAGGACCTCAGCCTGTTTATCTCTCTCTTTCTCATTTTCAGTCTGAAGTGGCTGACCCATTTCTTCCATTTACTCCTCATTTCATCTGAGGCGTCTGCATGCAGCTGGTTGAATCTTCTTTACATTCTACACCGCAGGATCTGACGGTATTTCCACATCCGTTTAAATACTAAGGTCAATTTGAAAAAAAGTTTCATCATCTTTTGCTCCTGTTTTTTCAACAGTTTCAAAACCTCCTCCTCCTCACCACCCCTTTCTTCCAACACACTGAGATCTGTTTCTCCAAAGTGGAATTGAAGCATCTCATACCTGTCTCTCTCTCTAGATGTTGCAAGCCCTGTTAGTGCCCTGCCATTCATATCAGTAGGATTAAATGGATCGTTTTCCAACGTTAGCAGTTTCTCCGCCAAGTGGTCTTGATGTCAGGCCAAGCATAATTGAGTCATCTGCATCTCATCTAAAATGGATGAAAGGCCTTTCTGATATCACCAGTCCTCTCTCCACACACCATCTCCTAACACACACGAACCCTACACTCTGTAGGAGAGAGAAAAGGCTTAAGCTAGCTTGGCTTCTTTTTAAGAAGGTAAAACAAGACGAGGCAGAAGTCAAACATCATTTCTTGTAAAATGATAAATCAGGATGATGTGATGTTCCAGAGGAAACCAAGGTGAATTACTTTCCTCAGCATAAAAAGACACCTGTTTAAATGGACAGTTGTGGCCACAATTACACACATTTCGCAATCACTCAACTTTAAAAGAAAACCACACTATTTCTTGGCCCTGATCATACATTTGGTTGTAAACAGTTGTCACTGTTATAGAGATGACAGTTTCTTTCGAGTTGTAGCATAAAATAAGTTGCAGGAGAACAAAGTCACAGCGAATACTTTACAAGTGACGCATTCTACCTTCAGGCAATCAGGGACAAAAGTGTCAAATTGTCTGCTTTTAGCTTTGATGGCAGTCAGATTAATTTCAAATACTGGAACGAATTACTGACATGTATTTCCCAACTTTTTTTTTCTTGTCAAATTTTCTTTGAGGTATCTAAAGGGGCAGCAAAAGGGGCAATCACAGATTTATCTCATTATAAAAGAAGAAAGTAGACAAAACTGGATATAAAAAAAGAGATGTAAAGCAAGAAAAGTAGAAAAGAGAAATAGACGGACAGATTTGCAGGTACAATGATTAGAACGAAAGCAGCCCGCACACAGCAGTTTTTATATTTTACTCACGTGTGTAGTATTGCTAAGATAGACTAACTTAACTTTATTTTTATGAACTAAAATAATGATTAATATATCTTCAATAGATGGCAAACATTGTGAATATTGGGCCATTGTCAAGATGATTGGATGTGTGGGTTCCAAGATACAAAGGATGGATAAAGTAGGAAAGGGGGATACCTTAAAAAAGGTAGTATGGGCAGCAGAAAAGTGTGGTGTATTCATCAAGGGTGATGCTCACCTTATCTGCTCCCACCTTGTGGATGAATTGCTAGCCAGCATCTTAACCCTCTCCCCACACACACACACACACACACACACTCACAAACTCAGTGCCACACACCCATACGCACACTCATATCCCTAACGCTGCTGCCCTTTGATTGACAGCTCTTCAAATGAGTGTCTGAGTAGCGCTGGGCTCTGGCCCTCCAAGTAAGTGGGCCGTCAAATTACATCCAGGGGACCGGCTGGCCCCCTCTCCCCTGGCAGAGGAGATCTATTTATTTGTCTGTTTATTTGCTTGGTTTAAATATTTGGTGGGGAAAAAATATTGAATTTTTGTCCCCCGGTCAAAGTCCCCTCATATTTAGTTAATAAAGAGCAGAGGAGGTTGTTTGCCCAGAAAAGTGCAGGATAGGGGACTTTATTTAAGGGAGTCCTCGGAGAGAGCCGGTGACCTTCTTCTCATGGAGGAGAAGGCTGTGTACACTGCGCTGAGATTCACTTTCTCTGCCTCCAGCAGCCTCTGTTATTCTCCACTATAGCTTATAACTGTGTGCTCAGCCAGCTTTACTTCCCTCTTTCTACCTGTTCTTTATCCCTTTCTGACCATTTTCCTTCTTTTTGCAGCATCCTTTTCTTCTCTTTTCTCCCTCCAACATGCCTCTCACCTGCTTCTCCTTTCCCTCCTGCCTACCTGTCTTTCTTTCTGCAGAGCTGTGCTCTATTTGACTGGAGACTCTCTCTGGATTCCCCGGGCTGCATCCAGGTTAAACTCTTAATTGCTTCGGCAGTGGGTGGTTTAAGGCGCTGGCTCACTGCAGCTCAGCCGGTCCCTGTGCAGAGGGCTGTGGGGTTACTGGG
>JBBBVU010000001.1:28499814-28512760 GCA_037177055.1 Atherinosoma microstoma | reverse complement strand
ACACACACACACACACACACACACACACACACACACACACACACACACACACACACACACACACACACACACAGATAGTATAGCTCTCCCTTTCTCTCATTTGCATGGCAATGCCATTATCTGGCTGTGAGGTGTCATGCTGGAGTGGCTGACAATGTTCCTGACAACAAGTTTATCTAAGCACAAAGAAAGTTGAGAAGAATAGAGTACTTTCTCTGTCTCCTCTTCTCCTGGCTTTGGCACATATACTTTTAAACTCCCCATGGAGTACGAGGAGGCATGTCGCCCAGCCTTATCCTGCATGATAGACTGGCAAATCCGTTATTTATACTCCTAGTAAAACCCATGGTAAACACTTTGTCTAAACATATACTTACTGTTTTAGCACTATGCTTTTCTTACTCCCTTTTCTATTTCTCCCAGCATCTGTCATGTTCCTCCGCCTTCTCTTTTTCTTTTATTCTTAATATAAAATGTGTTTATTTTTACTAAATTTGTTATAAATTACTATAACCAAATGTACAACTCCAGTCTTGGCTAGGCCTTCCTTGGAAACAGGATATCTGCTCTCAGTGGGACTAACTAAGTTAAATAGAAAAAATACAAAGGTTGAGCTGCTTGTCAGTATTCATTAATAGTAGCGGATATTGGATTCTATGCAAACACATTACTGCAGACTTTCAAGCATAGTAGACTGTGAAGACTATTGGCTGAAGTGAAAAGAATCAATAAGAGGGCTTACAACTTAGACACTGGTAGGCATCATCATTACACAGTGAAGCCCTCTCACCTGCTGTTATCGACCTCCCTCTCAGGTTTACACGGCTTGTCTGGTGATGTCATACTGTATAGGGCTGTGTATGTGTGCGTCTGGTTTGTGGCAGCAAAGCAAACAGAGCTTGTCTGGGTCATGCAGTAATGTGCTGGGATGTGAATGGCCCTATCTGCGATATCCGTGTTTGGGTAAATCACTTGTGGTGGCGTGTTGCAAAATGCAGCATAGTGATAAGTTGGAGCTGCCGTGTCCGGTGCAAGTAAAGTCTCTGTTGCTCCTGTGTTGTGCTGATAAGCAGGCGCAGGCCGTGGTGGCTAAACAATTTCCTGTACATGTTTTACCTCCTACCAAACAGCACACAAGTTCTCAAGAACAATGATTAGCCAACAAGTTGCTTTGGGTACACAAAGCTAGCACAAGCACTGATTTATGCATCCAAACACATGCACATAGAACATTGAAATGCTCTATCAAAAAAGACCAAAAATGTAATATTTGCACAATTCAGTCAGGTGAACCTATAAATATAACCATGTATAAATAAGTCAAATAAAAGTTAAAAACAAACGTGTTAACATAAAAATTGTAAAGTATTTGACCCTTGTCCAGATATATTAGTATATAATATGACATCATCAGATTCGATTAATACCAAAGCATTAGTTTGTAAGCAGTGTTACAGGTAGAAGGAGATAGTTTAATGACCACACACATCATTTTCAATTCAGTGGAAAAATAAGAAATTTGAGACAAAAAAGCTCTGATGAACACATTTCTTTTGATTTTCTTTGGAATTTCAGGATTGAATAATTGATTGCTTGAACATTTAATGTACAGGAACCATGACAAATTTTTATGTTAAAAACCAGTATAAGGTAAACCTGAACATCTCAGTCTGAAATGAGACCCTAAGCACACTGTTTTTTGTGAAGCTTGGGCTGGCATCAAAATGTTTGAAAACTGCAGGTTTAATCATTACTGCTATGCCTCAGAGCTCATTATCCAAAATATAAATCAAGTAACTACTAACTAGAGATATCTGGTAATTTGATGGAGTAGAAAGTGCAGTTTTTCCCTTATTAGATGCAGTGGAGTCAAAATACTCAATGATAGTGCCAATAACTCAAAGTTTTACTTGGGTGCCATACTTGAAAAAAGATTAATTTGCCACTATTTATCTCAAGTAGAGATAAATATTTTTCCTCTTCCACTTATGCTTCAACAGTTTATCACAACTAGATGCACAGATACGCAGTCATTACTTAATTTCCGATAAAAGTTTTATTAAAGATGTTTCATGGTTACCGAGTCCATTTCATTTAGCTCTAAACCATTTACAGGAAGTGAAATCAATCCAGCTCCTCATATTACCCATGAGAGATGTTTTAAAGAGTTTCGTTTTGGCAGCATGCATACAAAAAAAGTGAAACAGTTTATAAAAAGAGCCTCATATCTGTGGTGTGTGACTCTGATAGGCAAGTGATGGATATAGCCTGTTGGAGGTAGTTAAAATGAACTCAAACTAGAGGGGAGGTAGATCAAAGAGAGTGAGAGCACCAGTGATCATCGTTAGACTTCCTGTGCCCCCCCCCCTCCATTGCGCCTTCCTTTACATTACCATTATTAAAAAGGAGAGGACTCTCTTAATAAAGTCTATTAATCACACCGGGGGAGTCGGTTCATTGGTTCACCCTCTTGCGGGGGGCTCTAATCAATCAAGCTTGCTGGTAATGTATTCATGGGAGATGTACGAAAGGACTTGTTTGACAGTGTTCCAAGGAGGAAGAATTTATTGAGTCCCCTTCAGCGGTCAGCCAATCCTGAGGAGTCGTGAATGCACCCCCACCTTTACTCCACCCTTGTCCTCTCTGCCTGGTACTGTGAATAAAAGGGCCTTCATAATGTATGAAGTCTGTACAAATATTGGAAACGTTCAAAATATGTCCTCTCATTAACAGTGATGAGTGAAAGCCGGAGTATTGGCATTTGTCAGATATGCTCAGAGTGTAAAGGCACTGTTGTACAAGGCCTCTGCTGTGTTGGGTGATGTAGAGACATCACTCTCTTGCTATCCTCTCAAAAGCTGGAGAAAATGTGTCTTATTAGTTCACATGAGGTGGCGAAATTCTGTGCTACACCGCTGACTAATGTACAAAGCTGAGAAAGCACAGGGCTGATGGTTTGCTGGGCCTCTGTCGGTGGCGTGTGAGTGGAGAGGGTGTGGAGAGGGGACATCAGGCCGGTAAAATTGTGCAGCTGTTGGCGGCAGCTATGAGGCCCAGCCTTTTTTCAAACCCGCCCGTTTGCTCATCTCCACAGTAAATGTTTTATAGGCAGATTGACGGGGTGAAGAGATGAGGGAATGCAGATTTTTTTTTCCTCCAGAAACTTTTTAAAAAGATCCTTATAAGACCTCTATAAAAACAATGTTCCTGCAATTTTCTTTTACGTTCATTTTAAAAGAGCATTCAAAAATGTCGACACTAACTACAACATTGTGTGAGATAGAAAAGAAAAGTTAAGAACATACACGTACTGGGGCTGAAACATGTTTTATAGAGGAGGGGGCATAAAAAGCCCTTGCTGCCTTTGCTTTGTCCTGAGGAGGAACTGAAAGAAGGCTATACTTGGCTTCAAAGCTGCATTTCCATAATTGCCCTGTAACTCGGGCCTGTATGAAGGATCTGAAAGGGGCTGAGGAAAGCACAATCTTTCAGCTGGGTGAACGGCAAAAGCCCCAACGCCTCTCCCTCTGGCCTGTGGCCCTGTCTCCCCCTTCCCCACTTGTTGCCTTTCGGATGCAGTGAAAGAATTCCTCTCCCTAACCTCCGTCAACAAAAGGCATGAAATCAGTGCCCTCCCTCTCTCCCGCTTCGGCCCCAGCGAATGTCACTTTTTCTAGGCCTTTTGTCCTTTGCTCAACTTAAGGAAGCACAACAACCCCTCTCTCCTGCTCCCTGGCTATTCTTTAACATGTTACTGGTGCACTTTCACTTACATTCTCAATAATGAATGCTCCATAAAACATGCAGGAGACACAGAAGTTGCATATCATTGGAAAGGGTAAGACCGAGTTCTCCACTTTCTCTTCTTGTGTGACTGCCGTAACAAGTTGCTGTGGAGTGCTGTGGCCTCCAGGCCTGCATATAAAGGTATGTGCTGTGCGGAACACGTGTTTTTTTGCTAGCAGATCTCAACTTCTCCTGCCATCAGGTAATACGCGGACCTAGTTCTGGCAAAAAAAAAAGGGCAGCGACTCTCTTGGCCTCATGGGCGAGCACTGGGTGGGGGCGCGGTTGACAGTGGCTCATAAAAGGATTAGTCTACTGCACAAAGATAGTGGGCCACTTCGAAGCCTGACTAGGTCCACAAAGGAAGTGACATTTGTCTGTCTCTGTGGCAGAAGGGGGTGTGGCTGAGCTGTCCAGGTTGGGGGAGGAGGGGGGTGGTGGTACTGGTGGGGGTAATGGTGGATGAGGTGAAAACACAAGAGTGACCTTCTTTATTTGCAGCGGCCTCCTCTTTCACAGGGCACCTCTGGCCCCCTCTAAAGGGCTCCTCTGTGTTTATTTACTCCGTGGTTTCTTCCCATTCAAACTTGGTCCTCTGATGGCTCCATTGGCCAGACCCTTTCAGCTGCCTGGTCCACCTTTTCCCAGATCAATGAACACTTCGGAAGACAGATTAGATTTCCTTTTAATGATTCCATCTTTCTCAGATTTTCCCCCTTCTAAATAGCTGTTTAACAGTGCATTACTTTTTCCGCCCATGTAGCTGTGTGTAGTCCTGTCTCACAGCAGTCAGCAGACTCCGGACAATACAATGTGATTAGATGGGAAATGAAGGACAATTTGTTTTCACTTTGTCAAATGCATCAATATTTCCCACAGTCTTGATACCACAAAACTACTAATGAATTAGTTTATGATTAAAAGACACCGTCTTATCGATGGCCTTTTGCTTTTTAAAGAGATCCCAAAGTCATGAAGCTCATTTTGACAAATTTTCTTAAAATAGGCAAACACACACTTTACTTTGGTCCTTGATTCTGAAACAGAAAAATCCACAGTGTAATTTTTCTTTTACTTCTATCTTTACCTCTTTGCTTGTCCTTAGTTGATGAGTAGGTGACTGTGATTTTCAGACAGTTGACTGCTGCAGTGCTACAGTGTGTCACACCCAACTCTCAACCTTCAACACAGCATGGACCTCAGAAATAAGGAGAGGAGTCAGTGTTGATTATTGCTCATTAGCCAAGAGAACATCCACTTAATGTACGGGGAAATGAGTTACACACCGTGCAACCCCCCCCGAAATGGTCTCTGTGTATAGCTCAGAACAAAATGTAAGCTAATGCATTCCATTTGCTCTTTGTAACCGGGAGCAGGTTGGACACGTATGGCGACATAAGCAGGCATGATTACTTTGTTTCTGCAGAGGCATTTTAATCCCTAATTTCATGCACTGATCAGAGGAGAGGCCCTGAGCTCAAGACATGATCACTGGCCGTTCAGTAGCATTTCAACTGAATCCCCATGATCAAGAGGGGGCTTGTTGTGGGCCCCTCAGGAGCAAACATCCTGTAAGCTGTGAGGAAATATGCATCCTTATGGTTCTGTCTGCCTACCATTTTGTAGTAGTATATGTTACTATTTTTTATATAAATTCATAAATATTCATAAATCTTTCTCGAATTAATTTATCTTTAATTTTCTTTGTTTTCAATTTTACATTTGTTATAAAGCACCTTGAAATTTTTGTAAGTGCATCAGCATTCCAGTGCATTTTCGTCAGTATGATTATGAATAATCAATATTTGTATCAAGTTTGTCTTCAACAAAATGAAGCGTTTATGAAAAAAAGAGACTGAAAGAGAGAGAGAGAGAGATTACATCAATCAGCTGGCTGGTGTTACTTATGAATATGCAACTTGAGCTTACATGCAGCTCTCTAGGAAGATAATTGATTAGACAGGAAGGCAACATGGTGTGAGCAGCTCCAAAAGACTCCGGAGTGTTTCCCTCGGCTGAGTTGGGGTTTGTTTAAAGCACTTTCTAAACCTGGAGTGGATACGGCTCTGGCGAATCAGCGCTTTACATCTGGCTTGACTGGCACACATTAAAATATATTGTTGACCAGCTGAGTCGAGGAATGTGTGACAGACTGCGCGCCTCCGCGTGCATGCTTTTATGCAAACTTTAACACACATGTAGGAGAAATAACGTTTAATTTAGAATAATATATTTAGATATTATAAAGGGTATTTTAACAGTTTTTAAATAAAATGTAGAAATTTTAAGTCTGAATTTTTTTTAAAGCCTTTGCAAAATGTGAACAATTAAAGTCTCTTGTTATTTTTATACCTCAGTGACCTCTGATTTCTTTAAATATTTAATTCAATTTTATCTGCAATTCAAAAAGACTTGGACAGAAATAACTGAATGCGCTTAACTGAGAAGACATTTAACCCTCAAGTTAAATATGACAAGCATAGAATAATATTTCAATACACAACCTTTTGGCGAGTGTAAAGAGAAAAAAAGCTGAATTTGATCTATTTGTAGGTTTTCTCTTATAAAGTGTTTTTTGACGGCTGTGGTTTCAAAAAGCCTCTTTGATTTGTTTGTCCCTAAACGTTTGAGCGAAAAAAAATCAAATAAAAACTGAGGTTTTACATGCTTTATTTTAAAATCTATGCTGGACTTTTTTGAAGGATTAAAAATAGACGGAGCACACTTTGTCTGATATGCCGCATCGGAATTAAATAAATGAACAACATGAATTCTAAGTTTGTTTAAAAGTGATATTTTTTTTAATCGAATTTTTCCTCAAAACTGCTGGATGAATAAAAATTGAGACAAAGGTGGCAAAGAAGAAAAAAATAACCAAAAAGATATGTGTGTGCCTGTGCATAGAGAATGGCCGACCGCGTGTGACTGTAGAGGGAGCTCCAACACTAAGTTTACATAAACTTCCTCTGATAAGGGCTCACACATGCAAATGATCACATCACGGGCAAACAAAATAAATGATGTTATTATTAGTTATACAGCCACCATATATTACAATTATATCATAGAGCTGCGTTAGTTGAGGAAAATGTATGATGTATGGGAAAAGCAGCAGCATTACAAATTGAGCAAGATGAGAGCTGGGAGTTGCGCTGAAAAGCCAAAATCCATCTTTAGGATCATCTGAAGCATTCTCACCCAAGTCCCCGACGATGCTCTAACAGCCATCTATTACCTAAAGTCTCCTTTCAAAGCATAATTTTTGGACGAAAATTAATGAAAGAATTAATCGTTTTAATGCGACCGCTATAGGGATATATCTATAGGGATAATCCCACAACATTAATATCCAAATGTATGCCGCAGCACTGGCTAATTAGCCTTAAGTCCCCCTACTATAAAAGTGTGATAAATCCCTCTCGAATATTTACTTATCACTGCCACGGAGGATGAAGTCTATGCCCCAGGCTGTCCACTAACACACGCACGCACACACAAAACTAAAGCTGTGCACTTCAAGCTGCAGTCCACAATAACATCAACCATCAGAAGCAGCTGTCAAAATACTTCGTCCAGAAAACAGCTTTTTCTTTTAAGTTGCAGCAGTTCATTTATTAGCCAAAATATAGACTTTCTTGTACAATTTGGTTCACAAGTATGTACATATTCTTAACTTTATATACAAAACATTTTAACATCAAATCCTCACAGAACTTAACAAAAGAAAGAAAGAAAGAAAGAAAGAAAGAAAAACTCACAGACTACAGGTTCATACATTATTACATTAGCAGTTTTACACAGGACATGCTTACAATGTAAGTAGGCTATACAGAGATGTATTATTCTTATTTTACATTCCATATTCGACTTGAAATTAAAAGGAAAAAAAAAGGATGGGTGAGGGGGCAGAGCCGATACAACCATCGCTGCTTCTAGTTAGTTCTGAGGCCTGAAATGAAACACACAGGGATAAAATGAATTTTTTTTTAAAAAGTGTGAAAAACACCAATAATAGCCTCATGAAGAGCTTAAAAACAAAGAAATATAAAAGTGACAATTGCCTTTCTAAAAACGAGCCTGAAGTGAATTTGCTTTGAGCTCATTTGCATGACCAAACAAGTGAGTGCAACACAGGCCTTGACGAAATAACACAAGAGCGCGCACACAGAGATAAAAAAAAGGAAAAATATATCTTAGAATCAAAGCTAATTTGAGTAAATGTGGAATTTTAAAAAAGAAAATGATATGGCATCAAAATAAAATAAAAAACCCAAATGTCATTAACTGACAGCCTCTGTCTTTGAACTGAGTGGAAAGCTGTTTTTTTCTTTTTTCTTCGTTGCATCCAAGGCACTAGATCTTTCTGAAACTGTTAAGAAAATTAAAATGCGCCAATTGGAGTTCCTGTTGTCATGGCCCACTGTGGGTTTGAAAGTTAAAACTAACTAAAGGCTTCATGGAGAGCATTAAATAAAAATGTGTGAACATCATATGGAACAAGGAATAAGGAGGGGGCATAAAAATCAAGGACAGATTTTTATCAAATTTTTTTTTTTTTGCCAAATTCAACCTTCTTTAAAAATGTTTTTGGATTTTTAATTATTTTTTTTTAGTATTAATCTTTTTTTCTTTTTACAATGGATCATTTACATTTTCAAAAGTCTCACACTCTCTTATACACACATACACACATCACACATCGTCTTCTGTTAGCTGTAACATTATAACACTATGTGGCCTTAAAAGAAACAAAAAATCATGAGGCAAAGCAGGCAACAAAAAAGAGGGGGGTCTAAAATAACAGAAATGAATGACGGGCAAGTCTTTGTTTTTGCAGTTATTTATACATGCGCGTCTCAGTGTCGGGGACATGTACCTGTGACTGGAGTCTCTGAACTATGACTCTTGTCCTCCGTTTGCCTGCTGCTGTAGAGGGCCAGGCTTGTGGCTGTGGCCTGGTTCGCCAGTCCCAGATAATGATTAGAGTTCAGTAAAGCCAGCTGGTGAGCCGAAAATGCCCGGTTCGTCCAGTTCTGGATTTTCCCAACGGGACAAGAAGAGATGAGTCTGTGAGGGGCGATGATGGTCTGAGCGGCGGGCCCTGCCGAGTTGCTGCCGTTCATTTGCGGCGATTTGCGCGGATTGTCAGGGGCCGTGGCTGTCTCTGCCAAAGACCAGATCTTTGGCTTCTGGGCTGGGGCAGGGTTGTTCTCCGAGGGGGGCGAGCTAACGGACACCGGGTTCAGTTTGAGCGGTTCTCCAATCGGTTGGGCTGCTTTGATGTCCAAAGAAGAGTGGTGGTGGTGGCTGTGGAAGTGCTCCCCTCCTCTCTGCATGTCTTTGCCCTCTTTCCCCACAGCCTTTAGAAACCTCTGATCTGGCCCTTGTAAATCCTCATAGCCGTCAGAAATCTCAGAGTCACTCCTTCCGTCTAGTTTAATATCTGAATGCAGGTCGTCCTGGTCGTCCAAGTCGTCCTTGTTCTCAATATTTTCCGTGTCGATGTTCTCCAAGTCGATCTCCTCCTCGTCCTCCCTCTTATCCCCTTCCTCCCCCTCGTGATCACTGGTGTAAACATTTCCCTCTTCATCGGTGCGGTTCCGTGGGGCCCAAGTCATCTTGTTCTCCTTCTTTAGCCTCCTTCTGGCGTTGGCGAACCATGTGGACACCTGGGTTAGGGTCATTTTGGTGATGATGGCCAACATGATCTTCTCGCCCTTAGTAGGGTAGGGGTTCTTACGATGCTCACTGAGCCAGGCCTTCAGTGTGCTGGTGCTCTCCCTGGTGGCATTTTTGGGTCTGGAAGGGTCACCGAATTGATATTGGCTGTATGGGTAAAAAGCAGGGTGATGGTGGGCAAACCCGGGATGCTGGACACCGGGACTGTCTTTTAGTTCATACTGAGCACCCTATAAAGACAGAGTGAAGAGAATTGATCAGCCTTGATAGATACCCCAAATCAAAACAGATTTTGTTTTTGAGTTGTTCGAGTAATACAAAATCGTATCCTTTAAATGATACATATGGATGTACTGTAATAAAACAGCAGTGGGGTTGTTATTGATGTAAAAACAGGTTAATGTAGTTTTAATCTTCTTCAAACGTCACAGTTGAATGAACTAAATTTAGGCATCATAGGTGGACAACTTCATATTTTTGCGTTTATAAGTAGCTCTAAACAACCCAAAGTAAATTGTATAATTCTACCAACTCGCTGGTATAGTTTCAAGGTACTGGATGCTGACAATAGGTGAGAATAAACAGTATGTTAATGCGTTACTTTTTAACTACTTTTAACTAAATTTCATAAACGTTTCGACGTCAAAGTTCACTGAGCGCTCTGAGAGTCTAAGTTCAAAATGTATGCTACAAAAGTTCCTTTACAGGCATGTGCGTTTTATTTCTGGCAAAAGTTCAGAGAAAAAAAAAGGGGAAGAAACTTAGGAGAGAAAGGAAAGAGAGACTCACCAACTGATTGAAAATAGATATATCGTTTGAATAAGGTAGAAATGCTCCATAGCCCTGCGCTGCTGCTGCGAAAGGAGATCCATACATAGTGGAGAGGACGTTGGAAAGTGCGCCGGACGGACTGAGCTCTGTCCCGGCTCGGGCATTGCTGGCGATCCCCTGGCGCTCCGGAGGGTATATCGGTCGGATGTACTGATATCCCAGCTGAGGGAAAGACATGTTGGTAGGAAAAAGGGGGAAAGTCTGCGGCGGTCACACAAAGCAATGGAATTGCCTCGATATCCACTTTTACAGTGTGAGCATGTGAGCAACAAAAGGTGCAAGCACGGGAAGTCTATATTTCCTCAAGAACAGCCAGTGTAAACGATCCGGTTGCGCCCCTTATTTCTTCCTCTTCTTCTTCTTTCCACCCTCACTTCCCTATTGATCTGGATGGACTAAGGTCAGGTCCTTACAGATTGCTTTAGATTATTGGGACTCCCTTGCTCAGATTGACATTTCTAGTCGTTTAGAAGCCCCTCCTATTTCTCAAATCTCACCCCTCTCGTACAAACCACACACCAAACAGCGCTCTCTCTCTCTCCCCCTCTCTCCCTCCCTCTCCTTCCCTCCCTACTTCTTTCTCTCTCGGATAAGTGCAGTGACGTCGCGAGCTCTTATTTGAATGGAGTTTCAAATCTCGTTTTATGGCTCGCCAGTCTATTTCGTTTGGTGTTTCTTCGCGTCTGTCCCACCACAATTTCCGTTTTAATTCCTAAAAAAAAATGTTTTTAGTCACATGGTAAACAACATAGGCTATGTCCTTTTACTAATCGATGTTTTTTTTTCTTTTTTTAATTTAAAAGTTTTCTTTGTGTAAAGTCGAAAAACATTTAACCCAATGTTTTTAGTAAAATAAGAAAAAAGAAAAATAAGATTCAAAACAATTAGACCCCCCCATCCACCTTTTTTAACATAAAAGTTTGCTCGGACAAACATTTATCCTTTGATTTACATTTATTTTTAAATTGTCAATTACTATTAAAAAACACACTCAAATCACAAGCGGAAGAACTTATGCAAATTAATAACGAATGAGTTTCTGGAGGTGGTCGTGTCTTGACTTGATGTCTGATCAGAAGTTTACTCACCTTTTTTATGCATTGCTTCATCAAGGGGAACAAACTGTGTTTTCTTACACCGGTTTTTAGAAGCGTTATAGGCTGTTGGAGGTAGGACAGTCGGAGTTGGGTCATTTTTTAATTTGAAACATCAAACGGGTCGCATGTAACCACTCCACATCAAAGACAAAGCTGATGATGGGGACATCACTCTGTTAATGAAGACTAAGTGTAAAGGAACAGTGATAGCCCAAGTGATACACATTTCAGTGGATTGGGCTGGAAAGATGTTGATTCAAGGAAACGACACTCTTGATTCTACTAAGCAAGAGGAAAGTCGCCAAAATGAAATAAAACAAGAAAAATTGAGATAGCCCCCCCACACACACACACAAACACACACACACACAACAACAACAACAACAACAACAATAATAATAATAATAATAATAATAATAATAATAATAATAACAACAACAACAACAACAACAACAATAATAATAATAATAATGGTAATACAAATAATAATAATAATAATAATAATAATAATAATAATAATAATACTAATACTAATACTACTACTAATAATAATAATAATAACAGATTACTTTAAGAAAAGCTTAATACCAGAAATTATTAGTGCAAAGACTTTTTATCCTCTAAAGAACAAAACGGTCATCCTTAAAGACACTCATCTGATGATTTAAATGGAACCTGGTGTTTCTTGTAAATAATGCGGATTAAAACAAAACAAGAGAATCAGAATTGAAATTCCATGAATCAATATATCAAAGTGTGTTGGGGACAATCATAATCGCATTTCGACCCGACTTCTGTATCAGCATCTGTTTTGTTAATCGTTTGCAAAACAACTGCAGAAGTTGAATTTATTATTTCACGTACCGAATTTTGAATATGCTCTAAGTCTTAATTCCTTATTGACAGCGTGATGAAATCCCATCAATCTCAGTTCAGGTCTGATAATGCGATCCGGTTTTCCAAGAACTCTGAACTTGTATAAACCTTTAATCTTCTTTTTGAAGCAGATAGTTATCATTGTCTGGGAGGGATAATAGCAGCTATAATTTCTCATATGGAGCTACACATAAGGATCCGCCTTGTTTCTGTAAAACTCTGTCCTGAATCTGTGTGTGTGTTCCTCGTCGACATATACCCAACCCGGATTATGGGGTTATTAATTACAGCGGCTTGCTGGTGCCATCCGACCGGAATGGTAATCACTACATAGCAGTCAATAGCACGCCCACACTTAACGCGCACACCCAGGCGCGCGCATGCCCGTATTACATCTACTTGCAAACTAGGTTTGGGGGGGTTGGGGGTCCAGACAGAGAAGTGGGGGGATGCGTATAGATAAGTAGATATCGCACGTGACGATTAAGTGCAGAGTAACACAATAACGTGAAGTTTGGGAAGAAAAAAAAATCCAACCTTGTATTTCAGTGGGAGAGAAGTGTGTGTGTGTGTGTGTGTGCGAGAGAGATAGAGAGAGAAAGAGAGAGAGAGAGAGAGAGAGAGAGAGAGAGGGAGAGAGAGAGAGAGAGAGAGAGAGAGAGAGAGAGAGAGAGAGA
>JBBBVU010000001.1:28491518-28494055 GCA_037177055.1 Atherinosoma microstoma | reverse complement strand
AAAGTACACCATGTCATTATTTATGTAACAAAAACTAAGCTGAAATACAAAAACAGTATGTAAAAGACAAGTACATCCTTATCACTTCCAAAAGAATTAAGAAGGTAAACAGCTGCCAGGTGATGCAAATCAGATGAACTGCATTAATTGATCATCAGAAAGTGTAAACACTTATAAAAACAGTAGGTTTGTCAGTTTGCTGGTCTGGAAAATTCAGATGTGTTAAAATAAAGCAAAGGGAGAAAGACGTCAGCAATGGTCTTAGAGAAGTTACGGTCAATGATCATCAATTTGGGAAGGGTTGTGAAACCATTTACAAACAATTTCGTAGTCCATCATTTGGAGAGAGAGAAACCATTTACAACTGGAAAACATTCAAAACTGTTTCTAATTTCCCTAGGAGCACATGTTTCCAAAAGATTACTCCAAGGTAGACAGAAGTTGGAAGAATCCCCCCAAAACAAACAAAAAATAAAAATAATCAAAAAAGTAAAAAACACAAAACATGAGAGCTACACTTCAGAAAACCTGTCAAAACACAAAGTTTAGTTCCAACAAACCACAAGACTTCTGGAACGACATCTTTTGGACAGAAAAAACCAAAGTAGAGATGTTTGGTCATCATGCACAGGACAATGTGCAAAGCATATCAACAAAATTACACCTCATACTAACCTGGTGAGGGGGTTAATATTTTTTTTTGCTTGTTTTACTGTTACAGGATCTGGACACTTTGCAGTAATTGAGTTGACCATAAACTCATCTTTATAGCAAAATATTCAATAGAATAAAGTTTGAAACAATCTGTCCAACAGCCAAAGTTCCAATACTGGCTAAAGCATGAAGGACAGTAATTCAATGCATCCGAGCTAATATAAAACAAGAATGTTTAAAAAGAAAAGAATCATTGTGTTGCATCAACCCACTGCAAGTCCAGAATCTAACCTGACTCAAACTGTGGTGCAAACCTCAAAGAACTGTGCATTTACAAAGCCATACTTCATTGAAATAGGAGAATTGTATAGAGGAGTGGGCCAAAATTCTTCCACAACAGTAGAGACTGATAACAACATACAGAAAACTTCAAGTTACTGATGTAATGGTGGTTCTAATAGCTACTGAATAATGGGTTGTACTTATTTTTTTTCACCTCTGCATTTTATCTCAGTTTTTGTTAAATAAATAATGACGTAACATCTTCTGTTTGAAATATTTCATTTCAAACTAAGCAACTGCTTAGTTTGCTATTTCCTTGGGCTGGCATTGGTATCCACCCAAAAACAGACATTATATTAGAATTTAAAACATATTCTGTTGTCATAACCCTTTATAGTTAAAGCATCAACAAAAAAGCCTGAAGCTGATGATTGTAACAAACTACCATTATAACCATTCATGTGTCATTGCTGTATACAAAGGCAAGTGGGCAAAGATGGTTTCCATGTTTATTTCATTGTTTTTTCTTATGCTTTGGTCTGTGTTAGTTCCTGATCATTGGCAGCAGACAGGGTTTGTTTTAAGTTTTGTGAAGTTCAATAGGACAAGTGAAAATGAGTAAATGCTGACCAGTTTTGAAAAGGTTTATTGATTGGTATTTTTTGGCTTTGCCCATGCTGGTGCAACACGGAAATATATTTCATCATGAATCCTATGAACAGAACTCTATCTATTCATAGTTTCAGCAGATGAGGCATGAGGATGTTAGTAACTGCCTGATTATTTGCTTGGTGCCAATATGGTTCAGATAAATTATCTGCAAATATTCAAAGCATCTATTGAAATTCCCATATTCTCATAAAAAAAATTTCAAGAGATTTACCTTTAAACATGTCACTTATCCTTTTATATTAATTATTTCATGTTTAAAAGGCAAAGTGTCATCAATTTAAACCGTACATTTATTTTCCTTTGATATCAGTAATTCCATGAGTTTCTATTTTGCTTCCTCCTTTGTAAATTTCTAGCCCCATCACTGTTTTTTGCATGTTAAAAACATCCACAATGGATTGTTTTGAATTTTCACGTGTAATCATGACTTTATTCTCCAGGGTATATCCAAAAAAACGAGTCAATCCAAACAAATATGTCTTTTAGCCTTGTTTGGGTTCAATGTGTGTCTAAGCACATGCATGTACACACCTAGAACCATTCACTTGCAGACGTGTGTACGTGCATGCATGCAAGTGTGTGTCTGAGTCTATCTGTTGTACAACAAGCACTTGAGCAAGACTGGACCCAGCTGTCAGGTCACTGCTGTCACAACCAATAACAATTACCCTCTCCCTGCTCTTCAACTGCTGCTTCATAACCACCAACGCAGGGGAGATCCGCCCCTTTTAGGAGAACAATGCACCCATGAGTGGGCCTCATCATCGCCCACGCCCACTCTTATCAGCTCTCTGAGGGCCCACCAGACCCCATCTCTGTGTGTGTGTTTGTGAATATCTGCTAATCTTCGTGTATTTGTCAGATTTTCTTTTTCAATGAGCTCCACAAGCCCAACATGAATCCAGAATGATTCCAGCCCTTCTGGTACT
>JBBBVU010000001.1:28479018-28486518 GCA_037177055.1 Atherinosoma microstoma | reverse complement strand
GGACTTCTAAATCAGCCAGCAATCCAAAGGCCTTCCATAAATCTTCCAAATGGGCTCGGGTGTGGGACATAAAGCACACCTGCAAGACTTATGTAAGTCTTATTAAACCATAAATTGCAAACACCAGCCCCTTGCTAGAGCTGCTCTTGGCTAGAATAAATCTCAGAGTGTGTCCGGTGACGAGAAAGAGAGAGTGAGGAGGAGAGATAAAGCTGGTGAGAGGGAGAAGGATATAGTGGGGGTTTAGGGTAGTGAGAGTGAAGTGGAGGATACTAAAGGTTTGACAGTAGAGCATTGCTGTCTGATGATAGGGTAGACAGTACTGGGCTTTGATTGTTCTCAACACTTACCACTATGCTGGTTTAGTGGTGGTGAGTTTTAGGATCATGTCCAAGAATGTCAAACACACCAGGCTCTAAATGTGTCAAATGCTGTTTTATGGTATCAACCTCAGTTTCATCAGTGGGACCACAAACAGGTCTTCCCTGCACCTTTTAGTCCTGAGTGGAGTAACTGCTCAGCAGTCTCACAGACAGAGACCAGGGTGAGCAACACAGGGAATATTTATAGGAAATCAGAGTTCCTGAGCTCCTGAGCCCCCGTGAGTTCCCAACACACCCACGCTCTCCTCCCTGCCTGGTTGTGGGTCCTTGAATTAAACATCAAAGCACACAGGAGTGTAGGGCCCAACTGCCATAAATAACAGTGCGCTTGGGGAGGGAAGGGGAGGATGTTCAGATGGGAAGAGAGCAGGTCACTCGATCGCTCATACACATACTGTCAGAGCAGATTCATTTGTTCACAAAATGGGCGATGTTGTGTGAGGTTATTGATTTCCGCATACCATCTGTCTTTTCCCAGGCTTTGGCAAGCATGCTTTGGCACTACCAGCTTCAGTTTCCCCCATGTTAGTCTCCTCAGCTCAGGTGGACAGAAGGGGGATGTGAAGCAGGTATTGGACACAAGAAGGTGATGGCTTGTGTGACACTTAGACAAGATAACTTCTGGCAATGAAAAAAAGCTCATGGATGAATTATTGTTATTATTTTTTTCATGTTTGATGAAATGTAATAGTATTGACTGACCTGAGTTTTGAGACAAAAAGAAATAGACCAACATGAATATTTCATTCTTGACCATTTAAAACATTTATTGGAAATTTGCAAGGGACATGGATACTGTTAGTCCTGATCAAAAAGGAACTTTGCACTTTTATAGCCTCAAGTTGGGGAAAAATTCAAACTGAAGCTGATGATTAACATCTCATTTGTTGCAAACACCTGCATACACAAGCTCAGGCCCACCCTCTATCTCCTCCTCTCACTAACTAGTCTTGAAGTCACAGTGTACTTCCATGTTGAGCTATCGAGTGTGGAGGGCCGGCCTTCAAACATGGGGCCCAGCTGCTGCTGTGTATTTTTGTCATCCAACACACACGCATTGGCATCCCTTGGTGTTTGCACTTGTGGAGGGCACATGTTACTGGGTAAATTATCACAGTGATGGTAAACAGTGTTTTTATGAGGAAATGTAGCTTGGTTGTTATATTTGAAGTCTGTGCTTTGTATACTGCTGCGCTATTAGGACAGATTGAGGATGTTTGTGCCTGGTGTCTGCACTCCGCCCATGTGGGGTACACACACAAATACAAACACACACACTCAGACTGACAAGCTCAGTTCTAGTTATGAGTCTTAAATGGCTCTTTTGTTGTTTCCGTACGACGAAAAATAAAGAAAACATCACAGCCTACGGAGTATGCCAGTGTCACGCTCATGTCAGTCTCTGGGTAACTGCAGATGAATGGCAACAGCAGGGGAGAAAAGACTGAATTCGGAAGTAAGAAAAATGTTGTGTGCTATGAAAAAAACACTCCCCAACCACATTATTCTGAATCATAACAGTTTTGTCAGAGAAACAACTTATACAAAGTTTCCCTTGGTTGATATTGCCTTAAAGTTGTAATTAAACTCTGCGTAGTAGGTATACACACTGGACTGCATTATATTTAGCTGCTTAAGTAATGTTCTGAACACTCATGTATGTGAATGGGTTGTATTAAACATCAGGAATCCTTTTTACTCCAGTCCGGTCGACATGCACTGCTTTGACAGTGTTATAAATTTAACAACAAAGTAGAATTGTCACCTTTCTAAACATCAGAAAATCTTCATAAAAGATGAATTCAGGTGACCCTGATAAAACAGTTGGTTTGTGTTTATGTTGTATGTTAATTAGAAGTGAGGGAAGAGACAGGAACACACTGTTTGATGATTACTTTACAATTTCAAAATCTGAGTCATGATAGAGCTGTAATATTGGTTAAAAAATACTATCAGCAGGTTAATAACATGGTAATCAGATAATGATAGACTCAAAAAGATTGATGGCTGGTTAAATAACCAGAAGACTGGTTATTTAAGGTCTTCACTATTCAACTATTCATGTTTGATTAATTAAACATTGTACTTATTATGAGTGTTTGCTTAATGTGCGATTTTCCATGCTTAAGAAATAAACAAGAAACAAAAGGACAAATCAATTATGATTCTGAAAAGTCTAGACTAAAATATGGCTGCAATATTAACTGAAAACCTACAGGCCATATATGCAGTGCAACAAATGGAGCTTATGTGGAAAGTTATGCTTAAGTTATCGTGTTATGCTGTTAAAATCTCATTCCAAAGACTTTTCGGTGTGGGAACTGTTGCCCCAGTTTGTGTGATCTGTCGTTTAACAGTTAAGTAGCTGGTGCATTGATTGTCTAGTCACTGCAGTCATCTTAGCGTTTCAGATTTCCTATTTCTAAACTGATGGAGTGCTCCATCTCTCTACGCATGGATGAAATTGAGGAAAGGAGGGAATAATGATGATAACATTCTTCCCTGCTTTTTGAGCCCCAATTACCCACTAATGTGTGCTAAAACCAGAAAAATGAACAATCATTATGTGTGGCAACTTCTGCAATGACAAAATCATTCTTTCCTCACCTCCCATTCTTTGGATGGGAATAATCATGTTTTGTCCCAAACACCTGCGTTTCAGTTGCCCTGACCTGCAGCCCAAATGAGTGCAATTAATGACAATTACCCTCCAGGTGTCACAACATAGACATGTACTGATAGAGACCCATCTACAGGGAGCGCGCGCTTGTCCTCCAAGTAAATATGTAATGATAACAGCTGTAACACAGTGAAGTGAAGGGGGGGTGTAATTGTCACCAGTGCAATTTATTTGTGTTTGCCTCAACTCAGCACCACGTTAACCAGTCCAGACAAACCAGAATGAATAGAGGTGAATTTTCCCTGTGGGAGGAAGGGAAGTTGACTAGAGATGTTGGAATTGCTGATCAGGTGGAGATCTGGACAGATGGGTCCTGGAAATAGTTTCTGCTTTAGACCTTGATGTAAAACGTTTTTCTGTGTTAGTGATTGCAGATAATTTGTTGGGCTAGATGAACTAAACAGTAACGGAAAATGTATTCTATTAAACTGTTTTCTCTTCTACTGCTGATGATGATAAAAATATCTTATCTAAAAGCTAGCTGTTAAAATCTGGGAATTCAGTAATATTGAGAGAGACTTATTTAACCCTTCTTTGGGCCCTCACTACTTAATAAATACCTAACAATCAAAATTTCAACCACAGAGAAGACTGTTATTGTGGTAGATATTACAAGTCTTTAAACTTTAAAATTTACTTTTCTCTAAAATAATAACAGTCCTACAGTATTAAGTGGTCAGTAGTAAATGTTTCTTTTCATTTTATGTTGAAAGCCAACCTCAATGAAATATCAGGAACCTAGCCTGATCTTTGATGACGTGTGAGGAGAACTCCATGTGATTCTATGATTTCTTGGAGTGGCATGAGGGGGCATTTTGTATGTACTATGAAGTGATCAAATATGGCCCTTTGCCCAATAAAGGGTTAAAAAGGAAAAAATAAATTGGTCACAGAATCAATCCATTTAAAGAAACCAAGACAACAAAAGGCAGTTGTAAAAACCAGTGCTCATAGTGTGGGATATAAACATTACAGATAACCAACTTAACAATAACTGCAGTAATAAATAAATAAATAAATAAATAAATAAATAAATAAATAAATAAATAAATAAATAAATAAATAAATAAATAAATAAATAGAGTGTGACATAATGTTGACTTCCACTTTCCCATAGCAGGTCTGGGGCCTTATTAAAGTACTTGATCGAATCTGGCCAAAAGGTAATTTTTTTAAATGTGTACTTACATCAAGCCATTACTTATTATGAGCATGAGAAACATTTCTTATGTGCGAACTTATAGTTTCAATTCCGCCTCAAGTAACAGGCCATGCCTCATGATTTCCTCTCATATAATGTCAGCACATGAGAATTGGATTTAGTCAGAAAAAGCCAGAGGTTGAAAAAGAAAATCAGCGTTTTCTTCTTGTAGTAGAGGAAAAACCCAGCTTCATAATAATCTGAGGACTAAAAATGGGATTGATGAACAACGAAAATCATATAGCTTAGGACTGGAGTTAAGTTTATGAAGCTCCTGGATCTCAGTGTACGCATGAGAGCCCAAAGACCTTGGAAGGTAATGATTGCTTTTCTTCTTCTGCATATAGCAATTTCTCCAAATTCTGATTTTTTTCATGTAAAATTATCTACTACAATAATAATAATCATGATAATAGTACATTTAATTTATAGAGCACTTTACAATTTACTCAAAGACAGTTAACAAACAATCAGGTAATAAAAAGTAAACAAAAAAATTTAAATTTAAAATTTAAAATTAGATAAACGTAAACAACATGATGCAAGAAAAATGCACACGGACCACAAATGATTAATTTGAAAATTTCTTTGCAATTTTACTTTCTCTATTGTTCAACTTTTTGCCCAAGCACTGTATCACAGAACTGTGACCTCTTCCTCATCATTACTTCTCAAAGACCATTTTTTTTGTTAGTTTTTTTTTCAACAATCTGTTGTATGTTAATATAATTCCTAATGACACCTGAGATATTCAACCAGTGTGAGGCATTGCGTAACTTTTCTCATCTTGTTAGTCCATTTCCAACTTTAAAAAAAATATTCAGTACGTTCTGAACATTTGCCGCCATTCTGTAATAATCCTCACTTTACAAAGTGAAGTTTATGTCTTGGAAACAGAGTTTTATTTAACAACACACGTATAAGCATTTTCCCAGTTAAAAATACCTTTTGGATTGATTCTATCCAGAGTTGGAAAAGTTTTGTTATTTGGCTTTAGTGTAATTTATTTTGAACTTGTTTACCAACATTCATTTGTGTGACTTAATTTTCATCACAACCAATGGTAAAAAGTAACCGAAGGAAGATCTTAAACTTTATAAAGGGTTTTAAACATGTATGAAGAATTTGAGAACAAACTGAAGCTGAAACCTTTTTCTGTGTGGTAATATAGTGACATAGAAAAGCTGTTGCAGTTTGGTATTGTGCAAATGATCCATGCAATATCATTTCGGGCCAATTTCCCGACTTGAAGAGAGATTTCTCAGGTGCAAAAGTCAACTTTAACCCTCCTCCTCCTGTGGGTTCACCGTCTTTTCCATCTGAACTTGCATTAGCATAAAGGCATTAAAATGTGAATAGGAATTAATTTGGACTTTCCCCTCCATAGGAATTAATGGAAGTTTGTTCTGCCTGTCCCCCTCAGATGGTTTGCACTCCTCCACAGTCCATAAATATTAATATTAATACAGCATCGCATTTAAAGGTAGCGCTTGAATGAAGCCGTATACAGAATATTATTAGAGCTCACGATACGTTTCTCATGAGAAGTACAGCTGAGTGAATGCATTGCCTTGCCGTTGTGATCTGTAAAATCCAATCTTCATACAGCACAAAAAGTTATTTTCAGAGAGACGGAAGATTAGCAAGGCCGAATGGCTGCTGTCTAAAGCCATTAGGCAAGTGGGGATTTTTTTCTTCTCTGAGCTGAGAGAGAAGGGCCCACATCTTCAGCTCTATCAAGGTACTGATTCACAGTCACACTGCTGTAGCACTATTATCATACCCTAGCAGATCATCTGTAAAGATAACTATTATCACCGTCTCACCACATCGCTCCAGTCTACTCACCCACATAATACAGACCACAGAAGTTTTTGACACTCTTCCAAATCACTGTATTCACCGTCTTTTTTTTCATGCACCCTTTTCTGTCACTTTTCTCTGTGTGCCATGTGCGGTTGAATCGCACCTCTTCAACAGTAGAGAGGACACTAAAAAGCTCTGGATTGTATAAAGCACTTCTGTATGCATCATTTACGAAAAGGGCAATCAATACATAGCGTTTTTTTCCTTTTAAAGTGAAGCAGTCCCGTCACACATTTTCAGGCCCTCCTGCTCTTTTTTTCTTCTTCTCTGGTCTAACTGATACTTGCATCGGTTTGTGAATGTGGCACTGCAAGTGTTCTGACCCAATCTCTGTTGAGCTATCTGAATCAAAGGCAGAGGAGGGGGGTAGGGGTTTTGTGTCAAAATATTCAGCAGGTCCTCTCTTTTCTGTGTCTCTTAGTGCCGATCCTGACAGGTTACAGTGGGCAAGGTGAGACATGTTAGTGCTGAACCCTGTGAAGGAGCGAAGATGGAACCTGCTTCAAAGTCCCAGTGTGTGGGTGAAAGCTGCATGCTGCCACCTCAGTAAACTCAGTAAACAGTATCCACCTTTAATCTTTGCTCTGTAATCTTTACTCCTCTCGCATTTAGTCAACACACTCTCACTTTGTTCTTGGGGAAAGCAAGTAGAGTGTGAGTCTGACAATGTATGATGCGAAAGAAAAGCACAGCACAATACACAAATCAATTACTAGGGGTATCAGCTTGATATTAGGTTAATATCATTCACATACTGAATGATAATAGACCATGGCCTGTTTCTATTAAATTCTGAGCTTTGTGACATGATGACAATTCAACTGATAAGAGCACAATTCATGCAGTTACAAGACTACACAGAAAGGAGCGCTTGAGTATTGTCTTCTAAACTGAGAGGTCAAAATAATATTTAAGGAACAAAACGTAAGGTAAAAAATAAATGAAGTCCTCCATCACCATGAACACAATAATCATTTCAACAAGTCCTTCATCCTACATGATCTTATACTAACATAGTCCCAGTAATATGTTAAACAGTCACAAAAGATCATCAACTCAATTGTGTTCTTGAATATGACTTTTTTTTTCGGCATGCACACATGAGCTGTGTCCCAATTCAGGGTCTGCACACTTTGAAGTGCAGATTTGTCGCAGAACTGCATACGTCACAGTGGCGCGCCAAGTACTGTCCCATTTCAAAAGCCTCCGAAAGAGCCTTTGAATCCACCCTACAAACCCGCCCTCCATTTGGCCTGTAGCAAAAGCTACTGGCAGTGTATCCTTCGCGCCCTCTTTTCTCCCATAATTCATTTTGAACAAGATAGGAGGGAATGAGCAGCAAAGTGCTGAAGAGTACGTTTTTAAGTGTA
>JBBBVU010000001.1:28468509-28478918 GCA_037177055.1 Atherinosoma microstoma | reverse complement strand
TATATGTCAAAGCTATCTGAAGCAAATTTTAAAATTAGATTTTTAGCGAAAATTTCTGGCTCCATTAAATTTTTTAAGAATGTAGCTATCTGAAGGAATTAGCGGGAAGAATGAGAATGCTTTAATTGTATAGCTAGCACATCTGCAGTTGCTAGGCAACAGGGGACTGGAGCACTATGGGAAATCCTTGCACACTAAGTAGGCTGTCTCATTTCAAGGACGAATAAACGACTTCAAAGTGTACAGCCTACGTAGGACACTCTGTAGCCTAGGCTGCGCACTATGAAATGTCTGCACCCTGAATTGGGACACAGCTATGGTCAGTAAATTAATAAGAACATGTGTATATCTCAGCTTTTTGAGAAAGTAACATAAAATTAATGTTTATAACTTTTATCAGGGAAATTGAAAGCTGAAGGGTATAGAAGTGAAATTATGCATGTCCTCCAAGGAACCACAGCTTGTCTCCTGTTCATCCCTGTAACTATTTTTGTAAACTTTGGTTGTTTCCTAAGGCTAATTGCTTTTGTGTTGACCTCTTTTGTTGATTTGGATTAGGTACCTTTAACATCTGGTTGGGTTTAAGCATCAAAAACTACCTGTTAAGGGTTTAGCAAACTCATAGCAAAAGCTAGGAGTGGAATAAATCCACAGTATTTGTATACAATATAAGATATGAATTGGAAACATGGTCACATTAAGTCAGCTTTATGCATCTATTTCCTGATTAAAGAATCTTGTGATGTGTATGTTGCTGTTTTTGGCCACTTTTCATTGTATTTTTGTCTTGAATGTTTCATTCTCTGTTTCATTAGGTTGACACAACAATAATAATAACTGGTAAATATTAGGAAAAGTTGTAATTACAAGTCGCATTTTGCTTGTACAGGCAACCCAAGGTGTTGTTTTTTATTTGGAAGACTGTCCCATTCTTCTCTTGGGTTTAGCAATTAAAACTTGATTATCCCAGCTTATAGTTGTTTATAATACAATTCAAACAATAATTGCTTTCAACAAAACAGCAGTGAACTGCCTTAATCTCTGCACCACAAGACTGCGTTGTGCAAACATGTATTTTGTGGTAAACTCTGCGAGCTGAGGTTATATTTGTGCATCAGGTCATTCCTGTAGCAGGCTAGTCTGGGTCAGCCCACTCCCCTCTGAGAGCCCTCTCATCAAGACAGCCTCTCCTTTGCCACCCTCTTCCCCACAATCCCCATAAACTCTCATAATTGCCACATTAAACTTGAGTTTATTATTTTTCTCCAGGTGCAGGTGTGCAGATGATATGAGCCCCAGGTTGCATTTACATACAAATTGAAGGTTTTTATTAATCAGCCAGGCAGCAGGAATCAAACGGCAACACTCCATCAGGCCTTTAAATACATTTGGTGACATTTTTACCCGGCATTAGCATGATAGGGCAAGCGGAGTATAATGTACCAATGATTGCTTTTCCATTGAAAGCACAAACGGTTTCATTTTTCCTGTCATCTCAAATAAGTGTTAAAGAGGGTTTGGAGGCTATTGTGCGAGTGCCGTATGCTGGGGACTTGGGACCGCTGATGGCCATATTAAATAACCATTAGTGCCTGAGCTTAGATCATTGTGGCATCCGCCTCCTCTGAATTTATCCTGTGATTTCAAATGAAGGCAAGCTGTGCCAGCTTTCATAAAGTGCTCAAGCCCTCTCCATTTTTCCTCAAACTAAATGCATTACAACGGTAATTTTGTGACTGTTAAGATAACTAGCGTTAACAAGCACTTAATTAAAATGTACAATAAATAGCCGTCTGCAGCCTTATCTCCCCTCCAGAGCGACGCTGGTAGGAGGCTCCAATGCTCAGGCCGGCTGTTCCCCAGCTCGTTTGCAGATTAATTGCTTTTCTGTCTGGCGAAGCCTGCCTCTTCTGCAGCCAGATCGTAAATAGCCTGATAGGGAGTTTATCAATCAGGGCTTTCTACCTCACTGATCTCCCCCACACAGCCCTGTCTGTCTGACTGTCTGTCTGTACATCTTCTACTATCAAACAGATCCCATAAATGAACTTCCAAAAGCTTCTGTTAAACTAACCCTTCATTTGGCATATGTTTGTGTTATACTAACACTTCTTTTGGTATGCTTAATTTTAAATTATTTGTATGTGTATAAGCCATTAAGCATGAATATTTTTCTGTCTGTGCTTGCTCTTTTTATATACAGCATGAATGTCCATGCTAACACTGTAACAAATGGAACAGTGTTTATACATGACCTATGTTTTTGTAACCTCTACTTACATCATATTTATGTCTGTCTGTCTGTGAGTATATAGCTACTTTACAGCAGTGAATTTTGTGCCAGTTTATGTGTATAATGAGTGCATACAAATGGGCCTTAAGTATATCACTGGGGTTAATCAAACACAAGTCACACATAAAAGCAGCCATTGCTTGTGCAAGACAGGACAGAAGCAAACGGAGAGTATTTACAGTAATAAAAGTTAACGGCGGTCAGCCCCTTAGGATCACATTACTCTTCAGACATGTGTCTGCAGCTCTCTCCTTGCAGCTTTATGGACTTTCGTCCTCCCAAAGCAACCTGCAAACTGTGTTGTTTTTGAAAAGACAAAATGAAAACGTAAAAGCAAGGTTTCCTGTTCTACCCTGCTGCCCCCGTCCCACCCTGAATCACCCCCTCTCCTCTGTCAGCAGCCAACCCTTAACCTCTGGATGATAAATCTGCCTACAGAAGCTGTGAGCGGGAAGACCCCCATGCTGGAAGACCCCCATGTGTCCTCTATGACACATCCTGTTTGTGTAGTCAGGGCTTCAACCAGTGATCTTTGCACTCATAATTTATAGAGTGACAACGCTTGCTACTTACTATTTATATATCTGTAGATTTTTGGTATTGGTTTGTTGTTGACACATAGCATTGTTTACTTTTCAAATAAGTAATCTCAACTAATCTATTAATTAACATAATCATAATATAGAACACCAAAACACATAACATCATATAATATGTGCAGCATTCTCCGTCAGCACAAAGAGATACTTCTAATATTGCAACAAACTACAAAGCTTTCATTACTGGATTGATTTACTTTTCTTTATTAAGAGAAATAATCTTTTTAAACTTATTCTGATGTAAATTTGCTATAATCTAAGAGTATTATGTCACAGTGTGCAACACACACAAACTCAGATTTTCCAGGCAGGTTGAAACTAACTGCCCTGTGTGCTTGGATATAGATTTCCCACAACAGAAGTATTGTTTGTTTTTTCCACAGGTTTTCCTCAATCTTGACTGTCTGATTGATGAAACTCTCTTTTGACAAAATAAACAACCTGGCAAGGGCCTCTGGGGGCTCCCTGGACATATTTTGCCGTGTGAACAGACTGTCAAATGTGAGAAGCAGTTATCCTAACAGCTGAATTATTAGCTGTGCAAATGCTTCCGCTGCATCGTGGCGGTACCCCGTTCAGCGAGAGTGTGGATATTCATGGTGGTCTGAAGGCCCTGGCGGCTGTCTGGCAGGCAGATTAGGGGTTTCAGACCATTTGACAGTGATGCTACAGTTATCAGACCCACTTTGGCCAGAGTGATTTATAATGCGAGAACATGATAAATGTAGTACTAAGAAAGCTAAGGGATTGATGGGAGGTAGCTGAGTGGAGGGGATGAGTTATATGGATTTGTCAGTTCAGGTCTGTGAGATGGAAATGTCCCAACAGAAGAAGATAAATAAATAAAAACAAAAATAGAAAAGATGGTAAGACAGAGGCTTTGATCAGAGTGAACACAGTGAACAGAACATCTTGCACCCTCAACCTTCCCTGTCATAAATCAGTTTGTAAAGGCCAATTTGGCCTAGAGCCTGTCCTCCTGTCTATCTTAACCTCTGTCACTAAAGGTTTAACCTTATAGTTGAAAGTGTAGAATGGAATCCCTATTTTTTATTTGAATTTGTGCCTCCCGTTACCAATTAAAACACTAAATAAGATTTTTTCTGACCCGATTTGTACTTTAATAGCACAGAAGAAGCATGTTTTTCATTGAAAACAACTATTCCTCCTGAGTATTAATTTCAGAGCAGCTAGGACCTGCTTCCTTGATTGGTCCATCCCACTCTGGATCATTGTGGCCCTCTGTTGTGACAGCCAGAGTAGATACAATCAATACATATATAAACACTACTCCTAAATGGGTCAACAGACACAGATAGCGCATCTTTCAGGGAGCTATACAGAAGCCACAGGAGAATCTATGGGGGGAAAAAGGGCAATTATAATCGATCTTATATTGCCCTGGATTTTGTTGTTATTGTTTAAGTTTTGGAGAGCAAATGGAAGCTGTCTTTCTTTGCATGCACAGGGCCATAAACAGACACATGCATCCATATCCACCATGCCTCAAAGTGAGTCACCTGTCACTTTGGAGGAGCTAGCTTTGCATGATTTGTGTGGTCAGGTTCCTGTATAAATCCCAACAGCCTCCAGCAACAGTAATTCAACACAGTGTGTATTTTCAATAAATAATTTGCTGGTCATTGATTTCCAATGCACAGAGAGAAATATACCAGATCCACCTCAAGGGGCTGTGGATGTATCAGCTGCTCACTTTTGTGGTCAAAGTTGTGACAGCCCATATGTTGTGATCACAAGATCCAAATTTATCGTCCTTTGGAGGCCAACATGTCAGCAATGTGGATGTCAAACATAGTTTAGTGAAGACAGGATACACCATTTGTATTTGTTGCCTAAATTCTTTTCTGTTTAGTTAAATTGGATAAAGAAAACATTAAAATATGCAAATATGTGAGTACAACTCATGGGACCTGCTTTTGAGGTTTGGAATCTAAAGGCACATTTGATGTTAGAACATGAAAATGATTATGCAATTAAGTCACACTTTCCCCAACAAGAATTAAATGATCTTCATTTCATAATGAAAAATATCTCTCAAATACCTTTTAAACTTTTCTATTTCAGCACTTTACAAACTATAGATATACACCTACTGTTCCAAGGGCTTTTAGGGTTCATTAACTGCCACCAAAAAGATGAAGCCCTTGCCAGTGCAGGCAGAGAGAAGTTATAAGTCTGTCACAGTATGTGATTTGGTGTGGCCATTTTGTTGTAGTGTCACCTTCTGACTGATCAAGTTGTTCATTGGGGTGTTTGCTGGCACCTCAGAGAGGGAAGGCAGGAATTGATGAGGTCTAATTGCTCTGTCTCTTGTCAGGTCTCATTAGTCCCTCATTTAACACTATCTGATGGTGTGAAGGTATTGCACCTACAAGGGGAATGAGTATACGTGTGAGAGAGAATGATTGCAGTTTGGACACACCTACCCATTCATTTTAAATGTATAGTTGTGTTCAAACTTTTGACCACATGAATGTGGACAAAGTACACTCATTTCAACCTTCTTCCACTATGTACTGATGTTCAAAATGTTCAAACTTTTTAAACTTTGTTTCCTAACACAATGGTAGCTTGTGTGAAAACTACATTTGGGTGT
Organism: Atherinosoma microstoma; assembly: GCA_037177055.1. Lineage (NCBI taxonomy): Eukaryota > Metazoa > Chordata > Actinopteri > Atheriniformes > Atherinidae > Atherinosoma > Atherinosoma microstoma. The sequence goes on along the minus strand of JBBBVU010000001.1, from coordinate 28,473,409 downwards.
TACTGAGATTTACATCACCTATCCCTGTATATTACATGGCAATCTTCAAGTACTTTTATGGATTAATTTGTTTTATGAGTATCTCTCCTTTGTAAAATAATGTGAAATATATATTTCTAGATACAGAGTACAAAGAAACCACCCTGCTCCCCAAATCATATGGCAAATATGCATGCAGGTAGACAAGGGCTATAATTGCGCTGACAAAATATGTGATCTCTTGTGGTCATGACAGCAACTGTGGCCTATGTAATGCTGTCCCATAACAGTGGCAATGATGTTGCATAAAGAAGGTATTTCAGCCCTAACCATGATCCTTTTATATCCACAACCAAAATTTGGTTTCTGATCTTAATAAAGTAATGTTACAACCTTAATCAAACCTGGAAATAAATAATCTTCCTCATAATGTGTTTACATGTAAGCATAGCAACCCATAAGCTGTTGATGGTGTTGTTGAATTATAGCTGAATGAATTATAGCTCAAAACAAGATTTTTTTCTAATTTTACATATCTTTGTCTCAACTCAACCAGAAAGAGAGAAAAGTTTTTTAGTAAAGTGTTTTTATGTTTATTCACAGAACACGTGTTGATCTCAATCTCACATCTCACAAAATCCCATGGTTGAAAGTCCATCCAACCACCTCTCCTTCCTGTTTATATGTTGTGCCCTGTTAAAATATTGACTTGACAACGATATCTGCTATGATGTGAAAAAGCTATTGTGAGTCTTGATTTCCTTTCTGTAGATTGTAGGGTTTGTCCTTCATTCAAAATTATAAGCCTTATTGAAGGGTATGAGCAAAGAACTGATAAACATTTTTCAGTTACATGACTTGTTGGGTGAAAAACTATTCAGTTACATTGTAAACATGCTGTCTGGTACAGTTCTTACCGTATCCTACATGTTTTTATCATATGTGTTGTTGGTGTTTCTTGTATGAACTTTATCAACATTCAGGAGTTTCCAATGACATCTCACAGGTGAGTGTACAAATTTTTACAAGAGTAATATGCGCTACAGACTTTTGTCTAATGTTATTTCCTTTTTCTCGGATCCAAGTGACGGCCAGACTTAAGATTCAATGGTACATTGTAAACCAATTACAAGTTAGTTAACTGGCACTGCATTTGTTTTTTATTAGCAATGGTGGACGTTTGCGCTAGTTCCACTGCTAGATCTGAGTGAGGTATCCTGTGGCCTGACTGGACAAAAGGTGTGGTGGCTCTATTTATTTGGCGCACTGCCAGCACAAAGTGTGGATCCACTCTGACGTTTAACTCACAGTGAGGGTGACAGTGAGACAGAAATCTTGCGCTGACCTAAGTCAACCTTTTTCTAAATTTAAAATTGTGCAATCAGCCTGTTTATGACGTATTCTATGCAGTCCATGGTGCAACATTCCTATGTTATTACATCTAGTTTTGAATTCTTCACTCATTAACTGAAGTTTTCTTATAAAATATTAGATTAAGTGCATAATTATAATAATCACTGATTTTCAGCATAATACATATGGTGCCTCACCATAAGCACAAATTAGCATGATTGGCTTATCACACCCTCCATCATACCTTACTCTGTGAGTGGCAGCTGTTAAGACGACTTCACCATGGGAGTGAGAATTGGTGTGGATATGGCGGCGAGCTGTGGAATTTGCCTCTGCCCCTCACCGATAGCTCTCCGAGGGCTTGGGTGTCACTCCAGTGACGGCCTAAGAGCCATTAATTTTAGCCTCTAGAGTGGTTGTTGTAATAAGATCCGACAACCCCCTTCCTCAGAGCATGGCTCCTAAATATACATTTATTTTCAGAGGGAGTCCCCTCGTCAGGATATGATGGATGTCAACTAATCAGATGGTGTGCAACTGTATGTCCACAGTCAGGCCTCACTACATTGGTTGAGTTAGTAGCATAAATAACCAAGAGAGGGCTTCGTTGGGGTCTTGTCTTTGGTGACGATCTTAGAGATATGATACCCTGTGCTGTTGCTGCCTGAGTGGATCTATCTTAAGACTCCACATGGAGGTCTGGCATGCACCAACTCTCTGTGGGTTTGAGGGCAGGCAGAAGGAGGGCTGCTTGCAGCTTACAGTTACTCTAAGAACCACTTACCATGTGCCTCTCATCTATTCCTGCCTCTGGATGGCATAGACTCCTGTTCCTATCTAGATAAGCAAACTTGGCTTTGACGTTGGTCCAACCCTCATCATTTACTTGCAGAGTTTGGAAGCTAACTGAGGATAGGCACCATTACATTAATACAAATTGATGTTGATTGTTGGATGTTTATCCATACTTATTTGCATATTTCTACCTGTGTGAACGAGCCAACAAACTTACATTCTGCAGGTAAATGATGTATGCATGATCCTGCTTTCTGGATCTTGCATCTCCAGAAGGTAGGTCCTGCATGACAGGCTGTTTCTCCCTGTCAATGGGTGCTGTGTGAGGGTCAGTAGGGGAATTAGCTGTGCTGCTGGTTGCAGGCCCTGTGGGGGCAGATCCTGGCAGCTCGTGGGTCACAGCAGATGGTTGAGGGGCATGGAGCTTCTTGCCCTTCTGACCCGCAGTTGGGGCAGTAGAAAAGAAGGACAAAGAGGTTTTAGATGACAAATACATTCAAAAACTAACACTGTAATTTTAGATTGACTACACAGGACCTTATTATCAAAAGCAGTGGTTCCCAACCTGGGGTCCGGGACCCCCCAAGGGGGTCCGCTGAAGAGCACAGGGGTTCCCCAAGGCTTAAACATTCAGAGCTATTGTGATTAATCTCCACACATTGTAACTATTTTTTAAGAAAAAAAGTAACTTTGGCTTTATCTAAGGACAGGATTCAGCCAGAATCCAGTATTCATGGTGAGAATCACACTTTGGAAAGCATAAAACCAGCATGGTTTCAGCACTGGGTGGGGCAGGGGGTCCGTGGCTTTTTGGTATTTGTGTAAAGGGGGTTCTCAAGGAAAATAGGTTGGGAACCCCTAATCTAAAGCAATACATAAGACATGCTGGGAGACCACACTATAAATTTCCTCCATCTAAAACATAAACTCTAATGTGTTTAGATCGACTAATTGAAATGTGCAAACCTGTAACAGCATCGGTTGACACAAATGGATTGGTGTGATAACAGATGCAATTAGAATATTTCACACTTTGACTGCAGTAATACAGTCAAAACAACAAAAAGAATGTGACAACACTAGTCATATTTTCATCTCTATTTACTGCCTGTGACCAACCTTTGCTCTCTTCTAGCACAGCTGGGAGAAACAGAAAGAAGAGGAGAGAGAATTGGAGGAGGGAGAAGGTGGTGTTGTTTAAATGAAGAGCGTGGCGTGTCCTGGAGGATCTAATAAGCAGGTTGAAGGCTGATAAGGATAAGCTGTCCCTCTGGCTCTTGGGAGCCTTGTTTTAACTTTCCCCTCCCCTCCTAAGATGTACTTCTCTGAAAGCAAGAAAAAAAGAGTAATCAAAGAAAAGCCGATGAGGGAAGACATTTTTGGATAGACAGAAGAGAAAAAGAGCAAATGAAGTGAGCACGCATTATAAAGCAGCAGAGGATGATGAGAACGAGTAAAGAAGCAGTGTGTGATGAGAAGTCAGGTGGGAAGGGGATGAGATAACAAAAAGAAGGGGAGGAAAAGGGACAAGGAGAGTATGAGTAAGAGACAGAAAGAAGACAGGATAACAGTCAGAGAGAGGACAAGAGAGTAAACTCAATAAGCAAAAATGGTAGAGAAGGTAAAAGTGAAGAGCAAAGGAAAGGAAAAACTGTTTCAAGAGAATAGTGTGGAGAGAGAAAACAAGACACAAGAGATGACAGAAGGAAGAAAGGAAGTTGAGAGGACATGGAGCTTAAAGATGGGCTGAAAGGGACCTGCTGGTGTGTCAAAGCTTTAGATCCAACCTCCTCCCCTAGGGAAAAAGAGAGAAAGCAGAGGAGAGACATTGACCTTGCATTATTTATGCTTAGCACTATTGGTCCAGGCAGACGGTGTTTTCCATTGTGTCTTCATAATGAGGAACCGCTACGAAGTGAAGGAAAAGGAAACGCAACCAACAGACCAGTTTGTTTGTGTGTGTGTGTGTGTGTGTGTGTGTTTGGGAGGTGGGATGTCATAACAGTGTAGCATGCAGACAGTTTAGTGAACAAGGATCAGGAGCATAAGAAAAGCACACGCACACACAAGCACACTCACATACATTTTTACTCCTGTGGCATGCAGGCCTGTATCTGTAAGGTGTTTACAGTGAGAATGCATATGAGGGGAAGCAGAGAGCAGAGAGGGTCAGCTGCCATTTCCTGAGCTCATTTTCACCCTCATTTTCTTATAACAGCTGCAGGCAAGTGAACATGAAGCTAGAACAGCAAGTGTATGTGAAGACGATCTGTCCACTCTCCTTCTCAGAAGCAGTCTGAAGTTGATGCAAGCTTTCTTTGAGCAAGAAAACCTAGAACTAAATGCTCAAAATTATATCTACAAAATAATGCTTATAAAAATGCACCATATTTTTTTAAATCTGTTTTGGTTATACACCTATTTTTGTTTTTTACCTGAAATTTACCCGTGAACAAAACATGGTAAAAAAAAAACTGAACAAAGGATAAAATCACAGCATTAAATCACGTATTTAAGGTTTTTGTATCTCACCATCAGTGCAGCTGATCTAGAGACTTTTGTGGAAACTGTTTTACTTGTGTTGTGGGAAAAGACAAGGTCCACCGGCTGTGTTAACTTTTTACTGAAGCTCAAAATCAGATAGATGTAAAATATATAAATGAATATATTCTGTTTGCAGAGTTCTTGCGCACAAATATACAAAACCCCTGTAACTTCAAAAAAGAAAAGAAAACCCACTTTGGATGAACTAATAAGAAGAAAAATAAATATT
>JBBBVU010000001.1:28448415-28462255 GCA_037177055.1 Atherinosoma microstoma | reverse complement strand
CACACACACACACACACACACACACACACACACACACACACACACACACACACGCGCACACACACACACACACACACGCACGCACGCACGCACGCACGCACACAAACATGCATGCACACACACAACCATTATTTTGTAAAGAAAAAATAGTTATGTAGGAAATAAGCAGAAATTATAGTTGTTGTTTTTAAACTACCACATGCATGTTGTAAGTAATTAGAGTTGAGGATTTTCAGGTATTTCTTGACCAAGAACTTCTAAATGGCTAAAGCATTAAGACCACAAAAAGTATTGTGTTTCATTTTACTGGAAAAAAAACAAAACAAAACAAAAACAAACAAGTAGTCCTCATTAGTTCAACTGAATTCTCTAAAATGATGGCCACATTTTTTTTCAAAATATCTCCTAGAGAATTCACTCATGTTTATATACTAACAGTATTTACTGTAAGCAACCATAGGGCTGATTTATGGTGATATGTTACCCCGCATTCAGGCCTTTGGCCTAAGAGATAAAGAGGGCCGCTGATCAGAGCTATTATCCATTCTGCAGTGAATCAGGAAGATAATGGCCTATCTGTCAGCATGGGGCCTCCATAAAGCCATTAACACCTTTTGTTGTTTCCCTCCTGTTCTTCAAACGTGCTGGGCAGTTCAAAAAGGCAAACGAAGCAATCTGTTAGCTTAGCTTCAAGCCTACATTCTCCCTGATCCAAGCACGCGCACACTGACAGTCACGTAGCTACCTAGAAACGTAAGTGAATTGCGCCTGTGCACTGTCTTGCATCCAGAATTTGCTGAAAAGTCTTGTGATGGAATGCAGGTATTACGCTGCACCTGGATGCTTTTGAGGCGATCACTTGCACCCACCCACTCTTATGCAATCCGCACAAAAAATTAGAAATGAAAAAATAATATATATTTATTAGTTTTCTTAATATGTCCAAAACCTTGGGGATTTACAGATTTAATATTGTGAGATAGTAATGTTTTTCATAGCTTTTTGTATGGGGAAGCCTTTTGGCATCATAACAATAACCTGTAGCCATTTATTTATAGATATGTACTCTAACCATGCCTTCTTTTTGCATGTGTTTGTTTAAGTGTGCAGTTAATTGCTCACAAGACACATGCTCACAAGACAAATGCTCTTTTTGAATACTATCACAAGCTTACCAAGTATTTCATGCCTAACCCTCATAAAAATCTGAAAAGAAAAGTAAGTGTTTGGACAACACTGGGGCTCAAACTTGGTTTTCTTGCTTGACAGTATGTGGTGCAAAGCCGTTGTATACCCCCTCTGTTGTTTTACTAATAGTTGTGCAATATAATATACAATATATATAATATAGCATACTGTTTCACGTAATAAAATGTGTAAGCATATTACAATTTGCAAAAGAAAAGACATAACAGCTTTGAGGCTTAGAAATATGGGACTTGAACATTTTTAGACATTTTCATTTATGGGAAACATGAGCATAAAAATACGTGGTAGTCCAGGAAGTAAAGTCATTTTACCATTTTTGAGCTTTTTTTGTGTTGTGTTATGGACCAACATTGCCATTTCACATTCTGGTGTGAATTAGTCATGATTAATCTCAAAGATAAACAACACTCATGTAAAATATTTAACATTTCTTGAATGAAATTTTCTGTACCACCATCCTTTGTAGCTGAAAGGATGTGTTAGTCTTGAAACTTTTGAAAATAACAAAAACTTAGGTATTTCTCTGCATTTCACACCTTAAATGATTTCCCCCCCCCCCCCCCCAAACCACTTAATACTGTTTGAACCAAGCTTCATATTGGCCTGGGGAAGGGCTAATGAAGGCAGCACTAGAGGTGGTGGTTCATGGGTTTAAAGTTTCTCTCTTTCTATTTATTTCCATCACTTTTCATGTTCAACTACACGCCACCTATGGAAAACACATCTACTTCAAACTACTGCAGATCAAGTATATCCCAGTTCATTTGCATGGATGCACACATTAAACATATTAATTTAATATTTAAAGTCTTTATTGTGTATTGAAGTTTTCACGCTGTCAAATTAGCATTGATAAAAGAGTCCCTATCGAACATGTCTGAGATCCAGCCAGGGAACAGAGCTGTGGACAGTGTATCTTCATCTCTCTCTCTTTCTTTTCCCACCCCCTGTGCCAATGTTCTTCCTACTCCTCCTCTGATAGCAGGAGCTCCCAGTGGCTCTCTTCTTTCCTTTTCTCTCTTTTTCTCTCTCCCTCCTCTCTCTCTCCTATCTGTGTTGCCTTTGGCAAATTGGCAAATTGTGTTTTACTAACGTGGGTACATGTGTTAAGTGGGGATCAATTGTTTGTTTAACAGGGTGCCTCTATTAGACAGGGAGGGTGTAATTAGTGTTGAGGCCTTTTCTTAATACAGGCAGCATTGGTAAGGGAGGAGGGAGGAGTAAAGTCTGTCCAATCAATGCCAAATCTCAAGGAAGGATTGGCTGCAGTTTGGTTTTGGGAAATTAAATTCATGATAAATCTCATCAGCGGGGTGGAGCTTCAGCATTCAGTGAAGTTGTCCTAAGCATCCTACTGTGCATCCGTGGTTGCTCGCCTAAAGCTGAAATCAAGTATCCATAATGAACTTGCACAGGGCATGGATAAAAGCCGCATAACGTCTGATTATTCCCATTGCTGTTTTACTGCTTTGCTTTGTTCACATCAAATGGCTCTTTGAAACACCTCATATCAACTGTGGGCTGTGGTCCCAACGCTTGCCAGCGAGGCAGATCAGGAAGCTATGCCAAGAAAATGTGCACACCAGAGAAACAAAGCAAATACTGCATAAGCTTCCCCTTTCTGTCTTTCTCAATTAAAAAATCACACACACAATCACTATGACTACATATGAAGCATTCTTATAAACATTTTTAAAAAATCAAACAGTCCACATAAAGTTGTAGGACAGGTAGGAAAACCATATTTGCTCCAAACATTTTACTGTAAGCTTGTTTTAATTGAACAATTGAACCTCAAACTGTTTTCATTTTCTTTTGTTCACTGTTTTGTTCTTTAAAGGCCCACTATATAACTTATGCTATTTTTCTCAGTGATGCGTCCCCTATCAACGGCTAATTCGGCATCCATCTTGGATCCTACCTGTAGTGTGAGCTCTCTCCAGACAGTAAAAAACAGTCTTTTTTAACTCTTGTCTTATCTCTTGCTCTTTGTTTCCTCTCTTCCTCCAATAATGTCTTCAAACGTTTCTTTGCTGAATCCACCGATGTGCGATCAAAACGAACGGTTTGTTTACATTCGCGTGCTAGCGTGAAACGCATGCGCAAAGTGAAACTTAGCAGGCGGCATCCCGGATGTGAAAGTTCTATAGTGCGGTTTTTCAGCCGTGATACGGTGCTAGAAATGCACATAATAGATGTCTCTGTGCCATCAAACGAGTCTGGGAAGCGGAGTTTTAAGGTCAAAAAGTTATATAGTGAGCCTTTAAGAGAACAAACAAACAAAAAAAAGGTGGAGCAGGACAGCCAGGGTCTGTAGGAAACAAAGTAAATGGCTTACTGCATATATCGCATGTTGCTGGTTTTATGAGTGTGGAAATTTGTGCATATTTACATGTTAATGACTCTTGTACATGTGTATATGAGTGCACATTAGATTGTGTAAGTGTGTGTGCATGTCCAATTGCCTCAGGATAAACTAGAGCCTATTGGCAGCTCTGCTTGTATGTCAGAGTCCCTGTGGCATGGATGTTAAAAAGGGAGACTTGGGGATATGTGAGCTTTAGATCCTTAAAGATACTCTGTCCTTTGAAACTGAAGTGGTTATCTCAAGTGTGTCAGACATCACTTCCTGTTTATTCATTTATTCCGCTGAAACAAGGACAATAAGCAATAAGTATAACATTATTTGCTGTGACTGTTACCATTGCTAGCTTTGTTTTTCATGAGTTTCCAACAGAGGCTGAGGGCAGTACTGCAAATGATACAACCTATCATTAGGAGAGTGAATCCTCTTTTGGATGATGCAAATTAGACACAGATTCCCTCAATAAAAAGATTTTCATGAGTGCAGCACTCAGGCTAATTGTGTACTCTAAACAAAATTATATTTGGCATGTTCTCACACCTCTGTCAAACACAGTGCTGCAGGCAAATACGAGTAAACTCACCACAACTGCAGTTATCTTCATTAAATAGCATCCATGTCAGATCAAAGAGCCCCTGTGTCACTGCAAATGCAGATACAACTTGCAAGTTCCCTTCAAAACAAGAAGTAAACAGTGATATTCAAAAGCTAAATATGAAAATAAAGCAAGCCAAATATACAAAACAAATACTGTTATACAGTCCATTATTCATACATATCATCTTATGTTAATTATTTAAGATAATTTTTTACAGTGAAACCATTAAGTGCACAAGAGTGTGAATGTGTAAACTGGCTTTGACGTATAAAGCTGGGAATTTGTTTAACTTAGTACTATAAAAATACATTATACGTTCTCTAGTCTTCCCCAAACTATTGGGTAGACAAAACAAACAAAATTACTAAATACAGTTATATAATTCCTTATATAAATGTGAGAGATAATGAATATTGTTGTAAAGTGAGTTTAAACATGTTTTATAGCTGTTTCTCTGCTTTTATAAAGACTTGATACAGTAATCTGCTCAACTTGCAATAAAACTTGTATTTTTCTGCATTAACATAATTGTGGCTCCCTTCAGCAGGGTCTGAGTGTTCCTAATATGCTATGCTAGCTGGCAGCTGCAGTGTGGCAGCAGACATGGTGCTGATTGACTGAGTGTTTGAGAAGCTGGAGGCCAGCTGATCCTGTCTCTGACCAACACCAGCCAGGCATTGCTCGCTATTGTTGTCTTCCCCAATTTTACACACCAGTTAAGTGGTTGCAACCAAGCCAAGCAGCCTCTAATACCTACTAGTTAACAGTTATGCTACCAAACGCACTGGCTGTGTAGGGATGTTGGTTGTGCATCATTAAACTCACATATTTATTATTCATATTTAGCTAATTCAAGTATTTTTCTAACTGATTTACACTGAGACAAAACTAGAAATATTAGTTGTGCAAAGATTCCACTAGAATGTAGACACACAAACACTGACACGCACTCATTGCCCCTTTCAGAATACAGTGCACTGAATAATATTATGAAAACATAATGCATACAGATGAATGAGTGTTTGTGGATGGATTGTTCACACAACTACTCATTTCAAAGAATATCACAGCCAAAAGGCGGGAAAATGGTCATTTCCATAGTGAGCACTAAGCTAGTTCTACTTTCATCTCATTTCCAATCTAAACAGCCCAGCCATTCTCCAACTAAGCAATAAGTGGCAGAGTGACATTCGAGTGGGGCCACCCCTTCTCATCTATTGTCGCGGCTTTTGAAGTCCCTTTTCAGGTCATTAAGCTCCATTTCCCATTCACAGAGAGCTTGTGTGGCGGCCGTTTGAGCACAACAATGGAGCCTAATGACTTAACGCTTCTGTTTTCATTCTCCACCTCTCACCCATCCTGCGTCCCCCCTTCTTTCACCTCTTTACCCACTTCTCCATTCGCCCCTACAATCGTCCCCTTCACCTCTTTAATGGTGGCTTGCACCCCTCATTTGGCTGCCCACATTTTTTTTATGGGGCATTGTAATGAGCTGCAGCTGTGGGGTAAAATCTGGGTGTAATGTTAACCCAGGGAGAGCAGGGTGACCCAGTAAGCAGAGGTCAATGCTTTGTGTTAGTGCCAGGCCTAAGGTCTATTAGAGGCTATAAAGGTTATTTTTTGACTCCATGGTGAGCCTTTTGAAGGGGCTCATTTCTGTTTTGTCACAAAGTGCTACTTAATTGGTCAAGAATCTACATTTGGGGTGTGGATAAAAGGGCTAATAAACTGGTGGAGTGGCTGAGGAAGTCAAAACCTGTTCTCATCCCTTTAGCTGGTATTTTGACATTGTTGAATGCAACAAAATGATGGCTCAAAGAAGATATGCACTGAAAACGTTAAGGGACTTATGTGCAAAACATACAGTATGTTCAGGATTTTACAGAGGTAAAGGGAGGAAAATGTGCACAAACACAGTTGAGAATAATCTATCATAACCCCAGTGAGTAATATATTTACTCATGACTTCAAATAGGTGCGCTGGAGTGGCCTTTCCCATCAGAGCTGCTCGGGGGAGAGACAGTTTATCCTCTTTCCAGTACAAGTGGCAAGCAAAGCAGTAACCTGAGCTAAAAAACAAAAGGCACAAAGGCAATCTGCAAAATCAAACTGACCCCTGTCACTCTCCTTCTCTGCAACTGGCGTAATCTTAATTGAATCAGCCTTACAGAAAGATGTTGACACTGAGAGATTGCACAAACCTGGGAGGCCTTGGCAGACCAGTGGAAGTAGTAGAAAAAATGAGGGGAAAAAAATGCCCCACCTATTCATTAACGTGTCCTATGATGTCCCACTCCCCATTTCTCTCTGTCTCAGAGAGATAATGCTCCCTCCAGACCTCTCTACCAACCCACCTCTGACAGCCAATTTGATCACTCACTGTGGTCCACTGAGGATGCCTCCATTTTTCAGCCATGTCCAGCTAATAGAACCATACAACACACTGTCCATGCATTCCTACCATTTGAGCAACACTGCACAGTGTCTTGGTGGACATACTCAGATGTCATCACAGCCACTCAGAACTGTACGGTTATGTGCAATATTTCTTTGGTTAACATAATCAAAATGACCAACAATGGCTTCAGATGAACGGTAAACAAAAGAATACAGCTCATGTCTACGGATTGGGTTCATTGACTTGTTTTCTGAACATTGATTGGCTGAGTCATCCTCATGGGAGTGATCCATCATGATCCCCCCTTACTGTGTCTTTATTGGGACTCATCACAGCATTTATAACCTTTCAGAATCACATATAATCACTTTTACTTTGAGGACTATGCTAAAAAGTTAATGAGATGTTTCTCACACTGTTCATGCTTGCACAACCAAGCAATTGAAATCCATTCAGTCACATTCTTTTTTCTTTCCTGTACTGACTATGTAATATATGAAATAATATGTATTGTCAGTACTGAATGTTTACTCCACATGAAAAAAAACATTGATGTTTCGTTTCACCTGCACTTTGACATAATATTAGAGATATTTTTATCAGAGAGATACTTGCCAGTATTTATCTGTAACCAAATCAAATTATATTTTATTTAGTGTAGTTTCTTAAAATCACAAATTTTAATAGCTCTTAGCAATATCTTGAAAAAGGCAGTATGCTGGATCCATTGTTGGTACAATTATTTCTGCATCTTACAAAGCACTGTTGCTGAGTTTTAAGAAATGGGATGGGATTGTACACATCCTAATGAAAGCTATCAACAAGGTTATCTATTCTAGTGGAGATGTCTACTGTGCAATGAGAAGTGACAGAGTTAGGAAAAACCCAAGTCCTGGCTTGGCCAGATCTGCATATGAATGGCAGGCTGCTCCATGCAGGTGGCATGTGATAAGAGCCCTAATCTAGATGAAAGACCCCGGTGCAGGCCTCCCTTATTAGCTCTGATGAATCCAGGGTGCGGGTAGAATGCTAATACACAGATTCCTCCCTCCACATCTTGCGTAGTTTCCACAGACATGTCGCGGTTTTGCTATAAGCAAACCACTGTAAAAAAGGCCTGGGAACATTGCCGGTTGAATGACATAAAAAATGGTCAGCTAGCTTTGGTACTACTGCAGGAAGAAAGGCTAAAAAAAAACAAAAAAAACAAGGCCAGTGTGGTGTGGGCCATGCCTCAGTCACCATGGAGTGCCTGTGTCTTGGACATGAACAGAGATGCCAGATTTTGCCTTGGGGCAACTGTCATGCATTATGCATGTCCATTATTCATACAATTATTGATAATGCTTTTTACATTGGTGATTATTCATTCATTAATTATTGCAGTTCTTAATGTGTTAGCATTATATTGTTATTAATGTCAAGCCATTTGAAGAGTTCCCATCTTCCCAGGGGCCTGTCTCTTTTTGTTTAAAAGTCACAATGTGAAAAGACAGAACATTGGTGTAATTTTGGACAAAGTTGGTTTAAGGAAGAGATTTTAGTCCTGGAAAATGAGAAGAAAATGAACTCCACAAGCTCATCAAAAAGAGGAATTACAAATGTTTACTATAACTGTTCTGGGGAACTGTAGTCCCACTGCTGTAAAGATAGGAGCTGAGTAGGAGTACATCTTCAGAGCTGAGCTACTGCGTAGGCCGCTAACAGGGCAGAGGCTGAGGCATGCCCCGAAGCTCCTCTGATGCCAGTCAGGGTGTCTGATACCAAAAGGGTCTCCTGCTTCCTGCCCAAATTCCCCTTTCTCATCCTCCCTCTCACTCCCATTACACACAAGCATACATACACAACCCTCTGCTACCTCCTCGTATCCTCTGTTTCTACCATCATTTTGATAGATCACATCCAAGAGCATGGAGGGTAGGTCAATGCATCAATGCTAACCTAAATAATTCATCTTGCATATGTACATAGTCTTAATTACAGTTCATTATTTATAGCCACTACACTACGAAAGCTGCATTTCCTAAACAATTAGGGAGTTGATTTTGACTCTTACCTTGAGTGATTTTTTCTCGTCTACAGAGAAATCCATGATTAACTTGCTGTAATAATTTGTCATCATTAAAAGTAATCACCTGTATTCCATGCATGACTTTCAAGTCTCAAACCTAAATATAAGATCACCTGTACATTAACCATTAAAAAGTGCAGAAATGAGGGTGTGAGCAGTCAATTGGCACTCAAGAGGTGCTCAAAGGTAACAAAGCCAAAGTTACTGCAAGCCATCCAGAATTCCTTTGCTCATTGTGAACCTGTGGGCCTTACATCTTTATATACTGTACATATACTTCATATACTGAATTAAATTTCACAAACTGAGAGCTACGGATCTAAAGAAATGTGAAATAATAATCAGATGGCTTTGAAATTAATGCAGGTTGTATTTGTTCCCTTTTTGTGACTCAAATGCGAAAGCTGGTTGTCCATGAATTATAGGGTTGACAGTTTAATCCAGTGACTGTAGAAGAAATGGACGAACCTTAAGACCACGTGACCCCTAGGCTTCTGAAGAGCGGTTCCAACCTTCGCCATCTTGGCAGCGTCACGATTCTCGGGATTCCCGGAAAATACAAAAATGAGAGATGAGGTGGCAGATGATTGACATCCATCAAACTCTGAGCCCCTTGTAGCTACGAGCTAACAAAGCTAACCCGGAGCTAACGGAGGCTGACCAGCTAACGGAGGTAGGTGGGCTAAAGCTAAGGTGCGCTGTTAGCTGGCTATAAACTGCAGCTGTGCTACCTTCTGCCTCCTTTCTGCCGGCTATCTGGCACCTGTCAATCAAAAGGACACGCCCCTAATTATGAAGAATTTCCAGATTAAATAACATATAAATGAATGAGTTATTAAAAGATTCACTACCCCCACAGTTGTCACAAAGGTAAACCTGACTTATCAAACCTGAAATGTTTTTTTGTACCAGGCTGTAAACATGTTTAATTCTGCTGTGAAGTTGGCCTTTTTAACATGGAGAGTTTGGGGATTTGCTGTGTTTTGGAGACAGTCCCTAGCGGATGAAGGAGGAACTGCAATTTTTGGCACTTCCGCATAGGCTTCTCATTTCTTAGCCAGAATACCAGGTCAGTGATAAAGATGCTTAAAAGCTAGGCAATAATGTCATACTGCAGTGCTTTGTAAAGGTTGATGGGTGCATGGTGCTGTAGAGTGAGGCCAATGTCCTTTTTAGTGTCAGCTACAGCATTACTGAAATAAATCCTTTTTTTTCCTGCCAAGACATGGGTAGGAAACCCATAACAGGATGTGAAATAGCTACAGTGCATTTTATAAAAAAGTCTTCTTATCTGTACAGTTACTAGGATTCCCTTGCTCTGTCCTCTACTCAGGTGTAGAGAAAGTTTCATGACCCATGTCTCCATAAGTGTTATAGGCGAAGACATCCTCTTTCTACATCTCAGTAGTGTTGCAACATAAGCTTATAAGGACTTATGAGGGGATGTGGGATAATACTAATTCACAAACCTATGTCACACTTTGAACAACTTCCTTTAAGCAAACAGTGGTTAGAGACCCATCCTGCAAAAGTCACTGTAGTTTTGTACTTCTCCCTCACTTGTGATTTCTTGTTTTTCTACTGCATTCTCATCAAAATGGTTAGTTTTGAGATTTAAAAGGACATTAGTCTATTCTAACAAAATACATGGAGAGAAAGTTACAAAAATTCCCAAGGTTTTGGCTCAAACATTTTTTATTTTTATAAGTCACAATTGCTGTAAACAGCTCAGGGATATATTACCATCTCAAAATAAAAAATAAAAAAAGGGTTCTGAAATTTCTACAGATTCAACAAATTCACCTATCACATTTTCTGTGAAGACTGGACCTCGTAGGAACATCAGTTTTTTTTCATATGTTTATTTACACATTCATAAAAGGTTAAAAAAAATTGGAAAAAATTGAAAGCATTATCTTTACCTCTGACATAAAAATAGTGTGATTCACATTGTTTGCTAGATTTTTTGCTTACAGGATTACTGAAAAAGTAAGTGCTGGAATTGTATCAAATTTTGTTTTAACCATATTTGGGGTATGGAACACTTTAGAACTGATTTACTTTTTTATTTCAATCCAAATCCAGGAGTTATTTTTCCTGGCCTTTGTGGAGGTATAAACATTCACACTGCTTTTGTTCTACAGTTTCCCTGTCTGGAAGTAAAATCAAGTGTGTCCCATGAAGAATGTAAAGATCACTGTCATGGGTTACTTTTGTAAGATGTACACCCATTCAGTTTTCCAGCATCCAGAATTTGCTGAAAATATGTTGCTGCCATTTTCAGTCTAGCATGTAGAGCAAGTTTAAATCCTCTTGGCACTGTTTTTGTATTGACATTAACTCAAGCTGACTAATAAAAAAAACAACTTGTGCCTTGTAATGATGCTATGCAGTGGTATAGGTACTTACACCACATATAAGTGGGTGAAAATATCTGGAAACAAGAGTGGAGCTAAGGGGTCAAGGTTGTGTATACATTCCTCTTTGAGTATTTCATAAGAATTCACACTTCTATTGTGTTTATTATTCCTCAGTGTAGTGGTACTCTTTTCGGTCTTGTAGGAGTTCATCTTTGTATAATTTCTTCTCTTTCAAACGGACTCAAAGTGTAGTGAGATTGTGTAAGCAATAAGAATAGCGTGAGTGACAGCAACACTGTAGCTGTGCTGAATATGGCTTTGATGCCCCATAATGCAGAGTGTTATGACAACAGGTTTCAAATTCTATATGCAGATCATTTCCAATTTACTGGGATGACTGTCTGGGATGACTGTCTCCCAAATACACACTGATAAATTCACTTAGTGCAACCCTCAATCCAATTCATGCTAATTTGTAGCAAAAACTAGAAATTTGGTGGGCTAAACCACAGTATATGCTGTTCCAACATATTTTGAACTGTTGTTTTAGTGTCACTGAGTTTCAGCCTTGGTATCAATTCATTTAATTTGTAATGGGAAAAACAGATTTTTCAAGAATAGCAGAGCATTTTACTAAATGCACAATAGCTCTCACTTCACATCTCACTACATCCTCTGTGGTTGATAGACCATACAAAGAGAAGCTCCAAAATAATTTGTACTGACATACCAAACAGTAATGAAACTGGACAACGGGATATGTGCTGATGTAACAAAGTATGATTATTGGCTTAGTCAAAAATGGTCTGGGCGTAGAAGAAAGGGAAAGGCAGAGGATTGCCCACATTCCAGAGTCAGTGTCAGATTGCCATTCAATAAACAGCACATCTGTGTTTCCAAAGCAGAGACTACATTGTCTTTGAGGCTCATGAAAGCTGCTGACCTATAAGTCAACTATTTCGTGAATCAACATTATCATTCTGAGTTCCTCTGCCCCGGCTGAAACATTAGCCCCTCTCAGGGCTGAGGCTTTCTGGGATGTTTCCAGTCTAGCCGCCAGCGAGGCTCATCCTGGGACTGCTGAAGCCAACACAGCGATCCAGTTACCTTTCTGTGTGTTGCATTACAAAAAGAGCGCATTTGGTTCTGCTAATCAAGCTGTAATGCTATTGCCATCGATAAAGTGTGTGAAACATCATTCTTGAGAGATATTCCTCAAGTCATTTAGCCTGGTAATTGACTTTTAAAGCCGTCTGGGCTGTGGAATGATACCACAGACCAGGTGGGCTGGATAGAGATATATCTATAATTTCTTTGTGAGTGTTGATATGATGGTACAATAGATGAATATATGATGTTGATTTGAGGTGGATACAGGCATCTTGTGGTTCCCCAAAAATAGGAGCATCTTGGCTCATTCATCCCCTCTCCCAATGTGTTACTTAAAGCAGATAATGTAGAAAAGCTTCTCTCTTGAGCTGAGGAGGCAGTATATTGATTTTGTCTTAGATGAGGTCTCTGAAACCTCATTTACTCCCGTTGTCATCATGGTGGAACATCAGTGTCTGACAAGCTGCATTTCCCCCCTGTATCCATCCTGACGGCCATCTTGGAAACTGTTGAGGGATGCTAATGTGTCTGAGCATTAGCGCTGTCCTCTTCCAGTAACACTGTTGACAGAGCGCTTGCATGATAAGATGTATGAGGTCAGATAATGTTGCTGCTGACTAACCATTGTGCTGTCTAAATAAAGCCCTGTGTTAAAGCACTGATCTGCTCTTACTAGGTTACAGTCCAAACACTGTGGAACGTCCCAGGTGGACCTGCCATCTTGGCATGTGGGTCACAGTGAAATATGGCACTCCTATGCCCAAAGGTCTTTGGGTGTTTGATGAACTACTGTGAAAGATTCCTTCAATTATAAATTACTGAATAAATACAGTAATAACTGAGTTAGTAATCTAATTTAATTTAATTTTAAAAGGGGCTTGCTCAAATAAAGTTGAGAGAAGTCATCAAGTTTAAAAACAATATATTTTATTCTGTTTTTTTAAAAGTGACATCAAGCCAAACATAATACAGTATGAGTAAGCTCTTGCTTAGCTCACAACACCACCCTGCTTTCATCAGCAAACAAAGCCTGGGTGACAATAAAAAGAATGCAAAACAAACCTGTCTTCTGATTCTGACTCATACATATAGCACCTTGCAGCACATGGCCCTCTTAAAAAAAAACTCTCACAATTACTCTTCTCTCAGCCAGAGGGCAGAGATTTCTGTGTATACATAAATGGCAGTTGGGATTTTTATTTTATTTTATTATTAAATAGGGCAAAATTATACACAGAGACGTGATTCTGTGTAATTAAACTAATTAAAGAACATCATTAATAAAATATCAGTGAAGCCAGCTGTTTACAGTGTGTGGTGGGGCCTTGGGACGTGTGAAGATGGGAGGGAGACAGACAGTGTGTTTTTAATATGTGCTTTTAAGGGTTCCCTATAGTGAAGGTCTCCTCTGGGGACAGGGGCCCCTTTGTAACAGTCCCTGTGGAGACAACAAACAGCATCCTCAAACAGCCAAAAAATTATTGTAGTGAAAACAACTACTCTGTTTCCCACAGATATTTATTCTAAGAGAAAGCTACTGCAATTGTAAAATGAAAGTGTTGCAATGCCCTGTACCTACATATTTTTGATCCCTGGTCAAAACTATTTTTGCGTGTGTGCTTTGCATAGATTCTGTTACATACATACACACAAACATATATATACAGTACTAGTCAAAAGTTTGGACACACTTTCCCATTAAATCCAATGTAGAATGTCTCCATACTTT
>JBBBVU010000001.1:28411994-28447974 GCA_037177055.1 Atherinosoma microstoma | reverse complement strand
ATATATGAGAGAGAGAGAGAGAGACAGGGAGAGAAAGATAATTTTCCTTCTTTGAGTCCCTGGGATATAATTCTGTTCAAGAACTATATCTTTAAGTGTTACATCAGAAAATTAAGTATTAAATTACAAAGTACATAGTATTACTACTTAGTATTAAGTATCACTATAAAAAGCAAAAGGCAGATGACTATGATGGATATAATATTAGTTATAACACTGAAACCACTAAGGCCAAACATGAGGGCACTCCAAACAGATAACTCAGACATCTCACAATTATTTCAACCAGTGTTTTTGTCATGTTCCATGTGCACAATGAGAAAGGGCTTTTTCTAAGCCAATAAATGAGGGATTACTCCGGTGATGGTCGACATGCTGATAAAAGGAACGATGTACATAGTGAAAAAGGGCCCAATTAATAATGCATTTCTGTCTGACTGTCTGGCCCCAAGGACAGGGCTGCTGAAAAATGGAGGTCATACGTCCTCAAGTGGTCAGTGATCCTGGGAGCCACCCACCCAGTTCAGACTGCGGCGCCATTTCCTGAAAAAAGGCATACTTGCATGCTTTGTATTAATATAATCATTAACTGCATTTACATGAGTAAGCTCATGCTTGCATGTTGTGTGTGCATATTTTTGTCTAAGTTTTAGTTTAACAAAAAAAAACAAAAACACTTTTATGTGCACATACACACTCAAATATGACACAGGGTTTTTAATGTTGTGTCTGTGTGTGACTATGTGACGGATGGTCGTGGAGGTGACCTCTCTTAAGAGCAGTCACTGGTGAGGGCCTGCCTGTGACCCTTGGCCACTTAGACACATTAATCACAGCCCTCTCCTCCATGCTTTTATCAGCCCTGCTGAAAGCTACTGTCCAGCCTCCACCCCCACACCCCTCTTCATCACCTCCCAGCTTCAGCCATTCATAAGGCTCTCATCAGCCTCGGACCACAGGTATCACTCCATCACTACACATTTATCAGGGGCTGCGCTTATCAGCCAGCAGGGCCTGAATATGGAAATGGGATCCCTGCCACTGATAAGGACAGCCTGGATTATCCCGAGCTCTACTTCATCAGATAGCCACTGAGGAATGGTAACAGGCCAGAACATTCCACCACTGTTTTGCAGCAGTGCTGATTGAAGAAGAGCTATGAGGAAGCATGTTAGGGAGAAATATGCGTATATGAGCATATATTTTCACATGCATGTTCATTAGCAACAGAAGCAGGATCGATACAAGTGCTGTCAGTTGTTTGGATTTTTCTCTTATTGTTTTCACATATACACGAGCACCTGTTTATCAGGCACACCCTGCATTGAAACCTAACAGTTGTCCAAAGAGGTGCGAAGCATGCCAAGCCCAGAGCTCTCAGAAAAAAAAATCAAAAGAGCATCTCTCTGCATCCACACATGCACACACACATATGCTTACACCAAAAGATTGATTGTGGCAGACTCAAACATGCACAATTTTCCATGCATACTAAATTGACACAAACTATCACAGAGAATTCATACAGACAGCATCCTACATGCATGATGATGAGCATAGACACAAGTTTACACACAAAACACTCTTTCCTTAGCATGTGTTCAAACTAAAATAGGCCATTCCTAATTAGGACCTCATAACCTGAGCTGTTTCTTCAAAGGCAACCTCTCCTGTGCTAATCTGAGGCATTGCTTCATTATGAATTCTTCAAAGTCCCACCCAGCTGTCAAGCAAGCTTGTTGAGAAGGCTGTTATTAACGCAGCTAGTTTAGCAGGCACAAAGCCTGGTCTGTTGTTCTGTGTTGCTCCCACCCTCATGCAAACACACACACAGACCGGGGTGAACACCTTGACCTGAGATGAGTCAGTCCATCTCTGATGTGCTCAGGTGTGTTGACTTGGACACACTCCTTTACAAAGGAGTATTGACACGACTAGGAGGATTTCTGCAAAATCCCTTGCACCAAGAGTGAGGCCCATCACTGCTTATCTTATCAGATGCATTATTAGCTGCGATTGGCAAAACTATCAAAAGAACATTAGCTGACAAAAGAAGCCCTGTCCAGTGCTTGCAATAAAGCACACCTCTATTGGCCGTTAAGTGATTTATATGAGGGTCTTTAATGGCTTTTGGTTGGGCTTTGATAACAAATAAAGGCCTGCCTGTGTGTAGCTGAACTCACTGCTAGAACCAGGGTGAAAATCAACAAGGGCTACCACATGTTATAATGTGCTCATATAACTCATGTCACAGACAACTGATGTCTGCTTTTATTACTCCGGGAGCAACAGGAAACCCTCCTCTGCTGTCAAAAGCTGTCCTGTAATGATACATGATGAGTTGCAGTCAAAAACATTACATGGCAATAAATATTTCCCATCAGTGTCTACTGTTATTTACTTTTGTATAACTAAAAACATATCTATTCTTTCATGTACATAAATATCCACAGTATATGACCTTCAGCTTTGTCCACACTGAATGAAAAGAGATAGATGCCGCCTTTTATCAAATCAACTGTTAGGTAACTTTTATTTCTTGCATTTTATCTTATTTTATTTTATTTTTTATTTTATTTATTTTTAAAGTTTTTTTAAATGTAGTCTTTATGCTTCTTCACCCCATTGTAATGTTTTTAATGCTTCATGGAAAGCTCTTTGAATGGTCTTGTACATGAAATGTGCTGTGCAAAAAAACTTGCCTTGCTTTGCCCAGATGATTGACAAGAACACACATTGTGCCTTTTTAATATATAGTGTTTAATATTTCATTATTGTATTGTTTTTTTTAAATGTTTTTAGACACCGTCATAGTGGTAGCTCTTGCAATTGTGTCATGCATCAGAGTATGATGACAATAAAGTATTCTATTCTATTCTATTCTATTCTATTCTATTCTATTCTATTCTATTCTATTCTATTACACTCCTAAATTAGTGTGTTTAAAAAGTATTTTAAAATAAAAATGGATAAGCAACTAGGAAGTTAAACTAATGAAATCCCTCCCACTGCCAGTAGTGGCATGTTTACCCTCATATTGAGAACCGGTCCAGTAACTACCACTACCTCCGCGGGGCAAGCTCTGAAGTATGACAACATAAAGGATGACATTACAATTTTACAGGTTGTGTTGGACATCACTTTCTGATAAGCCTGACTTTTTGAGATGATTAGATTAGTTTATTATTTTTGACTGGATTAAAGACATCAATTCAATGCAGTGGTCCTGACAGTGAGCTGCCAGCTGTCTTGGAGACAAGTTAAAATCAATCAGCATTGTGAGTTTATATCCTGGTTTGGTTGCCAGTTTCAGGGCCTTTGAGGGACATTAGAGTTTCTGTAAAGAAAAAAAATAAGCAGTGCGCACTCTGGCGGTCCAGGTGTTGGTATTCTTGGTTGGTTGTACTATTGCTGAATGGAGCTGAAGCAGATACATACTCCAGATAATACTCTTGTCATGTGATGTAGGACTGACATCCCATTAAACACCTTCCCATTACACTCAAAAGTCAAATGTAAGTGGTATTAGCAGGCTTTCTGAGCAGTGTAAAATGGCTTTAGAAACTTAAAATTCCCTGTAATCAGCATTTCATAAAGAAACCAAAAGTATATTGCAAACTCACGTCATGACATATTTGCATAAACAAGCATTTAGATTGCTAAAAGCATTAGTAGCCATGCATTTCTGGTCATATAGGTGCATAATTCCGTCACATTAGGGTCATTGTGATAAAATTTCACAACTGAGAGGAAGATTTCTTTTCTCTGTTTAAACATTTCTTCAATACAATATAGAATCTCACATCTCTAATGCTGTACACTGTAATTGGAGACTGAATCAGGACTTAACCCAACAGTTTTAAAATCATTAGCTTGCCTTTCTAACCTTAAGGTTGACACTGACCCATGTAGCATTTGCCACGGAGACTGGGGCATAATAATAGTATCTGACTTCCCTGACTCTTCAGACAGCCTGGTAAGGGTGGGTGCGTTCATGCATGCAGGCTGCTAAACAGATTTTAATTGCTTCTCTGAATAGCTTTGGTAGTGATATCTAAGTATGTGGCAGTGGTTTTCAAACACACTCGAACAGCCTTGCGTAGGAGATCGCTTTCTTCATATGCACCGATGCTGATACACACCAGTGAAATGCATACAACCATAACACAATGACACATTTAGTCAAGCACACATAAAGGTTAGAAATAAATGTAGTGGAAGCAAGCTCTCAGCAGGATCATAGGAGCCACAGAGAAGTGGGTTCAGGCATTTGAAACATGACTCTGTGACTTTTTAAGTGAACATTATCTTGTTTCCCTAACCCCAAATTCAAAACCCTGCCCTCTTGAATGACAAGAGCCGGTGTAGGCACACCTCTGAGCTCTTGCTTCTTCTTCTTTTTTTCTTTAAAAAAAAAAGAGATGATCAAATCCTTGTTAAACAGCTCACCATTGCAGGCTGAGTTCCTGATTGTCAAGCTTGACAGTGCACACTCGCAGCCTTTCACACATTTAGCAAGGCACTTATGCTGAACCGAGACAAGCCGCAGTGCCATGTGACTGCGCGTATGGAGCGGCTGTACCACGCTTAAATCTCCATTAAATTACCACTCTCATATTACCCCACACTTAATAAATGGCAGATTAGTGCATTCTTTGCAATGCCCAACACACATTTCCGCTTCTGAGAGTCCCACAGGGCCAGGTCTCGTACAGTTGGCATAACCAGCCATGTTAAATGGTCGGGATAAGACACGTCATCTGCTCCACATCCAGCCTCCAACTTTCAAGATTAGCAAGGTCAGTCTGCAGCCATTGTTGTGGAGAAAACTCAGTCACCTGTGCTCCCATGCCAGCAAGGCCCCCTCCTCATAGGAAAAATGATCTCCATAACCTTTTGTTGGGAGTTCCTCTGGCCCAGATTTGGCAACACATGCATTGTTCTTATACTTAGAAATATGATGGTGAGATAGACACAGTGCAAGAGGAAAGCATAAATGTAGACAGCATGGTTGAAATTAGTGTGTAGTGAGGACGACAATGGGAAGAGATGTCATATTGAAAGGTTACTTGGGTTACTCCACTAAGTCTGTCTGTCACCTCCATGCCTTCAGGGGACTCTAATCACTTTACCCTATAATTACCTCCCCACAAAAGGCCCCGTTAAAGTTCCTGTAAAATAAACCTGATGCTATTGAGGAGAAGAGAGGCCCTTTCTTTTAATTAGGGCCATCCATCTTAACCTTGTCTACCTGAGGTGAAGTGAAGGTAGCCCAGGTCAAGCTCCCAAAACGTTCTTCCCTATTGTCTTCTGCTGTCACTGACTAGAGCACAATGTAGGTCCTAGCCTGCTCTCCATGGCGAACCTTTTGTTGCCTGCTCACTGGCTCCTGGTAGGATTTGCCACTGAATGGTTTTTTTTTACAGTGACACAATACTTTCAATTCACAATGGGAACCCAACACTGCACGCATCACTGTTGTATGCGAAACATATGCAGTGGGTGACTATAAAAAATTAAGTGTAAGCTCGTATCATTTAACAGCTGTTGGTGTGACGTAAAGGTCTTGCTCCTGAATGGACAACTTGAGGCTTGTGGGAACAATGTTTTTTTATTGGGTGTTGCTCAAAGTACAGTAGTATCCGGGATTACATGTTTTTACACTTAATCCTTTGCTCTGCTGCTTGATACACCTCTGTGCATACGCCCTGTGTGTGCGTTTGTCTGCATTCACAGTATCATATTCCTGTGTCAGTATGTCTTGCACACTGTGTATTATCACTCCTGTGTGTTTAGTCAAGCACCAGACAAGGCAATGCTGTGTTTAGAATCTGTATTTCTTTTCAAAAAGCTCCAAGGTGAGGAAGCAGGACTTGATGATCAAAAGCAGTGTTTGTTTTTTTCTTCTCGACCCCAAAAGGGAGAAACACCATGTCCCTGCAGAGCACATATGGGCAAACTTCCTTCCACAGATCAACTCTCCAGAGGAGAACAGTCTCCCGTGTGTGTATATGGGTGTTCTGTGTGTTGTGGTTTAGACGGTTTCATTGTTCCCTTTCCCACCTTTTCCCTCATTCTTTTCCCCCTCTTTCGCTCTCTTTAGGTGCCGCTGGCTGCTACCTTGAGCTGACACTGATGTGTGCTGTCACCCCTTCTCAGCTGGTGGTAGAAATAAATCACACTCACATGTGCACATACACACTAACACGTCTATGTACACAGAGAGAACTGAAAATCACAGGCCTTTGCATTGCATCTGTACATACTGTCTTCCACCTCCTCTTCTGTCTTCTCCACACTTCCTGCGCATCTAATCCCTCTGTATCCGACCCACAGTGCACTGCATGTGCTTTCATCTGTGCTGAGATGGCGTGGTCGTATATTATTCATGGGTAGTGCGATCTGGGGCACGTGTCATATGGCAGAAGTAATAAGATGGAGTAGTGGTAAGGAGATGATGAACACAGCACTGGAGATAAGGACACAAACCTTCCTCTCCTGTTGCCTTGAGCATCTCTCTTCACTTTGTATGTTGGCACACAGCTCAGCTTTGATTTATCCTGGATTGGATGGCACAAAAACACAACAGGTGCTGTTTTGAAATAATCAAGATTATTCTGAGTATTATATTTTACATTATTGGAGACAGACAACTTATAATGTGGCGTATCCGGTGGGTATAACTTAAATTAGTTGATCTTTTTGAGACTGTGTTAAAAAACTCTTTCTTGCTCCTTGGGACTGTACATGTGCTGACAAGGAGCCATCTTGGTGTTCTTAAATTCTGGTCCATCTGGCCCAGTAGCAATAACTGAATTTACTGTTAACAATGGGAACTGGAAAGAAATTTTATCTAAATTCACATTGTCACTGCATGGAAATGTATTTATTCTCAAATTAGGTCAGAAAAAAAATTCAACTGTTCCATTACATGCAGGAGCAAGACTTTTGACCTCCTACTATGCCCATCAGCTTTACACAGAGAACACGGGGTCCTTTTGAGGGTGGAAGTCAGGGCAGAGAGCAGACCAGCTGACCAGTATTGGCGTATCAGAGACTGAGCCCTGGTGCGCAATGTCTAGAGGCGGCATGTGGTTCACCACCTGGCCCCGCTGCTTGACCCACTGGAGAGAGAGAGAGAGCAAGGGCAGCCTGCACAGCCATTTGCTCATCAATGGAGGGCATCACCGCCACTTAACACAGCTTATCGATCTTCACAGCCTGCAGGGCCTCTGTTGTGTGTCCATTTCCTATTGATTATTTCAAGTCTATTCTTATTGACTGCGTCCTCTTCCTTCTAACCAATGCTGTCCTCTGTCTGATCCACCAGGGGATTTTTTAAAACAGTCATTTGAAATTATAATCTGCGTGAGTAAATGTCATAATCGCCCCTAAGGCCTGGTGCAGATTGGCTGGAGAGCAGAGGTCTCTGAGGTCAATGACACTGGTCAATACAGATCCATTTGTGTTACGGCTAGCGTGGTAGCCACTTCAACCAAATTGGGAATCAGTTCCCACTGCAATGCATTTCATATAGATCCAGTGATTCATCCTTAATTATGGTGGATTCATAGAAGAAGCATTAAAAACTAATATCATTGACAAAGTGAATTCAATTGCTATTGTTTCAACTAGGAAGGTTTGTCTGTGGAGTGCACCCGTGTGTGTGTGTGCGCGTGTGTGAGTGAATGAATGAAGAGTGACGCACTGGCCGACTGCTCATCAGTGCTTCATAGGTTAGATCATTAGATCTAAAGTGACAGCGCTACACAAGGATGGGGAGTGGGGGTTGCTTAGATAAAGATTGGCATATTGCTATTGATTCACCACCCCTGGGGCTTCTTCTGTTACCATGGTTATAGCCAGGGGGGGAGAAGGGGAGGCTGGGTTGTAGTATGAATCTGACACAAGGAGAATGATGTAACCATTATGATTCTGATTTAAAATGAAAATCTTATGACCGTGTTTGAATAATCTCCTAATTCTCTTTAACTTTATTGCTAAGTATAAGCCTGGTAACTCATCACTTACCACAAATTTACGGCACTGAAATACAGAGAATTGGAGCTGGTATGCCTCCGATGTGCATGTCACTGCCGATAACCATCTGTGGTCCTATAACCACTATAATAACACATAACAACGGCTGTGCTCTGGCTGTATGAGTCAGGGTTTTCATTGTGAGCTGATAGGGGTTTGAGGAATTCCCGTTGCAACTCATGTTGGACTGACAAACTTCTCAGCTGTCCCTCTGGAGCAGGCTGAAATAAGAGCAGGCCTCAAAAGCTCTTTGATCTTTTACTGCCAGGGTCAGGGTTGAAATGACGCGTAAATGAGGGAGGAATGAGTTTTCATTTTGTCAACCTGTTCTGTTATTGTAAAACCAAGGAGCCTTTGGTGTAACATGACATGAGATTGTTTTTAAGTGCCCACACCAGCGGAACGACTGAACATGTTTGCGTGTTCTGTTCACCTACATTGCATACAGCTATTTACTGTGTCTAGTTAACAGCTGTGGAAGCTTACCTTGACAGAGTGAGTATGTGTCAGTTAAGAGTTTACATTCACATGCAAGCACATGTGTGGAGAGGCAGATTGGGAGCATGTGTATTCTTCTACGATTCAGTTGTGTGCTGTTTAGTCTGCTTGTGAACGCACCTGCTGGCTGTGGAGCGCTGCAGAGAGATGAAGAAGATCCTCCATCAGTGTGATAGCAAAGCAAAGAAGCTGTGGTAAACACTTGGCTAAAAGGGAGCAGCCTCTGTTGCTGTTTACGGAGTGTAGTCGGCGCTGGAGGTACATAAAGGTAACAAAACATGATCATTATGGGATGCATTTGTACTAAATCGCTGTACAGAACATCTCCTTCCGAGTGCCGACATCACCCACGCATTGTTCTGACTACAGAGAGAAACCCCCGGAGCTGACAAAGGCAAAGGAAGAAGAGGAGAAGAGGAAAATCGGGTGCCATATCCATCGCTCAAGTCTCGGCTTGTGTTCAGTAGTTCGATATTACACCCACTCCACCCATTTTTGATTTGAACCTGACAGTTGTTTCTGAAGTGCCTTACCCCATATCACAGGGAGGAAATGAGAGCGTTGAATTCCACAAGATGTGAAAGGTGAAAAATGGAGAAAAACACCCCTCCCTCCTTTCCCCTCCCCTCCAGTAATATAAAAAGGAAAACACCCAAACACAGAGTGAAAACAAATACATAAATAAATAAATCAACAAAAGGAGTTGCAGTTGAGCAGAGAAACACAGGGAAAAAATGCAGTGGGGAGATTTTAAATTGCGGTTGTATCAATAATTTATCTGGTAGAGACACTGTGTTTTTGTTCACCATAAGGTTTGATGCCACTAAGAGAGGAGTTTAGATTAGGCATACTTTTTTTCTATTATTGATGCCATGGTGCACAGCTCACATCTGGTGTAACACTGCCTACTACTAAACAGTGCACACCAATGGCCCTTGCAAAATGACTGCAACACTGTCAATTATCTGCATATAGTGTCACATCCAGGTTACAGAGCCTTGTGAAATTCCAACAGTTTCTCTTCAGAGCAAATACACACAGTTTATTAGCTGAGTTGTGTACCTTTTAAAGAGGTATATTTCTGAACTGTTAATTGAATAGCCATTGTAAAGTTTGTTGAATAAGCATAAGTCAACTAATATTAGAGGCCCATTACACTTTCTCAATAATCTATACTCAAGGTTGCTGTCTAAATGCACCTTCCTTGACATTTCTCCACAAAATTTTGCCAGAAGCCATATGAGAGACTCCCAAGCACATGGAAGAAGGTCCTCTGGTAAAAAAAAGAGACTAAAATTGAACCTTTTGATGATTGAAAAAAACATTCTGTCTGGTGGTAACCCAACTCCTCTCATCACCCCAGGAACACCATACCAACAGTGAAGCATGGCGGTGGCAGCGTCACGCTATGGGGATGTTTTATATCAACTAGACGTGGGAAAATGGTCAGAATTGAAAGAGTGATGGATAATGCTGAATATGGGAAAATTCTTGATGAAAAGTTGTGTTTCAGTCCTTCAGAGATTTGGGACTGGGAGGGGGTTTTATCTTCTAGCACAGTGGTGGGGAATTCTGGTCCTTGAGGGCTGCAGTCCAGCACGTTTAGATGTTTCCCTGCTCCAACACATCAGATTCAAATTAAGTGGATCCAACAGCCAAAGATGTTCTGCACAGTGACTCATTTATTTGAACCAGGTGTGTTGGAGTGGGAAAACAATTAAACCTTGCGGGATGAGAGCCAAAGTTCCCCATCATAGTTCTAGCAGGACAATGGCCCAAACCACCCTCCTAAAGCAACACTTGAGTGGTTTAAGAGAAAATGTTTTAATGTACATAAATGGTCTAGTAAAGACTGAGAATCTTTGTCATCACCTAGAGATCACTGTAAACCAGCCAAAGCCCATCCGTTTTGAAGGTGTTGGAGTAGTTTTGCTTTGAAGAATTGGCAAAAATTTCATTGTTAGTTTCTTCTTCCCTGTTTAGTAATATACTCAAATTTGGTGGGTCATCTTGTGTGACCTGAAGTTGGCTATGTGCCAAGCTCAATAAAACATACCCTAAGACTTGCAGCTGTAATTACTGCAAAATGTAGCTCCACAAAGAACTGCCCTTGGGGGAGTGAATACATATATAATCTCTATTTTTTCTCTTTTAACTATTGTGTTTTTGCATTTCCTTTTAAAATACTTTTTCCTCAACTTTCCTTCACCAATTTTAAATAATTTTTGTACTTTTTTTATACTTAAAATCCCACTCAAATGTATTTAGATATATATTTTTTGTAACACACTAAATAAATAAATAAATAAATAAAAGCTCCAAAAGTGGTTAATACTTTTGCAAGAAAAGTTAATCTGTAGGTGTGATAGGTGTAGACATAAAACACTTTTAGTTTTCTTGTAACCTCAACTAGACCTTGTAGCACACCCTATGATTCAGAATCTTGTTATGCCTCCCTAATGCCATGTCAGTACCAATGCTCACGGTTAGCATCATTCCTCTCTACCATCATCAGTAACTCGGCCAAGCACAAATGACCCTTGCCAGTGCACCGAGGGCTGGCGTGAACTTAATCACTTGAGCAAATTGAAACCACTCGCTCTGCAGTATTTTTACAGGGGTATTGCATATGACCTCAGCCTATGTTGACTGACCTCCGCTTTTGAAAAGACTCGAGGCCTAAAAAACACACTAATGTTCTTTTGCTTGTTCCATATTAGGCTAGAATTCCTAGCTTATCCCGCTTGCTGGGTGATTTATAAGACTGTTGTAATCCTCCTGCAGTTGACATTTAGAGGATGTGGTAAAAGTGGTGTCTTCAATGTGAATGTGTTTTTATCATCGGTGAGATCCACCACCTTTTGAAGGTCTTCCTGAGCCTCTAGTAAAGTTTCTGACCCTGATTACTGGTTCTCAACTCTGGCTCCTGTCAGCCAGGGGAGTAGGGTCAACAGCCTTCAGCAAAAAAGGAACCTCAGTCAAGACCACAACTGATCTGACACAGTGCTGGAATGTTATGTGATTGATTTGTGCTGTCCGTGGGAAAAAAACACAGTGAAGAGGAGGGCGTTTTTTTAATCTTAATTTTGTACATGAGTCATCTGCAGCTACTCAAGTGGTGAAAGACATGTGGATGTCAAAAAGCAAACAAAACAGCCCAGCCAGGCAGACAAGAAACAGGCTATCTGTTAGCACATGTTTACCTGTTTCTGTTCCTTTGTTCTTTATCCCAGAGCTCAGAGCAGGGATGTCAGGGGTATTGAAGGACTTACACAGCAGTACATCATGATCTGCTTTCACTCAGACTCTGTCATGTCATAATGTTTTTGCACAAAAAGACATACATGTTCACACAACATGCTTGCAGGAGCTACTCCTCAAGTGTTGGAATTCCAGGGCATACAGGGGCTCCCCTATAAAATCCCCAATGAAATCCCCAATGCTCTTTCCCGCCCCCCTTTTAATCGTAAACAGGCTAGCACATAGTATGGCCACTGCACCATTAATACCTCCTCAAATAATAAGTATTTAGTCTTGATTTACAGAGCTAGTAAAACTCTTCAAAGTGCAGCATAATCTTTCATTAGGGATCCCGAGGACGATGTCAGCCATATCTGTTCTTCATTATCTTTAATCACTCAGTGTTTTACCTGTTCATTTTATTGTAACAGAGATCATAAAAACACTCTTGTTAAAAAAAAAACTAAAAAAAAAAACCTCCTGACTTTTAGGTGATCTTGTTAACACAGTCTCACAAATGGCCCATTTAGCTGTTTTTTGGAGTGTGCACAAAAAGGTAAATCACTTCCTTTGTGACTAATATTTCTTGCTCTCCACCTTTCTCTCTTTTTAGTCCGACTGAATGAAAGTTGAAAAATACCTTCAAAGTATGTAACTTCACAGAACAGTCAAACTGTATAACTCAGGGATATTAAGAGGGTAAGAGGGTGATGATAAGTGAAGTATAACTTTTTAACACAGCACAATAACTGACAGATCACTCAAAGTCCCTTTGTGAGTATTTTTTCAATAGCTTCACTACTGAACCGGTATCAATATCACAATGTGCATCCACTCCCTGTGGTCTCACCAGGAACCGGGTTGTGTGTATTCAGGGTCCAGCCTGTGACACTGACCACTGCCTGTCACGGTGAAGTAGGGGGTTGGGGATCTCAGCTGAGGTATTTGACCCTCATGAACTTTGACCTTAAGATGATTGAAGTGGTGGTTTTCCCTGCTCTGGTGCTCCAGCCTAGAGACAAGGTGACGATTCCTATAGGACCTCTCTGGTTGCAAGATTTCGGACAGGGTAGAAACACAGGGGGCGCAGGCGCCAGGCTTTGTTGAGAGCGTTGTTGAAATCTGTCTGCTGGGCTTAGGCCTGAAGACATGTCGAGCAGTCATCAGAGAAGCTGACCTTGAATGGTCTCAGTTTGTGTCACTGCGGCTCCATTTCTTCGGGGCAACTTCTTACTCGTGTAAGCTGGATGAGTCACTTAGCTAAGGCTTCAGTAACATGTGATACACTTTGTTACTTATGTGTTACTTGAGTGGATTTTTAGCATCATTATTACTCTCAATGTCAAGATGATGCATTCGATATTTCCTCCTTGCATCTTGAGTCTGGAGTCTTCCCATGCCACTATTTACAACTAAATAATATCCCTTTTAGCATGGATCCATCCAGGTGTTATGTTGCACTTGAGCTAATCTAATAATCTCTCTTAGTTTTCACCTTGTCCATGCCTCAAGGTCAAACAAATTTTCTCTCTTCAGTGGTCTCAAATGTTGCTGTGCTGCTCCCAGGGTCATCCCTACTAATCCCCTGTTACTCCAGTCTTGGTGGATTTCTCCCATGGGCAGGTGAAACTGGATCCCAGACCCTGAAGCTGGGCCAAGATGTCCACAGAGATAAGCATCCTGAGCCCACTCCCAGTCAGGGATCTTAGGCAAGAATTCAGAAATACATCATCACAAATCCATTAAGGGCAGCCCGCTGCTTTAACCGCAAAGCCCAGCTGCAGCCACTAGACCTTATAGCCCCAATTTCGAAGACCAAGGCCCATGGTTAGAGTCCTGGCCCCATACTTGTGGCCGTTGCTTCTTCTTGACTGTACTCACTCATGATTATTCCTCACATCGGTCACAGTTCCAATTCAAGTTGTCTCAATAGGACCGTAGGTCTGATACAAATGAAGGTCGGCAAGTGTCTGTATAGAGCCTTAGATGACAGCTGAAACTGCAACATACAGGTTGTGCAAATAGTAAATGACAAAATGTGTTTAATATTATCATTATTTAAAATTTCAGTTACATATGGCAGTAAAAACAGCTTCAAGTCACTCCCCCATGAGGAGATGCACAATTTAAAGATTAGAAAGTGTCTCAGGGACAGTATTGGAACTGTGTTACAGACTACATCACAATGTTTACAGTTAAAGGTAGGGTAGGAGATCCTGGAAAAGCAGTTTGAGCAAGCTATATTTTGAAAATACACAGTTCAAAAGTCCAAACCCTTTTCTTCAGATTTCCCCCTGAAGCCACGCCTCCAGAGCACAGGAACATGCAATGCTTCACGAGCGCTGAGCAGCATCAACATTTTTGACCAAAAGTCATAAAAACAAAATGTTATCTTACTTATCAAGTCGAAATAGGTCTGCCGTGGCATCACTTTGCAACCCTTTCTGTTGTTTCAGCTGACGCCACTGTTCCACACTCTGCTCTTATAGGCACCTTTTCTGCCATAATGTCCCTTAACTTTAAGTGTGTACCGTATTTTGATGTAGAATGCTAGCTAATGTAGCTAGACAGCTCAGGCTCTTGCTAATTGGCCTTTGATTAAAAGTGCTCCAAGCTCTAAGAGTGTGATGCGTACATGAAGACGGGAATGCACAGAGGGTGGAGGGACAAATAGCAGTTGAGTTTGATAGACGTATCACCATTCAATCTTTTAACACGGGCCGGTTAAAATGATTGGATGGTGTTTTTTAAGTCCTGTCCATTCCACGGGTGACTAAAACGTTTAATTTTTTTGCGAGAGCATTTAATTAATTGGCTGCAATCATGGTGTTAAGCAATATAGTAAAACATGCTCCTGGAAAACATCTCCCACCCTACCTTTAAGGTAAATTTGTACCAATCCCAATATTTTGATCTCTCCATTATAAGGGATTTGTCGCTAGCTCCTGCGTGGTCTTACTGTGCATTCAATTACTCAACAGCCATGGGTTACGGTTCTGTTCTTGTTCTTGCATGGTGCCTGCGGCCTAGCCAACCACATGACGCCTGTAAGGGAGGCAGGCTGTGGCTGTCAGGCACAGGGCGGTTGGCTTAACAATCTCCATTGAATGGTGGCAGACTGCACTATTGTTTGTGGTACAGCATTGTTTGTGCAGCTCAAAAAAACAACACTTGTGTATATAAACCATAAGTGGGAGATTTGTCTCATCGTCTTTCCACATCTATCCCACTTGTAGCCACTGAATTGCCTTCTTTGCACCAACAGTATTGTGTTTGCAACTGCAAGAGTCGCCCTGCATGTACTTGGCTAGGTTTTGTGTCTACTAAGCGTCAAGGCCACCATACCCTTCAATTAAGACAGCTTTAGTGGGAGTCTTTAAAACCCTGAATGTGAAACAAATAACACAAGCCATAAACATTTCAAATAGTTCACATTTTGGGTTTTATGGTGGCTTCCATGAACATTTATTCTGCTGAGGATTATTTTAACTCATTCACATCTGATGCAGCATATTCATGCTTTTACCTTTCAGGCCTGATGTGATCTGAAAGTTGAATAAACATTTTTAAAAGAAACAGAAAATAATAAAAGATATACTGATAAACATCAGGGAAAAGGCAATCATCTGCAATTTAAAATTTAAAATTAAAGCTTTATTTTCAAAGGCTGGCAGACAATAATAAACTGTTTTAAATCATCCAGAAAACATTTAGGTTTTAAAGGAAGCTATAGGTCTGAATTGTAAACTGATATCAGTGCAGTATTTTTTTATCCTGTCTGAGAAAAGATTTATTTATCTATGTTTTAATTTATTTATAAACTTGATTTTTTGTGTAATTAGTAGCATTGTTCATTTCTTAAAATAGTTTTTCATATGCCGTAACAAGTGCAGGATCTTGTTTGTTAATCCTTAAAAGTTTAACAAAACCATAACGGATCATATAAGTGTATTATCGCTCAGTGTATGGGACATCTTGGATGTTTTAATGCCAGTTATTATGTGTTCTCAGCATTTAATGAAATCCATGTTTTTGTTTATATTCATCAGTACATTGCTATATTGCATATGTATTTTACATGTTGTGCCTCTGAATATTTTGTTGGCAATATGAAAGTTAATTGTGCTGGTGTTTTTCC
This sequence comes from Atherinosoma microstoma, assembly GCA_037177055.1. NCBI lineage: Eukaryota > Metazoa > Chordata > Actinopteri > Atheriniformes > Atherinidae > Atherinosoma > Atherinosoma microstoma. The sequence continues at coordinate 28,432,058 of JBBBVU010000001.1, read as the reverse complement.
CACTATTACAGGGTTTCCTTTGCCTTCTGTTTGTTTAACTGGTTCTAACATAATGTTTTAAAACTATTTATTGGAGATTATAAAATGAACATAATAATACAAATTTATACTGATATGATATTATTATTGCTATTAGAAAATATTATTATTTAAGTGAACTAGATTTAGATAAAAAAAACATAATGCAATATACTTTCCTAAAAGGAAAAACAGTATTAATTGCTATATAACAAAACTCACGTGTAAGCCATGAGTTTCCTTAATTACTTGCAAGTTTATCTGTAGCTTCCTTTATTCTCCATAACAACAGCATGTTAATTTCTGATTCTCAGGACAGAGGAGAGACCACTTTCAACTTAAGTCCAGCCCCTGTTTGTTATCAAGTTCATGAGCCGGTCCATAGTGTGTATTCTCTATTTATACTACAATCTTAATTATCCAGCACTTTCTGCCTTTGAAGTGTGATCAATCAGCTCTTACCTGATGCCAAGAGAGACCTGCATATGTGCACAAGGGGCATGAATTCCCCTTATTTTTACCCCCACCCTCTACCCCCATTCTGTTGCTCTGATTGTCTTTTTAGACTTGTATAAAAAGTATAGATACCAAAAAAGGTTCTGCAACTTAATCCCCAGCCCCACATTCACAAGTGGACATGTTCAAGTAAGCATTTGTTCACTTATCTAATACACAGTGGTGTCTCCATCCATGTGATTATACTAATGTATTCTTAAGCTGTTGTTTTCACATGATGTAGCAGGAATCACAATTTCCAGACACATACTAAGAAATGCACAATTAGACATTTTAAAATATCTATAATCTATAGCCATTTAGATTTTCTAAAATATCTAACCACATATTTCAGAACATGGTTCTCTAACCATCTAATTCAAAGCCTACTATTTACCTTCAACTTCTAATCGTGAACAATTTGGAAGTGAGAGTACAGTTAAAAAATAAGGAATCTTGAGTGATAAGGTAAAAGAAACATACAATGACTGTGGAAAAAATGGTGGAAGACAATGCTCAACAGTGATTTCTTGCACTTAAGTGTGGAAAAGTGCCTCCCACAATTCCCTCTTTCCACTTCAAAAGTGTTTGAGGCCAAGCACATACCACACATGGAAAGTGGACATTATTACAAGCATGTATGGAGATACAGGATGTTAACGTGGTGACAAGTAAAACCTAAAGCTGTGTATATGAAGTGAATGAGTAAAGATTTATGCATTTTTTTCTGTCATGATATCAGATTGCAAACTCCCTGTTTTAATACTAACCTGAATACAATAAGAAGCAGAGTAAATCAGTGGAACTATTTAAATACAACTTTAACTAGAAGGTCACAATCAAAAAATATTAATCTTTCCCTCATTTTTGTATGAGCTATAGGAGTAAAGTCTAAGTGTAATTGTTTCTCTGATCTTTTCGAACTCTTACAAGTTAGTTAAGTATACACATGATCTGCCAATAGTTTTGACTTAATCTAAATTACAGAAAAAAAAGCACAGAGACGAACAGGCTAGCCATTTTACCTCATTTCATAAGAACAAACAAATTCACTGTTTTGTGTATACCAGCACATTTCAGGACATGTGGATATCTCAGAGAGAGTGAGCACCAAGACTTGTTTCCTGCACACAGCATGTTTTCATTTACCAAACGAGGAGCGGAGCCAATGAGAAAATCAATAGCACAGATAAGCAGCCCCTCTGCCCTCGATGTGTGACGGTGAACCCATATGGACACAGCAGGGTGCTGTGGCGAAACATGTCACAATGAGGAAAAGATCTAGTGTCAACCAAATGTTTCTGCTTTTCTTCAAAGAAATAAGGCTGTTGTTTAGTCAATAGGAAATATTCATGCTTCAAAATTGCAGTGGTGGTATGAGAATTTATAAAAACTAACAAAGTCAGTGAAAGACAACAGAGGACAAAAAAAAACAAAAAACAAAATAGGCAGAGAAAGAAGAGAGCATGCTTGATAGTAGCTGTAAGTGAGTGGACATGCAGGTTTGGGGCCAAAGTTCCCTCCAAAAAAAGCTTTCAAAAAATCTATCAAAGAAAGTGAGAGTGGAGAATGTATACATGTACAGTCTGATCCATGATAGTCCATGCTCAGGGGGTTGTGTGCAATATGTTCTCTATTACATAGCCCAGGTGATTTCTGGCTGTCTCCCCTCAGAACATGATCTCCTCCAGGCCAGGCCCGCGTCTCGTTAAAGCGGTGCGGACCTGGCGTGGATTGAGTTTAAAAGTAATAAAAGAAGCGGACCTGCTGGCTAGGTGAAAAAACCGCTATCGGATTCCTAAGAGCAACTTTCTTTTCATGTGCAGACTGCATTCAACGAAGCGTTTAATTCAACAAATCCACGGTTGTGATCCACCAGAAACGGAGCGAGGGTTAGTTCAATTTGTACCAAACGATCTCCACATGATCAAAGTGCGGCAAGCTCTCCCCAACATACTGCTTAAATTAGACTAACACCAAAGTCTTTGGCTCTGGGACAGTATTTGGAATGTCTTACCAGCAGAGAAATTCCTTCGCACATATGGTTCCAATAGGCCCAAGATGCCAGTTTCACATCTTTAATGGGCTGACAGGGAACTTTGGTGCTAACTCTCTGACTCCCAAAAGTTCTTGGCCTGTCACCCACAAAGCTGCTATTTTTTTTCTTCTTCTTTTTTTTTTTTTACACTCCTCCACCTCACATTACTGGGTTCTGAAGAGAGGTGATTGTGCACTTGAGGGAAGCCGCTGTTACCTCCCTCCCTCGGCTACAGTCCTCAGTCTTTGCTGCAACACTGTCACTTCTTGGAGTGTGTGTCAACCACAGCCCTGCGGTCGGCTGGGAGCACTGAACTAACGTTTCTGAGCTACGCTAACCAGAGTATGTCCTTCTCCTCCTCATCCACTTTCTTGCAGATAGGGCAGAAATACCAGAGCTCTGCACTGTTCTGGGAAAAACTTTTGTCAGTGATACAGACAGTTTGGGTTGGTGTGTGTACTCAGTACATTAGCGTATACGCACTTCTGTGTGTAGATAACTGGTGTGCATGTCAGCCAGAGCGGGCAGTAGGCCTTCCTTCCTTCTCCCTTTTCCTTGTATACATCTGTAGGGCATCTGGAGCTCAAAAAACATGCACACACACCAGTGGGGTGCAGTTCTCGTGTGCCTGCTGGAAGTCACGCACTCCCTCGGCATGCTGTAAAAGCCTCTCTAATATCAGTGTTATAACCAGTCAGGCCGTGCATGGCGGGTTGCTGTTTTATTGTCACCAAAGTTGGAGATATCACACCCTGCACATGATTGTGACTTGTTTGGATGAGCGGATGTCACAGGCATTATAGATATGAAAGGAATATCACACATACAAAGACATACACACGCACGCAGCCCCAGATATTTCAGATTTCACAGTTGAATTGACTTAGGACTCTCAGGAGAGTTCAAAATGTGACATTTTCACTCTGCTTCTGCACTTTTGTTCCAACAGGCATAAAGAAAATCAGGAAAGTAGAAGCAGCAGGGGGTTGGTAGGTGGGTTATGGGTTGGGGGTGTCTCTCCAGGAGCACATTCAGATTTCTCAGCTCTATTTCTGTTCTAGCGCAATTAGTCTGTTCCCAGAAGACAAGCCTAAGCAGAGCAATACATGAATATATGCTTGTTGGCATGTCGCTTCATGAGTTCTATAGCTTGGTGGGAGATCCAAATATGTATGTGTTTTGTTTTTGTTTGAGCACTGGCTTTATGTGTTACATTAAATAATATTTTTTATAGCGATATACTATATTAACCGATTTTCATACAGACTTTTGGGTTTGCGTGCCAGAAAAGTGACTTTAACCAATACAATAATTGAGTAAGTGATATATATATAATATTATTTTTTTTCTTTAGATCTTCCTATATGATAAATTCAGATTAATACAATATACTGCATATGTTACAATGTGAACAAATACTGCATTCATCAGCTATACTTTGTAAATAAAAGATGCATTGTGGCAAATTTTTCTGGATTGCATTTCTCTCTTGTCTTCTTTTCTTTGTTGTGCTGTCTGTGATGTTTAAATCATAAAGCAACAAATAAACAAAAAAAAATAATGCCACAGATTTCTCCTTATGCTATAATAATCACAATTTGATGTTGCTATTGTAGAAAGACAAAGCTTCTTCCAGAGCTCAGTCACTCTGAACAAGAGCATCAACCTAATGCTTAAAATGTAAAATGAAACAGCTAATCATTAAAATATATTTCTACGTGCCACTCTTAGTATGTAAATCTTTGTTGCCAACTTCAAATGGTATGGAAGCTAAAAGTGATTGTTAGTTGCAGTAATTTATACATAAAGTGGCTGTTGTCAGGTGACAACAAAGCGACTTTGATAAATGTCCCTTAATTTATTGTCACGTATGTAAAATCAAAGTGAAACATTTACAGGCTGTGCACTGAGTCAGGCCAGAGGAGGGGCCTCTTCGATAAAACTAAGTGTAGCCCTGAGTTAGATGCTTGTCTTTGGAGATGTTGGCTCCCACCTCCTCTCAAGCCCTCAGGGTTAATCAGAGGCATAAAGGTTACGATGTTAGGCTAGTGACTAACGACAATATGATGTGCACGGAAACGACGTGACAGTTTGCAGCCATTAACCTGGGAGCAGAGCTTTTTTTTAAAAAGAGGAAGACAGGTCAGATTTAACACAGCACAGGATGAGACTTATTTTTGCCTGAGTACACACTGTTTAAAAAAAAAAATCCCTTCGAAAAAAGAATTCAACTTCCTGTATCAGATAAGACTTTATAAAGTTTACATTAAGAGAGTATTCTGCAAGCTTTATGCAGCATGTTAATATCTTACATGTTTAGTGGAAAAGTTTAATCGAGATTTGTTACTTTGAGACAAGTTGCATCTGTGTTGTCACAGGCACAATCCAATTTCCCCTCCTCCTGACATGTGTTGAGCTTGGATGAGTTGCTCATAATCAACTTCTTGAGAAATGCACACCCTCTTGAAAAGTGAGAAAAGCTGGGCTAACACACCGATTCACAGGCTGACCTGTGACGCGACCTCTTGCCTGTTTGCTGACATTTATGCAATGGAGGCACTTGAACAAAAAAACTGGGGGAGGAGAGGGAAGAAGACAGGAGTAAGAAATGAGGAGGGGGAAAGGGAGAATGCCTTTTTCTGATGGATGAGGTCTTCTCCAGTTACATTTGGAGAGAACACAGCTGTGAGGAGCTGTTAAGTACACGCAAACAAGCCGTCTGCTTCAGACAAGCCTGCCGGGCACCCGGCCCCACATCCCACTTGTACAGCTCTGACACATGATCACAGCCAGACAATACATGTGGGAGCTGAGCGCGCTCCACTAAAAAGTGAGAAATATTTTCAACTAGAACAAAAAAACAATCCCCTCTCAATACCACTGGGACCCCTCTTGGTATTAATTCATCTTGTTTCTCTTTGTGTTGTGCTGGTTTGTGTGCTGCTGGGGAGAAGGAAGAGTGAAAGGAGAAACTAAGGTTTGGTGGTTTAGTGACTAGGAAATAGGTTAGGAATGGGGAGAAATGTAAAGAACATCTGCTACCGTGACGGTGTCACACTTTGTCTAATGTGTTTTGAATAGGCACGGCTGTCCCAACTTGTGTGAGGGGAAATCTTTCTGATCCATATGCTGATTAGGGGAATTAATGTAGGATTCTTTTCTTAAGTGATCCACACAATTTCTCTTTGTGCTGCGCTTTTATTTGAATGTGCAAATGACGACATAGTTCAGTCGGTGTATAATTTCATGCAAAATTCAGGGACTGTTTTTTTCTGTTCTCCTCACAATAATCCTACAGAGTAATGTAGGTGAGTTAATCATGATCTTTTATTTTGTGTGACAAAGTAAATATATGAAAAGCAATGATCAGTATTGAATTAATTCAGTTCAGTTCCTCTTTTGCCACATGTTCCCCAGATGAGCACTTGCATTTTTCTTTAACGCTTCCACAGTTTGGTTCCAATAAGCAGTGATTCTATTGAATACATGTGACTGTCATCTCAACGGAGGGGGCCACATTAGTCCACAAGATCCCATGTGAGGAACCGGAACTGATGTGATCTTAATACTTGTGGCAAACCACTAATAAGCTGAAAAGGTTTCTTAAACTTTTGTACACTCACAATTGACAAATATTGTAAAGTGGCTTGAGTCAGTAGCCTATTGTAATGTTACGAACATGTGGCATTGTGCTAGGCTGAGTCATGCTTTTGAGCCAAAGGATAATGGAGATGGTTTGCTGACAGATGGATGTTGTGGTGAAATCTGGATCCCAAACACAAACCCTGTGCTCTGTAAGATTTTCTGTAATAATCCGTAAGTGTTTGTGAGTGAAACTTAAAACGGTTTGGGTAATGGGGTAATGGGTTTTATGTGTAATGTGTATATTATGGGTAGTGCTGATGCAGCATTCATCACTGCAGAGGCACAGCTGGTTGTGTTTTGGTTATGAGTGCCTTTCTCTCTCACTCAATCTGAACTGTGAACTTGAAATGACTTTTTCTGTCTGTTGAAAGTGTGAGCACAGTTATTAGCAAGATAGTGAGTTAAAGACATTAAGGAGTCAGGACACGAAAAAAACTTGTATGGATACTATGCAAAGAATATAAGCTGGTCAATATCTTAGCTTTGACCACCTGCGGCAACACCTGAAGTCTGCTAATTCAATTATGAGGCAAAAACTAATGTTATGTATTACAAACCCATCATTAAGCTATCTTTAGAACCGAGGAGTGTTGGAGCCCTCTTTACAAGAAGAGGACATGCAAACTGTGGACAAGCTGCTGTCAGCAGCTCCAGGTCCAGGTCGCAGGATACACTATTGTTGAGTGTCTCCATTTATCACAGGACTTGGGTTAAAGAGCAACCCCACTTCCTGTATCCCAGCACTTCACACTCAGCTGAGCTGTTCTGCAGGACCATCACAAACAAAGGCAACCTTTGCACAGCAAACACTGGGGCTCCCAAAAGAAAATAAACACACAGATGAATAACTTGGGGGGGCCAACTACAAGAGGAAATATATTTATATCAATAGCGCCTGCTGCTATTTTTCCACACTGCTGAGTGCTAACAGTAGCTACGTGCTGTTATAGCTGCTGGCTGAGGGGATGGGGTGATGAAGGAAATCCAGGTGAGGCATCTCTCCTGCTCTGATGGCGTCACACTGTTGGCTGCCTGCTGATCCGACATGAAGAACGGCCCACTTGGCACTGTTTTGCTTAGCCAAACAGACTGGTGACAAGTTATAAGGTCATATACATGGAAACAAAAGAAATCATGTAACAGTTTTCTTGTACACAAATCATACAAGGGTGCCCTAGAATTAAATGAATATACATTTGAACTACATTAAACACTAATTTCCACAATATATGGACACTTACAAATTTACACTAAGAAAGAAAAGGTAAGAAAAGGTGTTTAATATTGACTGCCCAGGGGAAAAGTGTGTTTGTATGTGTGTAATTTGGCCAGTTGATGAATAATGCAAATTTCTTTTCCACTAAACAACTGTATATCTTTTTAAAACCACAATTTATAAGCATCAACATACAAAATGATAAAACACACATCTGTGCAAAATTTTGTATAATTCCTGCTCCTGATGCATGAAATTTAACATGTTTAAGTCTTCAAGTCTTAAATGAATGGAGATAATTCTGTTAGATGTACAGTGTCAAATGAACTTTGTTGATTCCCAGTGATTTTGCATCTGTTTTCAGGCTAACAGAAAGTTTTGTTCCATACCCACATCTCATTATTCATCCTATCTTTAACTCTCTGAAAGCTGTGAAAGACTTTTTACTAAATCTTTCTGTTTTTCTATCCATCCACAATGATGTATTTAGATGAGGCCCGTGCTGACATACTTCTATTTAGAATCATTATGGTTTGATTTCGTTTGACAAGATTTTTTTTCCCCTCTTTCCTCCGTCACTTGAAAGAAAACCACGGTGCCCTTTCACTTGTTCTCCAGATATTAATTTGGCGTAATTTAATTTGGAAAACATCTCCAGCAAGTTTTCCTGGCACAACCTTTGAAGTGACAATATGAAATAATAAACCCTATTAAATATAAATCACAGGGGCAATGTCAGCATTGCTATGATTCCTATTTGATTTTCGAGCGAGAACACATGTGATCACTCGCTTTTCCACTTCTCCCCCACCCTCTATCCCACTATTTCACCTTTAATTGAATGCGTTTCTGTTGTTGCCAACCAACACCCCCAGCCCCCCCATCTACTTCCTCAAGCACGTAATGCATGCAGTAAATAATTCAAATGAAATTAATTTTACAGCACCTTGTTTCCACTAAGCATGCCAACATCTGTTGTCGAGTCACAAGTTTACATTGTTGGTCATTACTTTCCACAATGAGCAAAATGTTTTATTAAAGCCCCCTGGGAGGCCCTCTTGGATCAGGCAGAGACGACAGTGCTACTGACTGAACCCTCCCTGAACTCTGACAATCAAAGATTGGTTGCAGCTCTTTTGGGGCCTGACTACAGCCTGACTTCCCAAAACGGGCTGGGACTTAATGTGATTGAGGTTCTGGACGGCCTGAGTCCTTCAGGAAATCGCTGACCATAATGAAACAGAGCTTTGCTGACTTTTGAAGTGACGTAGTGCTTTTGTACTGTACAACAGAGTAAATCTCACCCTACTGTTTCACAAAGGCCTTTTACACTCTGGTTCTATATTAATAGGCCTTTTATTCTGCTGCTTCTAATTACCATAGAGCAAATATTAACATCACAATATGAGATGACAATACAAAAATTAATTAATCAACTGTTTTATGTACTGTCAGTAGATTGCACTACTTTTAATTATGCTTTTCACACAACTTCAATTGCTATGGCTCAGTGTTATTAGGGACCAATTATGCTTCATCTATATTTTTTTCTTCTTGAACATCAGTAAACCAGCTTTGAACAATTTATACAAATTAAAGTACAGTTCATAAAACTTGTATCTTCTAGAGATTTATGAGGTCCCTAAATTCATCCAATGTCCAATAAAATTCATTTATCTACCTCTCAAAGGCCAACCTCCTACGAGGCTTTGCATGAACGCATGTCAAAAATATACATGACATTTTTTACTTTGGTCACTGTTAATTCATAAAAGCTAAAATGAGTTGAGGATGATGTTACTCCACTGACTCCCTTGCCAGCGATGGTGAGTATGAGACTCATCCTTCATAACTTTTTCAACAGACCTTTCTCTTTACTACTTTACTCTCACTATGGTTTGGAGGTGGAGTAATCACAAATGGGAGCTGCTCTACACGAAAACCCCAGATGTGTTGCCATCTCATTGCATTCTAACCATGGAATGTGATTCTACTACATTTTGAGCATGTGAAAAAAACTGACCTATTATACATTTTCTTGTGAGACTGGTTGTTTATGTGGAAGGAGGGATACCCCCTGTTCCTTAAGAAGTGTATGAGCCAGAATTTGAGTGTGCCATCATTGGATCTACAATTTCAGTTTGGCAAAGAAAATGGTCTTTTATCCAACAGCTGAATAGCAAAGTGGTTCTCAAACTGTGGGGTTTTTTGTTTTCTCCCACAAAGCAAACCATTTAAGAAATAGATACATTTACATAATCAGAACTAAGGCTAATCTAAGACTGCTTATACCAAGGCACACCCTGATTGTGCAATGTTTCAAAACTACTGGTTTAGCTAGCCTTACTCATTGGGATGCTACTGTGAAAGCCTGGACTCCAGTGTTCCTAACAATGCCATTTTCAACTGGCCAACTTGTGCCTGGTAAGCATATTAACCATTGTGTGACTTAACTGTAGATTCAGTGTTTCAGCCTCAAAGCAGATATATTACCAAGAAGACCACTGTTTGATGTTGTGGATTTGACAAGCTAATGTCAGTGAAGTGAGAAAGGAGAAAAACTAAAGTAGTCTGAGCCATCCGTTTTTGCTAACAGGAATTACTTGGATAAATGTATCATATCATATACATATGAGTGACCAACATCATAGTACAAAAAATAATAAAATAATAAAGCACAACAGGTTATTTATAAAGGCCTAGTATTTATCAGAGGGAATCAAATGCATGTACAATACATATATTATATGTTAGAAAGACGTGTGCACATCCCAGTTTGAATGGGGTTAACTAGCTCATCTCCTTCATATGTGGTAGGAACAGCTCAGGAAGTAGGCTGTTTATTTGCACTGGTCCACATTTAAACAGCTTGCACTCACAGCCCTTCAAAGAAAAGCACATTGTATATTCATCAATTTTGGTACTCATGGGGAGAGAAAAAATAAGCAGAATGCTATACATAAATCATTAAGACACAATCAAAAGCAAATACAAAATATACAGAGATGCACACACAGGCAGTCGTCTGCTGTGGGATGAGATGTGAATGTGGTCCCAAAACCTCAAACCAATGTTTCAGTGGTGGTTATATTAGTTACAGTTGGAAAAGGGGCTTTAAACACTAAATTCTCTACAGGCTGCGGCTTTAACAGAGCAGAAGAACAAGGGGAAAGACAGGCTGTGGGTGTTTCTGGAAGCACCTTTACTCAGAAGACTTGGCTGTAAAATGTGAAGGGACCGAGGACACACCCCTGAGGAGCTCTGAAGTGGTTGTTGCCACCAAGGGGCCTTGATAGCCCGGCTGCTTCTGTGCTCCATTGGCCCCCAAGCAGGTGACAGGGACTCGTCCACACTCTGGGCCTCTGCCAGTAACAGATGTGCTTAGTCAAATGACTAATTGAAAACCTAAAACAAAATCAGCAGCTTGGCTATTTGGCCTGCATAATAACAGGACTGTGTTGATAAAGGGAGTGGGAGAAAACACACACACCCCTCTCATCAGCGGCGCCATTAACAATCATGAGCAAAGATGAAAACAACGCTTGGTTTATTCGGCAAATGAAAGCACATAACTAGATGCTGTCCCTGGAGTCCATTTCCAATTTTAATAATACATCAAGGAGCCTAGCCGCAGCAAATGCTACTACGTTGAGAGCCAAAGCATACCAAACTACTTACAGCTCAAGCATGGGGAGACAACTCCCAGAGCTAAGAATTTAGCAAATGCATAAAGGTACACAACATGATAGCTATTAGCTAAATTAAAAGAGCCATTACCAGAGTTGTGTATGGAATCAGTTGCCAGTTAAAGACTACAAACCAAAATGTTCCATTTCAGAAAAGAAAATCTGCATGTTTGTTTCTTCCCTACCTCATCTCTTTCCATCTTCATCGTGAAAAAGCATGCAGCCTGAGCTCGCCTCAAATTATGTGCATGAATAATAAAATACCTTCTAATTAAAAACTGTTGTTAAATATGCAAAAATCTAATGATAATGAGATTGCGCAATACCTTAGAGTAAAGCATATTATAAATTACTTAGAAGTGCAAGTCGGCTTGACCCAAACATTGCATTTTGAAGGCTACTTGCAATATTATGTCTGGGGCATATGGAGTTGATGGGGAGGCAGCAGTAAACTGTTTAGCTGTGTTTCAATCTGTTTGTCTACATACATGCACACATATGTCGGTGAATACTATGCATGTGCATATATGACTAGTAAGGGGGGATTAAATATACATATGTATGCAAATGCCCAGAGTGTCTACTTCCCTGATTCTAGCAGGAAAATGTCTGTTAAAGCAACTTATGGAGGTAGAGTATGAGGACGGAGGATTACTTCTAATATCTTTGAGGACATGGTTCACATGGCAAACTTGCAAATGAAAAAATAGGATGGTTATGAATTTATGTTTACATGACTGTGGCTAATATTACCATGAAGTCATAATCATAAAGTAGGAAACAGCAAATAATGAAAGTATTACACTCTCCAGGTAGAGCACATAAAGCCACTACCATATAATGATGATAAAGTAATTGCAGGTGTCTTTGAAGCATATTCTGCATTGTTGAGGAGCCACGATTTACAAGTATTTGATTTGATTTTATTTCATTTTTTATTTGCTATGACAGCTAAGCAAATAAATCACTGGTTCACTCAACAAATTGTAGTTTTTTTCCCCCATCTGGCTTTGGGTTTGCTTCGCATCATCAATCATGGCACTTCAGTTGTCCTTGATTGAGTTGTCTTCACAGCTATATGTGACAATACCTTTATCTTGTTTAAAACAGTAAACAAAAATAGAAAACATCAGCGCACATTTACATACAGTTTTCAGGCGCTGGCTAGTAAAACAAGAAATGACAGTTGTCAGACGACGACAGACAAAAGCAGATCCATAAAAGGGACATTAGCAGAGAAAAAGCACAATTTCTAAGTTGGATTATTGTCATTATGCCAGTGAAGTCATGTCCAATTTGGTTTTCTTTTACATGAAATAATAACTTCCCTTTTTCTGCTTATTACTGAATGCTGTGAAAACATAAATACTGTCTGAGGTACTTGCAGACAAACATGGGTTTATGTGGATTTTAACATATAGACATGTGATACCCACTCACATCAGTTTTCGTAGTCATAAGATTATTATATTAAGATGCATCACTGAATCATATTTATGGAGATGAGAGTTGCAGGTCAATTGGCGGCAATAATATTAGCTTTATAAATTCACTTGACACATGCAGAATAGAGCCTGTACTTAATATTCAGCAAAATAAGACTTCACTCTGATTGAAAGGTTTGCACTGCACATTGTCAAACATGATTGCCCCATTCTGGGCCAGCTAGCACCGGGAACAATGTGCATATTTCACTTCCAGTCAATAGGCCTCCGCCATGTTTATTAAAATTTTAACAGGACTCTGGGCTTCACAGATTCATCAGCTATTCAAAGCTACTGAACAATTCAGCTGTCAGCCCTCCTTGCATGTTTCTGCCCCCTGTGTCCCTGACCTTCCTGGCACGCGGAGCATGCTGCCGTTTTAGATGACTTTCCACCAAGTCTTTATGACCAAATAAATAGCAGCATGCGACTCCACCCATCACACATTATAATCCTGATTGCTTTTATGTTTAAACCATAAACAAATACTTGATTATGAGAGAAGGAAATAAATCAGGTGACATTATATGAGAAGGCAACCCATCGAGTGAAAGAGTCATTTAGATTAACGAAGCAAGTGGCTCCTACATGCACGTGTACACGCACAAGCCCGCACACACAAATGGACTAAAGAGGCAATGCCGCCAATAACTGCTCTGAGAGGAGCTTTGATGCAAATGATGCAGAGGTTTGAGTTTCTCAATGTAATGACATCAAAGTATACAAAAGTGAAATCTGCTCCATGAATGCAGCAAAGACAGTCTTTCCCTTTAATATTTTTATATATACATTAAGTGTTTATGCCATATCTAACCTTCTTGTTTTCATCAGTGGAGTCATCCTAGCTTTCTTCAGTTATTTATTATTGTCCTCTCATGGCTGCTCAGGTGTCTTGGTTTGGTTTATCAAAGTAGTTAAACACACTACTGATGTGATAACTTGACACAACAATGTGGTGACGTCAAAGAGGCTCATCCAGAGTCAACTGTGAGACTAGAGGCCCCTTTGATGTCAGAAATGCAAGGCAGCGTGGAAAACAAAGGGCTCTTGGTGAGGCAGGATGAAATGCTTGCAGGTGTATGTACTCTATATGTGCAGAGGTATGTAGTTTGTGTGTGAGCGAGCGAGAAAGACAAAGGGAAAGAGGAAGAGGGGAATCTGTGTCTGTGTGACTGAGAGCAAGTAAGTGAAATTGGATGTGTGTACGCACGCACAAAACTCATTTTACCCAGCTCTCAACTTACATCCTTCATCCAGCGGATGAAGTGAGTGAGAAAGTGGCAGTTCTTTGGCAAATAAAATCGGGTTCATGCAAAGCCAGTATTAATTTGGCTTTTCCGTTGGAATGAAATGTTTTTGTTTTGGGAGGAAATTGCCCTGAGCAGTAATGAATTTCCCCCCTCTGTGCTATGTGGCACCATAATTTAGCAGAGCGATAGATCACATAGGCTGACGATTTGAGCGTGCATATATTCTAATAGAAAGCTGATAAATATTAAATGTGCAACATTTAAAAGAGGCTCATTTTCCCGGCTTTTAGTGCAGCGAGAGCAAAATTTTTCATAATGGCTGCTGGCAACATGAGACAGGGAGAAAAAAAAACAAGAAAAAAAAAAACAACAAGCATTATTGTGGCCAATATTTATTCACACTGATTTATCCAAATGAGTCTGTGAGCTAACGAGATATCAGAGAGGCAGTGAGTTAGTTTTGCAAACCTCAGAGCATTCTGGCATATGACAATATCCGCTGCTGTATTTCAAAGCATCGATCAGCCGTCATGACAAACCCGTGGTGATTTTGCCTTCTTTCTTTTGTGCTGCAATGTTTACACGACCACTCTCTTGTTGTCGTTGTGATCAGCTCTTGCTTTGGTATCAAGTTACAGTCAAAATATGCCAGCGTTTGTCTACTAAAACAGTTCTCAGTTGTCTTTTCAAAACATGTCAGACTATTCTTTTCTTTTTTCACTGTTTGGAAATTAGTTTTGGACACCGAGATGTATTTGGAATGCTTTGATGTGTTGGCATACTCCCTTTTATGTCATACTCACGGTTAAACACATTTACAAATCAATGCTGTTATTTTCTGGATGAACAGCTAGAGTGTCAAAAAAGTAATCAAAGCAGCTGCAGTAGCTTTCGAGTTTCTGAGTTATTTGTATTCATTTCACAGATGATATTGAAACACTGCTGTGCAGAGTTTTGCTGGAACAGTTCATTACAAGGGATTACAAGGGCTCAATCTAAGACATACTGCTGTATTTTAACAGCACAGTTAGGCTGGTGAATACTTAAAGGGAGCGTTAGTAGTTTGTTAACATGCAACTAATCAACAAGGACTCATTTCAATTTATGTTGTGAATGATCATTACATTCCGTCATTTTTGTAGGCATAGATATATGTGTCAAGCAATAGTTTACATGATAGCATTTAATAGCCAACAATGAGGATGAGTACAGAGAACAAAACAAAATGAAAAAAAAATGTTGATGCGGTGGTGTGACTGCATGTCTCTGGAATCACACGACAAAGCGGTGGTTTCCAACCTGGGGTACCTGCCCTCCCCCAAGGGGCCGCCAGAGATCACAGAGAGTGCATGAAGTTTTCACTCCATAGAGGCTGTCAAAATTTTACACATGTCCAAAATCATAATGCATTTACTAGAAAATGAGACGTCTCTGAGGATGAAAAGCATCAAAAGTTGCTGTTACTGCTGAGTGATGTGTTTTCAATCACCATGGGATATCTCATGGACACATTTACTCTATTAAATGAGACCAACAAGAGGATGCAGAGTCCTGAATCAGTCATTATGCAGCTTGAGTGCAGAATTGGCTAAAAAGGCCTATGAATATACTTCAGTATATGTGGAACACCTCAGTTGTGATGATGAGCTTGTTCACCTTTAAGCTGAAACTGTATCCAGAAAATATAAAAAATAATTACATTATTAGATTGATTTTAGGAAACATTTAGGCAGACTTTGAAACAAGACTGACAAAGATGCAGTTCCAAGTAACTTTTTCTCTTACTTGTTGGCAATAGCTTTCAGCATCCTTGCAACAATTAAAAACAAAAGCCAGTCATCTGCATTTACACTTTAGAACCTGACATCTCATTCCTGGCTTGTAATATGCAAGCTCTCAGTGGCTATGGTTTTAAAATGTGAGGAGTGGCTCATTTTTCTGTAAAAGAGTGCCAATAATTGATTCATTTTCTATAACGCTTTGTCCAATTCAGGGTTGCGGGAGTGCCAATAATGTGTTGGAGAATTTTCTTTCACTGTATATGGACGTTTGCATAAGTGTCTGCATGGGTCTGGCCTAACTTGGCATTATAACAATGAAGATGACCCAAGTTGAAGTTGAAATAAACAACTGCAATACAGATAAATCTAAAGTGATTCAAACTAACTTAGTCAAGAAGGACTGACAAAGCTGCAGGAAACAAGAAAATGGCATGTGACTTAATTGGTAGAAAATATGTTTTTACATCTATATTTTGAGAAAGCCGGAAACACATCACATATTTATTTCACAGAAGTGTTACGTCTGCACAAAGCATTGTGTCATCTAAACGCAATATACTAAGTAGACATATTTATTTGTATAGGATGTAGAAGGTACAAGTTTATGCTATGCTTATATTATTGATCTAGTAATAAAAGGAAATTAATAGGTAATAAGAACTTTATAACTCCTTAATAGTCGTTTTTTAGCCTAATGATTATGTTGAAGAGACTATAAAAATCCACATTTATACTGTACTTTTGGAATAAAAAGAACGCAGTTGTATATTAAGCATAATAAGCCATTAGACATAATATAGTTACTAAACAACAGTTCCAGTATAATTTATTTTATGTGAAGCACTTCTGTTAAAGTAAGCAGCAAAATGTTTGATCTGATGTGGCAACCAGGCAACAAAACAGACACATAAAAAAGTAAAGGCCACTGCAATATGCGGGCCTCACATTCATCATTATCACCACCAGTAGTTATCAATGTATCATTAGTAATACAAACCATTGAAAGATCACAGAGAAAAGGTCAACACAACAAAACAAACTGATCTACCTGTGGTGGTGTGAGAACTTTATTTTTCTTTCAATTTGCACTGATACTGTTTCACAAGGAGGAGTTAACCTGTAATAGCATACTGACATGGTGGTATCAATGATTAAAACCAACATTAATTGAAAGCAAGTTTTATGTGTATTAAAGTAGGAAAAAAACAGTACTGCAATGTACTTTTTTTTTCTTAAGATTTCATAACTTAGGTATCTCCTTTATATGGCATTGAGGACTGTGATGAACATTTTCTGACAAAACATTTATCAAACATTAGCATCTCTTTTCCCCTCTGTTCCCCATCTTACTCTCTTCCATCTCCATTTACAGCAGCAATGGTCCTTTGCCACCCAAACCACATTGCCTGTGTCGCTCTAAATGGTGCCTAATTCCAGATTACAGAAATCTATGGGTTAAATGATATTTCCTTTGTCTGGTCTAAGAATAGAGGCCTGAGAGCTTCTGCAAGCATCATTTAGCCTGGCTAAATTACCATGACAAGAAGATGAGGAAATGGACAGTGCCTTGGCTTATCTGAGAGAGTTGCACTTTAAAAGAGCTTTAATGGAACCAATTATTAGGAGGATCTCGTCACCGTCTGCTCCTGGTGCCACTTGATTGTTCTCGTTATAAATGTCCCTCCTTTTCTTGACAGGGTTGCTCACCATCCCCACGGCCAGCCCGTCTCTTTCTCTTGTATAGTGATGAGAAGGTCAATAGACTACTCTTCACAGTTCTTGAACCTTTTCCATATTTCTTAATTAGGCCAGGCGATGTAACAATGAAGCTGATAGGCTGGTACTTTCTCCCACTTTTCCTCTTTCACACACACACAGACACACATGCATAGACTGAACACATTCAAACCCCATACTGCGCTGAACGTGCTCGATCTGACTGGATACCTGATGTTTCTCACAGGCAGACTGATGAATGCATAGGTGATGTCTAGTGCTTCACTTTATATACTTTACACTTGACCAAAGCTGTCAGTTTGCAGTAACTCCAGTTGACATTCCATAAACTTGACATCTGACATACTATGGAGGTTCTGGATTCTGGACAATGCATCCCCAACTTTAGAGAGGGGGGGTAAACCCTTTCAATAATGTCAAAGGAAGGAGGGATAGAGAGAAACAGGCAGCCGTGGATAAGAGAGGAAAAAGGCCATTAGAGCCGTTGACATTTTGTTCATGCTTGAAATCCTCAAGTTGTTCCACCAAAACCAGTCGATTCAAGTACTAATTAGCAATCAGAAGAGTGTCATTGCTCCAGCAGTAATTGTGCATGTGTGTGAAGTTATCCCACTGCTGGCCAAATATGGGTACTGTTCATGCCTTCCCTGTTTCTTCTCAGATTTATTGCAGCCACTGCTGCAATATAAGTCATAAAACCTACAAGCTGGACGCTCTTTGACAAAACAAAGTTTTTTTGGGGAAAAAAAACAACAAAAAGTCCTTGTAGACTCCTCAGTTTCCATTTCGCTAAACCACTTTTCCATTTGCATAATTCCACATCTTTGCTCCACTTTCCAAGCTATTGTTTTTTAAGAAGCAGTTTGAAAAGAAAATTGTTTTCTCTCAGGTCACACTCTCCAGTCATTTGTCCAAGATGCATTGAGTGGTTGGTGTAAGACAATGCATTGGTTTTTTCACAGTAAGCTGTAATTGAAGCTGTCTCAGAGGAGGAACTGAGACGCTGCTTGAATATTGGTGGGGCTGAACATAAAAACACATGCCCTAGTATTAAAACTACCGCATTTTCACCTCTCTGACCTCAGAGTGAGGCCTCTGTTTCATTTGGTTCAAATGGAGAGGTGTCTCGTGGTAAAACTTGACCGCTTGGTGAAAACATTATGCAGAACTTCACAGAGTGGGAATAAAACCTAATTTTTTTCTTATGTTATAAAAAAAACTGTTTCATATTGCTCTTATGTATATTTCTTAGCTTGATTTTCAGTTTAATCTGACCATAAACAGACCAGTAATACTGTATCTCTACAAGCAACTAGAGACAGAAGAAGATGGTGCTGGTAGCAGGACCAATGGCAGAAATCAAGCCATGCAATAAGCCAGAATTACAAACAGCAATTAATACCCCAAAACTCATCAGTATTTCTGAAACTTGTAGGTCTCAATCTTTTTGCCAAGAAAAAACATTAATGACATTAAACTTGCTTGAAGACGCATGCTTGTTCTTACTGGACATGTCTCTTGTATAAATTGTTGAAAAGTGTCAGACTTTTTCTTACTTTAGTGGTAAACCGCATTTGCTTTTAGACAAATTTGTAAAGAAGCTGTGGTAAAAATGAACAGAGACCCCTGTCTTCTTTGGCACTTTGATGGGGTGGTGTAATGTCTCCAAACAAAGCTCTTTTATCTTATGATGCTTATGATACTTTCACACTAAAAGTAGAGCATTTAAGAGGATATTTCTTAAATAAAGATACACACACTATAATGAGACAATTAAATCCTTTCCCATTGCCAGTAGTAGTGTGTTTACCCTCAGTGCTTAGGGGACTAAAACTTTCCAGCTCAGTAAACCACTACTCCCAGAGGACACACCTGTAACCACAACAACATGAAGATATGACATTACACAGTATATTGCGTCATTTTGTTGGATCAGTTTCTGATAAGCACAACTCTCTGAGATAATCAAGCTAACTATTTTCACAGGACTGTGGACATTAGCCCTGCACAGAAGGACAGAGTAAGCTGGCATCTGTCTTGTAGTCAAGTGAAATTGATCTGTCAGTACCTCTATGTGACTCATTAGGTTTTTAAACACATGTTAAATATTGATAATTTAAAAAAAAACTGTCCTTTATTGCAGCCCAGACTGCAAAATCCTCAAGTGACACATATACACCTGGGTATTATGTTCCCATGAATGCTGCTGCAAGGCTGAAGCTAATAAAAAACCTACCAATATTGCAGAGTCCCTTCACTTGATACATTGCACTCAATATGTTAACAGGGCTTAATGACCAGTATAAAAATGGCTTTACTTTAAGGGCTTTTGTTTAAGGTTTACAAAAGTCTGAATGTGAGGTCTACAATAAGAGCAGAACAAATCAAATAGCTTCCCCTTGCTTCTGTTGCGTTCTCCACCTAGCATCTGAATATTCCTCGTAGCCTACTAGCTAGTAGTACTAGTCCCCCACAGCACAGGATTTAAAAAGTGTTTGGGTAAAAGGGATTTTAAGAGTATTCAGACCATCTGACCTTTCAGTTCTGAGACTTTGATGGTGCTTTGCAGATTCAAAACAGAAATTCATTGTTGATGATTGTGATTCATCTCATTACACATAAAATGATGGCATATGGATACAATACAAAGGTTTAAATTTGGGCACAAATCAAGGCCCTAAAAGTCATAATATCATTCTGAAATATCATATATC
>JBBBVU010000001.1:28398844-28411854 GCA_037177055.1 Atherinosoma microstoma | reverse complement strand
TATATGTATATTGTTTGTTTTGAGTGTTATAAGCCTAATACGCATGATGTCTGCCAGGCTACATGTTTGTGTGCATCAACAACAGCGATAAACAAAACTATTTGCTTATAAAGGGGTTGTACTTGAAAGAAAATAATTCAGAAATATGAAAGATTAGATTGTTATTCTTTCACAGACGGTACATAAATTGTAACAAAGTCTGATCTGTGCTGAAAAACCTTGACTTTGAATGTGCAGTGCTGCTGCAGATCATAAAAACCTCTCTCGTAGATTCCCTTATCCATCACTGTCATGTTATATGTTTAAATTCTACACCATTAAAATATACTCTGGTAGTAATGAAATTATAGGAGAAATTTTACAAAAGTCTAATCTGAGCATTAGTTGTTTGTTGTTAGAGCAGAATATCAGAAAAAATCATATTCAGTCAAAAAAAAACAGACTCTGTGTGAGCTTCTGACCTATTTCTCTTCTTACCTTGCCATCCATCTCATCATGCCATCTGTGCTGTCTGATGGACAAAGGAGGGTATAAATCTGCAAGGCGGCATTTATTGAAACCAATTAATGGTATTAAAGGGAAACTGCATGAAACGGTCAATATTCAAAAGCTTGTTAACTCTTTATACACTAAAACTGAAATCAAACTACAGTTATTAGGTCTAATGGTAAGACTGAAAACATTTAGTCACAAACTGAACTGTAAACACAATGAACTGTGGAAATATTGAAGCTGACTGACAGTCACTGACTATTTTTTTCCAAACTGAGTTGTTCTTCATTTATGTTTAGAATTAGAGTTGCTTTTGTTGTGATTTATTTCATGTCATGTGACACCTTGAATACCGAGGGTGACCTCTTTGTGCTAGCAAAGACTATGGTAAACAGTCTGATGGACAAACAAGTAAAGCTGCTGTGATTATCACTATGAAGGGTGAATTACTATTTGATGGAAAATATACTTTGTGATATGGAGGGGCTGTGAGACGACGTAGGACTGGGCATTTACTAAGATTGACCCCTGACCACTGTAGCCCAGTTAAACCACAGACACCAGGCACTGTGAAAGCAGATATGTCATCTACAATTACTAATAGTTTATATTTAAACCAAGTATTTCAAAAAGAAGACCATCTTTATTCAGAAGACCTTGTTACCACTGCCTGTAGAAAATTAACCATGTGCGCTAATACAACTTGAAATGAATAAGGCAAGTTCGCTAACTTTCACTTTGCATGCATATGCTCTATAAAAGGGTGAAAATGCAAAGGCTGTGGCAAAGCATTTGCATATGGACATGCTACCTGTGCATTTATGTCAGATATAATGTAAATGTGTATCACTTGTGAGAACAGACAGTAAGTTCATCAATAACTGTAATTCATTGTTCATGTTGTATGAAGCATTGTCGGTAAAGGCTCATTTCTTTATTTTCCTAAAAAGGCTACCAGACAGTGGCCTAGGATGGGAAGGATATTAAGGAAAGACCTCAACTGTAAATTAAGCTGCTTGTCATTGCTTCCAAAGCCCCACCAAGACAAAAACACAATCCTGAAATTTTCAAACTCAAATGTTAATATTGTAAAAGTCATGTGTTTGAGACATTTGACAACAGAAACATAACAAAATCACAAAAGTCTATGGAGAAATTATTAACTTTTTCTTTTCTGTAAAATTACTGCTCTCTCATAACTGTGCCCTTCCTGCAGACAATTCCAGGGGGAGGATTTAGTGGGAGACATGGCAGAAAACTTGAAGCAAACCCTCTGTTTTCTTTTGCTTCGTAAGAAAAAAACGGAAATAAGATGGGGCTAAAATTTTAATCTACAGATATATTAGGGTCAGAATGCAGCAAAATTACATGAGCACTGGCAAACAATCAGTGACAGAGGCAGCCAGACACACTTTCAGTAGGGAGCAAGTCAAAGTGACAGCACAAAAGGTTGCTTTACAAAGCGTTTTCTGTTTCAGGCATGTGTGTCTTTTGCTTAATTTATGGGCCTGCTGTTTTAGGGCATTTTAGATTAGTCTGTACTGGGGATATCTCATTCCATGTCTCACTGTGTGGGGCTCATTAAAACTGTGAACGAGCCATCTCTGTCGCCCTCTCATTGGCCTAAGGTGCAATAACCGCCAATCAGCCAATTTGGAGCCATTTCAGAATGCAGGTACATTAAACTGGCTTTGCATCAAGTTAATACACGGGCTCTGTTTGGCAGTGTTTGATAGTGTGATTCATCTCTGATGGCTTTTACAAAACACCATAAGAATATATACTGGTAATGACTCAGATGTCGTCAAGAGAGTGGGCTGATGGCGTGGTTAAATGCATGAATGCATGTTTGTATTATTTTCAGTATGTTTTGGATCTATGGTAGCAATTATGCTTTCATTTCCACTCTAGTGCGCTGTGTGTGGTGCTAAACGTCAACCAAGTCATTAAATTGGAGTTTGGACTAAGGAGGAGCTGAGTCTTAAGTGTTTGTTTGGGATTGTTTTCTTCTTCTAAGGTTTATGGTCTGTTTTAAAGAGAACATTTGGGTTTGAGTAAAGAACTGCGTGTTTGTAGTTTCATCCTATTTATGAGAACCAATTCAGGTTTTCTTTGTAGGAGAAAAAAAATTCTGTTTTCAGGTTATACACTTAAAGTTGGTATTCAGAGAAATAAGGACTCAGCATTAAGGAAAAATAGCACTTTAGTATTATTATTAAAATGCATTACTTTTTTTGTGCAGTTCTGTTTTGCACTTTTATCCGTTGTTTTGCAAGTATATTCATTATTTATTTCCCCTCACATGCAGTTCAGTGCAAGCTGATGACTGCACGAGTTTGTGACTGTAATCTGTGTACTTGCACCATATTGTGCAGCTGTATCGTTATGCATACATATATTTTCACATCATTTTTGCGTACGTGCACGACAGTGTTTTGCGCTCACATGTATTCATGTTTCTGTGCATGTCTGTATTGTATTGTGTTCGTTCAGCTCCTTGGAGGACGTGACCTGTGTGGGTAAGGACAGTGTTAAGGGAGGCAGATTGGGAGGAGGCCAGCATTCTCATTAGCAGGGCAGATGTGAGGTCGCTCTGACCAGATTGCTAGCCACTTCCTTAAAAAAACAGCTCACCAATGGCCTGGCGTGAGACTTGCAAAAGGGGAACAAGGGCATGGAAATGTCTTGTGTTCCTGACATATTGTGAGTAGCCACCAGACAGGGGAAAGCCAGCAGTCTTAACCCACCTTGGAGGCCACTGAACACCCCCCCCCCCACTCCTTCACAACAACATCCTTGTACAAGAACGATTCAAAAATAACACAAGCGGAAAACTGCAATGAGGTGCTACTTTATCCCTCCTGGAGCCCTCCTGGGACGATTAGCAATCCAAACTGAAAAAGAAAAAGAGACACAAGGAGAGGGAGGAAGAGGAGGTAGGCAAAGGAGAGAAGAAAGGACAGGCATGGGACCAATTTCACTACAATTTTCATCCCTTTAGAGATGCTTGTTCCTGAAAGACCATTAGAACAACAGATTAGGTAATTACAGACCGAAGGCCAAATCATAATCTTTGGTTCCTTTTCTTCTCCTTTCTCTCTGATGGGAAAGTCAAGATGGTTGCTGGTTTCAAGAGCAAATGAGGTGATATTTTGATGAAAGGCCACTGGCTTTGAATGAAATATGAAATACATGCACTGCACTTTTTAAGGTAATTAATTAATCATGTTGCACACCATCTGCTCTTTAATTTTACATTCATAAGAGAGGAAATATTTAGCCTGTATGTAAGAATTTAATGTGCTGGATATAAAGCAATGTAGTGACCAATAATTAAACGAAACACCAATGAGTCGTCAAGACGTGGCTGAGAGCATACAGAGAAATGGCTTCTCATCTGAATTATAATCACTCACTTGAGCATATAGCACAGGCAGACTAACAGTGCTAATGGCGCTGTGGGTGTGTGTTTGGGTGTATGTGTGTACAAGACACCAGCTAGAATTAGGTAGACAGGTCACACTGTCAAGCATAGAGCAAGTGCACGGAAAAGAGGGGTCAAGGGCAAATAATTCGCTCAGCCTCTCTTTTAGAGATGACAAACACGTGCTCCTGCCAGAAGGGAACCATTAAAAATAATTTACACAAGCTTTATGTTGGCTGAGCTCTTTTTGATGCAGTGTTTCCCCTGGCAATTATGGCTATGGCGTAGCTCCAGCCATATGGCCAGCCGGGCAGTGGGCCGTGAGGCTCAGGAATACCTGGGTGGTTAATTAAGAGCTGTTGCCAGGGCCATAGGAGGCCAGTCTCAGATCTGCCACGCCCCCACCATCACCACTCTCTGCTAACACTTTCACTTCCTCTTCGAGCAGACCCTCCACTGTGACCTACTGTTGTCTCTACCCGCGCTCAAGCAGCAGCCACTAGGGACAGGGAGAGGCCACCGGTAATTATTTGAGATAACATCCCCTGAGCTGAGGTGGGATATGTGAGAGAGGAGAAAAACTATGTACTGTGTTGTTTTTATGCTTTTCACTGCATGGATGTGTGCATGCATGCACACATGCATGTGTGTGGTTGTGTTAAGTGTGCACAGACTGCAGAGCATAAAGGTCAACATTTTCACCTTCCTTTTTGAGTGAGCATAATGCTTCTTTAGAATGGAGGACAGCATAGCCATATTTTTCATAAATACCTCATTCTGCATTCAGACATTTACTGTACTCTGCTCTCAGCCACCATACCAATTTGAATAAACTATTCTCACTTGTCAGGGAGCACTTGCTTCACTTTGATTGACATGCACATTTTTCAGTGACTGTAAAAAGAAAGCATGAATTTTGAATTGAAATTTTTTTAAGTGCACTGTGATAAAAAATGTGCTGTAATAAATTATGCCACATGTGTATTTGTTTAATCATAGAAAAGCTTCCCTGCATACACATACCCCAAGGATACTGATAATGGGTCATACTATAGCCTACTTTCTGTCTATAAAAAAATCAAAGTTATGGCATGTATACACTACTCTGGATCACATGATGTCATCATCACTGCTGACTGTTTAAACATTTAGAAATAGAATGTCTTTGGGACTCAAGCAAAATTCTTTGCAAGACTTGGAGTGAATTTTGACAAATATCAGAGCTCTTCTTCTATCTATCAACCTCATTCTGGTATCATGGTTTATGTTGTCATAACATATAGCTTTGACCTTGACTGAGGTATCTGCAAGACCCCTGTCTAAACATATTGATATTCATAAAAGCACTATCACTCTATCAATCTGCTAGATGGAGATCTAATACAGTATAATGAAGCAATAATGAGGAATTTTCTCTTGTTAAAATGTCATTTATGTAATGAATAAAAGATGATGGGTTCAGCTGTCTCTGCTTTGTTCTCAATCAGTCTTTCTCTTTTTTCCCCCTTTCTGGCCTGTACACTAACAATGGCGTCATTGGCAGACATTGTCCCGATAATCAGCCAAAATTGCTTCATGTTTCCACTGTATAAACAATCATTAGGATGTTGTTTTGTTCATTCGCTTCGCCTCAGCCTTTCATTTGTGAACGGTGGCTGCAACGAAAACACTGACAGCTTCTAATCTAAATCTGTGATAGTTCAAAATGTCCTGATTGTGACAGCATAGCAAGGCAAATACATTTGTGACTGTGTCTGCGATTGTCCCTTAGTATTTGTGTGTGTGTGTGAGAGAGAGAGAAACCCCCTGCTGGCTCTCCACCTCATCTCCATATTCCTTTATGGGAAATGTAAATGGATACATGATTATCTTTACACGACCCAAGCAGGAAATGGGATCCCACCCTTCACTGTGACTAAAGAAGAGAGGGAAATGTTATGGTACACATTATAAATGATTTATGGGTGTAGAGTATGGCATCTTTTACTTGATAACCTCTCCTGTGTGTTTTACGTGCTCCCTTTTTAACTGAGATTCAGCAAGGTCCCAGTGGTGCTGTGTTCAATGTCTGTACCTTTCTAAACAATAAACAGTATTATCTGTCTGCCTGTCTGTGTTCTGTTTTCACTCACTTATGCTCACACGGTATCTTATGGTAATAAATCCCTCTGAGTGAAAGAGGGGCGATATACTTGATGCTGAATAATTGGTCATTTTGGTTGCAGGCTCCCCTGCTTCACATTATAGTGATAATGAAGGCCTGCTGAATATGGTGATCAGTGCAAGCGTGTGTCGGATATGTGCCTCTGTGTGCATCTGTCATCTGCAGTGCATACATCCAAGTGAGTGTGTGTATTGCAGAGGTGTCTCCTGAGTCAGGGATTATTGCTGATAGATTATTTCTTCAGCCCCCTCGTTATCACTGGATCAAACAGACATGTGACCCGTACTTCATCACTCTATTCATCCTCCTCTTAAACTGAGCTCTGGAGACCCACAGAGAGGGCTGCTGAAAGTGAATATATGGAGCTAAGTTGAGACCAGGGGGCATAATACTGCTGCACTGGGACCCTTTAGCATAATTATAAACCCTTGCTATAACTGTGTGTAGTATATTCTACTAGCATTATGAATTTTGTTTAACTAAAGAGAAAGCTACTTGAAATCTGGGCATGTCGTGATTTTAAATCACTTTCCTTCCCTCTGATTTCATAAATAGTGAAACTGCTGGGTATTTTGAAAGAGTCAGCCCTTTAAAATGTTATTTTCATCTCCCTCATACTGCTCTGGCCTCTACTGTCCAGACTCATGTTCCAGGCACTGTTATTATGTGATATTGTCGTCACCTGTCCTCATTACTAGTTGAAGGACAGGCCCTTTGATGCTCATTAGCGAGCGCCCCTGTGTCAGCAGTACAGACTAGTCATAGAGAGGACGGTGGGAGCTACAGCTATGAGAGACTGCGATGTCAGCCAACCTGTGTATACTATGACAGTGGTGACACCCAGCCAGTCCCACTTTTGTCAAGAGCCCCTAACGAGGTCATCACTGTCCCTGAGACAGAGGTCACCCTTACATTTGACCCCCGTCCCTCCTTACGCTGTAATGTCAACAGCTCCTCCCGTCACCTGCCCCGCAGTGCCCCTACGCCGCTCTTCTTCACTGGCTGGTGGCATGCCGAGCTGTCACACAAGTGGGCAGCGTGTGTGGAAATCAAGGTGGGCTGATGTCTTTTAATGAGACAGACGTAGAGCACCGCTAATGTCCCCGCCTTCGTTAGGCAGGACCCAGCTGCAGCCTGTCAGCCTCCTTGTTAAGCTCAGCCCTGGTGGGACGGCCAGGCAGGGCAACCCGGCTGTCGCTCTGTCTGTCTGTCTATCAGTTGGTCAGCTTCTGTCCTCTCCCCTTGGTGGACCTCAGTCTCCAGGGTGGAAAGGCAGCTCTGCCTGCCTGATGGCACTGCACTGTATGTCAGGGCTGTACTCTCTGCTGCTTCCCCAGGATCCTGGGAGGTGGTTGGCTAATGATTCTCCAACAGGGCTTTGGGGCGCTCCACGGCATTTTGTTTCCTGATTAGAATGCAGCGGCGGCCTTTGTCAACAGCGATGTCAGCCGCTGTAAGGACAAAGCATTGTTACCAGGAGCATAATTAAATCTGTTTCCTGTGAATCTGCCACCTGTGTTGACCAGGTAGTCAGGGATTCAGGAGGTTTGTTTTCGCCTCCCACTCCATGTTTTTTATTCATTCTCTCCCTCCTTCTACCTCTGTATTTGTTATTTGGTATATGGTGTGACAGGTTGAGGAAATTGTGTATTTTCATAAGACTAAGCAAACAGAGTGAAATACAAATTAGAAAATAAATTCACAAACTTATTTAATGCTCAACTATTTCTCACTCAGGTGTAGACTATAATATCAAATTTAGTTTATAAAAGGAAACCCACTGAACGATGACTGATAACTTAAAATGTAATCTACAGAATTTATTTTCATATAAATGTTTTAATGCAGAGGTATATATGTAAATGTATATGTATATTTGCACATTTAAAATAGATTTTCTCTGCATTACAACTGCATGTATTTTTCATCTGTTGTAACCCTGTTATAATGGACTACAGTCATCTGTCTCATCAAATACACAGTGACATGTGAGAGCTAGCTAACCAGACCATTAAAAGCAACAACAGTCCCTGGGATATGGACTGGTCAGAAATTAATTGGCCCCATGGCTGTTTGAAAGTGCCGAGAAAACAACTCCATGGAGTGTATCAGGATTTCCCACATAAAATATGTCAATTTTCCCTGCTCATGCCAGTCGAGCAATAATGACCCCGTGGTGCTGTAGAGTGCTGTGACAACACAAATGACACTACACTGTGTGCTAATGACATGGGTTGTAGTCGCTGGGTAAACATGGCAATTAAACAACAGTCTCAGACTGGTAGGGCACTCACAGAACCTTCACAGACCCCATTGTGTCTTTGTCTTATGCGCTCTCTCTCTCTCTGTTTCTGTCTCTCTCCCTCTCTCTGCGAGACATTTGCATGCTGGAGGCATAATTGGCTGGTCTCACGGCGGCGGTGGCAGTATTCCTAGAACGAGGACATCTCAATGCACCTCACACGTCCTCACTGTCACAAGGCTCGCTGCTGAAAGCCTTCCTGACACAAACACAGCAACACAGAACATTCCCACAATGGCAGCCATGTCTGCTCCCACTCAAACTACACCCTCTGACAAGAAGGAGCTGAACTAAGCACATTTCGCTCCTTCTCCCCCCCTTGCAGTTTCCAAAGTTCAGGATTACCGTCAGCATGCAGGAGCTCTGCTGGAGAAGTTTTTGCTCTCTGAGAAGCCTGAGAGAGTTTGGGAGGTGACAGCATCGCTGTAGCAGTTTGCAAGCGGAAACTCATGTTGAGTTTAGGTATGTCAGTACATATGAACATACAGCCACTTATAAGTGGCACAATTTACAATATATCCATGCTGGACTGAATTCAGAGTTCTTGTCAACTGGAATGTGACTCAAAAATGTATTACACGTTTCATAATCCAAAAAAAATAATTCTAAAAAAAGTTTAAATATTTCAATTTTGTTACTTCTACATGCATCAATTTTAACCTTCACTCACTTCGCAAATGAACATTACTTCATATTTGAACGAATCATTGAGCAGATATGTCTTAACAAATATGTTGGCTGCTCACAGGTGACACAGTGGAGTGCCACAGAGGCCAACGCCAGCCCCATCATATTGATAGAGTACCCCTGCCAGAGCCTTATTTCATTCACCCGTGGAACAATTAGCAATGCTGAGCAGTTTTGCAATTAACAGCCTCATAACTGTCACATGCCCCAATTTTAAATCAGCAGGAGTAATATCTGTTTTAGAGCAAAGTTTAATTACAAAGTAAAGCATATCCATTGCAGTGATTACCATTTTTAAATGACATCATTTTTTTCCCCCTGTAGCATTGTTAGAAAGCTACAACCTTGCAGTTGTGTTCCTTCCCTGTTGCAAAAGATGCTCTTTGGCAGGATTTGTTTGTAACTATCACAAGCACACTTGGACATTACACATAATATGGTAATACATTCTGAGCTTGGCTTCACCCCTGAGTGTTGATAGAGAAATAAAGTTTTTAGGCACCTGAGAGAATGAATGCCAATGCCAAAGGAATAGTATTCACTTCAGGCTTGACATTCTCCATCAAACTGCACCATACTCTTGTGAACAAACAGTCTGTCTAAAACTGTAAATGGGCTCAGTCAAAATGGATGCCCGAGCCCAGTCAAGGCTTAAATCATCTCTCTGTTGAGCTCAAAAGAGAAGCGTTGAAGCCAGAAAATAGAAGAGTCGGGCTGATGGAATCTGGCGAAAACACATTCCCACCTTTCCAATCTTATTTTCGTCTCTTGCCTTCTGCCTGGTTCCCTTGCAGCAGCTTAGTGTACTTTTTGTGTCCCAGTGCGTACAAAGTCTATCAGAATGCATTTGTTTCAGGGAGCCCCCTTTCACTTTCAAAGGGTTAAACAGACCATTCACCGGCCTGTCAACATTCCCTGGCCCGCCTCACAGAAAAGTCTGCTCGAGTTTTGTTCCTGATCAACACTTGTCTCCTCAGCCCGTTGTTGCTTGCGTCGTGTAATATCCATGACAATCGTGTTGGGCTTTTCAGGGGGCTCTGTATCACCCATTCTGTGGGGCCACTTTCAGGCCATAAAGGGCTTTATTTGTGTGGATTTGAAAGAGTCATGTGAAGTGCCCTCAGGCTGGAATCCTCTTCAGCAGGTCACCACTGTCTCAATGGGCTTCACTCTCACAGACAGCCATCAGTACTGCCCTCACGTTTTTATGAAGCAACATCATCGGCAGTTCTGCAAAAGTTCTAAAAGTCCTCTGAAAGGTGTGCTACAGCCAGAATCGGGGTGAAAGAAGAGGGATGGCAGGCAAAACTGGGAGAGGCAAACCAAACAAGAGCATAATAAAGGGAGATAACAAAACTTGAGGGATTATGCTTTTCTTTTTTGGTCTTGGATTAGAATGACGAGTTTAGTGTTTTAAAGTCTTGAATTGGGTGGTTGTCTGACCCCAAACTGGCATTCTAGCCCACCTAGACATACACAAGAGACATAGGGACATGTGTAGGGACAACACAAACCACCTAGCAGTTAGAGGCTTTTAAGGCCGGGGCGTGGGAAGTAAGAGGGATCCAACTGCATATCTATTTTCACGGACCATATGGAAATTCTGTTGTGTGTGCAGCGGACACGTTACATAGCAGTGACCCTAACGACAGTTTGTGTATTCTGAATGGTAAACACTGTGGAGAGGGGCGTCACCCTGACCCCAAGCATATGGGTCTTCATTCTGAAGGAGGGTTTTCACAAACACAGCCATGCTGCCAGCAGGCCCTGGGGACTTTGATTTGTTAATGAATTGCTCTATTGACTTGCATCTTTGCTTGCATCATTAGAGGACACCAACAACACTGCCTGTCCCCCCCTTTTTTTTTTGTTCCACCCTGGTCTTATACACAGAGAGGAAGATGTTTGTGTGTGTGTGCGTGTGTGTGTGGGTGTGGGTGTGTGTGTGTGTGTGTGTGGGGGGGGAGGGTTCCAGAATGCTATTGTATGTTTGACTTAAATCTTCAGGCTTGTCATCTGTCCCCCCCCCCTAATATCTGTGGCTTCCATTCTTTAGCCCAGCTAATTTGTATTGTGGCGATTTAAGACAACTCTCGAGTGCTCAGTGATGCAAAAGAACAAACCTAATGTCCCGCACCCCGCCTCTCCGTCCAACACCCCCCATCATACACCCCTTTTTCAGACGGGCTATGGCCCAGGACCAGCCTCCTCTAAATCTATTTCCCAGTCCCTCCCCAGCCCTCATTACCATGTGAAGACAATAATGGTTTTGTCAGGACGATACCTGCTTTACAAGTAGCAGATTATTGTGTCCCTCCAGTGTTAACACAACAAGTACAAGCCCTCTGTCTGTGGCCATTCCACCGGCTGTCAGCACTCATCCATAATGGCAGTGTCACACCATAACACATTGCACAGAAAGACATGTGACCCTTCAGCTACATGCACAAAGACATACAGGCTGTATAAGAGTAACACAACATATGGCTACAGCATTATGGCCCACCGTTCTTCTACAACC
This sequence comes from Atherinosoma microstoma, assembly GCA_037177055.1. Lineage (NCBI taxonomy): Eukaryota > Metazoa > Chordata > Actinopteri > Atheriniformes > Atherinidae > Atherinosoma > Atherinosoma microstoma. The sequence goes on along the minus strand of JBBBVU010000001.1, from coordinate 28,400,264 downwards.
CACCACTGAGCCAAAAACGTCCTGCCCTTTGTCCAGAAAATGTGTTGCCCCCGGCTGCTAGGCCACACAGTGCCATGGTTGTGCACCAATTACACCACACTTCACCAGGAGTGCCATCTGTGTGCCAAATGGGCAATTCTGTCTGGGCATTCTAGACCCATAGGTGTGAATTTTATAGTCCTGCAAGTGTACCACAGAAAGCAGGAGTCTTGCATTTGTGTGTGTATATGTGTTTGTTTCCATATTGTTATTTTTCTTAGTTCATACAAATATTTTTCTCTCATTTTTTCTTATTTTTTAACAGACTATATAGTGGGGATGTAACAATTAACATGAAAACCAGCTTTACAGTCCTCCTTTTTTGGTCTCCAACAGCAAACAAAAGTGAATAAAGGCAAAGGAAACTATGTCATATCTAATCTTGCTGAACTTCCAGTGACATAGGGACATGGGCATTTTAAAAGGAGAATTTCATTCCTAAACCAACACAGTGGAGAATGTGTGTTTTACTGGGGTTATGGGTTTTATCAAGCTTCAGTGTCTATGTCTCAGAAGCTTTGTTGACATTTCTTCTGCTTGTACTGTCTTACAATGACACAAGTGGAAGTGTAGTAGACTTTGACAGCCTTTTATCACGACTGTTACTAGTTGTCACAAGTGATAGTCTCTTTTTTTGTTTTTGTTTTTAATCTGTAAACTGTAACTGTTGATATTTTTAGAAATAACAGATGAAATTTGCTTTATGTATGTCAGTATATTTCCCTCATTTAGAACACACACAACTCTTAAAATGCTGATCAATGCTGCCCAGGACAAAAGAAGATGTGTATTGGAAAGTTCTACCTGCGTGACAAATGACAATAAAAATCCCAAACCAATATGAATCTCACTTGAAACAGTATGTGTCAGCAGCACTAGTGAGGTGAACTTATTTCACTGGCTCAGGGAACTTCCTGTGACTGTATATATGAGGAGCCAGTGGGTCAGCTGGAGCAGCTTCCTGCCCTCTGCAGAGTGGTGGATGCCTGCTGTGTGGGTATAACATGGTAGGCCAGGGCTATTGTCTGGGAACAGGAAGTGCTTTGGTGTTGTCTCAGCTTCAGCCCAGGACACAGCTCATATGACGCACAAAAATTCTCCCTGACAAGACCCTAAGAGTCAGGGTTGAACATGCTGCTCTATAGTTGTACCTTAATATGATGAGTTTGCATCCAGAGATAATTACTATCAACAGAAAAATATGCCCAAAAAAGTTTGTAAACTGAGTCTGTTGTGTTTTAGTTATCTAAACATTGCAAATAGTATTCTTTTCACTTTCATTAAGAGCAGGGTGCTGTTAAACAAATGCCCCTTTCACACTAGCACCTACTCAGCCCAGCCCAGCACCACACCGCCCGATTTGTTTGTGTTCCCATTACCA
>JBBBVU010000001.1:28368989-28388139 GCA_037177055.1 Atherinosoma microstoma | reverse complement strand
ACACACACACACACACACACACACACACACACACACACACACACACACACACACACACACACACACACACATACATGGAGCTGAGACACACACTTATTGACAACCTGAGATGCATATAGTAAGTGTGACTAATTACTTATGGATGGGTGTGTGAGGAATTAATATGGTCTTGAAACGATATTTACTTAATGTTACGCAATGAAGCTGCATGAAACAACCCTAGAGGAATAGAGGTCAAAGGGGCAGTCTCCTTCTATAAATGAGCACTTAAGGGCAGAGAGAGGGTCCTGCTCTGATTAATTGGCTAATTCATTAGTTTGGTTAAGTCATTTAGTAAGATGGGTGAGACGAGGGCCTATAACCTGAGGGCTCTGCTAACTAAAGACAAGGAGGAATACTGTGGCTAATGCAAGATAACAACATCAAATGAGCTGTGAAAAAATACACATCTATGCAGCCATGAGCCACAGTGGCTGCGCTTCCAGAAAAATGATCATCCAGCTACACGTACACACAATTACCCCTTCACATTATATGAGTTTGAACATGTTGTAGATTACATTCTACCAAAGTGTGATGGGTGTGACTGCAGATATATTGACACAAATTAATCTCACATGGAAGTTCAGGTATTTTTTGAGGGTTCAGTTGTTGAATGTGTAGCTTGTATGTTAAAGGAAAATTCTTTAAACTGTATTTAGATAAGCTTTACTTCAAAGTGTGTGCCATTATCTATCATGCTCAGGCTGTAAGGACTCTGGCATTGATTTAAGAGTCTGATTGCTGAACACTGTGGATGTGTGTGTAAATATGACACTGTTTTTTCAAGGCTATATTTACACATGCTTCTTTAAAAGTACTTCCTTGAATGCCTGGAAGCCCCATTTAGAAATCTGACACACATTCACCGGCTTATGCATGGAAGTGCTTACAGGCATGTACATACACACATGTTCACATGCACACGCTTGAACACTATCTGAATCACACTCTAAGCTTCTCTTCAGAAGCATACAGAGCCCAGTGTGAGTGCCAGCCTGTTGCTATACTCCTCCGCTCCTGTCCATCAAGGTCCTCCCAGGGGCTTCCAGTTGTCCCTTAAGGGCCTGGGGTCCATGCATCCCCAGCTCCTCTTCACTCAGTGCAAATGCCAGGATCAGGTTTGGGGAAGGCAGCAGTTTTTTTGTGTACAGTGGACAGCTGGTACATACCAGATAACAGCTGCATTTAAAATGAGTACAAAGGCAGCAAGCATGGGCTGTCTCTTTGTCTATCCCTGTCCATTGATGAGCTTCTCAATCAGGCCCAACTGGTTTGTTTCTACAAGCATTCACACAATATCATAACAGCATTGGCAGAGAATGGCAAGCACCGTGTCTGGTTCCTGTTTAGACCTGTTCAACCTATTCAAGTCTTCTGTGTTACACCAAACACTGAATGGATTAGCAGGGATGATGAATTAGAACAAAGAGATTAAAATCCATGTATGCTGGTAAATGTGTCACAGTTCTAAAGAGTTGTTACAGGTAAGTTTTAGCAAAATGCAGCTGAAATATGCTGCCCATATTTTGTGCTATTTGCGGTTCTTCTGCTAGTTTTTGTTACACAGACACATCTATATCCAGAGATTAAAGGAATTTTGATCAGTGAGTGGCTTTTTCAGATTTACAGAGATGTATCATGTCCTCTGCAATTATTGTCTCTCTTTTCCTAGCTACTAAAGTCCATCCACTCCAAACTGCATCCACACCTCTGCAGGCTTGGTCCCATTGATCTACGTCACAGAATCTGCCTAGACAAAGAGATGTCCAACATTTCATGAACTAATTACCCAACAAATAATTGTATCATGTTTACATCTTAAACAGGCTCAGTCAGCCTGGATATCCAGACAAGTGATTGATGAGTGAACATGAGGTGTATATGTAATACAGACTCATGCACTCCAAGCATATTAATATAGCTGCATATGCAACCATGCACATTCACAATACATAATGCACACACACCAAGCATGTGACATCAAGAATTCCCTTTCTCTAAAAAGCCGAATTCCTCTCAGAGTCCCTTTTTGAACCAGGTCAAAGCCCCCACCCACAAGCCCAGGCAGAAAGGATGGGAAAACTAATGACTACAATAGAGTGTTTGCATTTTTCTTGGGTCTTGAAAAACACAAAGAACAAGGTCTGTGACAAGCTCCATTATTTGGTTGCTCTGCCAGTAAAGAGACAGCTCCTGCTGGAGAGATGAAAGTGGGGGGTGTGGGATAGGGAGGACAGAAGAATGGAGAGTGTGTGAGTGTGGGTGGGGGGGTTATATGTGTGGGGTGTCAAGAGGGCCACAGAGATGGCAGGTGATGAGGACGGTCCCGCCCTTGCTGCCATAACCCATGTCGCGTGGAGCTACGGGCCCATCAGCACAAAGACAAATTATCGCAAAGGGAATTTCACGGACAGGAAGAATCTGTCACCTAGTGGAACCCTCCCTCTAAGGGACTTCACACAGCCATTATGAGCTTCTTTAAGGAGAGAAAATTCACTGAGAGGCCAGCATCCAACACCCCTAGCATCTAGATGGATGGGGAAGAGGAGGTGTGGGTCATAAGTTAGATAAGAGTTGTTTGGTTTTTACTTTTTTATGGTCAAATGCATAGTGCTGCCACTTCCTTATATTATGATGCTTTGCATAAGCAGATTAAATGTATTGGCTGATAAAATAAATTAATAGAGCACGTAGAATATTTTAGATTCAACAAATTAGACTGTAATTTAAGAATGTATGTACCTTTTCCCCCGTTATATTATATTGAGCCAGATGTAAACCAATATTTGAAATAAAGATTTGTACAAATTATAGCTTTCAACATCTGTTTGCATATTTACTGTTTAAGTTTGGTTAAATGACCCCCCCTGTATAAGAGTGAGCATCTGGGATGTCAGGCTTCTCACAGCTTCTATTGCTGGCACACAACCCATCCAAACTTGGACCGTTCCCAGGAAGCACATGAAAAATCCTGCAATAATAAATAATAGCTCTCAATTGGGTATTATGTGTACTTAAGAGAGTTAGATTTATAAATTAAGCCTTTGTGTTTAATTGGCAACTCCCTGTGAGAGTTAACAGTGTGTTGAGTGTGCACTTGATGAATAAACTCAGCATTAAGCCTCTAGATACACAGGCAGCAGTTGTTGGGAAATGCAGGCAAATACTTGATGTCAGGTATTGTAAAGAAAGACTGTTCCAACAGGAGCAGTGCTAGTGGTGATATATGTCCTATTTATTTGGGATATTAACGTGACTACTTTGGTGCTTGTACTTTTACCCCCAGTGGAAATGTGAGAACAAGGGACCTTTTAACTCTAGCAAGAATTTCCACTCCTACATTATATCCAATATATATATCATCACTGATGTCAGGAACAAAATCACACAAAGCTTGAAAGAAAACAAACATGAAAGCCAAACATGTTCAAAAAGGTCAGACAGATATTTTCTTCTTTTTTTATTTATAAGAAAATGTAAGGCCATGCCCATTCATAATTATTATTTCTTTAAAAAAATCTGATAAAGGTGTTGCCATTTGTTTTTATTTCCCATTTTCATGGCTTGTCATGTAATGAAGAAAGAAACTTCATGCACCATTGGGAGATGTAGCCCCTTCCTTTCTCACTGTGTCTGTATCATTCATGAGACCACAACATGTGTAATCATGCTCAATATTTTATAACAGGTTGTATTACAACAACTTATTCTCATTCAGAGTGTACGCATGTATCCAAACATCTCGCCCAATAATAGGAACAATGGGGCTTTAAGTTGTTCGTGGAAAGAAGCCACATCTATTGTGCTCAAAGATATCATTGCAATTGAACCATTATGACATCGCCTTTTAAATTTGTCTTGGCCAACACAAAAGACTAGTGGCCCTTTAACAAATGTGAAGGGGATTATTCTATCCCTTCAACATCCAACCCCAAAGCCTTTCTCTTCTCTTTCACACAGGGGCATGAACTTGGATGGGTCCTGCTTTTCCCTCCTGCTGAACACCACATTTTAAACACACAGTCACAATTGGCTGGATTAACCCACTCCCTGCCCCCCTTTCCTCCCACTGTGTGCAGCAATCCTATGGACTCAACAACCCCTACCATGGTAGTAACCAGCAGAGGTGCATGCTAACTGGATCAAGCTTTGTAAGAAGTTAAAAAAAAGACAAGTGTCCCTAACTTTTCTCATGTCACTTTCTCTCACAGCCCCCAGTGTGGATGGGTATAGGGCTCACTTAAAAGGGACTCCTTTGAACTGGATTCATGGACCATTTGCATAAGCAGATTTGTGTGAGGAGAATGGAGGGGTATTGCGGCTGGTCATTAATATGCCAGCTAATTCAGCACATTGTAAGCCCATTGATGCTTCACTAAAGGGCAGTTATCCCATTGCCTTTGTTTAGGCCTGAACCAGTCTCAGCAGTTGTTACAAATTACAGACTTAATTGATTTAAAATCTGCCATAACCTGAACAATGAACAGAGATATGGCAATGTTCGATGATAGAGGAAGGCCAGATGAGTTTTTCTTTTCTTTTTTTAAAGCTTAATGTTAATGTCTGTCTAATAAATGAATGGGCTTGCAAACAGCTGTGTCTGTGTGATAAACATCACAAGCAGATGCTGTGCCAGTCAGTGTTGCTTATTTTACAGCATTGTCCGTAATAAACACACATTTGCAAACTCATTTTCAACAAGTTTGTAAAATGACACCCATCAATTGCATCTCTGGCTACGTGTCTGACTCTAATTCAAGATGCCTTCCACAGATAACACAGTGCAAATGATTAGTGGGGGACTGTTTGTGCCGTCATGACTCAGCCATGGTAATGCACACTCCACATTTTTACACTCAGCACCAATTAGTGGCTACAACAAAGCCTGACCAAAAATAAACACTGCAGTATTGCGCACTTGTTACTACAATAAGATGTAATCCCTGGGATATGCTGAACAATATTAGCTTTTCAATTACTCCTCAGTGCCATTGAGCGACAGTCTGTTGAAATATAGAGCAACCCCCAACACACTCATGTTGTCCTCCACAGGATACTCCAGCATGGCACTTGACATGTGAGAGCCATAAAAACCATAGTGTCTTCTGTGTAATTCTTTTGCTCACTGTTCACTTTCTGACTCCAGGCTGAAGAAAATGATGATGAAGAAATGTTAAACAATAACAGAGCAAATTGTGTGGTAGTTATAATCTTGAGGGTTGTGTTAAAGATTTTACCACAGAGGGAAATGGCAATGGAAATGATGATGATGAAAAAGAGGAAGTGGGCATCTCTCATCCTGAGATGCCCTACTGTTTGTGAGTCCCTGACCCACACTTCAGTAGCTGCCATTGTGAGTGAGTCCTTCGAGGGGTTTGTATGCTGCAGGGGCCTCTGTGTATTCTTCCCCCTTTCTCTTCAATCTCCTGCCCCTGATAGGTCCACATCAAAGCTAGAGGAGTTCTGCTTTGTGGGGGCTTGGTCCCTTGACTCTCAACATGTGGTTTTGTGGCTCTGGACATCGGCACCTTTTAACCCATTCTGTCGAGATTAGGCATTGCCTTCAATTGAGCATTAGTGAAACTATAGTAACCAATAAGAAGCTTGTAGCTGAATGGAAACTATGTATCTTGTCGCAGTGGAGCTGTCGGAACATCACGATCCCAGACAAGTTCCTCGGCAGGATTTTGGCTGCCTGGATGGGGGCCCCTTCTTTTCATGCTGAAACCAAGTAAACTCCTGCCACACACTCACACACACTCATAGTTACACACATTTCTTTTTTTTTTTGCAACCCAGGCACTGTGATGGTAATTTATGTTCAAGCAAAGAGGGGGGAAAACATTGTTTTCCACAGGGCACAAGCATTTAATTATCTCAGTCTTTTTTCATGTCTTGCCTACAACAGTGAGTTAGAAAATTGGACCAAAATGAATAACCAACAACGATTTAAGAAAGGGGAGGGGAAAAATTGCTGCACACAGTGACTAAGCTAATAGTGCTCGGAAGCCTGGGAAATAAACAGGAACTAATGGAGTGGCTCTGCTGCAGTCTTGGCTGACGCAGGGCTGGTCCTGGGGAGGGAAGAAGGACAGGCCAAGGGCCAGGCAGTGTCGTCAGCCCCCAGCTTCATTAAGAGGTGCAAACACAACTCCACAGTACTGAGGCATAGTGCTCCATCAGTCAGATCTTGGCCTTAGCTTGGGCTTAACATGAGCTAAAGACTCCAGGCATCACACACTCATTAAAGCCAAGCTGGAGCAATTGTCACTGACTAGAAACTCTTCAGTAACAGCCCTCTCCAGATTCCTGTTGAGGGGAATCTTCACACGTCCCCAGGTTGGCTTCCCCTGCTCATGCGCCATCATCAGCTTGGATTAGAGAGGTTACTATAGTCAAAACATTTGCTCACCAGAAAAAAAAGCTTCTCTGCCCTTTGATTACTTCATATCAGATGCTCATTTATTGAAATAATTTTCAGAAGCTAATTTCAAACAACACAAAAGACTTTGTGATATCCCAGTCCATCATTGTGTACATGATGTGACTAGTAGTTGCATGCAAACTACTATAGATAGCATTGCTAATGCCATCAAATATACACATCATAGCAGTGACACTTGGCTGGTGCTTTTTATCTTTCCGTTTTGTTATAAAGCCCCAGTTACAGTGTTCATTTGATGATGCTCAGTCAACACAAGCCTCACACTGGCTCAGGCTGAGCAGAGAGAATCAGCATGAGGGTGGATTGATTTTTGGCTGGGTGTGGACAGTGAGCGAGAGACAGCGGGCCTCCAGACAGAAGCTTGGCTGGACTCTGTGAAGACTGGAGCCTTCTGTGAGGTTGCCTGCCCCACCACATGGAGTGCTCCAACAGTGACCCTGCGCAAACTGGCAACTGCCAACCGTCTGCTTCCGTCTGCTTGGCATATTTGGCCATTTAGTGGGCGCTTGTGAAGATCAAATGGGTTAAGATCGCCCCTCTTAGTGAGCGGGGAAAAAAGAACATCAAAAAGGTGTAAATTTCACTTCCCCACTTTTGATTAAGTCAAGCATGAAAAGAAATGTAATACTCTCAAGTGGCAAGGGTTTACACTATTGATGCTGTTACTTCTGCTTCAGGAGGCCCAATCAGCCGACAGGGAGCTGAGTAAACTCGCCCTGAGTTTTAGGGGAGGCCAGATGGAGGGCTTTTGCTGTGCCTGAAAAGACAGCTTAAGAGCTCGCCTCCTCAATCCCACTCAATACTGACTGTGTGAAATCCTGGCCCTGGCTAACCCCCCAACCCACCCGCCTTCTCCAAAGCTGGTGGCTACCACCATATGGGCTTGTTTAAAAACTCCCACAGGCTGGTACAAAGCACAACAACACAGTTTTCATATCAAGTACTCTCTCAAAGAGGCCCCCCCTCTGACTCCTTCCCTTCCGATTCCAAAGGCTGTCACGGGTTCTGCTCTGATTAATAGTTGGTGTTGGCCGTCTGTTTGGCAGATCATTTTGTGTGATGATTAATATGAATTTGCTGGCTCAATCCAGATTTCATATGTTACTAAATGAGCTGCTGACTGACTGGATGTTTGCCTTTTCACCTGCAAAAAACACTTCCAAAACATTTGAGAAATATTACTGGGGTGACCCTCCAGAGTAACATTGCACCTTCTTGCTATGCTTTGTTGTAGCAGCCCCTCACAAAGCAAAACTGAAGCAAAGCAGTGCCCCTGGTAATATGTGGTGGACAGCGGAATGGAATGGCTTTTGTAAAGACTTAATAGAATCTTTAACCGTTCCAACAATCCACTCCCATGGAGTTGCATTAAGTAGATATTGTAAAGGGACAATGACCTAAATAGCTCAACATCAACCTCATTAGGCATGCAGGCAGGGTCTGGGCCATTTCATGGTGGAAGCTATTGTCAAGGCTCACCCCAGGTAAGCATTAAATTGCAAATGATACCCTGAAAGGCGAAGAGGAGAGGACAGAGAGGGAGAGAGTGAATATTGCAAACACAGAGAAAATGGTTCTCAGGACAACAGAGAATGAAAAGGCGGTTGGAGGAGCTGCTCTGACCGTAAAAAATCCAATACATCACAGCTTTTGGGGAGCAAATTCCACTCGTCTCCTAAGTGTCTTATTTGTAAGCAATGCTGAGCACAGGCCTGTGCAGAGAGGCTGAGAAGAAAAAAATAGTGGGGAAGCAAGATAGAGAACCTAATGACAGACTGATAGCAATTACTTGTGCTCGTCAACGGATCCTCTCCCACCCAGCATTCCAGGGGAAAATTAGACGAGTGGGAAAAATAAGGCAGAAAAAAGGGATAAAGAGGTTGAAAATAGTGTAGATTGAGTCTGAAGAAGTAGTCTCGATAGTCTCTTTGCACTGTCACAAACTTTCCAGCAAAGTCTATCTCTCAGCAAATCAATAGCTGCATCCTCTGAGCCAAACAATCTTCACCTAATGACCCCTCAGATCAACATGTTAATAAAGGGGTCTCTGAAGAATAGTTTGCAACTGCAAAGTGTTCTTGTGAGTGACATTAAAAGATGCTCAGAAACGGGAGGTGTGCTCCCTGGCGGAACTGCTCTCTGTCACCCTTCCCGGTGAGAAATTGTGCCTTTGCATATTCCTTGTCACTGGTAGCATAAGTTAGAGGACCCCTGAGGACAGTGTTAGTCACTGCTTGCCTTGTGGGGTGGAGTAAATTAAAGCAGGGATTAAGGCAGGCAAAATTGTGGATGACAAGCAAGTCTGTGGCAGCCACATCAAGTGCTCTTTAGGTCCATATGTCTTCATGAACCATCGCAGTAGGGGCCAGTGCAAAGCAGTTCAGTTTATTCAAACTTAAACAAATGCATGTTCCTCATCTCTTTTTATATCTTTTTATTCCACCTCCTGAATATAATATGAACAATTTGTGTACGGTATGTCACACAAATCTACAGATCAGTCAAGGAATTTTGAGTCTGAATCATGAAGATGCAGATATGATGCTCTTCATTTGAGATAATACTTTATTTTATTCTTTTGTGAGGTATACCATTTGAGTTTCAGGGTGAGCCTGATTAAAACAAAACAAAACAAAAAAAAATTATGCTAAATTTGTATTTCTATTTTCTATATCCAGTGCTTATTCTTGAAATCCTGAGATCAATACATTGCCAAAAGCCATTATATGAGCTAGGTCTTCTATGTATGCTGCAGTTTCTGTTGTGAGTTGTGTAGTTATGACTCAATGTTTTGTATTTGCGAAAATATGTGTATATTTCCAGAAAAACATCCTTTATAGATTTGTACATTACTGTATACAACCTTGGAGTGACTGAATACATTCCCATATTCTTTGATGTAAATATTTATGATGTAAACTGCAAGGTGAAAAGTTACAGTATGTACAGGATAGCTGCAGTCAAAGGACTAAGGATGATTTGCTGACTAAGGGTATTTCATAGTTTATCAGAGTTTTGTTTATCAGAGACCTGCACAAAAATGAAAACAAAAAAATAAAATGTGGATAACTAGGACTTTTAAAAAAAATATATATTATTTTTTATAAGTATCTAAATGTGCAGAACACAACATAAATTGACCTCATCACTTATATGGAAGAAGCCTCAATAACCACAGTAAATTGTAAATCTGAAAGTGTACTGTTGTAAAAATGAGAATTATATTCAGTGCATCTTTCAGTCTTAGATTCAAATATTTCATTTCCCAATGCTTTTTTGTGATTTGTGTCATTAGTGAGGCCCTATTTCTTCTCAAGATGTAGGATTGCAATATTACACAGACATTTGTACAGATGTTTAGCCATTTTGTTTGCTAATCTTTGTTGTTATTTTGTATTGCTCAATTTTTCCTTTTATTCCACATGTTAATCCAGGCATTTTGCCATGTTATCGTTTTTGTGTTTTCTTCTTCTTCTAGTAATAGCTGTGTACTTTGAATTGCTATCAAACTGGAATATTCCTCGATTGCTATGATTGTGGAGACTGCAGTGATTTAGTAGTAGTAGTAGTATCTAAAGGCATTCATTGTGCCATCTATAAATGTAAATTCTCCATCAGTTTTTGATATACAGCCCTATAACATCACACACCTTTGTGCCTCACTATCAGGATCAGCATAGTTTTAACCAAGTTCATGTTTTTTTTTTATTCAGTTTGATATAATTTAAGTCATTCAATATTATTTGATTCTCTTTTTTTCATCACAATCTGTATATTCATTCACAGTCATTTGGAAACTCCTCATTGACCTGCAGCAAGACATAAAATGCACCTTTAAAAACAAAGACAGGAAGTTAAGAAACTTAAAGAATCCTGCACTTAAGGTTTTAAGCACATGCCCATCTGTTTGTCAGAATGAATTTGTACTAACAGCACATTTTCCATAGCTAAATTTTAGGAATGTTATCAATGTTGTAGGGATAACTTGACTCTAATTAAACACTAATATATTCATTATGAATGTATGAGATGTCCAATCTATTGACCGGTGCAGTCTTTACATATAATGCCCACGCAATCAGGAATAAAACTGACCCTGAACGTTTGAATTATAGGCCAATTAGATTAAAAGATCAGTACTGAAATATGGTCTTAGATTTTGGGTAAAAGCAAAGTTTTATTTTAACCTAAGCCCTGATCAGAAATCTCAGACTTGAACAGTTTTTTTTGTTTGTTTGTTTATTTTATGAGAATATTTTACTTCACCATCAGAAAACAATAGATTGCTAACTTAAAAGATGTTGCTGTGATATTTGAAAAAATCTGATAAAACATTTTTATGTGAGAACTTATTTTACCTGGCAAACAAGTCTGAAACATGACTCAAGTGGCTAACTGAGGCTTCATATGAGGGAGGGAAAACAACAAAAAGACTACAAATGTTGCAGCACACCAACACATCTTTACAAATGTGACACAATACAGAACAAATAAGCTAACTGTTTATTTCTTACCAGATCACTGTCAAAAAGGCTCATGAAATCACCATCCATCTTACACTTTTTTTTTTTTTTAGCTCTTGGTGAGTTCAAAACAGTCTTTTTTCTGTTGTCTTATCTCTTGTTCAATTTCTCTCTTGTTTCTCAATTTCTCTTTCAACATAGTTGATTTAGGTATAGTTGCCATATCTGCCATGTTTTGTTCATTTATTCATTTATAAATTCTTGCAAAAGCATTTTCTCACCTATGAAACATGGTACTGTGAAGCAAAAGTGTGTGTTTCTGAACTGGAGACCTGTGAGCCACTGGTCCTCTGTGCTTGAGTTGTTTTAATCCAAAGTTCCTTTTAATGCAAAAATATTTGCCTTCTTAGTATTTTTTCTGTAAAAAACATATAATTGAAGAAGAAAAACAAACAAAGAAATCCAAACTAATATTAAGTGACTAAACACGATGATAGTCCCTTTAACCCATGAATCCTTTAAATTCACAACTCTTGGCCTTGAAATACTTCCAATGTGATTTATGTTTATGTTTACGGCTAAAGAAGGTAGAGTCTCTGAGTATGTGTTGAATTACAGACAATTACAGTTACAAAATACCGTCACGCATTTCTTGTTTGGATTTCTCCAGCATGTGAGACCGTGTTGAAGGATTAATTAACGAGCTTTTCATGTCATGACCTGGTAATTGTTAACATTTTCAAAAGACATTCCTGCCACTACACTCCTGCAGATAAATATCCTCTGGCTAATTGAAAATAAATTTAAAAAACAATTGTGACCTCAGATTAAAGGGAACTTCAGGATACAAACTGTGGAGGGGGCAATAGGAAGCATGCTTGGAAATTCATTCAAATTGTATGTGTGTGTGTGTGTGTGTGTGTGTGTGTGTGTGTGTGTGTATTGAGTCTTACGATATACCATCTATCTGTACTCCAGATATTTAGTTATAGTTTTTTAAAAAAGTGGTGTGAAAACTGTGCTTTTTATTTCCTGCTTTTCTAAAGGCTCCTACATACATACTCCACGAGAAGCAAGAACTTTGTTTCTTCTCGAGGCCACGAAAACAAAATGACGTCATTTTGTTCTCATGGATGTTAGAGGACACTTCTCGACGCATCGGGCTGGCAGAAGTTTTGGTGCGTTCCATTTGCCTCAGAACTGGGAAGTCGGAACTGGGAATGACGTCACGCCCGAGTTAAAAGCGTTCCAGTTTACAATTCGGAAAAAAAAAATATTGCAGCTTCCACATTAAAGCCATTTCTCAGGGGCAATTGTCGTTTTAAACCAGCAAAGCAACTAAAACCGAACGGCAAACGTCTTTATCTAAGCGGCATTGCTGTTTTAAAACCAGGCAGATGTTGAAAAAAAGGAAACAGCCATTTTCAAACGATAAAGTGCCGTTGAGAAAAGCAGCATTTGCTATTTGCCGGTTTTGGATCTCATCACAGCTGACAGCGTAGTTCATGAAAAATGTGAATTACACTACAGCGGCATCTCCCTACATTTATATTCAACAATACTAAGTGTACGGCTGATTTAATGCAACAAAAATTGGTCAAAAGTGTAAACAAACGCGATATTACAGGGGCTTTTACACTGTAAACACTGGGCGCCCCATCTTTAAACGTGAAGTCAGGGTTGGTGAGGGTCCTCCGACTTTCCAGTCAGATATCCGACCTCAGGAGGCCGTTCCAGTTGAAACTTCCAACTCGGAAGTCGGAAATTCCAAGTTCCGACTTCAAATAGAACGCAGCATTTCTTCTCGTGGGGCTTCGATAAGTATTGCGTGATTGGTCGGACATTTGAAGTGGGCGTAGATAACGTGGGAAAGCGTGAAAGGGGACATAGTCGCTTCCGCATTTCCACTGATGCGAGAATAAACTGACAGCTTTAATCAACAGCTGATGGAGGTGGTGAGAAAGTAAAAAACCAAGTTTCACGTAAAATAAAAAAATGACTGGGTCAACCGGCTCATTGCACATAAGGGCACAGTCTCGGACAACGCTTCTTGTGGAGTATGAAATGCCCTGACCAGAACAAACTTTTTTCTTGTTCTTGCGGCCTCGAGAACAAGAACAAAGTTCTCGCTTCTTATGGAGTATGTAACAAGCTTAATACTCATAAATGTCCTTGTTTAGTGTACATTTACCTTAAGCATCTTCCTGGATTTTGATAACCATCCATCTCATCTTGTATGCAGACCATTTTAAATCTATGAGTGAGCTCAGTGGGAAGCAGCCAGTGGGTGCTCTAATGAAAGTCACTCTGCTGTCCTACAGTGAGGTCAAGCTTTTACACCTGGCCATAACCGCATGGGGCCACACCGCATGCGTGGCCTTGGAAATGACAGTCAGATAAGGAACTGCATAATTTAGATGGCGGGATCACACCAGCGGCAGAGCAAGATGGCAGCCACAACAGAAAAAGAGTGGATGGTATAAAGTACATATGTAGTTTCAACTATATTATATAGACCTTTTTGGATTAACCTTCCTTCATCTTAGGCAAACAACACAGATGTTTATTTTGCCTTCACATACCGGTGACAAGTTGATGGTAGAAAAAGTGTATGTGCGTGTTTGTGTGTGTGTGTATTGTCACCACCACACCAGAGGATGGCAGAGTGGTTGATAAGACTCAGCTTCATGGAGCTTGGCTCCTGGCTGTTACTGCTCTGGATGCAGGGGAGGGCTTAAACAGTGAGATTTGGGCCCCATTAAGCACTACAAAGCCTGTTTATTTCCACAATTCCACACCTCCTTCTTAAATCATCCCGCATTCTATGAATTGTGAGAAAGAAAAGCAAAGGCAGAAAATTTAAGTCCGAATGGCATCTGGCTACACATTTCAAAGGTATCTCAAAACATATTCAAAAGATGTAAGTGACAGTTCTGACACTAATTCTTAGAACCTAATAAATAAGACTTTAAATAGATATAAGAAAAATCCTTCGACTCCACTCAAATGATCAGATTGGACAACCATGCAAGAGCAATGAACAGGTACTATGACAATCACAAACTATTTTTTCATGTAGTTTCTACCGAAGTAACACAACTAAAGAAAAATGAAAAGTTCAAATTGTGTGCTGGGCCAACATTTACTAACAAGCTAAATGAAACCTTCCAACAGAAGGAAGATCTATAGGCTGCTAACTTGCGTTTCCAGCAGCATGCATCTGTCTATCTGGCTGCCTTGTCCAGATCTGGGGAGCAGTCTGTGCTGCTATACTCCGTGCATGGTCTGATCCTCTTGGCAGCCAAAGATGCAGTGCGCTAATGAAGAGGTAATGAGCCAGCAGATCCCTGCGATCTGCACGGGGGCCACAGTGCAAAAGTTTACGTTCCCAGGACATGGAGGGAGAGCATGCAGAACAAGCTGCAGGATGAAAGCTGGGCCTGAGTCGGCCGCATAGATCTACAGCCACAGAGGGGATTACAGACACCTACTTCCAGCTTAGGCTGGAGTTTTTGAAGTTTGGGCATAGGAGGGGAGGGATCCCTTTGGCAGAGTCCTGTTTGATTCTGGTGGGAGTCCGTCTCTAATCCCCCCTTCCCGTTCTCACCTTCTGCCTGATCCACTGCAGCCTCTCATCCCCGTGGTCCAGGATCATTATCCACCTTGGCCAAGGGGCTCCCCCTCATTAATTTCCCTAAGCAGATTACAGAGTGTGCGTTTGTTGTTGTTGTTTGAGCCATCTGATTTGCCTAAGCCCTTTGTTTTTTCATCTGGTTTACACTTTAATGCCCCCCGAATGAGTTTCAATGACGGGGAGGATCAACCTGACCCTCTGGCAAAGCAGCAGAGAACCTAAGAGAAGTGAGGCTGACCCAAGGGGGTGGATGAAGGGAGGAGCATATCTCAGTTCTTTCCACCACAGATTTAGATGTTCAGAAGGAGGAGACAAGTGCTGATTTACCCTCAACTCATCTCCTTAGAGTGAGGCTAAAGACTAGATGGGAGACTGGATCACTGGCTGCAATCACTAAACCAATAAGGACCAAAGGCCCACTGTTAGCTACTCTGGACTGCAAATGACACAGCTGCTGGGCCAAACAGGACCCAGCTATCTCCCCACAGCCAAATACCTCTCTGAAAAATGAACCCTCAGAGTGGTGTAGTCAGTTGGCAGGCCATGCAAGCTCCTCTCTGAATTTGGGGCTGTTTGTACAATACAAAGCTGGGGAGGGGGAAGATTAGTTTGCAATAACCGGTTGGTCACTCTGGTTGCTTCATCTTCTCCATGTGACATCTCATTAGTAAGATGAACGCAGTCTGACCTGGATCCAACTGCTCTTGGCAGTCCAGTATGTGCTCCTGTCTGACACACCTCTCACACATCATTATCAGCTATTTGCCACAGAGAGCTGAACATTACATAATCTATCGAGTTTTTATGAGAAAAGACGTTACTGGATGAATTCACCAGAATGGGACTCACTACCTTGGGCAGAGATAAAATTCTGCACTCAAAGAATATCTACATTTTGTCCTTTGAATTGGCATATGTGTTGCTGTATTTTTCTTTTCTTTTGTTTTTATTTCTCCAAAACACAAAGCTATGAACTGTGGAACTCCTATAAACAAACAAGGTTAAAAAGGGCAAGGTAAACACACAATAACGATCTACAAACAATCACACAAGCATCCTGCCCAGCCTCAATATAGAATGTACTTGGTTCCTATCTGAAGCAAACAATTCTACACAATTAATCTGACAAAGCCAAATGTAATTGATTGATAAGAGACAAAAAAGCCAGCACTAACCTTCCTGGGTTGCATTCGTCTGGAAGCACAGATGGACAGTGCAGATGTCATCAGGCCCATCAACAGGCCAGACTTTATCAGGCCCTGTGATCAAGAGCACTGTGTTTAGAGTATGGCCAACATCACACAAAGAGGGAGGGCTGTGAAAAGGTAGAGTTAATGGGACACTCGTGTACATCTCATCTCCATCTAGATCTAACAGGACAGAGCCATGCACTCTTCGAGGTCACAAGTGATTCAACATTTGTCCTTTTTTGTGACACAGAGGGTAACCGTAATCTTAGAAAATGTAATTATCTTACGATGGGAGTTTTTTTTCTTCAATATATTTGGTCATAAGTGGCCTTTATTTGAAAGTTGTTTGGCTTGAAGGGATTCAGAGAGAGGGAGAAGAGGGTGACATGCAGCAAAGGTCTACAAACTGGGGCTTGAACCCAGCTGCATCAAGGAGTTTCAGCTTTTGAGCATAGGGTGCCCATCCAACTGGTTGAGCTACCCGGCACCCTGCCATAAGAAGGTCTGTGCATCTTATTCTTTTCTTGAAAGATCTCCGCTGTGAGGCTCGTGGAAAAAAGTTGGCTGAATAAACACAGTTTTTTTTAACCTCTGATGTACATATTTTAGTCCTGAGCTGCACCTGGAAAATGTTGTGGCCTCTTTTGTCCTGACCTGCAATCACAGAATGCTGTCTGTGTATATCTTATCATTGTAGAGTCAAAGTGGCACCTTGAATCACATAGAAGCTGCACTGTAAATGGCAACAAACCTAGGAATTTGGTCATGGTTTAGACTAGGACATAAAAGACACAACAACAAGGGAATAAACTGTGATTTATGCACACATAGCAGAGTATTTGTATATGGCTCCCACTTTGTCGTAATTGACCGTCTGCAGTGTAGACCGCATCCTTGCTTCATGCAACCTCATTTTCTAAACATGGTTATTCAGTTGTATGAGTAAGATACTTTGTTGTTCTCTATCTAGAGGTAGACAAAACATTTTTTCACATTTTGTATACCTAAGATTTTTATTCTAAAGCATATTAGCATGACTTGTTGGCATTTATTTGCATTTCTTTATAAAAATCACAACCAGGTGCATTTGAATATTATTTGAATTTGAAGCAGCTGAACAATGGGACTGTGTTTTTTGTCCTACGTACATAATCGTTCAATTTGAAGTGACACTTCGGCCAGAATTAGCTATGTAAGGTGCCAAAGTGTACCTGTACTTAATATTGGGTATTCAATCAAATAGCTTTAGGGAATATTATTGATAAATAATAGATACAATTAAACATTGTTTTAACATGTCATTTTGTTTCACAGTTATCTATCAAAACTGTAATGGAGCAAAATAATCCAGTTTTCTCCCTGTAGTTTTTCTTTCGTTTTAGTTGGTAAATCTTATAGAAATGATAGCAAAAGAGATTCTTGATATTACAAAAAAATAAAATGAAATAAAACAAAATAAGATAAGATAAAAATAGAATAAAATGAAATAAAATAAAATAAAATAAATGGATTTTAGACTTTAATAATCTAAAGAACATGGAAAGATTAAAGTCAAACCATTTATTATGGGGATCACTACGTGTTGTGATTTGCGGTTGGTCAAGTGCATGGAGAATATTAAATCCCAGTTGTTGTCCTAAAAGACGGTTCTGACTTTTACAAGTATAAGAAAACATTGGGAAAGCGTTGAAGTTTGGGCGACTTGAGAAGCTTTGTATACTGATATAAAATAATTCTTACACATTATGTCAAATCTTATTTTCAATCTAAACACTCAAATATCAAGACGACCCATTCAATTTAACTTCTATACTTGGCAAATTTCTCTGACCTTTAGGCTAACACTAACAGAATCGTTGCCCCCTCACACTGGTCTAATCACACTGGTCTCCCTGCTATCTTTCCCTGGCATTTCAGTGACTCATTTAACATCTGGAAGAGTCCTGGCCCCGATCAACTGCCTGCTGTGAGTATTTACTACCCAACACACAAAGGATTATCTACCTAAATCTTTAGAGTTGGCTATAACTTGCCATCCATGTCTTGCTGAATGAAGTCAAACAAATGTTCAGAGTTATATTCTTCTTTTACATATATGCACACTACATAATATCATGACCACTTGACTGACATGACTGAGTTGTAATTCTGAAATATGTGTCAAATTGTTTGCGTAGGTCTGATAAAAAGTTATTGATATAAGACACCTGTGTTTTGGTTATGCTTTACATGTCCTTGTATAATGTTGTCATCGAGTTTTGGACAGTACAAAGCTCACTCCATCAAATATACCCCCTTTAAGCTATGAAAAAATTATGCAGTAGGGAGGTGGAGATAGGGTGGGAAGAGGGTGGCCCACAACCACATTGGGTTTCAGTGGTGGAGAGGAGCTGCAGGCGGTGGTATGGGTTCCCTGACGGCCTCACCCCACTGATCCCACAAATTCAGTAAACTTCATGGAAATTTAATAAGTGCCACTGCTTTGTGTTCGCCCGCAGAGCCCGGGCCTGTTGCTGAGAGGCACATGTGTGATGGTTTACTCTCAGACACTCGCCAGCCTGCTTCAGAGGCAGACAGAGGGAAGTCCCTCTTAGTGTTGTGTCTCTCTGAGCCAGAGATGGAGCTGTGACCCCAAGGGCTGTGCTGCTTCAGCCAATATAGACTCTGTACATCCTGAGGGGGAATAATATGCAGGGCTGGTCCAGGCCTGTTTCATTTCCCCTCCCTTCGTTCTCTCTCTTTCCCTCCCTTCAAAGGCCCTGCTCAGCTGCTCCTGCCAGGCTACAGAGCTCTTTGAGTTAAAAGGACAGCGATACTCATTTGAAATCGCTGCCTTTGCTCCCTCGTCGCCTCTTTTTCAGGGACCAGCTTCTGCTGGCTGCGCCACACTGAGCAGTGCTCTGCCATGACAACTAAATAGGCCCCCTAATACCACTTCATAAAGCCAAGGAGTATCCTCCAGGCAAGGAGCTGTAAATTAAAGGCATAAATGTTGCCTTCATGGGAAGCGCAAAGAGTGAACTTTCCACTAAAATGACAGGAATGGCTTACAGTCCAGGCTAAATGATACCTTAAGCAGGCATAATTTATAGGGACGTCATATGGTGAGAAATAAATGGATCCTCTGGTTGTGAGGAACACGTTGCTCTGTACATGTGCTTTGGTCTGAGTGAGTGTGTGCCTGTATTTTTGTGGCAGGAAGAAACTTATCAACAAAAATTATAAGGAAAGATGATCAGTCACTGGGCGCGTCTAGAGATAAATAATCATGTCGTCGGGATGAACATACTGAAAATATGTATAATTTATCTATCTATCTATCTATCTATCTATCTATCTATCTATCTATCTATCTATCTATCTATCTATCTATCTA
>JBBBVU010000001.1:28331446-28368889 GCA_037177055.1 Atherinosoma microstoma | reverse complement strand
CTATCTATCTATCTATCTATCTATCTATCTATCTATCTATCTATCTATCTATCTATCTATCTATCTACACACACACACACACAAGAACGTTACCACTTGTCACTGTCCATCATATCCACATAAACAGTCTTGTGCAGTCTCATAAACATTTCTGTGTCCTCCCCACCTTTTTTCCTTGTCATCATTCATTTTCTAAGAGGAGGATCCCCTAAGAATGACAGTGGAGGAGAAGAAAAAGACAACATGAAAACAGATTTCTTCTGGCAATTCCAAACGCACAAAGAGAAAAAAAATGTTAAGCTCTTGTTTATTTAGTCTAACTCCCTTACTGGTCGACAGTCAACAAGGAACAAGTGCAAGTCTACTGGAGGGAGATGACAACAGATGAAGATGAGTGAGGGAACAGCCTGAGAGATAAGAGCTTTCCTTCATGGTTTTCTGTCCGTCTCTTCTGTCTGTCTCTTTCCCTCCCTCTCTGTCTTTCCTCCCTCCCTA
Source organism: Atherinosoma microstoma (assembly GCA_037177055.1). Taxonomy (NCBI): domain Eukaryota; kingdom Metazoa; phylum Chordata; class Actinopteri; order Atheriniformes; family Atherinidae; genus Atherinosoma; species Atherinosoma microstoma. Next base: position 28,368,394 of record JBBBVU010000001.1, on the reverse strand, counting down.
TGATGATGTGACAAGGCTGCTAAGTAGATATATGCACCCGTCATTTATGCACCAGGCTGTCTGTAACAGAACAATTCCTCAATTCATTTTTCACATCATTGTTTCCCCCTTTTTAACGTGTCACAAAGGTCTAACGTTGCGCCTGTTGTGACGGCAGGGGTGAGATAGGAGGGCAGACAGGCACAAAGTGGAAGGATGCTGGGCTTCTCTGAGGGGATGTTTGGCTTTGTAATTTCACCCTTGAAATTCGTGATTACAAACGGGACAACTTTTTTAATTTTCTCTTTTGTCTGGATTCAGCTGGCTGACAGTCTGCCTCAGCAGCCAGGCCTTTTAATCAATCACCAAGATAATCAAATGTCACTGGCTATCTGCTCCATGTAATTACTTTTGCAATTAAAAATCAATCTCCAGTCACCCGCTCTAATTAGAGGGATGGGCAGATCTTCATCTAGATTGATTTTATAATACATATTGACTTAAAATGCCATAACATTGCCATATTCTCTCATTTTCATGCTGTGATGCATCCAAACAAAATGCCAGGGATTATGGGGAAGTGCAGCAAGGGGTTGTTCCAATTGTGTGTACCAGGAAAAGGTCCCCAGTCTAGGAAAGGTTCACCTTGCTTGCATGTCTAATGACAACACACATCCTCTCTGCTCAAGTGGAAAAAAGAAGGGAGATGAATGAAGATCCAACAAATTACATGATAGGCTAAAAAAGTAAAGAAAAACACAAACATAAGCTTATACTGCAAGGGACCCCTCCCCTTAAATTTGTAGCCACCCCTAAAATGATGTAGAGGTATGTAAGTGATAAAGACTTTTAATGTCATGTTGACACTTTACCATGTGTTATCTGAGGGATCAATCTCCTGAGGTGTCTTCTTAACATCATGACATTCACAGAGACTGCTACAGCAAATATAAACAATTAAAACTCCACCAGAGAGATGATGCGCTCAATTTTTTTCTCTCCCAGCACTTATAACAAATTTGTACCCAGGAAACATACAGATGTGTCCATCTGGAAAACATTATCATGGCCTACGTGCCCACCGCTGGGGACAGGCATGTGACGGACGTGTGTGCACGTTGCCCCACCATGTGTCTTTCCGTCTCTCATCTCCACCTTGTTGCCTTCAGGGAGACTTACAGCATGACAGGTCCAATAATGAAGCTTTCCGATGTAGGCTTATTTAGACACACACACGCTTAAGCATGCATACGCACACACATGGAGACATGTGTGTAGAAACATACACAAAAACACGTACACACATGCACACAAACAGGCACAGCCTCAGGGAAAGTGCCACTCATATGCACAAGCAAAACAGTGGAGCCTACAGGGAGACATGAACCTCAAGGACCAGCTGCATGCAGAACCTTGAGAACCGCTGAATACAAAATACTAGTGGAAAAGGCTGCCACAGGCTTGTAATACAAATATGTGCACAGCTAAGTACTTAACTGCTGTATATTGAGGTCTCTCAGTTGATTGAAGATACATCACCTGTGTGATTACACTGGTTATAATAAATGGTTTCTCCTGTATTATGTCCATAAGTGATTAATTCTGTACATCAGACATGTGATGTGGAGTCTCCTTCCTCCTCTTGGATGATGTTAATAGAGAGCTCTGGAGTCTGTAGTTCCTATCCAGACTTGTGTAGTGATTAAAAAAGGGAATGAAACTCCTTATAACCCTGAAGGGAGGCAGTCTACAGAGGATGGATAGATGGAAAGAGAGAGTGAAGAGCAGAAGTAGTTATTTAACACCACATCACACAGGGTTGGCGGCACTGTACCTCTCTATCAGGCACTAAAGAGTAAACAAAGGGCGTGTATCAAGCTAGCTTTCTTTGCCCCATGCAGCGCAGGGAGTGTGATTGGCCCGTGTTAGTCCAGTGCTGCCTGGGCCTTCTCCCAGAGCGACCAGTAATAAGGGCAGCACTTATCATGTGTTGCCTCCAGCCACCGCCACCTCCAGTGGAGCAGCTCACAGTGAAGGAGAGGGGAGAGGAGAGCCCACCACTGTTGAGAAGTAATTAATCACTGTGGAGTGGGAGCTGTCAAATCCCCAGGTCTTTTGAACTGATAATACTGCCCACCACAATTTAGCCTGATGGAGATGAGATTTTCTTTTCACCTCTGGCAAGAAAGCACCAAATAAAGTGGAAAAAAGAAAAGAAGAGAGGTGGGGGCAGAGTGGCGAGGCAGCAAATATATTTTTTGAACAACAGCGGCCAGTGGTGTACTTAATGATTGCCTTGCTCCTCTTAAACCTGACGTCCTTATCAAGTCTAAGTGTCCCGATCAATACGTTTCCTCTCAGGCATTCCTGAAATAGCTCACACATCAACTCTCTCCAGCAGCCCCCACCCCCCTGCCGTGCTCTTTCTGTTACAGCACCATCTGTTATTATAGCCTGATCACTGAGTGTCTCTGCCAGTCAGACATACAAACAAGTCAATATTAGTTCTGATACAAAAGTTATGCTTATTACTGTGCACTTTCAACCTTGATGTTAGAGTGTAAGAGCAGATTTGTCAGCTTACTGCTGCATTTAACAGCTGGCAATGCCAATAATAACTGTCACACTGCATTATTTAACAAAGAAAAGACATAAAACAAATTGAACTATTATGTGTAGCATTATTATGCAAAATAATGACTATGTCTGAGAAGGAACTGCATCTAGTGAGGAGAAAAGAAAGATGTTATAAAAACAAAACACTACACTGTTGAATAAATCAGAAAAGACAACCATTTCTGAAGACTTCATCCTGTGATGGCTGACCTTTGTGTCATCATACAAATGGTATCAGGTTGGACACTGACCAAAAATCCATTAAAAACAGCAGCCTAAAAATGTAATCTCATCAACAGCATATCTTGCTGTTCAATGTGCATCACGTATTTGTTTTTTATATTGGTATTCCCATGGTCAAAGTGATGTCTGAGTGCCAGAGTTCATGACCTTTGATGGTGTCTTTTGCAACACTGGATGAAGGTGTTAAGCGCTGGCTTTAGCAAAGGGCTTGTGGGACTCAGGACCTGCCCTGCAGCCAGACTTTGGAATGTTTTCTTACACTTTAAAAAGCAAATTTCCAAGCCGGTTCATTAATGTATTAGGTGTCAGGAACAAATAAGCACACTGGTCTTTCCAGAATCTGCAGAGAAGTGAGGCACCCACAAATAGGGGAAAGGGGATTGCCATCAAGTGAAGGCAGAGATGAAAGAGAGACAGCTGCCTTGGATGGGTCTGGGTCTTTATCAGGCTGTTTGGGTCCTGTGTCAGACTGGAACTATCATGAGTAGGCCACGTGTTTTAGAATGTTAAAGTTTTTTTCTTCTTCTGTGTAAGCTTTTTATTTAATTCTGTCTCTTAAGCACGCCTAAAGAATATGCAACCACATTTTTTCCAACATAATATTTTTCAGCCATCATTATAAAGGTTAAAATGCTACATTTCTATTTTAAAGTGCCAGTTTCATTTTCTTCCAAAGAGTCTGAAGCATATTTTAAATGAAACCAGAATTAACTATGACATCTACCATTTTTAGTCAGTAATGCAGCCATAATTTATTGGCAGAGAAGTTATTCAATCATCTTTTTCTTGTTTAAAACTGCAGCCTAAAAAGGCTTGCCTCTCTGCAGCTAAATTAGCATGTCAACATGACAGTCTTATTGACATTGAAGATATTTTTACCTTTTTGTCCTGACTTCACACTTTGAAGGTAGAGCATTCACCAATGGAGAACAGGTTTCCTTTTTATTGCTGTGACATATTGTCAATACTCAATATAGTTCTTGACACCCTGAGGCCCAATAGCAGTCACTTGTGTATAAAGAGTGTCAGCGAGTTATTTTGACCCCCTACTGTAATCATGACCTTTCCAATAACAACTCCCCCACAGAGTCTCATTCCCAAAGGCTTCTCCAACTCAGGGCTAAACTGCACTACCCCCAGCCAGCATTCACAGCTCAGCAGCTTCTAAACAAGCCACTGTTGACACACTCTGAAACGCACATCCACATGCATAAGGATGCATTGCAAAAACAATAAGTAGCTAAACTGTGCACACACTTACTGTAACGCACACATTCTCGCACTCACAGAGAGCAGAAACACACATTTATGTGTACAAGAACAAGGCTTGCATATTTAGCTCAAGGGAACATAACATGTAACCAGTGATATCATGCATAAATGAAAGAGAAAATGATATGGCATGCATTTCATTCTTTTGTAAGATTGCGTCCCCAGGTCATTGACTAAATAATTAGGCGATTGAAGTGACAGATTAAAGGCAGATTGGAAGTGACTGTGAAAGCAGGATAATGTTTCCCTAATCAGCTTGGTCGGAGAAATGCAGATTGTGAAATTTTCCAGCTACTTCCTTAGAAAAATGCATTTCACTTCTGATTAGGGATGATTAGTGTGCTGGAGGAGGAGGGGGGGTCAGGGCCTTGTGATCCTGGGTTCCTGAGGACAGAGAGAAAGAGAGAGCAAGCGTGCTAGGGAGAAAGTGAGGCTGGGGCATAGGTGGAGTGCCAGCACACATAAGTAGAGAGCAATGCCTGGAAATGATGGAGCTGGAAAGAGTTAGAGAAAATACAAAACTCTATCCTTCCAACTCAAAGAGGATGATTTAGAAGTAGATAAGCTTTTGAAAGAAGAGGAGATCACGTAAGAGGAAGCACAGGATTGCTCTGAGTCCCATTCCATAAGGCAGGAAATAGCAAGGAGAGATCTGCTTATCACAACGTTTCAACTAGTGGATCATTTATTTACTGGGCTATGACAAATATGCCAGATTTATAATGGCTACAAAGCCTGTCTGTAAACTCCTCTCCAGTTATGCCAGGATAATAGTTTCTGAGCAACAGTACTGCTGAAGGTTAAATGTGGAACAGATGTAAAGTGTAAAATACAACATGATCAAAGCTAAGGCACTCAAGACAGATACGCCAGCAAATGATGATGAATGACTCTCTGCTGAATTGTAAGCTGCACACGAATGTAGCGATCTGCAAAGGTGGGAGCTGGGGTGGGTGACAGAGTGAGGGGAGAGCACACACCAAGGAGCAAAAACAGTGTCCAAACTCATCGGGATGATCCTCTGCAGAAGGCCTCTACGATTAAGTTCCTACAGCAGGAATCACAGTTTGGAAAATGTGTAATTGATTTCCCCAAAGGCTCAGAGAGCACCCTTAGTGATCCCTGGGATAGCCTTGCCTGCGAAAGTTAGCTTTTCTCCCAGGCTTGCGGCCACAAGTGAATGACATCATCAACTTGCACACATTTTTACTTTTATCTCTGAAAGATATATTATCCATGTGCCGCGCTCTGCTGTCGGAGATCAAAGGCAACACTCTGTCAGGCACCATATTAAAGTGAAACACAGTTTTGCTACAGAAAAATAATCTGTTTATTTCAAGTTAGATTCTGTTACATACCTTGCTTTCACAATCACACACAATTCAACTTGACTTTGGTGCTTTTCCACCAAGAACAAGTTATTGTTGTCTGTTTCAGAAGATGAAATGAAAAAAGAAAGACAACATATGTTTGACATAATACATGTTGATTGTTACTATCAGTATATACTTGTAAGATTTATATTTCTTGGAATGATTTGCAAAGACACCTGTGCAGATGTTTTTTTTTTTTTTCAGCTGCAATGACTGCACACAAATGTGACAGTGTACACAGATGCACTTCATATACCTTTTTGAAAACGCACATGCAAGAGCAGACATACCACTTGAAGTCTTGATGCTTTGTCCAGGATGACGGTTGGCTGGTGTGAAGCTGGTAGTCATGCTCAGAAGGAAACCAGACAGGGGGACACGTGTTTGTGCACTCCTAAATGAAGTGTGACCACTGTGCACCTCTGAAGCAGGCTTGGTTTGGGCCTGACAGCAGGGGGGCGCTGTGATAATTTGATGTGAACTAGCTTGATAAATCACTGTGTTGTTACCTTGGCTTTAGTATCTGTTTATGTCTCTACAAATTGAAACCCCACTGGCACAAGGCTGAGGTAGAGTTGTACCCTGGGCCCCCAGCGATTAGTTCAAGGTGGGGAGAGTTGAGATGGCTGGCCCCTATTGGCCATCTCCCTCTTGCTGTTTTGTCTCTCCCTGCTGAGGGAGAAAGCCATGGACATGTGTAAGCAATAAAGCCAAAGGTCTGCCTTTCACCACAGCCTGAGAGAAAGGAATGCAGAACCAAACTATAAAATAATAATGGGCACTAGGGCAGGGAAGAGGCAAGGAAGGGGGAGGTGGGGAAGAGGGGGTATCAGAGACAGACACATCTGCAAGGGAGGTGGGGGGTGTTAACGTGGGGTGGGGTCCTGAAGTAGAGCCCTCCTCTGACCTCTGGACGTGCTGTTAAAGGCAGAGCGTAGCAAGCAGCCCAGGCTGGCACCACATCAAAAGGCTGACAGATGAAGGGCAAAGGCCAGTTTGACCTGGGCGCTAAGCTGCTGCTAAGCCTCTTAAAGCCAAAGGAGAGGTGCAGTAACAGGGAGAGTAAGAAAGAGAAGGGAGTGAGACTGAGAGCAAGGAATATCATTCGCAGCTCCCTCCTCCTCTGTGATAATCAAAGGGATGATAAAAAAGCCAGTCATGTAGACAGTAAATACAGATGCACAGAAGTCAGAAGAGATAACATTAAGCACCTTGTGCAGAATCGTTTCGCGAGGGGCACACTTTATCTAAAGCTAATAAACCAACATCCCCAAAGTCTGTTTAAAACAGGTTTTCATAATCACCGAAAATAAACTACAATCAGGACAATAAGACAGACAGATGGAGTCCTGAGGCATTTATCTGCTTTAAACATTTTCCCTTAGAAGCCACCAACTTATCATGAGCTTGTCAACACAGTGACACCATTCTTTCAAATGAAACGCTAATGCGCTGATCTGAGCACACAGCGCCAGTATCTGTTCATAAAATCTGAGGGTTGATCAAAAGGTTCGCTACATCCAGTTCAGTGTATACCTTGGCAAATAAGTGGAAATCATCACAAGTACTCACATAACAAGGATACAAACACAGTGAAGCTGCTTCCAACGAGAAGCGCAATGACAAAGCAAAGCAAATAACACCAAGAGGGGGGGGACAGCAGACAGGAATGAAAGGGAGATTAAAAAGAGGGAGAAAAAACAAGAGAAGAAGTAAAACTTCGAAAAACTGATCTCCTGAAAGGAAGCAGACATATCCCAGAATGCAACAGGGCAGGAAATGCCTACTGTGAGGTTAGGATGCCCCTCTGGACCCCATTAAGGGAATGCATGAAATTAATAGTGACATCATGTTGCTTGGTCAACAAACGCAGGTTGATTGATGAAGACAAACGGTCAGGGTGATAGCCAGTTGTTGGCTTTCCTTGGGATATGCCATTTTCAGCCAGCCTCTACTTCCAGCTCGTGAAAAGGATACGGGCTGTCAAGCCAGTCCTGGTCCTAAGCCACTCCTGTCACTCAAAGTCACACTTGGGTTGTTTTCAACACTTGTGTAAAGTGGATGAAAAGATTTCAGCTGAAGTGCTGGAAAAATAATGTATTTCAGGTGTAATGTTTGCATCCAGACAGTGATCATTCAAACTTAGACAGACAACAGTAAACCTGGCCACTGCATTTGAATATAGCTCTTATTTCACATTTTGTAAGGAAACAACAGATGCAACATTAATAAGATACTTGTTTTATCTCTTATGTCATTACAACTATTACAAAGAGTAGGAATAATAGCCCATTAATTCAAAGGTTCAGAAATCAGTTACATATTTTATTTTTATTTTTTATAAAATTCAAATGTCTAATTTATTCATTCCGGTGCAGGAACCCCCAGCAGTCCACACTACACCACTACGGACTGTGCAGCCATAGCCCCCAGTGTGAGGGATCCCCATGAGGAAATCCCTGGAGTTTATGTTAAACAATAATCAAATAAAAGCGACAGGTATAAAATATAAATAAAAGAGCTAATAAAAGCAATGTACTTGAGTAAAACAGTACAATAAAAGAAATAAATTAATTTATGAAAATGTTGATAAAATAAATAAGAAATACATAAAGAAGGAAAAGTAAAAATTCAGCTAAAAGCTAAGCTGAAAAAGTAGGTCCTCTGTCTTCTTAAAGACAGATTGCAAAACCATATCACCTGGCAGAAGTTACATTTTTGCTGTTATGATAATTAATGCGAATTAATTATGAATTACTCTCATGCATGAATCATACATCAATAATAGCCTAATTTCAACCGTGATTTATTATGATGAGGACAAAGGAAACAAATAAATAGAATACTAGAGATTGGGACCCTTTTTTGGGGGGATGTTTTCAACACTTTGTTTTTGCTATTGTTTAAGCTCTTTAAAATAATTATGCCCTTTCATACTTTTGGAAAAAAATGATTTTACATATTCTGTATCTGCTCTAATGCTTGGTTTATAGTATTTGTTAGATTGATAAAAAGTTGATGTTACAGCCCATAAGTGGTCTAAAGTTAGAATGAAGATGTGTCAGTCTGCAGTCAGACCCAGAAAGCTCTTGTTGGCGGCAGCATTTCTGCTGCTGCTGCTTCTGACAAAAGTAACTGCAAAAAAAGTCATACCACTGGCTATAATCAAGGTATTGCAAAACACAGAAAAAGGATCAAGATAAAAAAGTGGTTAGGAACAACTGTTGAAGCATGTTTACACATGGACAGTGGCTTATAAAGGAAGAAAAAACCTGCAGGCAGAACACTGACTACTTTGTAAGCATTACAAGCAAACCAGATTCATTTACAGCAAGTTCCATTTTACATTTTTGCCAGACAGGGGTATTATATTTAAAAAAAAATGTAAACACATACCAAGTGGACAAAATCACAGCGGTTAACTTCTGCATAGTCATAATGTGTTGCTACATTTCTTTGAAGATGTATGAGGAATCAACATAAGCACAGACTTTGTTGCTGAAATATTGACGCATAAACCACATCTGCTTAGGGGTAGAAACAAACACATAGCCTGATGATTGACTGATGAAGAGTAAAATGTCATGGCAGACTTGAGTAAGTTAGAGTGCGCACCTGAACATGCACACACCCAAAACCACACACACACACAAGGAGGAGGAGACAGCCATCAGCCTGAGATTAGTGTAGAGGATTTTTTGTTAGTTATTTATTCCATTAAGTTTTCATTTCATTCATTAGATCTTAATATTATCATTAATATTCAGTTTTATTATGCAGATGGATCTGAAGTTCCGTTAAAGGGAACATATTCTAACATTTGAAAAAAGTAACGGAATAATTATTTTTCAGAGTAATTACTTATTTTCATTATACTGTAACTTTGTTATTAACAGAGTTACTTTTTGGGAGAAGTAACAAGTAACTATAACTAATTACATTTTTAAAGTAATGTGCCCAACACTGATTAATTGATATCAGGTCTGTAACATAATTAGGTATAAAAGGGATGTCCTAGAAAATCAGAGCTACCCAGAATTAAAGATGTGCAGAGGCTCAAAACATTGTGGAATACTCCAAAAAAAAAAAGTTCCTCAACATCAAATTGCAAATGCTTTGCAATCTCTCATCAACCACAGTGCATAACATCATCAAAAGATCATACGAACTGGAGACGTTTCTATGCGTAAGGGACAAGGTTGAAGTATCTGTATCTTTATTGGATACCCCTGGTCTTGGAACTCTCAGATGACACTGCATCACTAATCGGTATGACTGTGGCACTGACATTACTAAATGGGCCAAGGAATACTTCCAGAAATCACTGTTGGTTAACACAGTCTTCTGTGCCGTCTGCAGATGCAACTAAAGCTATATCATGCAAAACGGAAGCCATATTTGAACATGGTCTAAATGTGGGTAAAGACTCATCTAAAAGCACTGTTTCAGAGTGGGAAAGTGTTCTACGGTCAGGCAAGTCCAAATTTGGCATTCTTGTTGGTAATCATGGACGCCACGTCATCAAGTCTAAAGAGGAGGAAGACCTTCCAGCATGTTATCAGCAGCTACGTTTATATGGACAAAAATGTCACCATCCGATTGAAATCAATCTGATCAGAGATTCAAGCTGACATGTTGACATCTACACTAGATAAAGTGATCCGATCAGTTGTATTTATATCATTGGCAGATTTAATACAATATGATCAAATCAAATTTTATTTATATAGCGCTTTTCTTGCCACCAAGCAACACAAAGTTCTTTACACCATAAAAACAATCTATGCATATTAAATAAAACAATCTTTCCTACAACACAGTATAAAACAGAACAATTTAGAAATATGCTACTTTCTATTTCACACATGCGAATGCACACACACACACATAAACAAAATGCAACTAACCCCCCCGGTGTGGAGGGTCCCCATGAGGAAAACACTGGAGTTAAAGATGTTAAAAAGTTAGATAAAAATGAAAAGTCCTGTTTCCATTGAGTGCGAAAAAGGTACTCAAATCTTAGTCACGTTTTCATTGTGACAGTCTGATCTGTGAATGTTTTTGAATACAAAAAAGTCTGATTTTTGGAGACACCTTCTGAAAATCCATCTGAAAACGACAGAAAAGTTACACATTAGTGCTTTAGTTGGGTACCTGAATACATGACGCAGGATACATTTGTTTCACATCTTCATTAATACGCTCTTTGTCATCTCATAGTATTTTATTTCAGCTAGCTAAACACACACAAAATGTGCTGTACACACAAAACACACGTCTTATTTAAATACACTGAAAGCTGGATGGCATGAAAAAATGTCAAGATTTTGTCATTGATAGGCCGAATACAAAGTTTTCTAAAATGTTACTATATCACAGTTTTCAGTGAGACTGAGCTGGTCCTGCAGATGACAGCTGATCACACAGGTGCCTCATCTCCCTAAACCCTGTGAAAGGAGTCCTACTTAAAATATTCCTTTGTTTAACCTTAAAGAGGCCCGAAACATGGCTCCTTCTAACAACATTAATGTTAGAAGGAACTTGGAAGTTGTTTGGGGTTTTGAATAAATTTTTTTCTACAATGTATTGTGATGCAGATGTGAACGATTCTGCATTGATAGCAACAACACATAACTGATTATAAGTAATGTATATATTCTGCCACCGCTTGCAGGTGTGTGCCGTGATCTTGCCTGCTGCAACAGCTCTACAGATAGATAACAGTCTCCCAAGAAAGATCTGCGGCTGAATCCGTTTTTAAACCTATACTTGGGAAAATACGGAAAATACCATTGGCAAGCTAACGGTTTAGCATGTGTGAATGGACTAATGGGATTAAAACAACTTTATCCACAAAAAACAAAACTTTTAAATTAACAATTCATCCATTCATTTTGGACACACACTGAATACAGGAGGTGTTTGCAGATTTGCATTTCACCAGACAAGGAAACAGTGCTTTTTCATCAAAAAAGCTGTTATTATCAAGTTTCATTGATATACAACTGTTTCCGTTCAGCTTAAATTCTATGCAGCTGTTGAAAGAAAAGTTACTTTGATTTAGTAAATATCTCTGCACATCTTGTGAGCCTCAAAGGTACGCACAGATATCAAAGCATGCTCCTGGATCGTCTATCCTTGGCAGCTAGACTGTACTTTCCATCTCAAATGTGAAGTACTGTGGAGTTCAATGTAGACAGAAATGAGACAGCAAACATTTTAGTTTGGATATGATAACTTCTGACTGAGATGTCCATACTGACTTTCAATTGCAAGATACTGTATGATGAAATGTTTGCCATTTTGCACTTAGGTGACAGAAAGCTCCCATATATTATTTGGGCCTGTAGGGAAGACAGAAAAAATTGTTTCCAAAAGTGTATCATGAGCACTTTATATATTTTTTTTTAAGATTAAAAAGGCTTTGATTTTAAGGAATAAAGGATTTTAAGGATTTTAATATTAAAAGGCAAATCACTGCAACCAATTTGGTGTTGTTTTCCCTTTCTTATCCATACTTTAAAAAAAAGTTGCACATGAATTCTCCAAAGTATTTCTTTGACGTCATGTTGAATTGAACTTATTTTTTGTATTTATTCTGGTAGTTATTGTGATATTTTCACGTAAGATATGCTGAGAGACATAAATAAAAACTTCTCTTGAAGTATTTAGGACAACAGAGACTAAGACTATCAAGTCAAGAGTGAACTGTCAATTGAAGAATATGTGTGTTAACTTACTAATTGGGAGAAATCAGAGGTTCATCAACAAGGACCTAGTGAGGAAACATGACTTAAGAGACTACACTCTATCAGACCTTATGACAGGGAAATTGGTGCCACTAGTGCGCTGCACATGCTAAACTGTGCCACCATCTGTTTCGAGACCTGGGACCAACCCCAAATCACAAGACAGTGGCTAAAACACACAACTCAAGATGGCAGCGGCCACCACAAACACAAACCACAAAGCTACTCATTTCTCGAGGATGTAGAACTGAAATATGGAACCGCTTTAGGTGTGACACGGTGACACAAACATTTGATCTTTTGGGACAGTGCCAGCTAGTCTCAGGCCGAGCAGGATATTGCCCGTATGGCCATCATAATAAGACTTTGTGTGCAACTTTATTGGACATTTCAAAGACAGCTGAAAGAAGAAGCTGGCAGCAAGTTAATGATAATATAGGATGGCAAAAAAAGCAAACTGCTCCATTTATGTTCATGTCCACATGCTGGTATGGAGGAGATCACTCAGCCGGTCCCACAGGTATAAGATGTTCTCAGTAGTAGTTTCATGGACAAATAACAAAGATCCAACATCAGATAGAGGCATTTGGCTCTTCGGAACAGAATGGGAAGCCCAGTGCAGCAAGAGAGGCTGTCCTTCACTAGCGGAACCATTCTCCACACTTGGCACTAACATAAAAGCTGCTTCTACTCCACTGAAGTACTCACTCATACATACACACATACATGAAGACAAAGGCAGACATGCACACAACCACACACACGTACACATGCACACAATGCAGGAAATATGCCTGTCACGGACATGTAGGGAAGGGAGGCAGCAAAAACAACTTTCTGTCGACAGGAATAAGAAAAACAACAGTTGAAAGGGGGTCTGCATAAGAGAGGGAACGCGAGTCAAAGGCTTTCGCTCTGTCAGAACTGCTCAGTCTGCAGAGGGAAAATATGTAAGGGAGATGCAACCATATAAGTGCTGTCACTGTCCTCCTGAACACAAGACCGAAGGGACAGACTGGTGGAGAGCAACCCGAGAGCCAAGGAAGCTTTCAGTAAAAACCTTCCACTTCAGCACAGACATTGGCAGGTTTGGGTCTCAGCTGCAGGTGTACACATCTGTCTGCAGACTAGTCAGTGTAAATACACAAGTAAAAACAAACTTTCTTTAAGCAAGCAATATGAAATGGAGGTGTTTAAAGTTTGGTAATGAGTTACTTTGCCTAAAGGCACAGGCTTCGCTAAAGAGAAACAGAGAGAAGAGAAACACACATTGGTGAGCTTGTCAGTGAGGGCCAGATTAGCCCAAGGCCTCCAGGGCCACTCTCCAAAAGGGAAGATAAAAGGGCTTATTAATAGCCCAAAGATTTACATGCACCAAGTGGATGTTTATACTGGAACTTGCTGCTTATGTGTGAACATCCAACAACTGTAAACAGTGCCATTCATGTCCCATTTCCTTTACATCATTGATATTGTTTTAGCTCACAAAATAGGCAGCCAGAGTTTAAAAAACATCATTCGGGCATTATCTTTTAAGTGGTTCCACAGTTTGGCCTCCCCAGGGCGGTAATCAAGAAGCTTCATTGTGAACTTCCTCTTCTGCCTACTCACATTATGCTGACCTCAGTATAAACAGCTGAGAAAGGGTTGACCGACAAAAGCACTGTCTTACTGTATGAGGGTGGCTTGCCTTATATAATACTGATTTTCACCAGCAGAGGCAACAACAGACATATGTGACTGTGTGGGGGTCACAAGCAGGTTTGTTTCAACCTACATTCACTACAACCTAACTCAACTCTGACAATTAAAACTGTGTCCTTGCAGGACATTGATGCTGAATGGCAAATTATAATATTCAGAGAAAAAACAATATTGTTTCTACTACGTCAAACATTTATGCAGGAAATATCACACTGTTGTATGAAAAAAACTAATCATCAAGCACATGAAAGTGGCAAGAGGAGTAGGGTTGATGGGGCAGCATACAGCACATGTCTGTTACCCCAAGTACCTTTTATTGGACAAATATAAAATTAACAACAGTCAGGAGCTATAATGGTGAGCCAGGCAGCTTTCAACACAAATTTCCAATTTGAGGTCAGCTGTATGCTTCTATAAATGTTTACAGGGCTGCTTAAAGAAGAGCCGTCACTTTACAAGAAACAAACTTTTCTAATTAATCATCATGCTAATAACCTCCAATCTTTTAATACATTTCAAGCCTAATGTATGCCCCTATTAAAGGCGAAGTCAAGGCAAAGCCCGACCTAATGGCTACTGACATAAATCAATAAAAAGCTGTTGTTAAATTTTCCTTTCTAGGGTAACTAATAAGATGACTGTAAAAGTACAATGCACACCAAAGAGGAGTGACCCAGCTTTAAGTAATAAATCTTATACCACCCTTCTGTTCATGTTTAAATATGTAACTTGTCAAAATGTACAATAAGGGCAACAGCACAGGGAGTGTCACTTGTACAGCTGGCTGCAGAGTAGTAGGGCCATAAAAGTTGAGAGAATAATGCAGTAAAATGAAACAAAATGTGAGCTGTGGTAATTGGGTTATAGCGACAGTTTATAATATCCTTGTACAAAGTCACACTTTTTGATTGATTTTTCATATGCGACTATGATTTCAGAATTATTTTCTCTATTCTTATTTTTCTAGTGAAGCATGTCACATGTATTGGATCCATTAAGTTGTCTTACAGGGAGTGTGGATGTGTTAATGAACTGGTTGACACAAGCATCATGTTCAGGATTCCTTGCTGGAGTGTTCTTTAAGAGCATAAGGACACTGCAGCTTTGTATTGCCAGGACATCAAAGGGACAAGCCGAGCAATTTGAACAACGACTCTCATCTATATATAGAGGAAGTGATGGACGAAGAGAGTTGGACACGTATGAGGTCACTGTCAGAATACAAGGAACATCCCTGCCAACATCCATCGGGTGATGAAAGAAGAGCAAATACTTCTCTCCCCGCCAATGCAGGGTCAGTGACTGACTTCTGAAAGAGGCCGCTAAGAAGACTAAGTCACCTTTAAACACAGTTAACTCTAGGTCATGCCTCACCTTCTCAAACAAGAAAAGAACAGAGGAGCTTTTACCTGTTTAAATCCTGTCCATCTCAGTGGTTTAAGACCAAGTAACATGGGAGACCTGTCCTAGATAAGATCACAGGGAGATTAATCTCCTGTATCAGAGATTAGGCAAAGTTTGTTTTCTCCCATTTGAACCTGGGTGGGGATATTCCCTGGGCCTGCAACCCCACAGGACTGGGCATAATGCCATTAGTGGTGTTTTGTTGACAGCAGGCAACGGTAAATGAGGCCCCGCTTTAATCAGCGGCATGCCGGGCTGGTGTCAGAGTTCCCCCATGTCTCCCAGGTGAAAGATGAGCAGGGAGAGAGGTGTTGTCTCTACGTTAATTAAAACTGCTCCCCTCACGTGAAGACTCAGCACTGCTACCATCAACCCGCCCCCTAAAACTACGACTATACTCTCAGCATAAACACTAGCCATTAGCCAGAAATGCCAAGAGAGGGAGGAAGCAGCAAGTGGTGTAATTAATCAGACTAAGATCATGTTCTAACCACTTAAAGGCAAGAGGGGAGCATTTATCTGCAGGGAAAGGAGGTCTCTTCTTGTTTTTTTGGGCAACTGAAATATATTGGTGTAGGTTATTTTGGAAAAAGTCATTTATAAGGGGTGAAAAACAAGGGAGTGTGAAAAAATCTCTGACTGCAATATACTTCTTTTTCTTACCTTGCTTTCAGTACAAAGAACCTACCAATTTTTTTCTCTATTTTCTTTCTACATCTTTCTCAAAAAACACACAGTGCAGTCCATGTGAGAGGGACAGGAGACACTGTCCCAGTCTGGCTATTTACCCAGAAATCCCATACTCCACAGCAGCTTCCTGTTCCCTTGAAGTGAGACATCCTTTCCAGGGGGATCAACTGGATGAACCAGAGACAGATATGTGGATGCTGCTTTAGCCTGTCCATGCCCAGTTATAATAATACTTTCATGCTGTTCATCTCAGCAGTCCACCCTGAAACACCAGCCCCATCCCAGCCAGGAGAGCCAAGCGGGAGGCTTGCTGCGCCCTCGATCTGGCCTGGGTGGACAAGACAAAGAGTGTTTGATAGAGGGTGGGTGAATGGGATGGAGGAGGTTAGTGAGGGAGGCCCCGCTTGAAACCTGCTGGCCTCTGATGCAAATGAGGTGGTGGGGGCAAAGACAGAAAAACAACATGAGGGGAAAAACGGACACAAAAGAGGGATGGGAGGGGAATAGGCCTATTAAAGCAGCACAGAACTGAGGACCTTTTCAAATCACGGCAGCAGTGAGTGTCAATCAAGTGGACAGCGTTGACAATGTTAGGCCAATCAAGGCAGGGCTAATGTCCTCCTTGCTCTACCCTACCCCCTTCGCCAGAAACGCCCCAACTCCCCACCTCCCAGAAACCCCTTGTGACCACATGAATCTGACTAGTGACAGCTCGGCATCCTGTAATTTGCCAATTTTCACGCATGTCAAAAAGCCAGACCATAGTGAATTATGGTCACAAAGTGAGAATAGTCCAAAAGAAGTGCATGAGATCCACAACACAGCGGAGGATAATGGAGATGACGGGGGAAACTGCAGGATGAAATATATTTGAGTGAAGGCTACATTCACAAAGTGTGCCTCCATCATAGAGTACAGTTAACTCTCATGATTTCTACATAACACAGCTTGGTGGGCTCCATTCGCAAGCTTTGTGTATTGTAACATGTATGTCATTTCATGTGGATGATTGCCATGCATGTATTTGTTTATGTGTGAGCAGGAGTGTGTCTTCTCTGACAAGACCATATGTGTTATTTGTCTCATGAACACTAATGTAAGGAGTTGAACAAGTCTATCAACTACTACTGCACAGAAAAGTAAAAAAAAGAAAAAAGAAGAAGCCCATGGCTCAGCCATTAATCTTGAACATTATCAACTCCTTGCTAGTGAAAACTGTGTTTGGATCCACCAATCCATGAACAGTTCTCCACCAGTGTTTAGGTAAGAGTGATTATTAAAGAGGAACCCAACATAGCAACTATCAAGTGCAATCCAATGCGCTTATCTAAGATCATCACTATGAGTGATCACTTCTAAAGAGACAGGCATTTTAGAGGTTTGCTGCTTTACAGCTTTCAGGTGTGTGTTAACACAATGCCAAGGGGGAAACACATCAGCAATGATCTTAGACATGCAATTGTTGTTTCCCATCAATCTGGGAAGGGTTGCAAGGCCATTTCCAAACAAACATGGACTTCCTCTTGGAAGTCCGTCCCTCTACAGTAAAAGAGATTATTCACAGGTCATGACAGTTTACAATCTTCCAAGGAGTGGACAAATCAAGTTTTTTCCATGGTCAGATCCGATATTGCTCAGAGAAATTGGGGAAAAAACAAACAAGAGCAACATTTCAGTCTCTACAAGCTTCAGTTAGCATGTAAAATGTTAAAGTTCTTGGCAGTAAAATCATTCAAAGACTAATGAAATTTGATGTGCTAGAAAGAGCTACCAGGAAAGAGGCTCATCTCTCTGAAAAGAAGTGCATAGTCATTGCCCACAGAGCTATGTAGCAAAAATCTAACACAACATTTAAACGCAAACACCTTTGACAAGCATGGTGGTAATTGGCTGAGGATTTGGTCTTGTTTTAGAGTCAAATATGCTTGGTTGAAGCTGGGTATGGCAGGACAGTTATCCTTAAGAAACACATGAAAATCTATAACAGAATGACTGAAAAAGATCAGAATCAAAATGTTGCAATGGCCCAACCAGATTAACATGTTGTGGGGGGACCTTAAGAGCTGTGCAAAAACAGTTGTTCACAAACCTCAACTGAAGAAAATACTGTCAAGAAGGGGTGGTCAAAATTCCTCAATAGAGCACCGGGAGTTGATGTCACACAATCCCGCCATGCAACACTCAAACCAAAACAAGGCCATTTTGGCAGGAAGGCGCGCCGATCAAACTACTGCCAGGTATCACTGCTTGCAGCTTATCTGGTCAAATAATGGTCAATAAATGCCAGAAAAGCCGAGGACAAGCAAAAGGAAGAGGATTTTACAGATTTCCCAAAGATCCAGAACGTAGAGAGCGATGAATAACTGTCATCAGATGCGCAGCAATAAGAAGAAAACGGAGCGGTGGGACCCGCAGGCAACGGATTCCGCTTATGCGACTAGCCTACTTCATATCAGGTACAGAATCCCACGGAGCCCGGCAAGTGACAGCGGTTAATTGATTTTTTTAAAAAAGCCAGTAGAAAATTGTGTGCACGGAGTGATTATTAAACTGTGTTTTTTGTTTGCAATCCGTGCGCGCACAGATTGCCAAGACCTCAGCTGAGAGTTTGGAGACAACCAGTTTGGCTAAAGAGGGTGTTATATTAACATGAGCTGCTGTTGGTGCAAATTTTAAACATTTTATCTGTATATGTAGAATACTAATGCATAAAAACACAGAACTGAGGTCTACATAAAGCAATAGAACTTACCTAGCAGCTGTGGGCCATGAAATCCAAATTCTTAACTGAGGTCCCTGGGCCATCTGTGCGCACATGGACTTCCACCGGCTTTTATTTTTATTTCTATTTTTTTACCATCAACACTTGCTGGGCTCGGTAGAATCCAACATTTCCTAAACTTTATATCTTATTTATTTTACATGCTTTTATTACGATTCCTAACGGATGACCTACTTTCATTAAATGCATGTTAGACCAAGGTATTATGGTGTGGATTATTGTAGGGCTTCCTGATGCTCACATAGCAACAAGCAAACGTGACGCAAAGTGACAACAGCGCAATCTTTCACAGGAAGACTCCAGATCTGCATCCCCTTGACAAAACCAGAATTTGTCCATTTATATCAGTCCAGGCTTTTAGGTATTATCCAGATGATGATAAGGAAATTGTAGGCTATTAAGTAGTTTTATATATCGGGGAACCACAGGTCCTGTAAAAAGTCTGCTCCGATCACCTCAAAAGTTTTGAAAAGTATGCCGGGGACATGATAAGGGTCAGGGATATTTAATCTATCTAGTTTCCTTTTAGATTGAAAACAGTCTTCTGATTTAAAAAGAGACATAAACTCCAACAAATATAGAGCCGGCGCCACTCAAGTTGAAGCAGATTGTCCTGCCATCATGGCGGCGTAAACCAAAAGTGTCACATGACGTCCGGAGCTATATGAGCGATATGAGACTGATAACGTCATACAGAAAATAATTACTTGAAGTGGCTTCTCTTAAAGACTGTTCTTAATGTATCACACACTGATTCTACTTCTGCCTAGTTTTTGTTTCACTCAGTTTTCAAATGCGTAATGAAATGGCTTAAGATGCAGTTTTTAGTGGGGAACGAGTTCTGAGCCTTTATCTGTTTAATTTTAAGATTTAGTAGGAACCAGATGATTTTTTTTTAATTATGTCCTGATACATAAAACTTTAAAACTAAAAGGGGTTGTGCTTTCTTTTTACATGATTGTAAATAACAGCTCCTGATCATTTTGTCTACTTTTTTCACATAAACAAGAATAACAAGAATAATGAGGGAATAGAGCTGAGGAACAATTTGACCTCATGTTTTTCCCAGTGGAAAAGGAACTATAGCTTTATTGTGCATGTTGAAATAAGCACCCTGTGCACACAAACACACACACTTTAACACAAGAAAGAACCATGAAGCCTGTATAAATCTCTATCAGGAAGCCAGCCAACCCCTCTGCCCCTTGCTGGTGAAAACCATATAATAGTCTAAGGAACCAGAAACACATTTTCTGGATAGTTGGCAGCAAATGTCCCATAATGGTTTGGGCTGGGTAACTTTCTAAATGTAATTTTTATTGTTGGGTGTAAAAGGTTGGGGGATGAAAGTGTGGCTGACAAATACACATATGCACTGAAAAGCTGACAATAGTGTTCTACATATGTCATGGAAGTAAACCCCCCTAAAAAAAAAAGAAAAGAAAGGAGATGTGGTGGCATGTAACTTTGCCTCTGAAAAGACATATGCTGACAACCAAAATAAAATTGACACCAAAATAAACACAGTGGAAAAGCTATTTGGTTTTTCTACACAAAAACAACAGCAGGTCAGTGCTTGTGAAATCTTTGCAATGTAACACTGACATAAAGTGATGCCTTACAAAAGCCTCCAAAAAATCAGATTTTGTCATTGCAAAATGTCATTTAGAAATGCAGTAGCAAAGTCTGCCCTTTACACTTGTCAAACAATGTTTTACGTGTCCAATACAGTACCAAACACTGATTAACATCTGACAAAGGGGCAATCATTACTGAAGGAGATTTTCTAACCATCCGTGAAAGTGAAAATGAGAAGCAATTCTGTTAAACACTACACATTATGATGGCTATTTACCACACCACTGTAACTCTAAAGGGTGGACCTTTAAATGTCTCACAAAGTAATCTTGCCTTTGGTACAGTTCACTGCATTCCCCAGCTAACAATCTGTCTTGCGTTACTTGCCTTTCCAAGTGTGAGATGTTAGAGGGCTGAAAGGAGGACAAAGCTGACATTGCTTGTAGCTTTTGCTCAAGGGTCAGGACACTACACAGTGAGGGAACAGGACTGCTAAAAGACAATAAATTATAGGGAAACTGATTGTATTTTTCTATTTTTTGAGTGTTCTAGGTCAGACTGTAAAGTGCACAACATTTAATATTTTAAAAGTGCCCTATTTGTACAGGGCTGAGTTGCTTTGTTGGCTAATTTTTAGCTAAACACGGGACAATTTCCTGTATGTTTAGCATAGTGCCCCTCTGGGAGCTCACTTTACTGGCTGCATGCTGATTTAAGCAAAGCTTGAGCCCTTTTCCAGCGTGACTGTTAGGAGAATCAGGTTTGGGTATTGTCTCCAGTTGCCTTTTTACACATGTACTAAACAGCATGTGTTGCCTTGCCCAAAGTGTAGAAAGCAATTTAAAGGAAAACAAGAAAAAAAATGAAGTAACAAACATTGTTAGTATACACACATATGGGTTCAGTCAGATATCCCAGCCTAGACTCCTTTATTATTTTGGCTGAGGATCTCATAGACTCCTCAGTCTGATTGGTAGGCAGCGACCAGTGATAACAGAAAGCTAATGACTAACTTTAACGTTACAAGTTCTTCTTATTTTCGAAAAAAAAAAAAAAATCACACTACACCCTGGAAAACCCAGTGAGCACTAGACTTGATTTTAATTGTTGCATCTAATTTTAGCCCTCTTTTAATCTTGAATATCTCCAGCTAAACTTTAGACAACTTTTAGCCAAAAGGTTTATTCCTCTTTATTAGCTAATTTATATTTCACAAAAATAACTGTAAATGATGCATACTATATTCTATAGATCATGATGAAATCAAAGAGAACACTCACTTTCAAAACTGACTTTAGTTTAAAAAGTAGCTGATTTGCTGTCTTAAATATTACTGAAATATTGTCTGAAACTATTCAGGCTATATGTTGACACAAGATACCTTTGGGACATCCTTAAAGTGGCAGCTCGATACAAAAATATTAAACATTGTAATGACTTGCCATAATTTAATAGTGAAAACATTAACTATCCAACAGACAGACTGTCTGCTGGAAACCACAATGTTATATAACCATGTTACTGTCTATTAAGATGTGGTTGTGTAGGTCAATGGGATAAGAGAAGTGCTAAGCCAATACTTTTATGTTTGGGTCCAACATGAGGGGTATTATTTATATTGCTAGTCATGGTGAAATTTTATTTTCATGTTTTCATAAAATAAGTACAATAAGGATAAAATAGTAAGCTAAGAAATGAGCTACTGTGACAAAGAGAAAGAAAAACTGCACAAATATTTTTATGAGAAATTTTCATGTTAAAATGTACAAATATACATACAATACAAAGGACTGGAGAATGTACTGCTCCTCATATATATCTTACACACTTGAAGCTTATCAAAACTGTACATTTCTCCCCTACACGCAGCTCCAAGCTGCAGGTAGGTTTCCTTTAGGATGATTAATGTGAAGCTGCTTCTGAAACCAACTTTGTGTGCATGTTCAGCAGGAGAGAAGGAACTGAGCCATCAGATATGGAAACTGCATTCTTCTCAGGTAGCTCTAGCCAGATCCACCGGTGGAGTCATGATTTGTGGCTTAAAAGATTTCATTAACAATCATACTGCTTTGTAACTACACACCCACAATGACAAAGACCCCACTTTTGTGACACTAAAGGATGTACCCATACAGATTTAGTAGCCAACTCTTTCCTCCATGGTGTACACACAGTTTAGGTTGTAGAGAAAGTATAACACTGTTGTAGAGGGGGATAAAACAGCAGAGTTACTGGATATTACCCAGGGAGCCAGGGTGGAGAATCAGTTTCCATTTCACCATGACCTTTCTCCGGTCCCAACTGTGGTCAGCTCCACCATTACCTCCTTCCTCTCACATCCCCACTGAGTAGCTGCTCCACTGCATGTCTCTTTTTTTTTCTTCATTTGTCAACCTATCCATCTCACATTTTTACACAGATAGGACAGAACGACTCACCCCCCACCAACAAAGTGATCAAGTTCCCATAGCTCATCTATCTTCTCATCAGCTGTTTGCACTGGTTTAAATGTTAGCATTGCTCACGGTGCAAATGCGTAACTAATATGCATCTGATAAATACTAAGAAAATTACATCTAAACAACTTCATATCAAATTAAAGACCACCAACAACTTCTAAATAAAGCTTTAATTACCCTGAATTTTCCCCTCAGGATGGGAGTCATCGCTTTCCAACACCCAAGCTATTTTTGGTGTCTGTTAGTATTGTTTTCACCAAATGTTTCTTTCTTATTAAAATGTCTGTGATGACTATTGCTGACAATGCCGGGAAGTTGTTTGTCACCCGGCTGACCACACAAACTCAGACACACCCTCTATTCAAACTGGAATCTTTCATATTCACCTTTTTCATTTAGTTTTAAATAGTTTGCTGTTATATTCAGTAATGGACAAACTTTGGAAACTTACATCAAACGTGCAAAAGCAGAACTTTAGCTCCCAGTCAACAAACACTAGTTTTAGTTTAGTTTTTCCCACAAGATTTTTGATAATTACAATATCTTCACAAGTGGAAAACTTTGAAACATTTGGTGAATCAACAGAATGACACTAACAGGAAAGACAATGATGTCAATAGAGTAAATTAGACTCCAGCTATAATCTATGTTTAAGTTCTTATATTGTGACAACCTTGTCAGTCATGAGAAAAAATAACTAAGAAACACTTTCAGACTTTTACCTTGACAGAAAGCAAAGTTCAACAAAAGAGTAGTTTTAATTTTTATGTCAATGGATGCAAAGAAGAAGAAAATGTTAACATAATTTTTTATAAACATCTAATCATATTCATGTTTTTTAATGTATGACTCCAATTAACAATGATTGAAAGTAAAGTTGAAAACTGAAATGTTTTTTGACAATACTGGGGAAGATGTTACCTGAAGTTGGTGCTTTTGAAGTGACAGTTTGCAATGTAACATCACAAACCAGCTCTTCTTGTGTACTTCCTTATGAACATGGCATATTTGGACAATATCACATTTGTGACAGTTTAATGAATGCAAAATGAAAGCTTACTATGATTAAAAAAGAAAAACCTTGGCATATAATACTTTGGGAAACTTGAAAATATGGTCATTTTATATTCTCTCTAGCATTTGTGACACTTTAATGTTATGCAAACCAAAGACATGTTTTTGGCTATTAGTTTTAGTTAGACATACCAACACCTTGGTAGCCTACAGTCTTTTCACACATTTTTCACCTTTATTGTTAAAATGCTGCATTTTGTACACTGGGCCAACATCTATTTTGTGTATTGCGGTGTATAAGACTGCGGTAACTATACACAGATTAACAAGACTATACACAGATTAACCACAAACATAAAAATGTGAAGTAAATAACACTGATTGTTCATGATTATGTTGCTTTGACATGTATCACACATAAAAACATTAAAGTTAAATCGCCCTCCTCCCCGTGACAGCAGGACTTTCTAACACCAGTGCTAAGAGTGGGTTTGGTGGCACTGAGGGACTCGTTTATAAGTTAGGGGGGGTTAAAGTTGTGGCTGATTAGTGTATGGAACAATAGTGTCTATAGTATTATGATACTTCTTAACAGTGCTAATTTTCCATTTTTCAAATGGGCTGAATTGTGTGATTGACAGTGAAGCTTGTGGGAGGCACCTTCTGCATTCTCTGAGTCAAATATGTCTAATTTCTATTTGCTTATGGTGTAAGGAGGTGTCTGGCAGATAAATGGGAGGATACATAACAACTGTGGTTAATTGGAAATTCCACGAGATTTACCAAGGTTCATTCAATTTGTAAGGGTCATTTTTGTGTGAAGCGTTGCAGATTTACACAGCTATATTTAAAAAATGAAGGTGAAAAAAATTAAATTCACCTGCTATGTCCTGTCAAAGTCTTGATGAGTGAGTTTATCATGAAATGTATCTGCGAAACAGTAAGACGTGAATCAGTTAAACAATAATAAGAATTTAAGCTCCCAAACAGAACCTACAACAGAGAATTTTTAACACTAAACACGAACTCTCAGTATTCACATGCATTATTTGATAAAACACTGCTTCTTTTGAATAACTTACACATATGTAAAGGCACCTGTTTTCATTCCTTTTAATATTAAAATCTTTGTTTGTACTTGTTTAAGACTTCTTTTTTAGGTTAATCAAATCACTAAACTTCTGCTGATTTTAAAGATCAAAGCAATTTTCTGAGTTAATGTAAAATTGTTGTTTCAGTAAACCTTTGTATTTGTATTATAGGATAATGTAGTTTCATTCTATTAAGCCGGCAGGAGAGTCTTTGTTGTGGTTATCATTTTCATGCTAAATCAGATTCACATATTCGTGGACTTGTTCAGCCCTTGATGTGTCAGATGAAATAAAAAACAAGGAAGATGGAATACAGAAAGACAGCTCTGGCAATATTCTGCAGACATTCCTGTCCAATGCTCCAGCAAAAACAAATCTCCACAGCAGAAAACAGAAAGGCAGGCTAATCACTCCAACGTTTGTGCTCCTCGTACATTGATAAATGAAGCCATTGTGCAGTGATTATCACAGTTATTCATAACCTCTTTGCTATGGGGATGGTACATTTGTTGCATTGCATAGGAGCAGACACTGCTGAGCTCTGCGCATGTTTCCCTGTCACTGTGTATTACAGGGTAACCAATGACTTTTATAAATACTTGGTAATCTGCAATGCTATAAGCACTGTGTTATTAAATTGCCATTATTTTGGCAGCAACTGGGCTCAGCCTGTGATTAATTGAATACTATTAACTTGAGGTGGATCGTGCCTATTTATAAATGCTGCTTTTACAGTACATATTAATCACAGGCAAATTACAATATATTACTATTTGGTGGCACTGAGTTTTTGCATTAGCACAATTCTCTATAATATAAAGACAAGAAATATATAAACATATTATTTCATAATTATTTCTGTTGACAGTGTAATAAAGAATAATTTAGAGAGTTGGTTAGTCTCAGACTGGACACAAAGCCATTATGTAGTGCAAGTCTATTCTGTGTAAGAGTGTACAAGCATGAACACAGGGCAGAAATAGCAGATCACACTCTGTTCAGCATCAGGCTGAAACATTTGGCTTTTTCTTCTTAGTCTTGGAAGAGGAAGGCTGAGCTGTGAGTCATGTTTACTTTCTACTATGTAACCTCACACATAAACTTCAGACATATGCATTTACTTTGATATAAAAGTGAAACTAAATCAATGTGCTAAACTAATACATCTTAATAACTAACACAGTCACAGATTTCACTGTGTGCTTCAAACCGTAGCAGTAATCTAGCACTCCCTGGAAACTACTGTTCTGATTATCTTTTTCATATTAAATGGCTGCTGTTCACGAGCTGTATTGTCAGATTTGCTACTGTTTAAACCACACAAAAACATGCCCAGTGAAACATTCTGGAAAGAAAAGATGAGTATTTTAATATTTCTTATTAATATTTTAAATCATTTTCTCTTTTGCATCCTTAGTAGGTGACTTCGCCCATGTCTACATATCCTGCCCTCAGAACAGGCTGACACAGCTCCACAGACCCCATGGCCTTTTCACACCTTTTTAATGATAGCATGATTTTGTTTACATTCCCTTCTTCCTTTCCCTCTCTTGCCACAATCTAACTCTTGGTATTTTAGCAATCTACACTGCTGCCTTGTGATGGCTGGTGGTTCACAATTAGCATCCTTAATGATACTCTTCTTTTTGGACCCTGTAAGTATTATTCAGCTGAAAAGGTGGCAGGAAAGATTTCATTGGGGTTAACTGTATTGAGTCCACAGGCCCAGAGGCCTCTGGGCCTAGTTCTATCTTCAAATGTATAGATTCACACAAACTCTTCAGATTTGGAAGAAAAGGCCTGCCAGTCACTGAAATGCAAGGAAATAGGCAACTGGTAGCCTTAAACACCTCTCGCTCACATCATTCCCTCCCTCCTGCCATCTCTTCATTCCATCTACAATCTATCCCCAAGCTTTGACAGAAGGTATGTATTTTAGGGGAGACCCCTGTTGATGTGATGGACATGAGAGCTCTGTTTGAAATGGAAACCTACGCATTTTGCCCTGCCAGGGAGATCCAGGAATATCCCAAAGGAGATGGTGAAAGGAAATGGAACAAGTGAAAAATAGCCATCTTTATTGAGGTTTTCCTTTTAAAAACATGAGTAAATATAGGAACGACACTTCCTATTCAGGATATGATGCTCTGTAATGCTATAACCTTGACAGTACTCACTGACCACCACAGGCACAGATAATTTCTTTTCCTTATATCAGAACTCACTCTTGTATACACTGACAACACATGCTGACTCAGATAAGCAAGAAAAAAAAACATGATAACAGAAATGAATGTAATTCATGAAAAGAGATAAACTGGGCCACACACAAGCTTATCCTCTAGTGTGTGCACCGCTGCCATGCATTCACCATCTATCGTCTCTTTTCTCCCTTCAACCTCCATTTATTCCACACAGGAGAAGAAAAGTATGTGTTTATGCATGTATGTGTGTGCATACTTGCATGCATGAGTGTGAACGTGTTTGCCTGACGTGTGTGTGTGTAGTGGTGGTGGGGGGGTTGTGGATGTGCATGTCTCAGTATGGAAGGAAAATAATGCAACACACTCAATCCTCCCTATAACTCACCTGGACTGATAAAGAGAGCAAAGGAATCGTTTCCTGCGCCTGCTACTCATTCAAATGGCTGGCGTCTGTAAACAAGAGCTGCAGTTATCCATGTAGCGGTCAGATAAGAGGGGAAGGAGACCTCCGGAGTGATGGATCACGAAGGGGCTCCCAGTCCTCCTCTCTTCCCAGCACCGCCCTGCCACCTTA
This sequence comes from Atherinosoma microstoma, assembly GCA_037177055.1. NCBI lineage: Eukaryota > Metazoa > Chordata > Actinopteri > Atheriniformes > Atherinidae > Atherinosoma > Atherinosoma microstoma. Next base: position 28,340,662 of record JBBBVU010000001.1, on the reverse strand, counting down.
GGATAATAAACAGCCACGGAGCAGGGGGCCAGATAAGAGCCATCACTCACATTGGCCTGGCTGATAAGACACAGACGCTCTCTGTCACCCTCCATGACATTTGTTTTTCATTCCACTTCAGACCGAGGGAGAAGTCAACCTGCTTCATCTCATCAATGAGCTCCACTCAGGATCCCCCGCTGAGTGTGTGCCACCCTTTGACACTGATGGTAGTCAAGTGACTGACTGTGCCATACTGCAAGGAAGAATAATGAACTGCAGCCTGAGTGTTTCTTCCACAACTAAATTATCATACTCAAGTAGAAGCACCTACACGTGCACTCTAGCATTAGTACAAACTGAAAGTTTATGATTTAACTCTTCCTTTCTGCTTTATGATGCTCAGTAGTTACTGAGATAGTAGAGCTGCAAAGGGTGTGTACATAACATGCCCACTTTGATGAATTAGGCCTTTATTTCTAAAGATGTGGTCATAGTTAAACAAAAGGATGTGCACGCCCACTACCAAGTCTCAAGAGAATATGTAGTCATACTGTAGAGTCTTACAAAATATTTTAATTTTGAATACCTTTACCCGGGCTATTTTTACACCTCATATGTCTTGTTAATGGACTGACTGGGTGAAACTTCAGCATTAGAAACAACTAGGAAAATAGAGGTGGGTTTCTATCCTTCCCTGATGGGCTGTAAAACTAAAGTTAGACATGAATCAATGTGAAGCCTCCTTGAACAAAAAAAAACTGAGTTACAAGTTGTAAATTATGCATTAGAGACTAATATTTCTGACGGGGTGTATGAAATTATTATTTAAGTCATTTTACACTTTGGCACCTTTAATTCTCTAAAAACCAGAGGCCTATCAGAGGGCATATGCAGCAATTGTAAATCTGCCTGCCCCTAACATTGCTTCTACCAGGGTCACCTACAAGTCACAGATTTGAGAAGGTATAAAATGGTTACTTTATAGCTATCCCAATTGTTATACGTTAGAATTATGTGCATTGTATTACCCCTAATGAAGGGCGTAAATTCTCAGTTTACGACTGGACTTTAACATGGGGGGAGGGTTGTAAAACACACACTTTTTGCGTTACGTGTCCTGGTCATCAGAGTTCTACAGTTCAGACTGTGCACACACTGTTTCCTTTTTTTTTTTTTGCACACACTGTTTCCATTAGTCAGGGAGTGCTCCTCCGAGAGGCCTCCGTCTGCAGTAATAGGGCCGAGCCGTGAGAGAACGACATCTCGTCCGTCAGTCACAGATGACATTTAACAGGCAGGGCCAAACTTCCTGTCATCAGAACAACAGAAACCACAATGCTAATCCATGGCTCTCAAAATACTTTATCCATAATTTTGGGACGTGCAATATGCTTTAGACTTGTAAAACAATCATTCATGTTGACCCCACGGTTCATATGTCCAGTGTTTGGGCTAAACACTGGATTTGTTCAATGCATCTCTCAGTTAAAATAATCTATTAAAGCTAGTTTTACACTGGTCAAAAATCCCTTTAGCTACCATTAAAATCTGACTTTTGAGTAAAGTTTGATCATATCTCATTAACAGTCTTTTCCATGTCAAATGATTCTGCAGCACTAACCAGTATAAGCATAAGCTCCAATCTTTGTCGGTGGGGACAAAAAACCTGGGTGTAACCAGTGATTTTCACTGACAGTGCTAAGGCACAGCTAAGGTTTTCTTTAAATAAACACATTTAGGCTGTGTCGGAATGTCCACCCTATTCCCTAGATAGTGCCCTATATAGTGGTCGCACGCCATTTTCTAGGGGTGTCTGAATGTCCAGAGAGAAAAAAGTAGTGCACTCAAAATTACCCATAATGCATCTTGAAAAGTAGTGAGCATCAATGGTCACTAGATGGGTCAACATAGACTACAATGCATTGGGGGCAGGAGCCTTATTCACTTACATGGTGTCTTGCTAACGCAACAAGCAACATTTTCCTCATCCGTCTTCTTATCTGCAATTGTTTTCTTATTTTTTGTGGTTATTAGTTCAATTCATGTTAGTAAGAAGATGCTGAAGTTTAAAACTGGCACCATTTCTCCGATGGGAGATGCTGCATCAAGTGACGAGTGGCACAAACATGAAAGTAGGTCAAAAATAAACTATAGACCCTTCATTTTTCATTAAATAGATATGCAACAAAGAAAGAATAAAATACATATATAAGCATTCATATATATAATCTGTGTATAGCCACTGCAGTCTTACACCATATATATGGCGGGGAGAAAATAGCCAGCTTTGTGTCCGAATTGCCAACAGAGTGAGTGCACTATATAGTTCAACCCCATGTAGTGATTGAGAGGTTAGGGGGTAGTGTGGACATTCAGACAGAGCCTCAGAGATTGTAACATACAAATGTAGACTCTGGAAGTTGCAAATATAATTTTTGGCCAAAATCAAACAAGATTGATCGACTCAGTTGTTTGTCTCTGATGCAGCTGACAGCTAACTCTCAGTGCCACAATGTAAGGCAGATATCTATTGTCCAATCAAAAATTATGAACTAGTTAAATTACAACAGAAAGTTGTGCTAATCAGAAATTGCTGTGTAACACAGCTGGTAGGATACAATCAGTGTGGTTACCTACACAGCTGAGTTGAGCAACGGTTAGAGTTTGATCTGGTCATTTAATTACATCGCTACTTGCCCTATATGCACATGAGGGAAATTTAGTTATTCACCAAAGAATGCCAGACAGTGTGACTTTATGGACACAAAAATCAAGAAACAAAAAACAAGAAAAGACTTTCAAGATACTTGCTCTTTCCCGCTTTTGCAGAGACAAATCATCAAGTACAGCACAAATCACTGCACATTTTCTTTAAGTTACTTTTACTTGAGTTACTTGTTTTTATAAAAAGATCCCAAAAAAAATGGACTATAAGTTGCATACAGGCTCATTTGAGTTTCCAACCACATTATCTGTACTATTTTGGATTTGATAGCTTCAACTTTTATAGAATTTCAGTTGAACTAATGTGTTTACTTGCATTTTAAAAGTTTTTCCTTTCCACTGTTACCCCTGCCCTGTGCATGCTCGGAATAGGGGATTGAATCTAAAGCAAGATTCACTGAAATCTGTTGGTTTTCCTTAGCAAGACAATTATCTTTATGAACTGGGTTGTATGAACACTATTATTATAAACTGGACTAATGAAGATTTGTTTTTATTGGATCACGACAAACTGATTGAATTGATTCAGACTGTATATGCCATCATTAATTCTTTACAGACTGTGTTGACTTGGTGTTTCTGCAAAAGGGGAATTTTTACTCATTTTTTAACCACAGGCCTGCAGTTTCCCCAAAGTGGTAAACATTTACAAGGTACTGATCAGACCTTTTTTAAATAAATAAAAATCCCTGGGTGGATCCAAGGTCACTACCACAAGCGAGGTGAAACACTTTTAAAAGCTTTCTGCATGTCATCCTATCTTATTGGGGCCAATTAGATTTTTGTCATTACATAAAGTCTTTTTATACATGCAATCATCTAGCATAATTTGGTACATTTCTGCAAGTGTTGTGTCTTTTGCATCCTGTAACATAGACATAATTCACTATGCAAATTCTAGGCCTTGCTCTGTTGCTGAGGATGATATTTGACAGCAGACGAATTCTGGAGACAGGAGACGTGTTGGAGCGCAGCACAGGATTGGGAGGGATTGACAAATCAAGCAATTAAAGAGGAGGTGATTATGTCATCATTTTTGGGCTAGCTGAAAAAGGGTCTTGCTGGATGTCATATTCACTCTGAAAGAATGAATAAGGTAATGTACGGGGGGATGAGGATTGAAATATCTCACAGGGACATTCTGCTTACTTTTTTTAGACAGGCCTTATCTTCACACGTTCAGCCCTGTTAATATGATGATGAACAATATTTCATGAAGGGCGGCTGAATGTGTCTCTCCTGGAGAAAGTGCAGGCACACTGTCTCCTCCCAATGTCCTCATCTTTTCTTTGTACAACTCTTTTCTCCGAGAGTGAGGGTAAAAAAGGGGGGCAGGTGAGGGAAGGAAAAAATGAGGTAGATAATCACCTCTGCTGCGCATACATATCCCTTTGAAACACACCACTTTGGAACCCTCCTCTTCGCCTTCATTCCCCATAAAACATTTTCATATCAATAATCAAGCAATTTTTCAACATACTAATCCATCAAAGCGGGGTAGGGCTAATCTGCAGGCGAGGGGCTGGGTGGTTTGTGTCGCTTCCTCTTTTCAGGTGTGCCCCGCTCCCTGGCAGACATTTGTCCCGCTATGTGGCACACAAAGCCCCTGCCCTGTCAGCACTGATTGATCAGAGGCCGGATGTAAAGGAGTAAAGCAGCACACCCTATCAATGATGCTCTACATCTGCGCCTGAAAAGAGCCTTCGTCTCGTTCCACAACATGCTCAATACTGCAGATAATGAGAGCCATGCTGTTAACAGCTCTTGCAGCTCTGGTTTTTGTCATCTGTACACAGGCGAAGTGCTTACCTTTAAAATGGAGGAAAGAGACAAAAAAATAGAAAAAAAAAACAAGCGCCTTGGTAGGAAGATTATCATAATGTCTACAAATGCTGACAGGGTTGAATTTCAGTGACTCTTTTTTCAGATTAGCTGGGCTTTTAAAAAGGTCGCATTTGCAGAACAATGTGATTGCGTGTTTGATTTTAATTTTCTGACAATCTTTCACAGCATGGATGGGATATGTGTGGATGTTTTTTTTCCTGTACTCTGCATTGTTGGGATTTAGAAAGGGTAAGGGTGGTTTTTAGAAGCATGTGAAGGCATAGCAGGCGCCTTTAGGAGCTTGGGCAATCCTGCAGGAGGCAGAATGAGAGATAAAATGCAGAGGCCTCATTAGTTGCACATTTATCATCTCCTGTCTGTGATTTAAAAGAATGACTGGGTCAAATCACTTTAAATACCTCGGGGGAAATCAACATTTGTCATTGCAAAGCAAACCTGCCTCTCCCCTTTTTGGGGGCATTAATTTATTCTGGTAAAGCAGCCCTATTCGCAGTTGCACTGATTTTAATTTCATCCTTGCGAAAACCTTGCCTGACTGTCTATCTCAATTCATTGGTTTAACACACAATTGTCCTTTTCAATTCACTGAAGTAATACTCACTGCCAGCAAGGCTAAGCCCTATCCATTCTGGGCAGGTGATGCAAATGGTCTTCAGTGAAACACTAAAGCAACTGAGACACTGCAAATTATTCCTCTGATGTCCACAATTAGAAACGAATGCCATCAGCGCTGAACAGAAAAATGTACATGGTAAGAACAAGGAACAGATTATGTATTATATATGTGTTATTAATGTGTAATTCGGCAAGGTCGGGGAAGTCAAGATATGTGTTGAAATATGGATGTCACCCTCAAAGAGCCAACTAACACAGCTGCAAGTGGACCCTGTGGACACATTGCCTAACAGAATATTTATGTGTATGCTGGCCTCCACTTCTGTGGGCATCATCTGAGGACAACATTGTTCATGCTACCAGGAACCTTGATATTTTAACAGCAATGGCTGTGACCCAACCGTACATGTGAAAATACGTTCCATAGTTGCAAACTAATATCAGCTACTGGGTATCCTAATATGTCTAACCAGTCTGTAAACATGAAATGATGATGACCAGGAAGGAGCTATTTAAATGATTTAATTGAACAGCCAAACAAGTTATTTTATTTTGTTTTATTTTATTTCAGTCTGAAACAGTGTACCTGTCTAGATGTTGTGTTTTTTTATTATGGAATGGTCACTTTTTTTGCCTTTTTTTTAACCACTGCGTAAGGGATCTTTATCATATCAATGTCAGACAGGTATTGTGGAGCATTGCAAAAATATTTTAAATGAAGAGGTATGAGACAGATGCTGAGCTAGTCCTAAAACAACTGCAGGATGGGGTAAAAGCAGCAGTTGAATAAACCCATATCTATTTCATGCCAGTTCAGACAGAATAGTCTGCCATATGTAAATAGAGGTTCAATAATGAATGCACTTCCCCTGCTTTTATTTGCTTTAAGCCCTCTCAGTCACACACACACTGGCACCGCGCGAGACACAAATTAGAGAGCGTTTTAAAGGAAATATTCAAAGAGCAGCCTGCCGCCGGAATATCAGTTATTATTTTTGATGTTGCAATTTCTGACACTTTGATGCAATCAGTGAGTAGCCCCGGCATTCAGCCCTCTCCAGGGAGAGAGCTGTCAGGAGTGAGGAGCCGGTGGGTAGATAATTATGGGAGATCAAACCTCACTAGTTAGTAGGCAGGAACGGGAGGCAAATGCCAAAAACCAGCCAATGTTTCGCAAACGCTTGTTCAAGGATATCCTAATTGCTATAAGTGGTTCCTTCAGGACTGGCACTTCAAACACTGCTTGCTGCATGATGTCATCTCCCTGGTTCCCTCTCACACTCACAATAGGCAAATTAAGGAAAAGGGCACAACAAAACATACCAGAGGATAGTGTCCTTTCAATGTACTCACAAATTACACACACACACTGACGCTAAACGTATATGCAAATCCAAAAATTTAGTCAGGACAGCAGGATCATCTGTTGCCAATGCATAGTTGTTCCTTCACAACTTTTTGTGCTGATATCAGTGTAAATAACATTACACACTGCAATTAATACAGAATACAGGCTAATTCATATGCAGCGTATAACAATTAGTACACCCCCACTGTTAGTAAACATTAGAGTTGTATGATTTCAAAAGCAACACATTTTGACATCTAACTTTGTGCTTCATAATTCAAAGTGAGGGCACAGTCCAATCTGTCAGTACTGTTTCAAGCCTACCTCTCCGATTCCCTTCTTACCTTTACAGTTCAAAGGGAAGGAGAGGGGAAGGTGAGTACAATTAGTTGAAATCAGTCAGAACAAATTGTCCAACAAGCACCGTACAATGCTACGATATCATAGTCCATTTGCTGATGGTTGAATGACCCTTTTACCATGACTCGTGCTCTGCAGCAAAATGCATAAAAACCCCAGTTGTCTAATCAGCTTCTCATACTTCTCATTGACCAATATCTGGTCTAATACAGAAACTAACTTGAAAAAGAATCCTAGACCTGTTTCTGTCTGCCTCAGCTACATCAAAGGAAATCCAACCCTCAGCAATCAAAAGGAAGGATTTCATGTTTCAAAAACAATTCACATTTTCAAAGCGGGACCACAGCTGACATACAACCGCAGTAAACCTATTGAGTCTTCAGCTCCCTCATTCCTTTTCTCTCCCTGTTGTGAATGTGAATCTTGAGGGTCATTGATCATCTCATTAAATTCAGCCCCAAAGAAAGCGATCTTTTTCACACAGCTCAGGAATTCAGACGCGAAACAGCCCGCCTCTCTTCAGACGCACACAAACACACTCGTACCATCAAACATCACCAAATGACTGCCTTTCGCAGACAAGAAAGACTGCAATAAAATGATAAAATGAAAGTCTATTTTGTTCAAAAAGGGTAAAAAGGGGTCATTTTCTGCATAGAGTCCTGAACTGTTAGCATAACAAAGCACTGGCTGCTGAGCTAATGGCTCATCGTCTGTGACAAGGGACTGGCTAGCTTCTTACTGTTGTGCTCCTCATAAAGTGGCCTGAAACAACACCTTACTTCAGCTTCTGACCTTCCTGCATTCAAACGCAGGAAATCCCAATGTCAAGTTCGGAGTCTATCCATAGCCACGCAACAACACACATAGACTGAAGCAAAACAATAAACATGCCAGAGTGAGTGTATGTTTATCTCCAAAGACATTTTGAAATAGATGCAACTACTCAGCAGGATAGCCTTGTGAGCGATCAGCAGCCCTAGAATGGCTTGGCTCAGTCTAATTGTCTCTCTAATTGGTTGTGTCTAAAGTGGGTCTTCTCTTTATTTTTGGACAGAGCAGCATGCCATCACACAAGGCAAATTGCACAGACAGGCTGGAACACAACAGAGACTGCACAAATGATGGCAAGAGAGAAAAAAGTGAATGCAGAGAGCAGAGGGGGTGTATGATTATCATTATAATTATTTTATTCACCACTGGGAAACGACATGTTAAGAAGAGTTTCAGGTGGCTAAACAGCCAAATTGCTCCTGTCCCAGTGGCCCTTAGTCTTCTCCATCATCCAAACTCAGGTAGAGTATGTTAAGGATGAGGTCATGCTGCACTCAACCAGACAGTGGTGAGAGGCCTCATTCTCCAGCCCTCAACCCTGACGGTTTATCTGGGAGGGCTGCTTTTGATGTGCTCGTAATATGAAGGACGCAGGGCTATCAGCTAGCTGTCAACTCGGTAACTACCCTGCATCGCTCCCAGGGGCAAGAGAGCCAGCCGAGCCAGCATAGCTGTCCAGCGCCTAGAAGCTCTGCTGCTGATGGACCTGATTAATTCCCCGTAACGCTGGTTTGTCTTCCTGCAGCTCAGTCAATGACTTCATTCAGCGGGGTGAGGTCACCAGAGGCCTGGTAATAAAGGGGCTGCACTTCACAGTAAAGACAGCACGCCTGTGTGGAGCTTTCCAAAATAAAAAAAAGTCCTTTAAGAAAGAAGAGAGTAGAAAAGAGGGAAACATCCAAGTGTCTTTGGCTTTAGAGCAGCAGTCCTTAAGCAAGAGGCAAGCGAACGGCACTTCCTCTCACTCCTGCCTCCTTTTCTCTTTTCTGTCCCCCATTGTGGGAGAAATAATAATTGGCAGCCCAATGAATTATTAGTGCCCACAGTCAGTACAGGAAGAACAATGTCCCACACTGGCGGAGGCTCCATTAAATGAGACTTTCCCTTAAAAGAACAGAGGTTCACATGAGTAAATGGATTTCTTAAATAAAATAATAAAGTGGATGTTGCTTTTCTCTCCAAATCCTCACCTTCTATTCTATTTGAAAACTTTCAGCACTTTATTGAAAATAATGTGTCAATGTGATGAATGAATGTTCAATAAAACCAGGGATAATGATAGAAGTTGTCCTCTCCTCTCCTTGAGTCATAACTGATGTGGCAGAGTGGTTTAGAACAGTAGTTTCATATAACAATGCTTATTATGAGGCAAAGGCCTTTAAACAAGTCAAATAAAATTGATGTCATCCACTTTTTGAAGCTCAATGATAACCAACAAACGGCATGGGAAAACGACAGGACTTACGAGTGCAAGTAACTCACTCTTACGCTTATGGGATTGTAAAAAA
>JBBBVU010000001.1:28309570-28331346 GCA_037177055.1 Atherinosoma microstoma | reverse complement strand
GCTTATTATGAGGCAAAGGCCTTTAAACAAGTCAAATAAAATTGATGTCATCCACTTTTTGAAGCTCAATGATAACCTGGGGAATTTCACTCCAACAAACGGCATGGGAAAACGACAGGACTTACGAGTGCAAGTAACTCACTCTTACGCTTATGGGATTGTAAAAAATGACAATTTCTTGAAATGTGCCATAAATTTGCAGAATTGCTCTTGCCATCCCCATGATGATGGTTACCCGAATTCCATACGCCATGCAAGTGTAGTCACTTCATATAATCTAAAGTCACAAATCTCAAAGGGCCCCAGCCCTCATGGTGTAATACTGGACTCAGGAGGCTTTTTTTGGCGGCTCAGGTAAGCCAAGCAGACTGGTAACAAATAGATGGTGGTCTGTGGTCTGCCTATCTATCCGTCGTGAGCAGGGAGGGGAGGGAGGGGTGGGCGTGAATGAAACGGCAGGCCGGCAGTGATGCACGACACTGCAAGCTCATAAAGCAGGCCATCAGCTGACCTCTGAGGCACGGGGGAACAGGCAGGGCCTTTACAACCATCACCAGATTTAATAGCCAATAATGACTGGAATAACCGCTTAAACCTTTACGGACCTGCACAGCCGCATGGTAGCAGTGACAGCAGAGCATGGCAGCAAGAGAGAAAGAGAGAGTGATATATTCAGCCAGTGCAGTGACAGGGGCCATGTTTCAATCGAAGGGAAAATGACAGATGGAAGGGGAGAGTACCCTGATATGTGTGTCTCTTTAAGTGGAGCCAACTGGCTTGTCCGTTCCCATCCTGATGAATGCACAACAGGGAGAGCTGGAGAGAGAAGTGGATGAGGGGAAAGACAGAAGTGATGTATGGGACGAAAGACATGGGGGGGAGAACAAACAAAAATGGCAAGGGAAGAATGTGTTCAAATTTGTTCGCTATTTTTTTTTTGAGTAAAACCAGACAAACGACAAAATTTAACACGATTTTGTTTGGAAGATATTTCGCAAATGCACCACTGCTGTTTCAGACGAATGTCAGAATTGAAAGCTTTTTTTTTTACTTTATTAAACATCTTTTGAATAGGCAATAAAATCACATTAATATTTTTCCTTTAAAACATCACCAATTGTGTCGTATTTACAATTTGAACTAGAGTGTGCCTGAAAGCTTTCCACAATCCTGCATATATAAAAGAGAAAATAATAAACCACATACAGTCTGTTGGAAGCTGCAGTATATAATCTTTTTTTACTAGTGGAGAGTAAAAATCTTAATTTACAATCTTTGTTTAGTAGACTTTGTTCTCCTTTATTCTAATGTCAAGTCTAAGTTATAGCATGCCAGCGTCGTTTGGACTAAGATCATAACATCAATTCATTAACTGTTGGCAGCAAACTAATTCTGATTTTCTATAAACTCTCTAAACCTAATACAGTACTCATGAAGGGAGGCCCATTTCACAGGCTGGCACATGTTCAAGCAACATATGCCACATAATCTCCTAAAAAGCATGATCCCAGTCCAAATTTAATTATGTAATAGCACAAACGAAATCAGAGTGCCGACACAGCAGAGCTCTGATACACAACGTTCTGCCACTCTAGTCTCATTCTCCTCATTTGTTTATTGCTCTCACCAGTCCCGGCAGCCTCCAGGGTTATGGCATCCAGAGTCCACTCGACAGTCTACAGATGGCTCCGAGGCTCCATGCTCATTTCACATGGTTGTTTGTCATTTTAATAAGGTCTGCTTGAGAATTATGACTATTGTTATATGATCATAATGCTTTTTCATGGTCTCACAAGCCATTATGTTTAGAACGCTGTGTTTTTACATACTGAGTTCAAAGTCTTTTAACTTGATTCCCCCTCTTTTTTTAAGTTAGTTAGTTCACATGGATTTACTGTGGTCTCACTCCGTTGACGTAGTAGTGCTGTGGTGGCAGTCAGATGAGCTTTAGTAGTTTCAGGGACTAAATGGGTGGGGAGCTCAGGGGATGTTCATGGTTCCCTGAGCCCCACACTTTCCTCTGGCAGTAGCACTCAACTTGCAAAGCACTGAGCTGAGGCTCTTGATCTCTGTAGAATACAGATAAATTTTTACCAGCGTACAGTGTCAGGCCTTTGCCGAATGTGATAACTGTCCCTAAACATTGCTGAGGAGGAGTAAAAATATATATATGAGCATAAAAGCCACAAAAGGGTTCTACAGAGGACTATATCCAAGATACCAGGTCACCTTTTTTTCCCCGTTACAGTATCAATAAATCCTGGGACAAAACTGCATATCTTAAGCACCTTACTGGCGACTTTTACAGTGCAGTCGGTGCTTGGCACGCATACGATAACATTTCCCTCACACAATGGTCTAATCTTCATGGCACAGGTAGCACTGGGATTGTCTTGGATGTGCACTCTGCCGTCGCCTGGGTTTGTCCCAGCATTAGAGCCCTCCACATTCCTTTGTGCTTTTTAACCAATGAATTAAAGAGGATTTCAACAAGGGAATACTTATCGAGAAAAAAAAATGTACCCCTTTTACTCAGAGATAAACAAATCAGACTAAATAAGTTGGGAAGAGTTTCACAAACTCATTCTGTAATAAGAAAGAGCTGCTTAAGATAACAACGCCTGATTTAGACATTTTCTTACACAAAGAGTGAGGGAAAGTGAACCCTTAAGCTAAATGGGACAGGGTTCATTTTGAGCAAGTCGCACTGCTTTGTAACATAGTTTACTTTACAATTTGTATTTATAGGAGCCAATCAGCTTGTTGTGCTGTGAGTAAATAAATGAAATTGTTGGGGAGTATTGTTTGTAGATTATATATTCAGGTCACTTCTCCTAAGAAATCTTTTAATTTTTTAATCCATGCAGATGTTTGTTTTCAGAAAAGTTTCTGAAGTGCATCCCCAGATGAACACTGAAAGCATTCTTAAGTAGCTGAGTTGCTCTTATACAAAATACCTCAAAGCGTCTAAGATAATACATGTGGATTGAAATGCAATCTGCCTCTCACTTCTTTCCAAGATAAGTACAGCCATTGACAAGACCTGGCTTCCTCCTCTTATCTTGCAAACACTTGATACCAGAAACTCTGTGCATGAATAAGTCTTTCAAGATTGTGATGTAAATATATCCGATTAATCACAACAAGGAAAACTGCAACAACTAGTGCTCCCACCCCCTAGACAACATTGTAAAAATGTTCCTTTGCTTGCAGTTGCATCAAAAGTATTTTTCTTATCCATATTTTCCACTCAGGAGTCGGTGATCACACAGCCCTCAGTCATATAGACATTACATTGATGTGCTTTAATCTATGCTAATCTATTGTAATATTTTCATATTCATTTTAAAAGATTATTATTAACATTAATTTAAAGCAAGACAATATGAGGAAAACTACAGACAAAACGGAATTTGGATAATCTATGCAAAAGCTCTGAGCTCACTTTGATTCCTGATGGATTTAGTGACACATTCACCCTCGATACCCCGTAGCACCAAAATATTTAATTTTACTGAGCAGATCCCCAGGACATGACTGAAAACCATCAGGTCCATGTTCAAGTTTAATTACTGATTTAAACATAGTCTCACCCCTCCAGGCAGCTGCTATGAGAATGAAAAAGAAAAGTGCTGAAAATGAGAGAGAAATTAAGATAACACTGAGTGTGTGTTGTTTGTAGGGCTTTTAAACTACATTTTAAAGACTGCCTATGTGTGAAAAAATCCCCCGCAGGATTATCAAATTTATTAGTTATTTGAATATCTTCAATATCCCTCCAGTCCACAGTGTGGCGCTCTGTTCTGTATCTGTTGCACCGGCTTAAAGCAGATTGAGATGAGCTTCATTTTGGCACCTACCATCTGTCCCCCCGCTTTTCACACTATTAAACGTCTGTGCATGTGAGCATGCAAGTGTTTGTGTGTGTGAGAGCAAGTCTGTGTGTGCATGTGTTTGATTAAGCTCTGTCTAGCAATCCTCTTCGCTGCCAATGCCTCTGAATCTATTACAATCCCTTCATCACGCACGCCACTTCATTTACATTTCTCAGGCCTTATTTGAAGAATATCTCAGGTGGGGAAATATATTTTCGGAGTGTCCCTTTTATAGGTTTACCCAGATTCTGATGGGCTTCAGAAGCTGCAGTTGTACACCGAGGGAGACATTTTCACCTAATGAAACCCAAGATCAATAGAGCTGTTCTCTCTTCTCATATATAGTGTATGTACACAAGGGAAATAAAGTATTATTTTTCATTCTTAAATGTATAATGGATATCATTCTTTATTTAATACTTAGTTCAATTCCGCATGTGCTGCAAAAGGGAAATATTTCCACTGATGATGTCCCTGTATCATAGAAAGAAGATATAAAAGTAAAAACATTAGGCTGAACAGTATAAGGACTGAGCATCACGTACCTGAGAAATAACATGCACTGTCAAATCAACCATCTAATTTAAGCATTACACTGCAAAACAGTTAATCGCATATCAAACTAAAAAGCTGTCAGATATTTACATATTAATCTGCTCTGCTCTGCCCACTGAAGACATATTTTAAAATCAAGAGCTCAAGTTCTAAAGAAAAAAGAGAGTGAACAGACGAACATGGAGTGAAGAAAAGAGCTGATAAACGCAGAGAAGAAGAAAGATGAGGGAGAAGAAGATGAGAGGAGAGCGGTGAGAGCAGTCACTTCAGGTGCAGCCCTTATCGGCGCCAGAGAGAGGACCTTTCTTATGTAATCTGTGATTTCATTCAGCCTCCGTATCAGATGATTGTCTGGGAGAAGAAAAAGCCATTTTGAGGGGAACGGGCTGCGTGAAAAGGATCGCCTCCCCGGCAGCTCACCCTTCCATGTCGAACCAGCCGCATGGCACCGAAGGTCAGCAGAATTATTGGAGGCGGGGGTGGCTCTGCCAGAGAAGACAATGATATGGCCTTAACCCTCATTTAGAGGTGCCATTTCTCCACCTGACCCCCCTGCTAAAGTGTTATTTTTCCATGTTATGAAATGTGATAGCTCTCTGGTGAAACAGGACTCTCCAGTTAGGAAGGTAATACTTTGGCGTGCAGCGACAGCGAGACTGGCTCAGCCTCTCCTCTAAATAGGCTGGCTGCGCGGCCTTACCGCTCTGTGCAACGCAGACAGTTCAATCAGGGTAAAACAACGTTCATTTAACCGCTTGGCTAACAACAGCGAGTGGCACACAGAGGTGCAAGCAGGGGCCCTGAGATTGCACAGTTAGGGGAGATGATGATAATGTCTTTGTGAATTTCACCCAAACATGTCATTTTAAAATAAGGCTCTCCACAGGGCTGTGTTAAGTGTCATAAGCTGTTGTTTTCAGTCCCTGTTCTCTTATTCCCTCTCCGCAGGACAGAGGTAGAATGTGAGGGAATGGTTTTTGTTATCGGTAGAAATATCTTTATTCAACACACCAGTTAATAATTGATGATGAGTCAAATGCAGCAGTGATTAAGAGGCCTATTTCTGCATGAGATGAAGATCATGTTTGAAATACTTGTCTGGCAATTACTAAGTCAACTTTTACATGTGGTGTGGTATTAATAAGTAAGGTAGGAAAATCATAAATGGCTAGTGGTTCATTAATTTCATATTATATTTTCATTAATGTAAAACGGTGGGAGCAAGGCTCTGAATAATTCAATTTCAAAGCAAACCATGTGAAATATCATATGTAAATCAAATGTCAAGGAGATAAAATGTCTAATCGCTTTATGGAAAAGGTTGCATGCAATTATGTTTCTGCTAAATTACATCATCCAAGAAAAAAAAATTGTTGCAAAAATCCTTATTTTCTGTCCTGGTAAAGCAAGTTTGCAACTAATGTTAAAAGAAGAAGGGATTAGTGCACCAATGTACTGATTGCCATGCATGCTATGATCAGTAAGCTGCTATCACAATCACAGGAGGAGAGTTGAGGCAGAGGAGGGGGTGCAACAAAGAGATGAACATTTTCGTCTACTCTCAGCAGCTCCACCTAGGGGAGCCCGTGTGCCTTTACTCTCAAGCTGTGATACTTTTTCACCCCCTCTGTGGGTCTAAACAAAAATGTGTGATGGTTTTGCTATGACTTGCTCTTACTCCAGTACATCATTCCTGATTATTTGTCGCTAATCACTCCTTTGATGTAAGGCAAGAGGACACATGGCTACAGGGTCCAGTCTGACACAAGACCTTGGTGGTGAATAATGGTGCCCAGAGGGCCGTGGCACAGGGTAATGCTGCGGGGGTCAGAGGAGCAGGCAGAATAAGGAGGTGAGGTGTTGGGTTTGTCACCTTGGGGCCTCCACCCACACGTGAAGATGACGCTGAAACCTGGGCCTGCCTTCATCTAAAGCAGATGGCTTTTTTTTTTTTTTTTAATGTGTCAGGGCTTATTTTTGGGATGCAGCCTCTGGCAGGCCCTGGGTAGACTAGTTATTAGGCATGTACGCTTATAATTTAGCTAAACCACAAAGGGTTTGGACACAAACCCTGAAGCCTCAAACTAAAGGACTTCCACTCTCTCCTCCCTCTTTTCTCTTTCCTGTCAGAGTATTGAGCAAAAGCAAAGGAAACTGAGGCTGTAAGAATGATGTTACGCTGTAAACCACAGGGCAGCATGCATACACCTGTGCAGTCTGTAAACACTCGTGGCGTACTGTCATCAAGTGTAGGCCTGAAGCATGTATGAGTTGTAAAGGAAAAACAATTTAAGTTGGATGCAAGTGCAACTTTCATATGAAAAGCATATTATTTCTTATAACTTTCAATAAACATTTAGACGCTGATCAAAAATACCCTGACAAATGTAGGGCACATCAGCAGGTCAAGAAAACCTGCTGCACAAGTACTGGAATCTAAATCCACACACTCATATGTCACAACAGCACTCACACAAACACACACAGGCATCAGGACCGCAAAGAGATAATTAGCAAGCACAGCTGACTCCTTGAATTGTCCTCCGTCCTCCCCCCATCGTTTCCCTGCTAATAGGGGCGTGAGTCCCACTTATTAGATGTGATTATCCACCCAGGGCTGTATGTAGATTAGCTTTATTACATCCCTTAACCAGCTTCTGTGCTATTTAGACAGAAAATGTAATTCAATGATGTAACTTAGATATAAATCTGCATTTACAGGGCAAAGTCCCACTCCAGCACTGGATATGACAGGTTGGCTGATTAAACTATCAGGCTGACAAGCCTAGCAGCCACACAAGAGGACAGGCAAAAGTACAAAGGCCCTCCTATTATAGAAAATCCCCTAGAATAGCCAACGGTGAGGATATGGTAATGATGTACTTCCTCTCCATCAGGTCTAAAACACAGACAAAAGCATATGAGCGCAGTGGGAGTCTTATGGACATGTACTTATTTATGGACTCACTTGCATACATACAACAAAAACAAACATATCCACAGAGCTATGAAAAGCATTTGCCCACTATACAATATGTATATATACATAAGAGTGAGCAGACACACACGTACACCCGCACATTCACACTTATCTCTGCAATTCCCTTATCCAGCTGAATGTGATGACTGGCTTTTGGAGTGACCTCCAGGCAGAGGACAAGGCCTTGTTCCGCAGCTCCCTCCCCTTCCCCTCTCTTTCTTCCTCTAACAGAATGAATCTAGAAGATTGGTGACCTTGCTGTGGGTCTGCGAGGGAAATGAGCTACATCTTGTCACAGACTGAAGAGGCCATTTGAAACCTGGTTTGTTGGCTTTGAAAGGGCCAGTGATTGTGAAGAAGATAACTGAAGGGGGTGTGAGGGGGTGGCTTTTATTCAGAAAATTAAAAGGCAGGCCTGATGGAAATATGTCGGCCTTGGCATTAAGCATATCACTGCAGGATGCTTATCACCTGAGCATCTTTGCAGCAAGAGAAAAAGGGCAGACAGTCTCTGTGAATCCATACTCTGCACCTGGCAAGCTGTAGGGACAAAATAAAAACAACAACTAAAGCTTGTCTGCACCCCTTATGCCAATAACTAGGAATATGTTGATGATTTTCAGGAAGTAAATTAACTTTAAGGGTTTCTTTCCAATGTGCCATTTCTGGGATAGGATTTAAAATTCATTATCTGCACAGTTATCAAAATCCATGAAATGGTTCAGACAGACACACAACACACAAAGTCTGGAAGCAAGCACAAATGAGCAAACTTTCCTCTTTTTCTTGCAAGATTTGTGTGTATGTGTGTGTGTGTGTGTGTGTGTGTGTGTAAGGAGCTCTCCAAACAAAAGCTGGCATCTCCCATGGCCTGCACAAATGTTTGTCTAATGTAAACCGCCATATAGGAGCTTCTAATTAGGAGTGTCAGACTGCATGTGGCTGGGAAATCTCAGCCAACTGTCAGCCAAATCAGATCGCTCCCAATCAGTGGGGAGACAAAAAGGGAAGAAAAGGAAGGAGAAGATCCAGCAAGTGGGAACCAGGGACCCGAGCGGGGGGCAATTAACAGCGAAGGTGAAGCCACTCATTGTCGTCAAAGAGGCTATGCTATCCATGCATGTTAGACTCCTACCCTCCCCGTTACTTTACCAGCATCCGCTGGAACGTTTGTAATTAGGCTTGAAATGCTGAGCAGCGCTGCATGGTGGTGGCCTGGTGCCGCTGTAAATGACACATGAAGGCAGTGTGGTAGCACTGGAAGCACACATGCAAAGAGTAAAGTAGGTCTTCAGCTTTTAAGAGGGTGGATAAGTGGGCAGATCTGGCTGGAATGCCACTGTGGCTAAAACACAGAGAAAGGTCATGGTAACCCAGAACGAAGTCAGTGTCATTCTCATTAAAATCTTATCTTTAGAGAGAGGAAAAGATACAGTACTAAACTTCTAAGACCACACCAAGTAAGGGTGAGTCCGAGTTCTGGAACCAAATATGAGCCAAACACACAGACCTGCAGAGAAAAACTGAAATTATTTCAAAAGAAGGGGCAAACATGAGACATTAAAGGTGAGTGTCAGAAAGGTATTTCAAAACCACCTCCCTCAGAGTTGATGATTAATGGGTAAAAACTGTGAGAAGAATGCAGTTTTTTCTACCATAAGCCATGAGTTGCTTTGCATAAACAACAACAACAACAATAGCAGGCAGGTTCTTCTGTAGAAGCCACACAATGAGCTCAAGGGTTCCTCATAACATCTCATTATAGTTAATGAGCGCTGTGTGTTTACAATGTGTAGCTCTATAGAGCTAGCAGTGTTTACCCATCCCCTCCTCTCAATGGAGATCACTCAGCACACCCCAAAACAAAGGAGGATTTGTTTAGCCATGGGCTGTGTTTCTTCCCCCCTGGATCATAGGGCTCAGTCTAACAGGCACTAAGCACTATCTCCTAAATTCATCACAGCTACCATAGAATTCCCCAACATACAGTAAGCTACAAACCCACATAATTAAGTTTGATTAAACACAAAATATTGTATAGACTATAGCTCTGTATATTAAAGTATACTGTCATAAAAGCAACAAAGCAGTCAAGATTGTCTTATCTTTGATCTGTTGGATCATTTCAGCTATAAAGAGTAACAGGAAACTCCCCCCAAAACCAACAGAGATATGGACGGCAGTGCAGCCCACATCTGGATGTCCTGTCAAAAGCTTGCCATGACTACACACTTGGTGAAAGAGGTGTAAAAACATGTAATATTATCCACATTCCTGTCTCACTGGAGAATCTGACAATCAAGTCAAGAAATCTGTGACTAGGACTGCCAGACTGGTACAGATGAAGGTTTTAATCAGATCATCTATTTGACTTTTGCTGTCAGAAGACTGAACAGATCATTTGTCTTCTTTCTACACGCCTTTGTGATTAAAAAAAGGAAGGAAGGAAATGCCAGAAGAGAAAATTAAACACACAAACTGTTTTCAGAACACATCTGCATCACTACAACCCAGACCTAACTGCATCAGACGCCATCCACTAATTAGTAATATAATTATCAGCACCCACGATCCTTGAATGCAAAGCTACAGGAGAGTTCTGCATGATAGGCTCCTCTCTTAATCACTGTGTTAGGAAGCATGGCAATTGAGAAGCTGATTGAGCCCTGTGTTGACTGTGTGTTAATCTCTGATTAACATCTGCGTGTGATCTCGTGGAAGTATAGCACCAGTGAGCCCTGTGTTCACACAGGGCATGAAATATCCAGGCGTGTAATAACATTTTATTTACAAAGGGCCCACTGGGCACAATGCATACCAGCATTACCAAACTGAGCCCAATGTAATTCACTTGAATGCAATATATTACCCTTGCAATCCAACTGGGAAAAGGAAAAAGGAAAGGCTTTAGTCACACTGGGTTTTTAGGAGCTGAGAGCTGATGGACACCTGTAAGGCAAACCTAATCCAACATGCATGGCCATAGCAAAGAACAGCAGGGCACCTATGAAAGCAGAAAGGTGAGGCATGATGAGGACCATACGCAAGGGTCCCGCATGACTCAAATCCTTTCATTTGTCTGTAGTAAGACCTGCATCAGCTCCCAAGAAGAGGACGAGACAGGAGTGTATTTCACAGAGGAATGTGAGACACGCAGACCACAGCTCCTATCCACTCCTCTTAAATCAATGGTACATTTAGCAAGAAACCCACTGCATCAAAATCAATAAAACACACTTATTTCAGCACACAGTGAGGAAAACAAATACATACCCAAGATTACAGTAAATCATTAGCATGTGGAGTTATAACACCATATGGAAGAGAAAATATTCATGCTTGGTGAAAACATGTGAGAACAGTGTTTCTATGCATGTACACGGAGTAAGAAAATACTTTTGGTCATTGAAGTTCACGGCTCAAAAACTGTGCCAACATTTTCATCTAATGTACAGCCAAGAGACAAAGTTTGAGGTATGCTAGCATGTCCATATGGTATGCAATGAATCAACAGTCACACAATATATGAAAATATATGTCTCAATTCATATTCATTGTTGCCATGAACTGACAGCTTATCTGAATAATCTCCACTTTATGCAAGTGTGAAAATATCGCCTATGGGCTGACCTATTGTACCCTCGGGGCTTAGAAGAACCACATCATTTATCTGGTAGGTTGAATATCTTACATGAAAAAATATTTTCAGTCAAAATGCATTTTTTTTCCCCCTTTCATATTGACTGAGAAATGTGACACTAAAAGAAAACATTTAGCCAATGTAAACTTCTACCAACATATATATTTGTAATATTTATCTTGTTAAAATTCACATCCATACCTTTTCTTAAATGTGCACACACACACAAATAGATCCACACAACTTTTCTTAAATTTGTCTGGTAAAAAACACTGCTCAAGATCAAGAGCATGAACTCTTCTCATATAAAATTTATGTTTCAACCTCAGCATCAACAATAGACAAAAATAAACAAACCCTCTCAGACATAACTGCAGTATAAGCCCAGTCATTTTAGTTATTTTGAGCTGTCTTTCCCCTTTAAGAATTCTCTTGTAATTAATATATGCAAAAGTCCATTAGAGCATAAAAAACACAGACACCAAGCCCTTGCTTCCTCTCTTCACAACATAAAAAACAAGCTACCAGCATTGCTTTCAGTGAGGGCTATGCCTTTCAAACTGCTTTGGTGTCCTACAAAATTACCATATGAGAAGCTATTTACAACTCGACAAAATTTCTGTGTGTTTCCATGTGAGTTCAGTCCGTTCCTGTGATGGAACAAAATGAAAAGCCTGCCTTACTTGTTGCATGCAATTAAGCCCCTGCGAAAAGACAGTCAGGGCAGTTTAACATTTCATAGGGCTGTAATTATTCTTTAACTGTTAGAAAGTGTTGTCCCCTAGGAGCCAATTACTTGAAAAGCGCTCATCACACACAAGATATATACAAACAAATCCTTCAAGCACAAAGTAAATGTTTAAACATTAAAAGGGATGAGCGGAGGAACCCATACCAATCAGTTTTGGTAGGAGCTAATTACTAATAAGAGCAGCAACCCCGTTGTGTTAGATAATTATGACACCAACTTGCACCTCAGATGCACAGAGCCCCTGGCTGGCTGGTGTACCATGACTCTTGTGATCAGCATACACTCTCAAAGCTAAGTGGATGGACAGTAAAAGTTCTGGTTTTAATCTTGGACCAGATGGAAGAGAATATTCGTGCTGACATATCTGCATCTTTACATCTTATAGTAATCTTTAAATAAATAACAAAAGAAGGCAACTAGATGTTGATTTGTTTTGAAACTGTCTCCTGGACTCAAATCCCTCTTTTTTTCTTTAAAAAAACAAACTTATTTAATAAATTTGTATTAAATACAAACATTAGTGTCTTTCAGTAAAGCTAGTTTCTACAAGAGAATCAAGGGAATATCATTCACGATGAGAATTGTATT
The DNA here is from genome assembly GCA_037177055.1 of Atherinosoma microstoma. Taxonomy (NCBI): domain Eukaryota; kingdom Metazoa; phylum Chordata; class Actinopteri; order Atheriniformes; family Atherinidae; genus Atherinosoma; species Atherinosoma microstoma. The sequence continues at coordinate 28,318,957 of JBBBVU010000001.1, read as the reverse complement.
AAATAAAAAACAAAGGAAAATACAAACTGGAAGCTGTAATGGGCTGGACGCCACCCTGACTACGTTACTTATTTTTAACTAAAATAAAAACTTAAGAGTCAATATTGGCTTAAGTGACTTGGATGGGTAATTCTTCAGTTCAGCAATCATATTAACCTCCACTTACTCTCTACATCTGCTTGGCCTGTTGTTTGCTCATCTAATCAATCTCCTTCAGGCTTGTTCTTTAATGTCCTACCACGTTCGGCCATCTCTAAATATCCGCTAATGCCTGGGAAACATCAGGCCCTCAATGATAGCACTGTAAATGTAATTTATTTCTCACTCATGCAAGCACTTGAGCTAAACGATTATGGCCACTGAGGAACGGCACACTATATAAGATAAATATTGATTGACTGGATGGTTTGTTAGCTACAGTGAGGAATAAGGTCTGAGTGAGAAGAGATGCCTAAGATGGGGTGGTGTTGGTGTTGAGTTGTCTTCTGCCAACCAGGCTTGTTCAAAATAAAAAATAAGCTGATCTGGCTGGGCCACAAATGTCGTTTTCACAGGATGCGGGAAAAGTTAATTTCCAAAATCAGATTCTATTTCTCTCTGTGCTGTAGCTCACTTAGCAAAAGTTTGCCTGATATCTATCCTCTATGCTGACATGGCTTGATTTATGAGCACATGCTTAGTAAAATAGGAAACATGCCATATATAAGTGGATTTACATTTTCATGTGAAGCTTTATCATTTCATATCATTTTTATTAAATGTTATTAAGTTATACTTATATCAAAGTTATACTGAGTACAGTTAAAAGGGAATGGATTTGGAATCATTGATGAATTGGACATATTGTTAGGTTACGTCTCAGTAACAGTTTCAATGACTATGATCTTTTCAGCTCATCTTTCTTTTATGTAAGAGGAAGGAGATGATTTTTTTTTCTTTTTCATAAAATTATGTCACTTGTGACATTCATATATCAAATCCATTCAATTTTCGAAGGTGGTGTTTAGCAAAAAGAAAAGGAAAGAAAAAGAAAAACAGTGTGAGATGAACTAAATTTTTCCAAGTACACAAGAGGGCATTTATGTTTATTAGGGATCCCTGGAGCAGTGTACACACATACACACACAATCAGACTTTGCTTGCCTTGTTTCATCGCCCTTGACATCATATAGTAACGGCATCTCTAGAGGCCGAGGCATAACCTCAAAATCCTGTTTAGCTAAATTAACATTATGACTCCCATTGCAGTGCAGCATACTCAATGTGATGTAACATATGCGTGGGATTGCTTTGAAAAACACATCACATGTCCAGCCAGCATGTACCTCTCAAATTAACAAAAAAAAATCTTGCCATCGACTTATTCGGCAACATTGTGATCTGTGTTTACCGTGCATGCAGAGGTGTATAATTTGTGTAGTAAGCAAATGCATCCTGATTCTGTTTAATCACATGTCAGAGACTGTCAAACTTTTTTTTCCTGACCCTCAATTACCACAAACACAAGCATATACACACCTTACACAGGAATTTTCCACCAGTGTAAACAACCTTGTGTTGTTGATCTGTGAGACTGACTGAGAGAGAAACAAAGCTGTCTCAAATCCCATTTGGGCTGAGAGGCGGCCCATATGGAAAGTTACCAAATAGTGCTAATACTGCTAATAGGATGTTCCACTCTAAATAGGAGCTCATGTTAATACCCAGATTTTCATTCATGCTGGAAATTGTAGTTTTAAATTACAGTTTAATGCTTCAGATTTTTAATAATAAAAAAAAGCCCCTCAAAAAACCTTCACAGCAACACAAAAATTACCACAGCCTCTGAACAGAGCCTCAGCCTCCCATTGTCAGCCAATTACTATGCAATCTCTTTCTTATGACTGAATAGCTCACTGTTAGCAAATAATGAAAAGGCAATTATGGCAAAGCTGTGTTCATATTACCCTCTTCATTTTATGCAGGCTGTAATTATTGTCAATCCTAGAGGCTTACTCTACCATGTAAGAGGCAGCAGGGAAGAAAATGGAGTGGGCTGGTGCATGGCAAATTGGAAATGTCACAGCTACCTTTTTATCAGCACCACTAGACCCCTATGTGCATGTGTGAATTCACATAGACATACATGCGCACATATGCACATGCACTGCAAACGTACATGATCCAACCCAAGTGTCCATTGCCACACAACACATCTAGGGCAAACATTTATGTACACATTAACACAAATATATTTACTCCCATTATTAGCAATCATAAATTCGCCAATGGGGGGGGGTGGGGGGTGGGAGAGGGAGGAAAAAAATGCACACACAGCACACGCAAAACGATGTGTGTTTAGCAGACTCTTCACCTCAAGCTGTTACTGTAGCTCAAGTACACTGCTAGCGGGTGAAGAAATAAATAAATAAACTGTTAGATGAAGCGGGTCGGAGGAAAACACACACACGCACACACACATATTCCTTTTGTTCTTTTCTCTTCTCTTTTTTTCCCCCCCTGAAAACAATGATTCCCTGAAGACTCTTGGTTTTCTTTCCCTGCCAGTGTCTGTCTAACAGCAAAGTGGTGGATATATTCCTTTTGCCTTGGCCCTCATTAGCTGTCTCCATGCTGTTCAGTAATAGGGAGTGGCACATAAATGATTCCCTTTATAGAGTTTGATGTGCCACACTGAGAGGACCACAGCCCCCGTATGGACAGCACCCCCCATCAACCCCTTCACCACCACCCCCATATGGAGTGCACATGGGGGGAGGCAGGGCTGGAAGAGAGAGCACCGTGTGACACGCATGACAAACGCCTCAGCTTATGTTGGTGCTAATTCTAATGGGCGGCGGTGACCCTTAAAAAAAAACATTTCATCAATGTTTCCCTAAGTGCCACTAGCAGAGGTACATAATTAGGGTGGGATGTTACTCAAAGGCCCACGCGCGGGCATGACTGTGGTGCACGTGGCACAGGGACGGTGGGATAGAAATCCAGAAGGGATATACAGGCAGGAGGTGCGGTGAGGAGAGATCTTTTGTCAATACTCTTGCATGCATCCCTGACAAATCAAAGTGAATAAACAATGTCGTGATTCTACCGTACCTTGACAGGCGAGAAGCAGGTCTACCAACACGATTCTGACGGCAGACTTTTCAAGGTCAGCCTTTAAGCTCTTTAACTGCACTGTTTCAGGCTTTGCAAGAAATTCAACTCGACATTCATATACCTGGCAAGTGCATTTATAATATATTTTTTTTAAGTTATTTTCCCAGTTCTCTTTTTCCCCCCACTTCATCCCACAGAAGCAGGTGCTGCTCCTTTTGTGTTTAACAAGATTCTTGAAAGTGTGCATGAGGGAAAAGTGCATTTCTTAAAGGAAGGAGCTGCACTACACGAGGCTGTCTTCCAAACGCGCTTTTCAAATGGATACTGAAGCCTGTCACAGTCATATTACTTTACCTCTAACATAATAGCATCGTCTAGTGAACTCCAACACAAAAGACAGCCAGGGAAACATCACAACAGGATCAGGTAGAAGAAAAGCCCTCTTTTAACTTTCAAAACTCCTTAAGTTCTCAGAGCACACAGACTTCGGTGTGCCGCCAGCTTATGATGGTGTGTTTGCCTGCTGCTTAGAATAAGGCTGGAGAGAGAGGCAGTAAAAACAATGTAGTCATTACAGCTCACTTGAGTGTCATTTTGGCAGGCAGCGTTTTATCGCTGCTTGACTTCAGATGTGTAACAGAAATCACTCTTCTGTTGTCTTGTGGCCTGGTGGCAGTTAGGGAGAGTTACAAGGCACACAAACCAACCAATGAGATGCCAATTTACCTCCTTACACTGAAAGAAAAATTGAAAGCAAAGTGTTTTGAAATCCACCAAGCAAATAAGGTGACAGGATATGATGGAAGAATACAGTGATCAATCATAAACATTTTGTGGAGGTTGCTAAGCTCTCTTCAGATACAGATCTCACCCAAAACAAAAGCATATACAGCAACAGCTGCAACTAGACCAACAACATCACCCAATGATTCGTTGGAACAGGATATTAAGCCCCGGGTGACAGTGTATCTGTGTGTATGTGGGAATTTGTGGATTTGATGTCGTGATTGTCACAGATCCTTGAAGCGAGAGGCCTGTGCGTTTGCCGATTCAGTTTGATGTGTCTCTCTTATACTCACAGGCATACGTACCTCATGAGCTCTGGAATTCACTCATCCTTCACATCTGTCCTGGAGAAAGCTGTAAGTAAAGACAGGAAGAGAGAAAATAAGAGGAAGAAAAAAAAGAAAGATATAATGCCCTACATCCCTCGACCTTCTGGCTCAAAGGCATTATTTTCTGCAATCCCAGGTTGTGGAAGAGACCTGATTATATGTGAATAACATAGAATGGCCAATTATACTTTACATGCTAGCTTTAATTTTCTATCTCTGAGGATGGTAAATAAACATGGCACCTATGAAGGTGCAAGTGGAAAGTACTCTGCTATCAAAACCATCCCTGAGTAATTTCCTTTGATTAGCTGCCAAGGCCCAGATACCCTGCCTGTTTCATGTCACTTGAGGCATTCAAAATGAAATTATTGAGTGTCTCTTTGAGATATAAGAGTTAAAGAGCAAGTAGCCCATTGCTGCAGTAATCCGTAGTTAATCCTGACCTAATCAGACCAACCATAAGAGAAGGGAAAACTCTAGGTTAAATGGTATTAGTGGGACTTATTGGTGTGCCATAATCTCACTTATTGGGTAAATAAAACAGCAGTATATTAGCAACATGTCCTGGAAGTTAACATAACTTCATAAGTAACTTCTTCTCTCATCTGGTTTTTTTTACACTGCACTTATGTAGTTGCATGAAAGAGACTGACAAACATAAAAAGGATTAAAACAAAATATAATATGTTCAGTTTAATATATACAGTATAATTACACTTATATATAAATATTACGGCGATGTGTTAAAGTTTCTCCATGCTGTTATAGCAAAATAGCTGTTGGTTGTTGTTAACCAAGCACAAAACACCTGCATCTTGTCTTCATTAAAGCTGATGTTTAAGGATCTGGAGTATTTAAAACATCTGAAAAACAGAAATTTGTATACCTGAGAAAATACTTGGGGTAAACAAACACTGCTCCTAAAAAGAAAAAACAACCCTCTTTGGTGATCAGATATATGAATTAATATAAAAGATATATGAGTTTTATAATTACTACATACATTCTTAGATTAATATGTTCACATCCGTAGCAAACTACTTCCTCTGTTAGAACCGATTTTAGATGTTTCAAGTTGTTCCAAGGGTGCTCTAATAAACTGAGTAACACAGTAATAAAATACAGTGGTGAACCAGCGGGATGGCTGGACTCATCCAAAGGTAACAGAGCGCTCAGCACGTAGATCAGCAGGGTACTTCCTCTTCCCCCCCTCTGATCTCTAATAGACACTAATCAGATGTGGGCCTGGAGAAGCAGAGAGAGAATTTAACATTTCATGAAGTTCTAAGCCCTTTTAGCTTTTTCACATAGCTCATTGCAGGAAAAAGATTGATGTCACAAAGCAAAACTGAAAATGCCACAAACAAAACAATTATGAGAGCATCAGCTGCCAAAGCTAATGCCCAACAGCAATTTGAATGACAGTGACCTGGATCTGCAGCTTAATTAAAAAGGTATTTCCTTTGTATTAAGAATTTCTCTAACTTTTCCTTCTAAACGGGCAGATGGATGAACGGCAACACTGCCAGAGATATATCCAACTAGTCAAAAAGGAATTAACATGTTGCCCTGAACAGAGCTGAAACATAGATCAGAAGTCCCCGTTCTTTAAAACCACAGTATGTTTGAAAAATAAATAAATAGATAGAGTGAGTATGCATTTCATAGAAAGTGAGGAAAGCATGAAGCTTTTAAACCTGAGCTTCCATCTTTCCAGAATTCATAAATTAATCACCAGGCAATGAATATGTCCAAACAAACACATGAAAGTTAGATGCTGCTTGAGTATGTGTGTGAGGATGTGTGTGTGAAAAGGGAGGGTGTACATATAGAAGCTGTGTGTGATCCTTGACTTGTAATTAAGCATATAGCTTCACATAGTTGCATGCACACACGCACACACACACACGCATTTTGAGTTAATAGCTCATACTTAAACTCAGAGTTAACGAAATGAAAGCCCACACTCTTTGTGTCTTTTACATTATCATACACACACTTGCACAAAGAGGGCACAGGCCCACATCTAGGACTGTCAGATTAGAGAGGATCCTTAATTTGTGTGACTCAGTGGAGTTTTGCTGGCTAATGAGATTGGGCTAATTGGTATCGTTACTGTAATCTTCTGAGGCGCAGGACAACACGTTTAAACATATACGCACTGATCACACTTAAAATCTGTCAGGGATGCTAAAGGTCATTAGCGGCTATGTTCATTCCCAAAGCTATGCGATGTAATGGGGAGGGGAGAGCATAAACACTGTGGAAGTTCAGCAGGGTTAAAACAGTCATTTGCTAATTCCAGGATGCATGTTGCCAAAAGAAAACATGCTGTAATTACACTGGAAAAAAACAGAACAAGCTAAAGTAACACTGTCAGACATAACCATGGATCTTACTGTGCAACCCATTTTCCCAGCAAATTAAAGCATATGTTGTTGTACCAAACTCTTAATTTGTCAAATTTCCACATAAACAGATGAGACCATAAGTTTTTAACCCAAGTTCACTTTACATACATATTTTTTACCCCCATTTTTTCTTTTTTTTTAACCACTTTAAAAACAAATCAGTCTGCACTTTTAATTATCTCTCAGCAGATGCCAACAAATATGCAAGGTGATGCATTGGTAATTAAAACTACTGCAAAACAAATACAAACCAAAGCAGCACATTCTTCTGCATGTACTGTGTGGGTAAAGTGAATTTTACAAATCAACACATAAGCTGGAAAAAGGATTCACCACAACCTGACTGTCCACCTTAATTGTTAAAACTGCTTGAATACAAATGCTACATCATGTTATAGTCTTGTAGTTACAAAATATTACCAACTAAAAAGGACTAAAACATGATTTCCTTGTGAAAGAAGTAGAGCAATTATTAAACTAAGCACACAAGATTATGGTTGGTAGAGTGATTTCTAACTTGTACTTGGGACTGGTCAAAAGTAAAGGGACCTCTTAATTACAGATCAGACACAAGCATGAGACCAAGCTCAAAAATACAAATATCCAAAGAGGACTGGAGTGACAGAGGTCAGATGCAGAAAATGTCCTCCAGATCCAAGCTATGAAGGGAATTCTGGTGGAAAAAGAAAAGAGTTTATATTGCTCCTAAGATAAAAAAAAGAAAAGACTAAAAATAGCTAAAATGTGCATATTTTCTGTCTTCTGTCAAGGCAATTAGTTTTGGTTGACTCTTCTTGTTTGAAGTTTTATTTATGGTTAACAAATTTCTCTTATTTCATTAGTGTAGCTATACCACCGCCTCCTAATACTACCACACTTGGTGATTTGCTCCACCCACACCATAGTAGGGTACAAAATTTGGATTTTCTTGTTAGCAACATTTAAAGAGTTCACTTCATATTCACTTGGCAACTAATATGGAAACACAGCTAATTAGAAGGTTGATCGCAACAGATAACCTGAGGGCCTTGCAACAAACTAGCAATAGTACTGCAAGCCATATATAAGTATTCACTCAGCATGGGGCTAATTACAACAACTATCATTTCATCCTAAAAAGGCTCTGGGATAAAGCCCCACCACATCAACTTGGCCTTTTTAGTGTGGAGTAAACAACTACCTAAAGATGAGTATGTTACTGCAGGCATTTGAGAGCTTCTGCCGAGGCACTGGGTAAAATGCAAAGATGAATTTCCCCATGGGGAATGATGGAATATAACTTAACAAGCTTAACAGCTATTAAAAATTCATCACTTAATATACAAATACATAGATTTTATTTCATTCATTTCCGAGACCAAATATAATGAATGTAGTGCAAGACTGTTTGCATAAGTAGGCTATCAGTCTTACTTTTGGCTCTGGTCAGGGGGATGGAATGAGGCTGACGGAGTGAAACAAGAACAGTAGCTAATGTTAGCACTAATGTTAGCATTAGCAATAGAGATGAATAGAGTGCCTGGCAGCCAGGTCTCATCTGTCCACAACTAGAGACAGGTGGACTTTTAAGCCTGGCTTCAGGTTTCTAAGATGAGTCATGGTGGGTGTCACACACTCAGAAACACACGTTTCACACAATGAATTGCAGAAACCCTGAATCATTAAAATTTAGGGTTTGTTTGATTATTTTTTACTCTTCTTTTTCTATCATGAAAATGTCTGTTTTTTATTGTTTTTCCTTTATTCATTTGTTTATCAATTCATTTATTATTATTATTATTATTATTATTATTATTATTATTAATAATAATAATAATAATAATAATAATAATAATAATAATAATGTTCCCATTTGTTCCTCTTTCACATTCCAGAGCAAGAGTCAGAGGGTTGTTTCAATATAAGCAGCAAAGGAACAATATTTTGCATGTGTTGCAGGGCCTTTGTGATGCTAAAATATGTTGGGGAAGTTTGCTTTATCACTAAGGGGGGAAACTAAGCTCTGCCACCTGTTCACCAGATCCAAAGGCTCTATTGAATATTCTTATAAAATAAAAAAATGAGGGTAGAAGAATCAAAGCACTTCCTGGCTGCCTGTGGCACAGCTTCTGAAGACTGGCCTATTTTTAGACTGTGACCTAAAGCAGCAACCCTCTCTTTTAACCTCATAAATGTGGACTAAGATGTTGCCAATACAATAAAAACAGGAATCCATCCGGCCAATGTGGACATTTAAAGATAGGATCTCTGACTCATTCTATCAGGTGACAGCAATGACACTACCAATATTAGGGAAGAATTATTAGCTCTTTCACACAAACAGACACATAAGCAGCCATGCAAGAGCCAAAGATTGTATCTTAAGTGAAAATCTGACACCTCTCTGTAAACTTAAAACCAGACTAACTTGACTAAGCTTTAATCAGATGACTATATTGCCATAATCAACTCATTAGACTTTCACAGCCTTTCTATTTTCCCCTGCCTCAGAAAATGTTTACCAAGGGATTTGGGGAGAGATGCCATGTTTGCCTTGCAATCAGATCTGAGCTGGAATGTGGGCTGGAGGAGGAAGGCCTCTTTTCCTGCTTTGCTAGCTAGTGGCTGGGTGGTTGGTGTTGGGTAGATAGATGGGATGTTAAGACCTAGCTCAAAGTGCTATTTCTAAACCCCCTCTGCTCATGAGCGAACACACACACACACAAACACACACACACACACACACACACACACACACACACACACACACACACACACACACACAC
>JBBBVU010000001.1:28283179-28308667 GCA_037177055.1 Atherinosoma microstoma | reverse complement strand
GAGAGAGAGAGAGAGAGAGAGAGAGAGAGAGAGAGAGAGAGAGAGATAGAGAGAGATAGAGAGAGAGAGAGAGAGAGAGAGAGAGAAATCAACTTTGAATTATCTCTTAAAATATATAGGATGAAAACATTTACAGGAATGATTTCCTCTCACACTATGCATATCATAATTTCAATTAATGCTTTTAATCAGTCTTATTAACTATCTTGGAGTTGCTTTGCTCTCTGAATATTGATACCTGTTCTGTTCTTAGGCCAACTCCTCATTAGCAATTTTACCCCCATAATTCTTTTTATATTCATCCCATTTATTTGACAACTGTCACAGCTAAAAGTTTTTAAATGGTCCAACATCCTGACATGTGTTGACTGAAACTGAAGGAGAGACATGGAAAAAAAAAGACTGGGAGGGAGGGAGAGAAAGGAGGGTGAAACGGGTAGAAAGGAAAATGAGACTCGTTGTAAAAGCCTGTGCTTGTTAGCACTGTGTCACACGAGCGTCCATATATCATCTCTGTGTCTGTCACCTGACCCCTGTGTGTCACAGACCCCAAACTGTCCCCTCCAACACGAGCCCCCTCTCTGGTAACCCCGGGGCCCTCTTTGCACCACTCTCTCCCCCAACTGCCACTGAGTGTTAGGCAGTACTTTACAGCCTCTGAAAGGGAACTAAAGACCACTGAGGATTGAGATGAATTACAGCCGAGGGAGCACCTCTAACGAAGGGCGTCCAAATTTACAGCTTTGCCAGCTTCCTTAACTTCCTGGGAGGAGATAAAGCAGATCTTGGTTTTGACAAAGTCCCACCAAGAGCTCAGGGAGGGGGGGAGCAGAGAGAGGGAAAGATAGACAGGGAGAATGGAAGACGAAGCTTAGTTTACAAAAGGGGAACCTAATGAATGAAAATATATGGAGCAGAATGCCCCTTGTTATTTGCTCCCCCGACATGAAAAACGGCAGCCAAACGTCAAGTAATATTTATTGCGATCAACAGTCAGTGAGAGGTTATGGACACAGAGGCCCTGACTGCACTCACTAACCATTTTGTGAAACAGAAAGAGCATGCCGCAGCATGAAACACATTTTTCATTTCTTTTATTTTTTTCTCTTTTTCTTTGAGATCAGTCAGTTTAAACGCTTGTTAAATCAGCCAAGTATAAAGTAAAAAAAAACAGCTTTTGAGTGCTGTCTAAACCTGAATGAAAAGCCCTTTGTAGTTCACTCTGTTGGGTTTGTAAAAACAAATGCACACTACATCAAGCCAATCATTTATCTTCCAGACAAAGATCAAGCTAATATTGACTGAAAAACACCTGAAAGATGAGATATTGAATGTTAATGAGAAGGGGCCTTCCTTCCTAGCTGCTAATCAAAGATAGTCATTTCGGGAGGCAGAAAAAAAAAAGGAGGGGGGGGGGGGTCGGGGGCTGGAGGCGGGGACAAGAAAGCCATCTTCATAAACATATCCTCATTTTCAAGAGTGGTGTATGGGGTCTGACTGCAGGCAGACTCCTATAAGAGCTGTGAATTGTATATCAGCCTCTAAAGCTGGCACTTTAATCCTATTTGCATTCATATGACTATAGCTGGATCCTGGGAGCCTTTATCCTTAGATTTGCCCATTTGTATGCCCCTGTGAGTGCAAGAACTATGCACGATACCAGTATCTGGATGTCTCTCACATCTTTCTCCCTATTTCTCTCATGCAGCCTCTGCCATTCACTGGCTGAAGAGGTGCCGGGAGAACTTATTGGAAAATGGTACAAATAAGTAAACATGGAGACTCTGGGACAGGTAATAGACTCTCATGAGTACACATTCGCGCGCACACACACACACACACACAAGTCTTGTCCATAGATGCAGAGAGAGGAGAGAAGGGGAAGAGCCTGAATTAAATACTCCTAGTGGCTCCCTGGTGGAGAGAGCCACAGGCTTAGCTCCACGGCCGCTGATTTGTGAATCTCTTCTCCTTAAACAGCTCTGTGCCTCTGTGCACACGTTGTGCTGGGGTAGAAAGGAGGGAGGGGGGTTATGGGAGAACTGGTTTCACCCATTTGCACATTAATAAACCTCCCGAAACATTTATTAAAAGCCGTGAGAATAGACAGTATTTACATTTCAAACTCCCAAGGACATCAGTGAGTTTGGCAAGGGCCACACCGCGGGCCTCTGTGGTCCTGCAAATCCTCGGCTGCACACAGGGGCATGATAATGACATCCTCTGTCCAATTACTCTTGCTGCCAATAGCATTGGTCATGATGGAGAGGAACACACTATTAACCCTGTTAGCATTATCGACACAACCAGCACTCATCAAATCAAGACTCTATTAAGGTGACAATGAAGGTGACTATAACAGAGATCAAAGCATGACTTCTGGAATTGTTAATAATAATAATAATAATAATAATAATAATAATAATAATAATAATAATAATAAAATAATAATAATAATAATAAATTCTGCATTTTATATTCCAGTGCTGATATTTATTCTTTCATGTGAGACACATTATTTGAGTTTATCAATATTAATGGTAGGCTAAAAAGGCAACCACGCTGCACAATCTGCAAATATAATGCCCCACCTTATCAATTCATAACATAGACTAGCTTAACTGTCAGAAAAATCTGAAGTCACACTTAACCGAGCCCAATACCTACTATTAAGATGGCTCGACATAACAGGAAGGCTGCCAATAATTGTACATAAAGATATGGAAAAGCCACAGTCCACTTATGAATATTTCATGAATTCCGACACAAAGAGCATGCTAAAAGGATCAAAGAGAGAAACGGGAGAGGAGTCAACGTGAACATCCAAACAATATGCAAGAATCCCGACAGTATAGGTCACATGCAAAAAGACCGGGGTCACACTGAAATTGTCCATCAGTCAGACAAGCAGAACTGATTTGGATGCTAAATAATGGTTTAGATATTCAAAAATTCCATATATATGCGAAAGGCTTCAGTGCACCCCGGATCTGGCCTATCAGAGGAGCGCTCTGCCACCACACTCCCTCATGCAGACCCACACCGTGCCTCTGAGCCTTTGACTAACACGCACACACTCGCAGATATGCAGACATTCTGAGACAGAGTACATGTAAACACACACGTTCACACATATCCACTGAGTCTCATACCCTCAGATAGACATAAACATAGATATATATTACACACTGCATATATGTCTCTTAAAAAAATGGGGGAAAAAATTTGCAAAACTCAATTAGGTTATGATTACTTCCAATGATTTACTGGAAGCTTTGTGTCAATCAGAATTTAATTTCTCTGGCTGGAAAAGTGCCAGAGCAGCTAAAAACCTGCTGTGAAAATAAGACAGCATGTGTGTTGGAACAGGTATTTGTGTTTAAATGTTGAACAACAGAGGAAAGTAATGGCCTATTTTGCACTCCTGATTCCTCAAAGCCGCATGTCCATATGGTTGTATGTTTGTTCTCTGCTTTTATGATCAGCAAAAGTCTGGCTGAAACTAGGAAAAGCTGGCGTTGTTGCTGCAAATGGTGCCCGTCCTTTGTGTCCTGTACATTTCAAAACAACATAATCAATGCAAAATTTATACAAGGCAGTGTCTTAAAATCACAACATGGTGCCGCAATTATATTGTGATCTTCTGTTCATTCAAAGGGCCGTCTTGTTGTGATTGTCATATGCCACTTGCCATTGAAATGTGTTTTTCATGTTTCTCATCTCATTGAATGTCAAACATCTCTTATTGAGGGAGCCAAATCCATCTGATGATTTTTCCACCCTACTCAAATGGAAATGGTGCATGTGACAAAACAGTGGTATTAACATAATAAAGGAATTCGACTTACAAAAACCTCAACATCTGCTGGGTTGGAGAGAGTAATGGATAACATTTCTTTGAATCCAATTGATGGATCTGATGGCGCTTAGACAGTCATTCAAATCATAATGTCTCAGGAGAGGCCAATAATAGGAACAACATGGGATTAATCTCAACACTCTCGACTCAGAGGAGACAAAATATGCATGGTGCTGTAGATCTAAAAAACACTGTTATAAACAAATTTGTGTGAGTTTTCTCTTTTTTCTTTTTTTATTCATGGAAGCTTGGAGTGCTGGATGTTCTGGAAAGGAATGAAAAAAAGAACCAAAGGAGAGAGCAGTACAAAAAGAAAAAAGAACTGCAACATGGCACTAAATATGATTGTCAAAAATCAGTAACAACATGGCTCTTTCTCCATTGTTATCACATGTTTGTTATAAATATTTTGCTACTGGACTAAAACAAAGATTATTCCTTTGGTGAGTGGTACTTCTAACCTCAGCCAAATGACATCAAATCAGTGACTTCAGGACTTAAGAGAGTGTCCAAGATTTCCCCTTGACATGGACATAAATCTTTGCTATCACTGAATGCATCTTTTTCCTTTGCCGTCAACTGTCCCCTTTACAACTTTATTTCTGCCATTAATCCCATTCATGTTTAATTCTGGTGATTGGACCATTCTTTTTGATGTGCCAGGTTCAGATTGGCCAGATAACTAATGACAGAAGAGGGAAATCAAAGTGAATAACAGACATGTTTAAAATCTGGGGATTTTCAGGCCAACCAAAGTGCGTACAGCAACCTGAAAATGATGGACAGATTATTTCTTGTGAGTTGACCTCCAAGACAAAGGTTTAATAATAAATACAGCATGTCTGAATTAAAAAGACACTGTTCTACATTTTTAATGTAAATGTATTTCTGCATGCAATTAAAAATTAATGATCACGGGGCTCACCTCTGTAGACCTGGGGCCCCTGCTTTGCTGGCTGACCATGGTGACAAAGGGCTGAGACCTCAGAGAGGACAGACTGTAAGGCAAGGGACCAAAGCATGAGGGAGTCTGAGGGAAAGATAGGGTGCAAGAGTGCTGTCTAGGGAAGCGAGTACCTCTACAGAGCCCACTTTAAAGACTGTCCAGCCTGTACAAATAACCACGGGAATTTCTGGCTTGTGATTAACGTGCTGGCTGGAGGTTTAAATCACTCCGGGAGTGAGATGGCACAGTGTTTGACTGTGTGATATACTCCCTAGCAGAGCTCCTCTGATGGGAAGAACATTACTGATGAGAAACTAAAATGAGATTGCAGAGAGCGGGGGCAGGAATTAGGGCTGACCTGAATGGGTCCCGGGGTAACATAGAGGCTATCACATTAACCTGACGGGGGCTCCTTTAATAGGGTCCAGGGCTTAAACTGATATATCAATTTCCCTCCATGTGGACGACTTCAAAGGCCAGAGCTCATTCTCTCCGTTTGTGCAGGCCCCCCATCAATCTCTGGCTGCTGTGGGCATCATCACCTTCAGCCTGAGACAAGCCAGGATAAAGATCAGCTCAGCAGGCCCCAACCAATCGGCAACTTCGTCCCAACTGTCCACTGAATGGTCAGAAAAACTACTAGCCTTCTCTTTTCAATGATCTATTGAGGAGGGAAAATGCAAAGCAAAACAGTAAATTGATTTCAACATCCAGGTCAATAAAGCCCAACAGAATTCAGCCTCACTATCACAGAATGATTGTAATTATAATCATGGCTGACAAACATATCTCAATCTGTGTGCTAAAGTCACAATAATTACCCCTGTCATGCTAAATGTGCGATTTAGCAACACAATTATGGCATTTACCTCTGCTAACACCTTGAAGATTCAGTAAAAGTGTGGCAGAGCACCTTCCAGTTCATCTGCACAGTTTGTATTGAAAGACTCCCCTTCCCAAACAACAGACACACAAGGATCCCCTTTCTTTTCACTAAACTCTCTGTTCTCAGAAATCATATCAAAAAGCCTCTCTCGCAGTGCAGGCCCTCCAGGGTTCTGATGTCACTTCCACTGTAACACTCCACTGATGACTGACATATGCTTCACATGAGCGTGAACAAAAAAAGAAACCAAAAGAAAGAAAAAAAAAACATACAAGCTACACACACCCTTTTTGTTTAAGACGACATTTCCGACTTTACGCTAACTTGTTTTGTCAAAACAATTCCCGAAGAAATTAAACGACACATTACTCAAGTCAAACCTGAAACCTAGATCTGACACAACAAACCTAATCCAGTTTGAGCAGCCGCTGTGTTGTGGTGTCCTCGGAGTGTGTGTTTTTCTTGAAACATGGCTTAGGTTTCAGGAAGTTTTAGGCCTGGAGTCAGTCATCGGGGGGGCAGGGGGTGTCACAGCACAAAAACATGGGCTCTGATGGTGCTGATAATAGTCCTGAGCAAATCCTTCAGAAGGACATTAACTGACTGCAAACAATGTACAAAAAGTCTTTGGGTCTTTGGGAATTTCAAGAAGGTGTTCAGCATTCAGCTGTAAAACACACATTTAATAAGAGGATTTTATGTCAAACAAGTAAAGTTTTTTTTTTAAAGCAGCAGAAAGTAGACATCACTGAGGTTTTTAAACCATATATGTTACAGATATCCTTTTGGCTTTCACCTTGTGATCAGACGCATAATTTAGACAGAGAACAAAAGATGGCAAATATTTTGGGAAAGGGAAGAGAAATGGGCTGTGTAGTGGAGTTGCAAGAGTGAAACTGAGTGGGGTGGTGCACTAGAAGAGCCCGCTGGTGTGGGCTACACTTTGCGGAGCGTAGAAGCTGAGATCTGTGAATACAGATCAGGGGAGATGTGAGGGAATTTTTCAGCAGGTATTGTCTGTCACTCACCCCGTCTGTCTGTGTGATCACTGCCTCCTCTGCTGCCGTTTCATCTTCCATTCTCTCATACACTTAACACATGCGTGCACACACACACACACACACACATGCAAAGACTCCTCCCACCAGAGCTACCACAGAAGGCCTGGTGCTGTGGTGTGCCCTTGCCAAAAAGTGACAGGTGTTCCAATAAGAAAACCAAAAATCAAAGGGCCATTATTCCTATTATACGTTATGATACCCCTCTTATGTCTGGCTTGGTATAAGTTACTGGCATCTGGATTTGGAGAATTTTGGAGAATACAGCACAGCACATACAATCCGAAGTTTTAAATGATATTTAGCCATAACATAAAAATACAAACATAATGATGCTTTTATCTGAAGGATGTCTAAAAGTGGACTTTTAGACAAAAATGTTATCTTTTTAGTTATCTATCTTACAATAGATATGTTGGATACATTAACATAAGTGAAACAGAGTTTTAAAGGTTTTTGGACATCACTGGTCAAAAATGTAATGGCTAGCAAAGAATAAGTGGAAAACGAAAAGGACAAACATTTGTTTAGGACTATGTCAATCATGTCAAATCTTGAAGCCAGCACCTCCTCTCTCACACGAAACCCCCCCCCCCCTTTATAGCCCTTTTATAGATTGTGTAATGTTTGCTACCAACACTCTGCCTTTTTCTTTCATCATTCATTCTTCCTTCTTACTGTACCAATAAAATGTCCCCTGTGCCACAGGCTGCAACACAATCCCAAAGCATGAGGGCTCCACCCTTATGCTTAACACTTAAGACTACTTGCTGTCACTCAGATTACACACATCAGAATGATATTTCCTTCCTTACCTTGGTTCAAAATATTGAAGAAAAAAGAAAAACAACTCAGGCAATCTAAACTCAAAAAAACTATACAATTAAAAAAAATTATTTTCAGGGTGTACATTTTTTTGTTTACTCTTTTTTTCACCATAAAACAGAATTTTTCACCCAAAGTTTTATTTTAGCTTCATGTTGCTTCCAAATAGAATCAGGTCTTTTTGAATGTTCAAATGTTGATTTGCAAACTTCTGACCATTACTCTTGTGGTTCAAAACAGCTTTTCTACTGATGATTCTTCCATGAATGTCATATTTACAGCAGGTGTCTCTGCACAGTAGACCAGAGCAGGAACACCACATCAAAGTCTGATTCATCTTCCTCACACTCTTTTGCAGTCAATCAGGGTATTCAATTTACCTTTCTAGCAGTTTCTGTGTGAAGTTCTTTAAGAGTTGTTTTTTTTTTTGTTTTGTTTTTTTAGAGAAATCTCTGATAAACTCTGATTTCCAGCATTTTCAGTATGCTATGCAGCTACTTAAAGGAGCCCATGGCTCCTTTGCTAACTACTGGAACATGATTTAAGGACTACTCAAAAATCTTTGCCCAAACTTTTCCTTATACTTTGCAAAACAAAATACTACACTAACGTTGTTTTGAAATTAAAAATATATTTAAATTTTCAAATGTGCATTTTTGGAAATCAGCTTGTCACCCAAATGAATGATCTCTCCATACTGAGGAAAAGTCTAGTGCATGATGCACTATGTACACACAGATGTGAAACACTCCACTTTTTTCATTTGACAGAATTGCAGCAGAGCAATAGTTTTCTTTGCACAGGAGTGTCAGTGTTGATTTCTAGTATGAGTTGAGCAAAAGCACATATAAAGCTGCCCTGACTGTTTAATCACGGTGCTCTGCAAATGGGAACAGGCTTGGAGTCTCATTCAGCTGAGTATAACGGGCAGCTGCTGTGTGTAGTTAATTCTGTAAATATAGTCACTTCTCTCATGTGTCTGAGAATCACCCACATTTAGGCCAGATAAGCAACAGCTTTGCCAGTTCTGATAACCTGGGCAAAATGCAAATGACTTAACAGACTTCCAAGGAAATCTTCCTTTTGGGGAAATTCATTCTTCTTGTGAAAGGACTCAAAACAAGGTTGCCAACCTGACTACAAGATGTTGAAATGTAAAGGAAACGGAAGAATAATTTGGAATAAATAGAATTTATTGTTGTCTGTTCATGTTCCAGTTGTAGCTCATCTTACCCTAACTGAACAACAATGAGAAAAATAAATGCTGGGCTTTTTCAGAGGCAGTGCAGCATCCAAAGTGATGGTTTAGCACTTGTATTGTTCCTAAAGTTGGAGCAGAGAGGCAACAACATTCTGGCTCATCTTTTATGGGCTATCAATAATCTTTTTTCTGACACATTATTTGCTGGGCTGGAGGAAAAAATAGGGAACAGCACGGTCAGTGGTTGACCACAAAGACTTCTGGGAGCTGGCAAGGGCAGTGTGCGTGGGCGATGCATCCACCCTGGGACTTTGCCAGGATGTCATTTTGACCAGGCTGCTGAAGCACTAAGAACCCGCGACAGAGCTGCACACAGCCTCTGGGAAAAGCAGACAGAAGCAATTAGATGACATGACAGTCATGAAGATGATGACTTGTTGGCAGACTGAACTCATTTCAGTTTTATCTGCAATTGTGTTACATTTTGGCATCATGCAAGTGATTTGGCGACAGCAACATATTTGTGAAATTTTTACTTGCTGTTAAAACATTTCTTTTTTGGATCATCTTAACTCGGATAATCATTCTCATCTTCATCTTTTCCATTCCATTTCTCCCTGATGACCAACATACTGTTGTAAAGAGTTTTACAACTACATTACTTCAAAATACAGCACAGCTAAGGCTTTTGGGGAAATTAAATAACCTGAGGATTGAGCTACTTTAGAAAGCCCAATTAACATATTTGCCTCTAGAGGAAAATATTGCCTGAAGTTGAATGGACGGTAATTTTACGCATGGATTTTTCCATCCTAATTCTCAAAGCTTTGAATAATCCGCAGAATTTGTTTTACAAAACAAGGGGTTTTAGCGTTTTGTGCTGGAGCTGGGGTGGTTGAATTTTTAGAGAGTTGTGTTTCAATACAAATAACACAGCTTCTCAGAGGGGTTACACATTCTGTTGTGTTAATTGAACATGATTCAGTGATTCAATCCAGTGCGATTGTCTGCTTTTATGGTATTATTGCAGATTTACCAGAGCAAGATCCAGGTTTTAATGATCACTTACTTTTGTGGTGGCTCATTATAGTATATTGTATTTCAGGAAAAGCTACTGTATGTTCATCACTGTGATCCTGGACAATCTTCCAGTCAAGTGGTTAACGCCTGTGTACCTCCCCCGAGTCCCTTATCCAAGATACCCCATATCGGTTGAGCTCACAATATCTTACACTACAAAATGTTCATCCAAGCTCTGCAGTTAGGACTTTTAATTACCTCTATGTCACCATATCTACACCTAAGTATACATATAAAATAGGGGTCAAATTCAAATTCCCATCTTACACCACCTTCCATAACTCTAATGTCTTATTCCCACTGCGCATAAAGATCAAAGTCTTATAAAGTTGGAATAACCCTTATTACTTCTCATTAGTGGGAAACCTGATGCACATTGGCATGTCTAACAGTTGCTGTGGTCAGCTGCTGATGCCTCCAAATGGCCCAGCCCCTGTGTGAAACCAGCTGACCAGACAGTGAAGTAGTCCCTGAGTCTGGTTGAGTGTGGCTTAGCATGAGCTCCATTTGCGATGTCGCCTCTAGGCCCAGACCTAAAGGGACTGTTAAAAATGGGCTTTAAGTCTCCAACGGCTCGGCTGACATCCACTTCTACAGATCATTAAGGCTCCACAGCTTCTCCCTCGGCAGCCTCACACACACCAGCAGAGTCATTAAAGGCAATGTGTAATTAAAGTTGGAATAAACAAAGGCTTTTCTCCAGGCCTTTTATTTCTCTCTCAACCACGTGTGCATCTCTGTTTCACTCATGCTTTCTCTTTCTCTCCCTATTTACATTTCTCTCTCTCTTTTTCTCTCTCTCTCTGTGTCTCAGACAGAGTTTGACACATCTGAGAGGAAATTCTCATTGGCTCCCATGGTGGTGGTAGGCATGGACGAAGGCCCTCAGCCTAATTAGAAAACTAAATACTCTGAGTAATGCCTAACCCCTGGGAATACAACTGCCATATCTCTTACACATGTGATGTGGAAGGACCCAGAATGCCACTGGGGTGTCTCGCTGAAATATCCTGTGCTGTTCCCCTTTGCACAGCTGTCCACACAGACTCATGCACTTAAGACAGGCTTGCTTTCATAGTTAAAATAGAAATTTGTGTCCTTAGTGCCGCAACACAGCTAATGCTAAATATTTAATTCCCGTGGGTGCTAATTATGGGTGAGTACTGGCAACACGGATTCCCTTTTTTCACTCCACATAACAACTGTAAAAGCAATTTAAGCATTTTTCAATTAATTAAACACATAGTCTTCCAGTAACCTCTTGTCATTTTGCCCTCCAGGACCATAGCTAATTTGTGTAGAATAGAAACTGGAGAGGGGAAGAAGTGGGGGTGGGTGCTGTTTTCATCTTGGCAAAATGCTCCTACAAAGGAATTAAAAGGGAAGACACATAATTTTCATAAGATCACACTCTATTATTCTTTTTCAAAAAGCTTGTAGTATTGTAAGTGCAGTTTTGAATGTTATGAACCTACATATCAGATTATTGTAACCACGAGCAACCAGACCCCATTATGTTATCAAAGCAGTGAGAGATAGTCTGGCCATGAAGCTAATCCCTGATGTATTTTTAGTCACAACTGACTGATGAAGTGAAATTACTACATCAGTGATAAAAGTGGGGCTCTCTGAAAAGCCTTTACAAGATCACTGCAGCAACCAAGAGAGCTCTTTAAGTGACTGCAAGTCTAAATCAACTTGTAAAGCAGTGCTGACAAGTATAACAATATGGTTAAGATGACTAGCAGTGAAATTAAGATAAAGATAATTAATGTGTCTATAAGATACAGAAATGTTCATTTTTGCTTTAAATCTGTGCTTCCAACATGGAAGGAGGTTTTATTTTACTTATTACTTAAATCTAATTAAAAATATGTACAGATTTTGCAGAAAGAACACATTTTTTATTTATAAAACAAACACATACGTATTTTTCTCCATTGTGTATGTGCCTTTGGTTGCATGTATTTATGCACATATATGGGGCTTATTAAGAGGGGCAGAGGCTCACCCATCCTCTTATAAAGGCCCCTGTCATTGCAAGAGATCAGAAGCAGGCTGTGAAATCCAGCTAATAGTCATTATGGGATGTCGGTCCCTACACTGACTACCTGCTTGCCAAGGCAGCTCCCTCACACTTCATATTTGCATTGTGTCATCTTATCAGCATTCACCCAGAGAGGGGACAGATCACGCGGCAGAGTGACAGCCGCATCACTAATATCAATAAATAAGACTCAGGGAAAGGCAAGTGAGGAGAATTAGGTGTCTGGCACTCAGCAGAAAACAAAGAAATTATGCAATGCAAAAAGCAAGATACAACCTTGTCTCACTTAAAATAGCCAGAAAAATATTATTTTTCACCTGATGTAAAATTAATGTCCTGAGATGTTTTAGATGGCGTTAGCATGCGATACCCCCCGTACTGTTCGGAGCGGCCAGGAAGGGTGAACTCTAAGAACACTGTGTGCTCAGTCACTTCTGGGCCTATGCAGTCAATAAGGCTATTTCTGATCTCCGGATGGCTAGGGTTTCAAAGCCTGTTTAAATGGGCTCCCACAAAGCCGGAAGAACCAACCTCAGCCCTTTCCCTCCCTGTCTTTCTCCCTCTCTCTTTCCTCTTCCACTCTTCCTCGAAATATTGAGAGGGAGCTCAGCTTGCCTACCCCCTTGGTAAAGGGGAAGGGTGTGTGTGTGTGTAGAGGGGGGCCACAGCCCTTCCACATGCACGGTGGTGAGGAAAGACAGGGAAGCGCAGGGTCAGGGCTCCCGGTGCTAAGCTGTGAAAGGCAAACGTTTGGCAGAGTAATTACACGCCGCACTGCTCTGGGAGTGATTAGTGATAGTTGTCTGTTCAAAGTGTTTGGAGCTCACAGCCTTTATGGGCTACGCTTGCCTTCCCTCCACCTAATGTTGAGATTGCATTTGCATCTGGAAGAGAGTTGCACATGTCAACATAAACAGTATGCCTACAAAGCTTACCAAGTGAGGTTTCACTGACGCATTATTATTATTACCATCATAATTATTATTAATGTCTTGTTGCGGAGCATCTTAGACAATTCATTAATGTTAATTTGGTCAACATGGTGCATGAGTTATCTGTGACTGAAACTGGAATATTGCATTAAAAGCCCAAATTCTTGAATTTCTATTTACTCAAAATGATTTGAAACAAATGAGCAACTTTCCATAATTGTTTGACTGTTAAACATTGCTTTTCAGCCTCATTGATATATTTATATTCTCAGGCTTAATCTACATTTCTTGTGGTTAATGCCTCCATTTGTCACAACAAATTCCTCTCCATTCCCAGGTCAGCTAACACTGCAGTGCACTGAAGTCAGCATGTTCAGGTGGTATGGCCCAGACTACCAGGCTTTGATGTTCTTGCTGTGTTTGTGTAGCCCATTCTGTCCCAGTACAACCTGCAGATGCGACTGAGAGCTGGAAGGTAAGCAGCAGCACCCCTGAGTAACATATCCACTTGTGAAGCACACCCTGACATAGGATGTTGGGGATGAAGTGAATGTAAACAACAGGACTTGATTGGTTGCAAAGAAGAGGAGATGTGGGATTAGGGAAGCACTGGAGGTATTTTTATATCAGTACGCATTCTGGCACAGCTTATTTCTTGTTTGGTCAAACTGAGATTAATCTCATTATGTGGCAGGTTTAACTTTTTAATTCCAGTGTTCAAAAAAGATATTATGGTTTAACAAATGTTTATTATCATTACTTTCATACCAAAAAGGTTCTAGCCTGTTGGTAGAACTTTTATCTTAAGCTCTACCACACTGAAAACCTAAACACTTAATAGATTCTAATCTCACTGAAATCTTTTGTGGCCCAACAAATATCCAAATAAATAAGAACCTCATATATCAACAGGATGTCGGGTATCATATTTCAACTCTCTCTCTTGTTCTAATCCCAACACAGGGGCCGACTGACAGAGGCTGGATAGCTGGGTGGCAAAGCAGAGCTGAAACAAACAGCCGTGGACAGAAAAGGAAATACCTCAGGGACTTTTCTGGGATTGCTGAAGAGGTAAGGCAGTACCTGTAGTGCAATCCCTTCCAAATCTGCACCAGGTGTCAGGCATTAAGGGGAGCATCTCCGCTTTGGATTTCCACGTCTGGCTCAATCACCCAGGGCAGTGTGTCAGATGTTGTACAAAACGGATACTCTCTCGAAGAAGAGGAGGAGGAAGAAGACCTGCGGCTCAGCGCAGTCCAGAAATTTCTGATGACAAAAGAAGAATCTGCACCTTGTCTAATAAAAACACCCTCATGTGGGGGTAATTTAATTATTTCGCAATGATTCACATCATTATTTGGCATTTAAAATATTAAATCACATGTGAAAGTACTCTCATGAGAATACAATATATTGCAAAGGCTGCATTGAAACAAAAAAATTATGGGAAGTAGAGCTGAACACTGAGTTTTAATGAGTTAGGATAGATTTAGAAATACATTACACTGAATCCCATTGAGATTTTCAGTTAACTACAAAGACAACCGAGGACTGACAATTCCCTGTGTAATAATACAAAGCAAAGGGTGCTCTATAGATTGCGTAGCTCAGTATTAATTTTACACCCTCAATCATGAAGATAAACTCTGAATTGAACTCCTGCCAACTTCTCAGTTTCAAGAAGTATTCTGCAAGAGCAGCTGTACTGAAACAAAACAGTGGCAGCAGACTACTACAGTACCCAGTGAGGGAGAGGGACATAAAGCCATGTTGGCATTGTTGTTGCCACAGATTATACATGACACACCAAATAACAGGCACTGATTGTGAGACATATAAATGTATCAGAGGCATTGGAGAGGAAACTTAATAGCTCAGCATTGGGAGATGGAGAATGTGACCAGGCACGTGCGGAATGCAGAGTGGCAGGAGGTAAGCAGCAATCTAAATTTCTAATGTTGAGGAGGTTTCCCATTCTGTGTTTATGAAACATGGCTACCGGGACTACAAAGGTAAGGGGATATAGCATCAAAGCCTGCCCTGACAAAAACAAAAAAGCAACAATGCTGCAGTGGAATGCACGACAGAACATAATACTCCACCTCCTCCTTCTCCGCTCCCCTAAGCAGTCTCATTTGATTACAGTGTAGCAGGCCCAAAATCAACCCCTTAATCCCAGTTCTCACTCCCCACTGGTGTTGTGAGTTGGAGGTAGAACATAACTTGCCAAAGTGGCAAGGGACAGAGAGTTGGAGAGCTGATGTTGTGGAGGAGAATCTCTCATTCGGAGAACAAAAGAACATGGGAGCTGGTGAGCCGAGGTGTCCGCGGCAGCAGTTGAGAGTGGTTGTTGTCCTGAGTGTGGTGACTGAAGCAGAGACTGCATGTCTGATGACGGTAAGGCAGTGTATCGTTTACAGGCTCCCTCTGCAAAAGCCCCTCGCATGTCCGTCTCCAGCCGCAGAGTTTGCACTCTACTTAAGGCAACAAGAGTCAGGCTCAGCATTACAAGCCTATTAAAAGATACTTTTAATTATGCCCTGCTCTCCCGGGATCATTTCTTCTGTGAACTCTGTATTTCTTTGGCATGTGCATTTAGGAATGGCGCAACCAGAAGCACATGTTGTTTTCTCCTTCCAATTAAAGGGCATGTTGACAGATTAAGGCTGCTTTTGGTTTGTGCTCCACTAACGCATTTAGGGAAGATGATGAACATTGGGGGGGTAGGTGGGGTGGGGGGCCTCAGAGAGAGAGGGAGGCTGATAGGAGAGAAAAAGAGAGAAAGTACATGCACATGAACTCTGAGGGATTAATGTGTTTACATTACCTGGGCTGTGATCTATCACCAACCTCGTCAACTTCTATTATGCATCACATACATAAGCAAGCAACAGACCTGGGAGCCCCTGCAACTCACTCATACTATTTCAATTGGATTAAGTCAGTGAAAATATCTCGGAGCATTCTCGGAGTCATTTGATTTGTACATTGTATCACTCTACCTTTTGTAAAGGCATATACCTCCTGCATACCTAAAGAGCTTTTAAGTAGTATGGAATTATTACCATATGGCAACTATGTCACCTTCAAAATAAACATTGCTTTGAAATAGGTCTGGTTAGACAACAGTAAGGCACAGAAACTCTCGGACCATCAATCACAAATATGCAGGTAAACATCTATGAGAGAAACTGGTAAGTGTTGAGTATGTGAATTAACCATCTGTGATATTCATTCAGTCCTAGCAGTAATTGTAGTTCTTTACAACACTGAGTTAAAGAAGTCTACATCACTGTATAGATGCTGACAGTGGGTTCTGAAAGAGGGCCACTGCAAGAGCTCATATTCACACTCAGGCTTCATTATATTCAATCAATATTCATTTACTCACTGAGTTTATTGACTCATTTCTGAAATAATACTTCAGGTCATCTGTCTTGTCATGGAAAAAGGTAGATTATCCCTTTTATTCATTCCCTCATAGAAGGCAAAGAAAAGGGTGAGTCTGGATAAGGCATATGGATACAACAGTAAATAAATATTTTTGATAAAACAGAAAAATCAATGGGTGCTTCCTGTGATCCATCTTGAGCGAATCAATCATCATCTACGCAGCTGGCAGTGTGGTGCAGGAGCACGGCGTAGCGGTGAGAGGGGGCTGCAATCTTTGTCTGATACCTCTCATTTTGGAATCGCTTCTCATAATAGGGTCATCATTTCATCACTTAGCCAATCCAGAGGCCTGCCATTCAGCCTTGCGGGGATCATGGGGAGTGTGGGTGGGGGTATGGGTAGACAAACCCCATCAGGAAGAAACACACACACACTCTCACTCCATACATCTTCATTCAGGTCAATAAAAGAAAAAGAGATGACAAGAAAAGAGATCAGAAAATAGATTTGCTCTCCTGAAAGCCATATCAGATCATTGTGATTCATGTTAATTGTGATTTTCTTTAAAAGAAAAAAAAATCAAGTCATCAAATTGGAGCTGTATATCAGTTAATGTGAAGAACAGCACTGGTGTTCAACAGAAAAGAAGAGCTTTTTATGTAACAATCACTGTAATAACCACAATATAGAGTCTTCTGAAAGGTGAGAGGGGAAATGGTTTGAACTTAAAAAGATGAACATTCTATTACAACATGAAGGTATGCATGACTAGTCTTTAATTATCACTTCAAAATGAGAATAAAGTGAATTTGGTCAAACTGTTCCTGCATGTGTATTGGGAGAAAGAAGGAGTACATTTCACTGACGGCTGGGTGACTCGAGAAGACTTCAGTAACATGGATCTGAATGGATTCAAAGCAAAGACAAATCAGTCAATTCATATTTTTAATGCATCTGTAAAAATCATCAGTAGTTTTGTCATCTTTCTGACAAAACTAACAACCCAAATTTATTTCATATCACATCTTAAAATAAGATCTAAAAATACAGAAATAAATGACTGCCACACAGTAATAAAAGCTAACCTTTGCCATATTACAGTTGTTTAGTCAAGTAGCACAGTGCACATATGTTTAATCATTTAATAACTCTCTCGTTGAAAAAAAAGAGAAAAAAAAGGCAAGGTCAAAAATAAATTACATCCATTATTTGCAGCAGATCTCCCCAAAGCATTTGGAGCGAAAACTGTTTTGAATTTCAATTGGCTTCCAAGTGGCAAAAGCCCTCAGCTAATACATCAAAGAAAAATTGGTGTCAACTAATCGGTTTAGGACACAGATTTAGAATGGTTAAAAATCCCATGAATACTTCAAGCATTTTCCTGTACACTACTAAAGGCTCGGGAAGCGGTACAGCTGACCTTGTGCGCTCCAGAAACCTGTCCGCCACTCGACATTAACTGACTGTTTAACTCATCCAGCCGCGCAATTAGTCCGCCACAACGCATAATGTTGTGTAATAATAGCCTCTATATCCAATTTAGATTACACTTGCTCCCTCAGGCATTTTAAGTGGCATGCATCATCTTTCATTCACTTCCTCTTAGCCAAGTAAAGCCGTTTTCATGCGTCAAAAGCGAGGTCGTTCTTTCAAGGAAAAAAAAAGAAAAGGAGAGAGGAAGCAATAGTGAGCAGGAGGCGACAAAGTTGGAAAGATGAAAAAAAAGAAGGGAAAAAAAGTATATAGACTTAAAACCAGGACAGTATATTGTGATGACAGCCCACTTTTACGCATCAAAAACCACCTTCCCAAAAGCGCAAATGAGCAAAAACTGTACTCACCTCCACCTCCTCCTGTATCAGTGCGCTGTTGAGAGGCGGTAGCAGTTGCCATAGCCCTACACCTATTAAAGGCTCCGTGATCTCAAATTATGGGTCCTCCTCCTACTTCAGAGAGTGACTCTGAACGAAAACGTTTTTAAGGAGGACACATGACACCCTTCAACCATGGCACCGCAAACTTCGTCGTATATCTTAAGTAATAAACATAAATGTGACAAAAAAACACGAAATCATTTAACTCAATGTAAAAAATATATATATATATATGTCTTTTTTCTGTTGTTAATAATTGCCCATATTATATAATGAGTTTAATATAAGAGAACTGTGACTGTGCATAATAATGAGGACTTTATGGCATGACAAAATCAAACTTTGAAAGATCCCAAGATTTTTTCTGACATGAAAAAATGGCAATACTCGGTTGATTGTCTAAACGAGTGGCTGTGAAACAGGTCTCATGGTATCACTTTCCTCTGATTAGGCTATACTGTAGGGCTGCTTTGTGTATCCATCCTTCTTTTTTCAAGCTCCCTCTCTCTCTCTCTGTCTCTCTCTCTCTCTCTCTTCTAAAGTCTGAGTGTGCTCCCACTGTACCGGCGTCATCATTCTTAGCTCTCTGGAGGTTTTCGAAGCGTAAGAAGCACGTGACGGTGTGTGCACACACTCTTTAGCAGCGCCTACAGCGATCCCTTTCGGCTTATCTGAGACTTGAACTGTAGAGTAAACCACCAGAATGAAATTGGCTTTTAAACGTCTAAAACAATAGGGGGGAGACAATTCCCCTAAAAACGCTGATATTTTATATGGCACATGTAAAACTAATAATAATAATAATAATAATAATAATAATAATAATAATAATAATAATAATAAATAAATAAATAAATAAATAAATAAATAAATAAAATAATAAATCTATGTTTTGAACTCACGAGTAATCTACAGGTATTAAAACGAT
Source organism: Atherinosoma microstoma (assembly GCA_037177055.1). Taxonomy (NCBI): domain Eukaryota; kingdom Metazoa; phylum Chordata; class Actinopteri; order Atheriniformes; family Atherinidae; genus Atherinosoma; species Atherinosoma microstoma. The sequence goes on along the minus strand of JBBBVU010000001.1, from coordinate 28,289,638 downwards.
CAAATCTGAGAAAGTAATGATAACTGCATCAAATGCTATCAAGTATTTCAGAATTCAAATGTATCTGCAGTGATCAAATGAGATTACACCGACGAGTCCAGGCGGATTTGGTGTAGTTGGCACTAATCTGCCCTGGCTTGAGGGTTTATGACTTTTAGAGCGCGTGTATCTTACTGGTTTATTCCGGGATCCATTGCAAAAACTATTATAGCCTCCGCTACAGTAAATCAAACACAAACGACGGCCCATAGAGCCGCATTCATACAATCAAAGCATACAAATTGTCGTAAGAAAAAGAGTTTAACTCACAAACTGAGAAAAAAAACCCTATCTTGATTCAGTTCGGTTCGGCTGAGCACAGTTTGCGCCATCTTACTTTTACTTTTGTGTCGACACGTATCTTACCGATGCAACCCTCAACTGGCGTTAAAAAAAAACAAACAAAACAAAAAAGTCGACGTGGACATTTGTAATCCATTTGAAACCTCCGTTGCAGATTTTTACACAAGGCGCGCATAGATGACAGAGTATCAGTGGATTTAACGCACGTCATTAAAAATTATATTTCTTTTCTTTCTTTTTTGTTTAAATTTTCTTTAGGGTACGCACAGAGAAAAGGACAAAAAGAGAGCGCTGCTGTGGAGCACCTTCTTAATTCCTGCTGGTATCTTGCAAGCCCATATCCTGGCATACAACAGCCGATTTGTTATTGATCAAGTGTGAAAGTGAGTACTTCTATTTGGAAGAAAAAGAGCAAAGTTGAGAGTTGATAGACTCGCATGACGTCGCCATCCAAGGGGCCGCCAGGCGCACTTGAGGCTTACTGCAACGAGCCTTGTTAAAGAGGGGGAAAAATAGAGAAATAGAGAATGAGAAGGCTTGTTAGTTAACACGAGAGAAGGGAGGGGTGAGGAAGAAACAGGGAGAGAGAGAAAGAGAGAGAGAGAGGGTGTGAGAGACCATGGGTTTGGGCAGGGCTGTGGTTACCCAGCATAAGCTTGCCTTTCCCTTCGGTGACTACACCCCGAAAGGAGGAGCGTGGTGTGCAGCGTAGTAGGCGTCAGGATCCTCAATTTCCAACTTAGCATCTTGGCAGGACATTTTCCCAAGCAAAGCCCCCGTCCGACGGGTAAAAAAATAAAACTTCTGCACGGGTATGAGCGCGACGGTGCAACTCAGATAAGGGAGCAGCAGAAAGACAAAACGGCACAAAACCTCCAACGGAGAGTGGCTGGCTGGCAGCGACCAAAAATATTCCACCCAACACTCAAGCCTCTTTATTTCAACAGTGTTGCCTTCATTATTGTCATTTACAAGAGGGGACACGCAGCGGGTCTGCAGACACGCAGCTCTATGCCCTCCGACAGCAGCGCATGAGAAAATAAAAAGGGGGGAAAGTGCGCAAGTTAAGTGGCTTACACTCTCCGGGCTCCAGCATGGCGTATCCGCAGGGCTACTTGTACCAGCCGTCCGCCTCTTTAGCCCTATATTCATGCCCCGCGTACAGCACCAGCGTTATATCGGGACCCAGAACCGAGGAACTTGGGAGATCCTCTTCGGGATCTGCGTTTGCGCCCTACGCTGGATCTACTGCGTTTACCAGCGCTTCGCCAGGGTACAACTCCCATTTACCATACAGTGCAGACGCGGCGGCAGCGGCAACGTTCACCTCATACGTGGTGAGTAAATTAAAGACGATTAATCATTCTAATAGGAAGTAAAATAAAACATTTAACTCGTTCTAAAAGTTTTGGTTGTCTGCCTATTCGGAGCAGAGCTATTAGGAAGAAATGTGCGTCACTTAAGAATGCATGGATCTAAGATTACAGAATGGCAGATCCAGAAAACATGTTGTTGAGCAAACAAGCCTCTTTTAAAGAGCCGTCTGCACATACGGACATTAAATAAATTGCAGTTTTTTTGGTAAGAAAATTAGACAACGTCTCTCCGAAGTCTATGCTCGTGAGAGACTACAAAGCGCCGTGTGATGGCAGCTTAGCTCACTGTTTTTGTTTCTTACCATCCCTATTAAATATCCTGGCCTAAAACATATTTACCTCTGAATTATGTTAAAAAATAATACATGGCAGTTTTTGTTTTGCTTTGCTTTTGCTTGTATTTTCTGATCTGTGTCATGTCAGCAGAAGTAATTCAAACTGGTTTTACGACACATTCTGACTGAAGAAAGGGAAAGAAAAATATTAGTGCAATTATAGGCTATACAATATTAGTAGGTAATCAAAAATGGAAAATAAGGTACAAATTTATAAAATAACGTAGCAAAAAAACTGTATATACTCGAATAAAGAATAAAAGGAGAGAAAGTAAAAAAGAAACTGAATTCAAATGTAGTTTAAAACAACTTCAAAAACTTCGGACTTGAACTGCCGGATGAAAGCCAGTGTATTTGTGTGTGTGTAAGCGTGCGTGTTAGTGTTAGGGTGCGCGCGCATGGGTACGCATGTTAAGTGTGTGTTTACGTTTGTGAGCCGTGTGTCTTCTCAGCTGGACTATTTTACAATACTTTAGAAAATAACAGGACTTCTCACATTTTTATTTTTAATTATTTTTGTAATTCATTGGCATTTCTTTCTTTCTTTCTTTTTTTTCCTTTTTTTTTTTATTACAGGGTTCTCCCTATGATCACACCACGGGTATGGCCGGCTCAATAGGATACCACCCTTACGCTGCACCCTTGGGTACCTACCCTTATGGTGACCCCGCATACCGTAAAAACGCAACCCGGGACGCCACCGCCACCCTGAAGGCCTGGCTCAATGAGCACCGCAAAAACCCCTATCCCACCAAGGGCGAAAAGATCATGCTGGCCATCATCACCAAAATGACCCTCACGCAGGTGTCCACCTGGTTTGCCAACGCCAGGAGAAGGTTAAAGAAGGAAAACAAGATGACCTGGACGCCCCGGAACCGAAGCGAGGACGAGGAGGAAGACGAGAATATTGATTTAGAGAAAAACGACGACGACGAGCCAAGCAAGCCTTTAGACAAGGGAGACTCAACTGACACAGAAGCAGGTCGGTGTTTCAAAAAAAAAAAAAAAAAAATCATCAATTTTTCATCGCAGTCGTTTCCACTCAGGGTGCAAAATTGATTGCTGGTTAATGGTGGTATATAATTTATAATGGGACAATTGCTTTAAATAATAATCACCTTGAACTCCCCTCGTTTGACTTCTCGGGGGCTGAAATTGCTGGTGACGCACAGTGTTTAGCAGTCAATTTATCTTTAACTACATAATAAGGATGCAGCTGGTTAACTGAGCTGGGAATTCAACTAGACTTGCTAAACGCTCATCTAAACTCCTGATATTATATTTAACATACAAAATACATTTATAAATTAAAATATCCTGTGTGATCTCATCCACAATTTCGCACAACGTTTTTTGTTGTTGTTTTTGCTTTTTTTTTTAACAAGTGGAGAGAAGAGTTAATTCACTTTTTTAGCCTGGCACACACGTTTATGGGGGGATTTATAGCATACACTAAATGTAAGGGGAAATGAGTGTAAGAGGCCTAGTTATTTTTATGTATCCAATTTTTGTGTACATTTGTATTCACTTTACTTGTGATCACCTAAAACACATGTTAGAGATTTAGCAGCATTTCAATGTTACGCTTATTTGGCAGTAATTCCACTCTTTATTTGTGCTTTAGATCACAAACTACTGAACCCAGGGGACATAGGCTGTGACAGATTTAAAGAAGAGAACCATGGCAAAGATCTGGATCCCCTTCTGAGCGACTCGGAGTTAAAAGACCAAGAGGAGCGGACTACAGAGTTGCTGCCGGATTCCGCAAAACCAACCACTTCGTCTCCTTCGGCGCTGCCCCGAGGGAACCAGAGCGTTGCGCAACAAGACAAGCCGTCAGATTTGAGCCATGCACCGAGTGCGGTGACCAGCAACGTCACCTCTGTTATCCACTCACCACCTTCGGCCCCTAAACCCAAACTTTGGTCTCTTGCGGAGATCGCTACGTCCTCAGATAGGTGTAAGGGCAGCGTCGAGGCGTCACAGGCTTGCCCCGGTTTGGGTCAGAGCGCTGTGATGGGCACCAACGCATCTCCATCACGGTCCTCCCCTCAGTGCCCGCTTCCCAACAGCACGGTCCTGTCCAGGCCTCTGTACTACACCTCCCCTTTCTACCCCGGCTACACGAACTACGGTGGCAGTTTTGGACACCTTCACAGTAACCACGGCTCGGTAACCACGGGCTCCACGGCACATTTCAATGGATTAAATCAGACTGTGTTAAATAGAGCAGAGGCTTTGGTAAGGGAGAGCCAGAAAGTCAGAAGCCAAACGCAGGTAGATCTTTGTAAAGACTCCCCTTATGAACTAAAGAAAGGTATGTCAAATATTTGAATATTTTCCACTCAACGCGGACTTTTATTTATTATTATTATTATTATTATTATTATTATTATTATTATTATTATTATTTGTGGTTGCATTAAAAAAGAGAAAAAGAACAATGATAAAATCCTGAGAACAGTTATTTTCTGAGTAAATGCTTATTCTCAATTTTTTAGTTTCTGAATGGTTAATCCTAAATGTAACAAGAATGGTCTTAATCGCTGCAGCCGCCTGAGTCTATTTGTATCAAAGACTAACATGTATATTTAATGTAGCATTTTTGTATTTAAAATGGACAACACACTATCTTTGAAGTAAATTATGGAAAAAAAAATACTTGTGCAGCGATTATTTGGGGGAACAGCTGGCATTGCCTGATGTGTCGACAGTGCTTTAAGGGCAGTTAATCTATGCGAAATTTTAATTCCTTTTTGCACAGTGACAGATGGTTCAAAGGTAATTATTTTGGAAATAGCAAAGCAGTGGGAGTTCTGACAAACTTGAAAAGAAAAGGATCTGCATTCAGCGGGAGAATGTTGCAACATTTAAACAATGAGAAGGTTCACTTTGGTTTTGTTGGTGTGAAAATTCAGAGGGGTGTATATTTTTTCTCTTTAAAATCCACCAAAGAAGCTTTTTTCCGTTTGCTCGTTTCTAAAAGTGGATATTGATATGATAACAACACCAAAGTGTAGCCATTTAACTCAATTACCTTTCGTGTTTTATGCAGAGCAATCAGGTGGTGAACTCTGGTAATGAGCTCGATTTTATGCCAAATTTAGATCTCATTACTATTTTCAAAGGCGTGGCAAAATTGTTAAAAGGGATGCGACCATGCATTTAAAACATACTGCCCTATTATATATCATTAATGGAGAGTCTCTTTAATGACACGTTAGATGTGGATGTTCGGAGCAAAGGGAGAATGTTTCTATGCAAGCAGCCGATACAGAAAGATACTGTGAGAGAGTGCAGCCGGTAGGCAGGCAGGCAGTGTCCTCTAACTCTTCCAACTTCTGCAGGTAGGTGTCACACTTGCTCCTAATTTCAGGAGGGGTGGAGTTGGGAGAGGGGGGGGTTCTGTTAATCCGTCACGGAAACCCATCCCTGATCAAATGACCTGGTGAAAAAAAAAGGGGGGGGGGGCGGAACGGAGTGGAGCCACTGGGGCAACAACAATGATCACAGTTATTATGAGGATTATAGAAACTTTGACAAGAAGATGAAAAAAAGGCATACCTGGCCGACACGCAGAATAAAAATGAGGTGAATGTGTCATTTTAAGGCACATTGAAGGCAAATGTATTGCCCTTTTCTGAAATTGTTTTAATGGTTTATTTCAGCTGAAAATACACGAGCAGAACAAATTATAAGTCATTAGCGAAGCCTTATGATTTAAACAGTTGTAGGCCTTTAAGCCAAAGGCCTTCGTTTCTTTTTTATTTTTATTATTCCCAGGATGAGTATATTTTATATTCTTCCTTTTTGTTCGTTTATTTTATTTGTGATATTGTAATTTAAACAAACCAGCTTAGTATAATTATTATTATCATTATTAATGTCGTTATTGTTGACCTCCACTGCAGTGGGACAGCATGCTCTTGTTTATGGCTGCCATTAATCTCTATAGTTTACTTTCCCCTTCTCCAGTTTGAAATCTCCCCTGAGGTTTATATAATTCCCTTAGCCTTAATGTCCTCTATTCGGGCCCTCTATTTTAATCTGACAGAGTGTGCTGGAGCAGTGATTGCAACACATCAGCCGGCTAAATAGCATAATTATAATCTTTTTTTTTTTTTTGGTCATCTTTTTTTTTTTCGTTTCTTTGCTTACCCCCAGGGGTGTTGGACTGCTCGATGCAATGTCCCCTTAGAGAGCATTAGGAGTTTTATTAGAAATTGCGTAGTTTTACTTGAATTGATTGAAGAAAATGTTGCTCAGGGACAACAACCACCGCGCCATTTCTAAATCATGTGTTGGGGTAGTAAATACAGTGATGTTGATGTTTTTGTGTGTGTGTGTGTGTGTGTGTGTGTGTGTGTGTGTGTGTGTGTGTGTGTGTGTGTGTGTGTGTGTGTGTG
>JBBBVU010000001.1:28242491-28283024 GCA_037177055.1 Atherinosoma microstoma | reverse complement strand
ATGATGATAAAAATTATTCTTAGTCATTAGGCCTATTATTATTATTAATTATTATTATTATTATTATACGGGGAAATTATACCAGCATTTAATGCTGGTTGTAAATTTTCATAGCATGCATTGCCAAAGGGCAAGGACAGTTTTAAATGACTATTCATGTTCAAGTCTGAAAAACGGAAGATGAAAAAGAAAATCATCCAAATTAATACAAACTGTATATGATCGTTGATTATTCTTGTTCTATTTCTCTGTGTGATAAAAAAAAAAGGAAGCCAATTAACCCCAGATTACTCGAGGAAGCGGAGCAAGAGAATTTGCAACCCTTCATCAGAGGCATGATAGCCTACAGGGGAGATCTTCTCAACTTTATACAACTTGGTCCCTGGCTTCCCCTTTTCCCCACTTGAATGGCGTGTCGGTTCATTGTTGGGACTGCTACAATGTGAGAATACTAAGTAGGGCTGAAGCCGTTCCCACGTGTGAAAACGGGGAAAATAATCCGACAGGAGAAGAAGGTGGAGAGAAAGAGGAGAAAGTCTGTACCTTTCACTCCGACTTTGTTACTGTACGTTGAGCGTTCAGAAGCAGCTTTAAAAATATATGCTTCTCGCTATCTTTTTTTCTTTTTCTCCCCCCCCCCCTCCTCAGAAACTGAAAATAAAGGCCCATTGCTCCAGGCTGAATTAATTTAAGGCCCGCGAATGAAGCTTAAGCCTTTGTCACAAAATTGTTCCAGTAAATAATCAACCTACTTTTTATTTACTTATTTTGCGGGCCACTCTGCTGCTCTCCCCATGTTTTGTTTATGCATATTTAATCAAAAAGTTGACGCGTGAGCTTCAGTGCCATTCTGTTATGATGGAGTATTTCAGCAGTGAGGGAAATCAGCGCTAAATATAAAACTAATGATTCTCAAGAGTGATACATGTTTTTTTTTCTCTTGTTTTAGACAGTTTTGGGACTGAAAAGATCCAAAGGAGTGAAAGTTAAAGTCTGACATATGTGTCTCCACTTAATCCCTTCATTGCTGTAATTATCTGTGCAGCCTGAAGCGCAGGTTATCCGTGGAGCCACGTAATCTAGAGCTTACCAAACATTCAATTTTGTTGTCTAAAGTGAAGGGTATCTAGAAATATTTTTTTATGTTTTTTTGTTTTTTTTAAATCTTGGCTTTTGAAATAACACTCTAAAAATCGTGTCTTCTCTTTCAGGACTCAACACTGTTTCGAGTCTAATAAAGGAGGGGAAAAAATACATCAATATTCAAACTCCAAAAAAAGTCTCTCAAAGCGTGAGAAATTATAATGAAAAGCTGCAATGAATCCAATTTGCCAAATAATCTTGTAGATCAGTAATCTTCGATTTGACACTGTATGAAAAGGACCAACTTCTCAGTAACTTGGACAGAAATTTGCTGCAGGGGCAGAAACTCTTGGGAAGTGCAGGACCAAACAAATTAGACACCGACCGTTCTTTGAACGCATCTTGCTTGCTTCTCCATTTAAGACCAGGAGGTGATACCAAAACCTGTTGATACACGCAGATTAGTCTCGTCGGCGGAGCAAACGGTACATCTTATAAACAGACTGCCAATATAACACATAAATTACGACTTGGGGTCAAATTCTGCTTAAATGTGTAAATAGACACTATAGGACTTAACCTGCTCAGATTATTTGCAGGGGCCAGAGGCCTCAGCGGGAGCGCAAGTGATGCCAAACGCGGGATAAAATAGGGCTGAAATAAAAGGAGCGTGGCTTTTTTAGAAAATGAGGTCGTTCATATCTGTGACTGAAAAGCAGCAGACCATATTTGATTCCTCTGATTATTCTATTGCTCAACAAAAGTATCTTTAACACTACATGATGCGTCTTAAAAACAAAACTTGCTGCCACATGTTCATTATTCTATCTTATTTGCAATGTTGAACGTGCCACAAGATTATGAACACCCCCCTGTTTTTTCTTCTTCTTTTTTTTCTCTTCCTAACCGAGGAAGTCTCCTAGTGAGGTGCAGAAATTGCTCACGGCTATTTAATCGCCATTATTTCCTAAATGAGAAGGCTAATTAAGGACACAATTCAGCTTTAGTCCTCTAGCGAGTCTTCGCGTGAGATTTAAGACAAGACAAAAAGCACCTACAGTAGTCTATACACCGCGCTTTGGCACAGCGACCTGAAAAACAAGCTCAGTTTTCACTCCAGTCCAAACATTTGGATTTAAACTGCGAGCAGTCGCATTCACCTTTAAGGGGAAACAAATCTCGTGCCAGTGTAACATCACATTCACGTCTTTGAGACCTTCAATGTTCATTTTAGGTGCAGTTATAAAACGGCCCCGATAAGTTGGCAAAGTGATTTACCACTATTTTTTTGCACTTCACGGACTGTTTTTCTACTTCTCCGTAGAGCTCCTCTGGGAGAGATTACACGTGTAATTTTCAGCTGCGAGATGTTTTAAGTGACCTGCCCCCAACATAAATAAAACATTTCTATAAAGAAGAAGAAGACTGAGGAAGTGTGATGAACTACGTGGTGCTTGGATGCTAGAGGTTGGACAAAAGAGATTCAGCTGAGTAGCAAGTGAAAACTATTTAGATGTTGTTGGATTATAATGTGTTTATTACTTAAATTTTTTTGTTTTTGTTTTCATTAAACAAATGTTTCTAACTGAATGTAAGGTTGCATATTTGTATAATCATCAGCTTTTTTTCTAGCATGTTTCAACATGCAAACAAGTTGCCTAATCTTACTTAATAAGATAATACACACAAACACACACATGAACGTACACAAAGCTCCACTCTGAAAGCACCTTGACTCCTTGAAAGGAGCTGCACATTGACCAATCTGCTCTGACAGCAGTGTGGCATGAGCCTCTGACCCCGTGACTGCAAAGGGTCTGTGTTCAGTGGCCATGTAAGGGCTCACTGGAGCTCACACGCAGGACTTCTGCCCTGCCCTGGGGGAGGTGACGTGCACAAACACACACACACACAGGCATGCATACATGAGATGGACTTATAGCTTACTCCACGCCAAAACCCCTCAGGTATGCACAGCCACAGAGCAGTAAGTGTATGCATCCAGTTTGGAGGTGGAGACAGACTCTTCCTCCTGTGACCATGTACAGGTCCCGTCTGTATCCTTGCTCCTCCCTGGCTCTGGTCAAAAGGTGAGCAGGTTCAGCACACACAATCTTTAAACACTATGTGCATGATGCAACCCTGCTACATCTGACAGTGTCACACCCCTCAGAGGTTTTCATCACACACTTGTATGAAATTCAACAAAAGAATAAATAAGTAGGCAATTTTTTTTTCTTTAAGTAATAAATCTATCTATCAAACGGAGCTCCAATTTTACAAACTGCATGGTTGTGAAGAAGATTGATGAACTGTTTTCTTTCAGTGACTTCACTGGGACCACAAGGGAGGAGGGGTACCAAGCTGCCTGACTGTTTATTTACATTTGCCCTTTTTAAATGATCCCTTTCTTCTCAACATCTGCTCCACATTACCACACAGATATCTGTCCTAATGACCGCTATAATGCCTGTGCTCACACACTTGCTCAAACATGAACACTCACACATCCTCCGCCTGTAACATTACCATTATCCGCTGTTCATCTGGGACACTTTACCCTCTTCAAACCACCTTGCACAACAAATGGACCTTCTCTCACTGCTGACCCTTTTTGTTTGTGCCAAGCTTCCCACTTTTGCTCCCAGTTTGGTGTAGTCTGATGGATGCAAATGGGCACTTACTTAATTGGATCAGCTCCCAAGATGGAGATAAAGGGGGAACTTTTTTTTTTTCTTCCTAGCTTCTCCAGGTTATTTTAAGCTGTGCTCAGTTCAATGGTGTGTGGAGACAAAGTTAATGAGGAGGGGCGAGGAGTCACCAACACTGCTCGACTCATTCAAAACTTTCTGTCCCAAACCAGCTCTCACTCCCACACAGAGAAGGGAAGGAAGTGCCACAGACCCCAAGTGCAACAGTGTCTCAGTGCTAATTTAGTAAAGTGCCTGAAAGTGATGTAACTTGCAAATGGCCCAATCAAGAACAAGTATGTTGCTGCTCTGGGTTTGGTACATGCAGGTACCTGCTGGGTTATATCATTCAATAAATTAGATGGCAGCTAAATCTGAATGTAAACACAAAAGAAAATAAATTAGTTTAGTTCCTGTTTATGCTTGCCCATGAATTTACAGACATTAACAGATTAATTCTGATGAAAAATATTTGAGACTTTCTTTTTTTCTTGCTAAACTCAACTGGGAACCCCCCCCCCCAAAAAAAAAGGCAGTGGCTGCATGCCAGTGGGAGTGTGCTGGCTGCTCCACCCTGATTAACAGCACCATTCACAGCCAACTCCAATAGGTAATCTCATCAGAGAGGGGCTTTAAACAGATAAAGACCACCCCTAACTAGCCCCCCTCTGCCAACCGCTCCAACTGCATCCCTTCCCACTTGAGATGTCCCATCTAACTCACTAACTGAGAGCTGCTAATACCTGACACTGGCTAACATCGCCAGCCACAAACCAGGCTCAAATCATCTATTGACCTCATTTTCAATAAAGGAGCCATTTCCAGTCTGATGGATGATTTGTTGGTCTTGCATGGAATGGCCATCTGGATGGAAGGATATGCTCGCTGTAGTAGGTATGCATCACCTGCCAGCTAGGACTCTATGTTCAGACAAAAGCTTGCAGTTTGCAGCTATGCATCTCGCTCAAGCTAATATGTATAAAACCAGACCAGCTTAGAATAAAGAATGGTGGGAATAAAGAAAAGCTAATTTAATTTTGCACCATATGGTCACTATTGGCTTGGGCTTTTCTCATCTCAAGGCAAACATGAGGTTATTTTGATCCAATATAAGAAAATCCCTTGTTGCATCTGGAGACATAACAGCAGTTCATTCAAATATCAGAAGCTTTGTACCAAGGCCTCTTTGTTGCAGAATAAAGAAGAGGAATCCAAAACAAATCAGTGAAAGAGGTCTGGCTGTAGTAAAACCTCTTGTCCCACACAGCCTCCCCTTCTTTTTTTTGTTTGGGGAGCTCAGATTGGGTTCACAGTAGCTGCACTTTAAGTATAGAAAGATCTGATTTATTAGCTTGTCAGGGGAAGCATTGTTCAAGAAAGCAATCAAAAAGCACTTACCTAGCTCCACTAAAATTACTGCTTTTTTCACTGGCTAATTTGTGCAACTCCCACCGAGAGGCTGGCAAAGAGTTTGATGAGGCATATAATGATGATTAATGAATTTATTGCCCTGCTGCTCATCAAACAGTTGTAGTATATACTTCTCTTTCTTTCTGCCAATGAGTCGCACAGGCTCCAGATACAGGGGCACAGATGAGATAGAGTTGCCCTCCTCCCCACTAGCTCCCTTTGGCTGTTAACCCGACTGACCTGATGGGCATGAGAATGTAGTGGACAGTCTGTGGGCAGAGTGGGAGCACAATGGACAGATTAATAAAAGGTTAAACTGGAAATGCGAGGAAACCTGCTGCAAGGGACACATGCTCTCAACTTTCAGCCTCTGATCACTTTTGTGGGAAAAAAACAGGGCGGGAAACTAGATCTGCATGGTTTCTTATACCCTCCACTGCCACTGCAACCTCTCCCAGACCCCTTGTACAGGACCTTAAAAGTATAAGAGAAAACCAATAACATGGAGGAAACTACAGAGTCTTATTAATGAGTCAAAACAAAGCCTAGTAAGGATCCTCCAAGCTGAAAAAAAAACAAATGTTCACATGTTCTATTATTCCATTGAAACAAGGTCTGCTCTCATCACAAATGATGATTAATGAGTGGCCAGGCATGGAGGGAGTATGTGTGTGTGTGTGTGTGTCTTTTTGTGTGTGGTGGTCATAGTGTGCTTGTGAATCGGTCACTGTTGGGTCAAAAGCGCATCAACATATTTGCTAAATAAGCCCACCCTCTTCACCCAACCAGCTCCCATAACTCTGGGTCATGCATCTCTCCGTTCAACATTGTAAAGGATGTTTACACTTGATTACACTCGATGCTTTGCTATCCCCTGCTCTTTGGTCAAGTGTGCTTGATTAAGTCCAAGCTTGTTCACCATCTCCGACAAGTAAAGAATGCATTGTTGCAACTCACACACACATATCCCCACCCCCACCATCTACCCCTCTGAGATCAGTTCCCTGGATAGCCTGGATTCTTCATTCACTTATTCATTAGGTTGGTCCCTTAAATACATCAAAGAGCTCCTTCGCTCAAACAATAAACCAATAAAAGCAATTATAACCCCATCTCTTCTTGGCAATGTTGATCTCTCGGGTGCCAACATTAGATAATGAACGAGTCTGATGACATAAGTTTTCTGAGAAAGCTCGCTTTTTGTCTCTTTCTAGTGCATGCTCTTTTTCTGAATGTTTCTTCTTCAGTATGCTATGCATCATAACACATGCAGCATATAACATATGGTTATAGCCCAAGAAGTTGCACTGTAGTTAAAATTATAAGAACATAAAGACTTTTTTAAGCTTAGTAAGAGGTCCATGTAAATAAATTGGTGCTTTGCCTATCATGTGTTTCACATTAAATGTTACCAGTTAAAGTTCTTTAAATATTCATAGGCCTCCCTTGCTCTCTCTCCCTCTCTCCGTTTGATGTAGTGGATGGAGGGGTTCAGGCACAGGCTATTCTAGATTCTGATAACCTCTTCTGCAGGCATGGCGGAGATGAAATGCATTCGTCAAAACGAGAAATTGAGATTCACCCAGCACTGCCCAATATTGCTTTCATTCCTATTCCAAAAAACAAGAGACGGCAACCCAATCAGGGGAATCGGCATATGCAGATCGCAGTGATAAATTTTTCATGAGCATGTTTCATCCTAAAGCAGATAAAAACAAAGAATGGGAAAGTGGTTATTAAACAAAAGATGGAATCAACAGAGTGAAAAATGGCGTTAAAAATGAAGTTTCTAAGTGGGTGTTTTGCTTCACAAGCCATTTCAGTTCTCTGACAAGTATGCATATAATATGACTTATTGTACTGCATACTGTTTGCTGGATGCGGGAGCAGTTAAAACCTTCTATTATGCAGCTTGTTAGTATTTATAGGATGTAATTTTAGCTCTGTCAGTTTTGTATCAGGTTTTTAGTGCTCCAAGTTAAATAAAGAAACCTTTCCTCTCCTATTGGACACACAGTAAGCGGTCAGCAAGTTCACTTGCATATATCACCAATAAGTTATAATCACAGTGTTTGTCGCCTGTGGGAATGCTGGAATTTTAATGAATGATGCCTCAGTTTCCATGCGCTTGTGAGTTCTAGTCCCTCTGGATGGAGTAAATGCTTGTGGAACAGCATTCATATTATGTTAGGGAACATTTCATGGATTATTTTAGCATGTATTTAAACAGGTGCTGATAAGATTTGTCACATCGGATGAGTTCAAGTATACCAGGATGTTTATTTCTTTTATATCTTATGTCTTGATCAACCTATCTAACATGGACTGATTTGATCTGATAAATTGATGATTTAATGCAAGATTACAGAAAACAGATTCCACATAAACCAATATGACACATATCCAGTACAAATAAGTATATAAAAATGAGCTTGGGAAAAAAGAGTAGTTGGTCTCCATGATGACTAAATGCATCCCAATAAAATAAAAAAAATATTTCACATATTACGTATGATAAATGTGCCTTTGAGCAACAGATTTATTCTCAAACAGCTCTTGTGGAGTTAAAAACGAATAAATAAATAAAAACAAACATTAAAAAACCCTGAAAGATAGTTGAACTGGCTCCTTCTGATCCAGCATATTACCACACGATGCCTCTTCAGTCCTTGACCTGTTGACTGACTCAAATGCACCAACTTCATTAGCAGGTCATCAGCACTTGCACTGTCATTAGTAAATACATGAGTATTGACACACGCATATAAAACATCTTGTGCACATTATGTCATCGACTGGGGCAGTGTTACCTACACAACTACAGGGCATCAGGGCTGATAGGAGGTTGTCCAAAAAATTACAAGTGTTCTGCCTGGACCAGTCAATAGAAAGTAGTAGCTAATGTGATTCATTGTCAAAATTGCATGGATGAAAATGCAAAGTGGAAAAAAAAAAGATATATTGACTAGCATAATTTGGTACAGCCACACAGCTCCGGTTTGTGTGCATAATTGCTTTAATGTGGGCTATTAAGACTAAGTGGGTATGATTTTACTGTCTGCCCTACATTCAGCTTGATCCCTGCCATGATCAATACCTATGATTTGTAAGTCACCAGCCATCAATACCAAAGTATGAGTTAAGTGTTTGACCTTGTGAGGAAGAGTTCCTTCCTTGCTCTTGAGCCTGTCAAGGAGCACATTGACAAAGGAGAGGTACATACTGTACAGTAGACACAAACTCTTTTTTTCCATTCCAACAACCACATTTTCAAAGGTGTATCATGAAATCATAAAATAAATATCTTGTTTCATTAAATGTGGCTTTGTGTGGGCAGCATAATATGCTAACATAAATATGACTCTAATTTTGGAACAATTCATATTCTTTGAGATCAAAGTGTGCCGGTGATAAACAGAGTGCAATGATATGTGTGTGATGCAGATGTGCAGATGGAGGGGTTAAATCTATGTCTGTTTCTCTTTTCTATACATTCCTCCTCACCAAAGTGCATGATAGGGGTGTTTTTCTGTGTAAGGGAGCCACACAAACAAATATATAAGCACACGCTTCAGATTAGACATTGAGCCTGAGTGACTTTAACAAGAAAAGATAACTCTCAGTATGGTGACAGATGGATAAGCAGAGCTATCTCAGGCTGTAATCTTGGAATAGTTTGAGACACTTTGTGTTTTGGCAACAGACGTAAATGACATGTGATCTTCCCCAGGATGAATGAGCAATATTGTTTAAAGTGAGAGCGATCTGCTTTTGATTCGTGTTGTGTCATGTTTTTACTGTAGGCGATCAGAAACCAACATCTAGGATGATCGACCCCAATTCCAACACAAATATCACTGTAAGATAATACATGACTCTGAAAATCAAAGGTCTCACAGGTAAATTGATGGATCACTTACACATAATTCATGTCTGTGCATCATCTCGCTCTTATCTGGCTGAAATGCATCATCCTAGTTCTAAACTGCCAGCACAATCATAGCTTACGGCAGGATTCACATAATACCAATCTGAGGGAATTTGAACAAATAAGATGTATTTTGTGTGATCAATACATACAATATCCAAGCTACTTTAGTATTGACACTGGTCAATCAGTTGCTGATAAAGACTGACTCTCAAATCTCTTGAGTACAGGTCTCCATGTGTCTGCATGTACTTTGTATGTGTGCATGTGTATTTGACAACAATGCACATGGTTGTGATTTATTAACACTGAGAAGTGTTTGATGATTACATATCCCCAGCATGCTTCAAAGTGGTGATTAAGATATAAAAATCATATCCTTCTCTTTAATCTCCCTGTCAGTCTTATATGTTATCCAGCATAGAGTTAATCAAGCATCAATCTCATGTTTCCTCTCAGACCAGCGGCTAGAGCAAACTTTTACTAAATTCCGTCTTAACTGTCTATGTGGGGGGGAGTATAAAGGGAGCAGTACCAGAGGCCTAACACAACACAATGATCAAGTGCTGGGAGCATGAGCAGCCACAATACAGAGAGCTATTAGTTGTGGGTGATACGGTTGAAGTTACTCCTGTGAACTTTGTCGTGACTTGATGCTTGGCACCATTGGGAGGGGTGGGGGTTCTTAAAGGAGGGGACCACTTGAGTTGGGAGGATGGGGGAGGGTATTGGGTCTAACAGTCAATATATATCCCAATGGCCACACAAGCCCCCTCCTTGTTTCCAGTTGGATTCCACTTATAAGTGCTGCCATTCTTTCCTCCATCAAATACAGGCAACACGTGTTTGTGACCACACTCCCTTTTCTCTCCCCTCTGTCTTTACTCCATCTCACTCCATCTCCAGCGAACCCGCTTATTAACACAAACACTGGCTGACACTTGTTTGTGCTTTTAATTGTGTCTGGATGTTATGTCTCTTGCGAACACATACATTAGCATTTCTCTGGCACAGTATAATCACTCCTTCAACCACAACGCCATGATGAGAGCGCACAGGAAATTACCACATGCAATCATGTTTGCTGCACAAGCACATTTGGCTTTGCACAGCTCCCGTATAGTCTGCCGCAGCCTCTAACTTTGTATTGGGTAATGTGAGTAAATGTTCTTGAGGATGCCAATTTTATTTAAGAACACTTTCACTAGTGCAGAGCCTTTAAATTACACAAAGGTTCCTGTAATTCAAAATGTATGAAAAATATAGCATTTTTGCTGATGAACCAGTATACAGATTTTTGACCATTAATTCTGGAATTGAAATGATATTCATATTCTTTTTGTGATGGCCTGAAATAAGAGTCACTTGGAAAAATAAACAAAGAATGCCTTTAATATAAATTTAATATACAGAAATTGTTTTAAAATTAATCTTAGAGTAACATGATTGGATTTTCCATCCCCATAATCTTGAGTTAAGCCAAATTTGATCTGCACACCATGGCCAATGCTGATATCCAATGAGCCCATACCAATGACAAATCAATAACATTGTGCATCCCAAGGAATAATGTCTTGATAATTGATCAAATACAACTGTATCGACAGTACTTAATCAGCATTCTCATTTATTTCATCAGCACTGAACTTTTGTAAATTAGCTATAACTAAAGGATATACATGCATTGGGCCTACCCCTCTTTTTCCATTCACTTGTAATCTGCTGTTAAATTATCACAAGTATAAAAATATGAATTGAAAGTGTCAAAATACAATTGGGTTTTCCTTACTTTTCTCTAACTGAACAACCAATTCCAAGATAACATCCTCCACCTCTTCCTCAGGACTCTTTACACACCGTGAACAAAGCAATGGTGTGCCAAAGATCACACTTTAAAATATGCATGTCCCAATGAAATATGCATATAGCTGTGTGTCATCAGTGACATGGCTTCTACAAAGACTATACCAGCTACACAGAAACGGGTGTTTCTCTGATTCTATTCCAGTGACTTAAATGAATGCAGACAGAAGAAAAGACTTCTCTGGGAGACTAATTGAGCCTGACACCAATGTATTTGGTGGCATCTGAACATGTTTTACTGTGCCCCTCATTTAAGGTGTTTATTTAGTTTTTTTCATTCATTTTTTGAACAATTACAACAGAACAATTAAGTTTACAAAAAAAAAAAAGAGCATGCAATAAAGGGGCTCAGAGCAGGAGTCTCCATTGTTTCTGAATTAAACGCCCCAAATATCTTGAGGAAATAAGACTGTTTGCCAACGGATGGGGGCCTAATCTACTCAGTCATGGTGGTTTGAAGAGGGAATATTTTGGAGTTTTAACATGGTTGGTTCCAGCATTCCTACCACCGCAGTCATGAAACTACAAAGAGGAGGTTCTCTGTTTCCCTTTTGCCACTAAAGGGAAAAGAGGTTACATGGGTGAGATGTGAATTACAACCTAGAACAGCCTAAGTAAAGCAGCTTGAATGCCTAGGACCTGTGGAGTGTCTGATAATTAAACTATATTTATCATACTAAGAATTGTGGTACAGTCAAATTGCCTTTCTGAGAACAAATAAAAGCAAAGACTTTTTTTGTATTCATCACAACAAAGAAGATCATGGCTATAGGGCCACCGGATAATCTCCTCATGACTCATGAGTCCCACAATCAACACAAAAGCATTAGAACCGTAACAGTTTGACAACAGTCAAGTACAAGAGGGTGCAACCTGAAGGAAGCAGTGTAAGTCAGTCGCCTCTAGCTGCTTGATTCTGGGTCTCAAGTGTCTGCTTCTCTACAGGTATGTGTTACCATAATAGAGTAGTTAAGAGGGCCTCTTGTTGAGGGCCCTTCCCTCCTGTCTCGGCACACTGACTCCAGTGTGAACAAGGATGCCTGGACGATTTAGCGCAGTCTTGTTAGATAGAGTATTGCACAATGGAAACTGTCATGCGGCTTGTAATGTGTAATTGAACTTGGAGCCATTTTGCTTGAGAATATTCAGACCCAGCTCGATTGGATTTCACTTGGAAAACCCAGCACACATCCCTCACACTGTTTGCTCAAAGGCTCATGTTTTTGAGCAGGAAACACAGGCTGAGGAACACTTCTCAGGGTTGCTTTTCCCAAATGGGTACAAGTCAAGTGCAGTTGCACCCTTCTCTCATGTCCCCAAAAAAACCACAATCTACCACCACCCTCCAACCTCTGCACTGCTTTCTCACAACCCACCCCACCCTCGTAGGCACTGTTTTGTCCTCTGGAACTTTCATTATGTGAAGCGGATAAAAATACAGCACCCTGTGAATTTATGGTTCTGTCAGAGTTGCCATTGAAAATATGAACTTTTCAAACATTCATTCTGAAACCAAAGTAAGAAAACAGGGCGGCCACAGCATTTATACAGAGTTGCCGCAACACTGAGGCCCATAGTTCCTGCACTTGCACTTACAGCTCTTTGGTATTAAAGCACAGACACTTCAGGCTCAATGCACATACACCCACAAATACACATCCACCCACAGCATATCATACAAGCATATAAACATTTAAACAAATCCACATGTGTCCATATGAGGAACTTAACCAATGAAAACATCCAAATAACTGCACTACAATAACAACCCCCCACACAAATGCACACACACTGTTACCATAATCCATTACATCCTTTTGGATAGGTTATACTTGTTTATTGACTGTGCCAATTTTAAAGTACAGTCTGTGTATTTTATTCATTTCAAGTGTAAACCTCCCTTACCCATCTCAACCTCAGACACTGATGACACATCCATTTAAACACCCCTTTCTCTCTCATGGACATATGACTCAATGATAATGACAGTATTGAGCGTTTTATAGAGTCATAATTACAATCATCTAAACCTCCATTCTTGAGAGTTTATGTCCATGACCACCTTTCTTTCTCCCTCCCTCTCCCTTTCTCCCTGGCAGCTGCTTTTCCTGGGAAAGTGCCTCTTTTCTCAGACGATAATCTATTGCCGTCCTCCCGTCGCTTACATGTAGCTACATGGTGAGTCAGTGCTGTAATTCCGTCATTAGCTGGATAATGTGTGTGCTGTCTGTGTGTTAAAACTCTAAGTGCCAGCTTTGCTTTGACCCTGGGGCGGTTTGACTGATGCCAGTCTGCCCACCAAGCGTCATTTGAGCTCTGTAATGGGTTTGGCCGAGAATGGCTTTGGGAATCCGGACCTTCACATTGTGCTTGAACAAAATGCTGCATGTCCTTCATCCTTCAACCAGAGAACATCTGAAACCTGGAAGTGCCAAATCTTGTTATGCATTCTTAAACTTTCAGGAGGTGTGTTTGCACTTCAACTCTTGTCTTTTTCTGATGAACTTGTCGTCCGTGCTCGGTGATGCATCTTTGACATGTGATGCACACCAATGCACAGTAACACCCAATCACCTGTATCTGCTTTCTCCACAGCTAGCTGTTACAAAACAAGCATTCCTACTGTCTGCCAGAGACAGACACCTCAAAATCAAAAGTTAAATACAATAAAACACAATTATTATATTATGCCACTATCTTAAGATACACTGAGAGACACACAGGCAAATTGATAAAACATGTCTCGGCTCAGTCTCCACCTGTCTTTTTCCAATAACAAACTTGCACAATTAAGTCCTAAACTCTGCAATAAATCTTCTAGGGTGCATGTTTAAAGAGTCCCTCAAGGCAGAGATACATTTGCTTTTGATTGCCACATGAGGAATAAAGAAACAATTCTATGTCTAAGTGTTAGTTTTATTTTAAAGTAATATGTGTTTATTAAGGCACTACATTGGTGTGCTAACCGACATGAAAACACACAGAGTCAAAAGTACACATAGCTCATGTGTGAGTATTTCTAAAGATTTCAATATGCACACAAACACACACATACAAACAAGTGGATCCACCCTCTGCACATACGTGTATGTGTGTGTGTGTGTGTTACATTCAAACACCATATTCAATCACAGATGAGCTCCTACCAGCCCATGACAAATCTCCACCTGTGTGTGGGATCAGTGTAGCTGTACATGTGGGAGCTCGCCCTGATCCCACAGCCTCTGCACTATCACCCACCACCTGAGGCCCTGCCTGAATGAATGACTGACTGACTGACTGATGGGAGAATCTCATCTGACAAAAAGCGTCAGTGATTGATCATCGAGGCTCACCTGAGCACCTGAGGGGGGCAGAGTGTGCCAAAGACTGTGGGCCCCAACGGAGTGCACCTTTCCTGGGCTTGTCCACCTGGGGCAGATTCCCTAGCACATGGATCTGTGTGGTCATCACCACAGCTATGTGTAGAGGCACACACTCTGCCTCATAACTACATCATAACAACTGAAAACAAATACAGTATACCTGGAGGTCAGGAAAATTAATTAAACATTCAATCATTAATACTTTGAAACAAGTGACTTTTCTGTTGATCTTTAAAGGAGGTCTTGGAGAAGATATCAAAAATAACCTTGGGCTGTTACACTGACTAGTCTGAGCAATATGATTTTTCCTCATTAAAAATAAATCAGGCCATTTTACACCAAACAAGAGCAAGTCAAATCATGCTCTGGAAAGGACAATTAGCACAGAATCAATTCCTTTCTTCCTGTTTCTTTTCCCTCTCATTTTGTTGCTGATTTATTTCAGCACCATAATGAATACTATAGGAAAAGAACACACAACCACAAGATTCTTGGAAGAAGAAGGCAGACAAACCCCCATCTCGCTCATAGCTATGTCTGGATTGCCTTCTGTGCTGAGATAGGAGTCAACATGTTTAGCGACATCAAAAGAAAACCTGATACCTTAAGTATAAGAAGATTAACACTTGCAGTGATCTTGAGCTTAGGCTTCTCCAGGACTTTCAACAGACTGTGCCAGAAGGGACAATTACCGATGAATTGGCACCAACATTGCGTAGTTATTTAACAAAATCTGGCACTGTGTATAAGCTCTCGTCCCTAAGACTTCCTTTCAAGTCTGGCCCCAGTATCAGAAGGCTAACAGATTGGGGAATGTGACGAGAGTCGACAGCAGGGGAATCTGCAGGAACACTGACAGAGGGAGGTGAAAAAAAAAAGCAAGTGAGCAAGAAAGAAAGGAAAAACAAAGGAGACAAAGAAGCAAACAAAGAAACAATCATATCACTCAGCAGACATTTTATTTCCTGACATTAGGGCTATGTCATATCTGCAGAGTGAATATTTGTGGTGTGTCTGAAATCACTGGTATGCCTGTGGGTGTTTTATTGTGTACCTCAGTGGACTAAATATGACAACTTTAGGAATGTGACATTGTGTGAAACTCTGAAAACAAATGCTGACAGTGTGACTGAAAGGCAGACATGTATGAAAAGCATGTATATGCTCAAACATTTGAATCACATTCTAGTCATATAATAATTTGAATAGCATATTATTTCATGATTATTACTACTTAGAGTAATTTATAATATTTAAATGTCATAGAGCTGCATACAAACCTCAATGACAGGACACCTGTAGGTGTTACGTTGCCACAAGCTTTCTGCTAATCCTTACCATGAGCGTTTCACCACAGGTACTCTCAGGGTTTAGGGAGTACACTGCTCTTTACACATATATCACTCCCTCCTAATCCAAAGTACATACTGTATTCTTGTACCTACAACATTTTTTTCTCTACTAATGTAATCTGCCTGTCAGAGGGGATGCCAAAGGAGGAAGCTGCGGACAAACTCCCAGGAAAAATATACCCTCTTCTCTGCAGGAAGTTGACAGCACCCTGCTTTTCACAGTGGCGCTTGAAAGTTTGCAAAAGTTTCACATTTCCTATATTTCTGCATAAATATGACCTTAAATTGCATCATATTTTCACACAACTCCTAAATCTTGATAGAAAGTAGGTAGAACCCAAATAACCAAACAAGATAAAATCAGTATGCAAAGTTACTGAGAAAAAAATAATGAATACTACATCTGTGGTGTTCCCTCAAAGTGAAGCAATCACTAACTAAATGTTTTCATTGGGTTTGGATGAATCTTCACAAGACTTTAGAACACAGTGGAATTAGAAAGTCAACATCAACATGAAAGAGATATTTTACTTTAAATGAAAAGTCCCAGAAACTTTGAGTGCTAAGCACTTTTGGTCACAGCCATATGAATGTATATGCCACACAAGTGGTAGCCTGTTCCGGTAGCTCAGGTCATGTTGTGTCTTTATTTGTATCTTACTGACATGTTCTGTTTTTGTTTTGTTTTTTTAAATCTTGATATGCCATTTTGAATGCTGTGCAGCTAGAATAATTCCTGCTGGTTGGTTTACATCGGTTAAGATGAGTTCCTATGCCAATGGGAAAGTTCTTTACATGTGGGAGCTGCTAATTGAACTTTCCAAATCCAAAGTAATGTAATACTCAAAATAAAACAAAACACAATCAATTGATGAGGAAACATCCACCATGTAGAGCAGGAGCAAAATGAAGAGAAAGGAAGGGCAAGATGAAAACATTTCTTCTCTCAACGTTCAATCTCTGGAACATAAAAAAAAGCTTGGAACGGAAATAACTACATGGATGAGAGGAATACCGCATTGTGTTTCACAGACACATGGCTACAGAAACATTATCCCAACTCCAACACATCTTTATCCAACTTTAAGACTATACGGGCAGGCAGAAACTGCAGAGTTAAGGGTAAGAGTAAGGGGGGGGGGGATTTCCATGCGTGTTAACAACAGACGGTCTAATCTAGGACATCTCATTGTGAAGGAGCATCTCCCAACTCTGAGACTGAGCTGTTGGCTGTGGGTTTCCATCCATGTTGCCTTCCGAGAGAGCTTACCTGTGTTACCTGATGAGGCCACATGTGATTCCATCAACTCAGATGTTGCCAAGCCAGAAAAACACAACACCCAGAAGCATTCATGGCAAGATAAAGATATCATCCAAGTTGATCTCTCTGATCTCCTTTCAAAACTCCAACAGTTTACAAACTGTTTTTTATTTTGTTATTAAACAATTTTTTCTCAATAATTTATATTACAACCAAAAAATTCTGCTATCTTCCAGAAAGAATTATTCAATTACTTAATCTAATCAAGTACATTCTGATTAATCCTATGCACACTGCCAGTCAACTACATAGTGTATTGCTCTGAGCTCACCATAAACAGCAAAACACACTTATCTCTCTGTTTCATGGTTGGTCAGGTGAGTTGTCTGTCCATCTCAGACCAAAGACTGATCAGTTACACATGAATTATGCATATGTGCTATAAATCAACTTACCTTTGTTATTGTAATAATCATTATTATTACTATGCACATACAAAAAAACATACTTTGAACGTACATGAAATCCATGAAATATTCAGTAAAAGTGAAAAACTGATAAAAATCTAAGCATGTAACATCAAAATTGTGTTAAAGATATTAACAATTAGGTCAGTAAATACTGACTTCAAAACAGTTTTTCAGTCATAGTGAAATGCATCAATGCTTGTACCTGGGGCCTGTTGCACAAAACCAAGATAAGGGATTAAGCCGGGATATGTTGGTCATCCTGGATCAACTTATCCATGATCCGGTTGCACAAAAGCAGGATAGGGAAAGTATAATATGTTATGGCACAAGTTACCATGGAAATGTATTGTGGAGCTAGCCTGCTCCAGACCAGGCTAAGTTCCAGGATCTATTTAATCTCATCCCATATTCCAGTCAGCAGTCACCACAAATGGAAAACAATATTAATTTCACTGCCTGATACACATTATCACATTAAACTAGACCCACTGTTGTCATTTAAACACTTGTGATCATTAATCACAATATTTTTAGATAGATTTTAGATGGTTTTGCAGTCATTAGATAATTAACACTTTCTCCATAGACATACAGTATATATATGTATATATATATACACACACTCGCAGAAAAAAATCATTAGACCACCCTTGTTTTCTCATTTTCTTGTTCATTTTAAATGCCTGGTACAACTAAAGGTGCGTTTGTTTGGACAAGCATAATGATAACAGAAATAGCTCATAAGAGTTTAATGTAAGAGCTGATATAGCCATTTTCCATGGTTTTCTTGATAACCTAAATCACTAAAGTGGTGTTTGTAACTTTTATATTTTTTGAGAATCCAGCCATTTGATTTGACAAGCCCACTTCAAACCAAATGCGGATTGGACCACGAAATTCAGCCCAGCCATCGGACAATAATGAGCCAAAATCTGACTCAGCAGGGTGCACCAATATGCACCAGTATGCAGTGTTCAGCATTTCGCAAATACACATGTAGCCTACGTTATCTTGGGGGTGTGGCTGTAATAGTTAGAGAACTGTTGCATTACTGGATAATATCAAAAAGTCATGTTCATCTATTGCTGCTGTGAAGGCGCTTTCTATTCACCCTTGATGGGCACCTGCGGGAGATTTTACTTTAATGTGGGTGCAGTCCAGTGGACCAATGACATTGTATCAAGCAACGAGTCTACTGTTAACACTTGTCCTGTAATTATTTTCTCTTACCGGCAATCTTATTAAAAAGGTTTCACCTGGCTTGATGAATCCGTGTCAGCTCATCCTGGCTTGCGCTTTGTACAACCCATTAAGCCTGGACACCCTTGTTTTGGATTGGATGAGCCCGGCTTAGTTACTCATCCTGGATATCTAAATCCTACATTTGTGCAACAACAGGCCCCTGGTCTCTACATGCTTTTTTTTTCTGCTACCACACTCTTTTCCGCATTATCTCTAAATGTTGAATATAAATTATTGCTTTTTAGACCAGTTTTTTGTGCTTCTGTCATTCCTTATTGCTTTATATCCAGTGTTTAACACAATACATATGCTTCAAACCATCAGCTTGGCTAGATTATTGAAAGGAAAAAAAGATTTCTGAGTTACTCATTCCTGTTGACCCTGTTTCCAGATATTACAAGCCCTCACCATGGCACGTTTCAAGATATAAAACTCCCATTCTGCATTTTTTTAAAGAAAGCTGTGACTGATCCAACGCAGAACTCCGAGACATGGTAAAGATAACAGGTGACAAGACAGTTCGTTGTTGGATCTAGAGGCCGCCTTGGGATGCAGTGACAGACATTGAATTCTGACACATCTCCACAGTGGATGGGGAGGAGCAGGAAAACAGAGTGATTTGGCGTTGTTTTGGAGAAATTCCCTCCAGTAATAGTGCTCTCTCATTCCCAAGCCCTCTCTGGAATGGCTTTGACAGAAAGACAGAGGAGATGTGACCTGAAACAAGATGCTGTTTGATCATCTCTGTACCGCTTTCATTCTGTCACAAAGATCTATGTGAAATCACTTAATATTAAAAAAGTTTTCAGTTTTATTAAAGCGAAAATAAGCTCACTGATGCCAATGCATTATACATCAATAACTCTGACAAAATCTATTTTGTAAGGAAACTGATGAGCTAAGAGAAGAAAGAGAAATTGTGATGAGTCTGAAGAAGGGTGTAACGTAGGCCGCAGAGAGATATGACGTGTGGGTGTGTTATATAGACAGAGAGAGAAAAACATTCTTTTCTTTAAATATTGACTTTTAAATTTTGAAACACTTTCAGAGCCAACTACAAGATCTTCAGACCAGTGCATGTGTGCAAGCCTTTCTACTTTGTTTTGCGAAATCCTGATTCGAAAGCATAGCAATGAGAACATTTATGCTGGTCCTGACAACTGTTTGAGGATGAACACTTGGATTCAAGATTCAGGTTATTGGTAGGGCATCTGATAATGTTTACAGGATGTGAGACTATATCAATTTCTTTTCTAAGGTGACTGTTTGGACACTTGGACCATGTATTTTCATCTAGCAAATGTTATTTTAACCCATAAAAAGCAATCAATATAAGAAAGTGATAAACCGGACCGGCTTTACAATGATGCCTTAAAATTAACATCAACTCTGAAGGATATAAGACAGACAAAAAGATTCCCCCCCCAAATTTGGCAGTCATAAAATGCTACATTCTAATGGTGATCACAATACGGTCATTTAATGCAAATGGTTCTGGATGCAATACCAGTTAA
Source organism: Atherinosoma microstoma (assembly GCA_037177055.1). NCBI lineage: Eukaryota > Metazoa > Chordata > Actinopteri > Atheriniformes > Atherinidae > Atherinosoma > Atherinosoma microstoma. The sequence continues at coordinate 28,262,846 of JBBBVU010000001.1, read as the reverse complement.
AAGTTGGTGAAACTGGACATTTCTTTCACTGTTACCATGCAAAAAATAACAGGCACTGACTCTGACCTGCCTCAGCAGAAATTAGGTAGAAGACACAGAAATCTGCTCACTTGCACACACACTAACTCCAAACTATCCCAACACCTCATAAAGTAGAGACCGCCCACACCCAAACAAATTGAAAACAATCAGAGGGTTTGGCAGAAGCAGACTGCTGTGGTCATTACTCAGGTCTCACTGACAGCTTGCCCTGCTCACCTCATCTGTCTGCCTTCTATAAAGACCAGCCTTATAGGCAGGCTAAAGGCCCCACCCCCTGACCCCTAGACCTCTCCTCAAAATCTTTTTTCAGACACTCCTATGTCCCCTGGATGCTCTTAGCATGATTTAGGAAATGGTGTGAATACTCAATATTGCAAGCACAATGGCTTTTATGGACTTTAACACAACTTTTGAAAGTGACTTTTGTACTTCATGTTCCACAAAGACTTTCTTGCAACTGCAGCAACAACTTCTGTTTTTTTTTTTTTTTTTCAGCAACTCCATTATAAAAAATATACAGTCTGGATGAACACAGACCATAATATTGCAGTTTGACAATAACTGAGGTAATGGATTACATAAGAAATACTTGTATAAACTGAAACATCCTATCCTTTAATGTCTTTCAACATTATGCCCCTTTTATAATTAAGTACCAGCTGGAAAGTAAAGAAAAAAGATATATCACTGAGGCTAAATCCTAACATTATCAGTAATGTTTAGTTTTCTGCCTTTTTTAGTCAATAGATTAATTTCTTGTCCCCCCCACCCTCACACACACACACACACACACACACAAAAGTATAGGCAAAAAAAAAAAATCAAAATACTGACATAAAAAGTCACTGCCTCTTTTTTTACAGTTACATATTAAAACATGAAAAACTGCACAGGCACATGACAAAATTTGTCCTCCCTCCTTCGGCACAAATGCAGAGACAAATAAACTAATGTACCCTAATGTAATCTACAACTCTCCTTCACTGCTGCAACCTGCTGCAGCTGACTTCGCCAAGATTTACACAACCCAGTCACAGCGTCTCCATTAATTGCTGAAAGTGACACCATGCATGGTTATTACACGATTACGACATGACAGCTCTCGTTTTTCACCATTAAGATGCAGACGGGCCTGAGCTCAGTGTGCAGCAGGGTGTCAGCACATGGAAGTGAGTCGATAGGAAGGCAGGTTATATTGTGAAGGCCGCAGCTACAGCATGGGGTGCTTGGTTTTGGACATGTCCTGGCACAGCACATGGTGGTAAGATATTTTCAATCTTGAAAACGTCTCCAAATGTCTGAAACCATACGTCATACACAAGAGGAGCAATGTGACTGCTCAAATACACTCACATAGAAGTTAAAAACAACAATAGCAGCGTCAAGTTTTTAGTCCTACATGACTATCAGAGCAGCAGCAGACAAATTAAAGTAAGTATCACCATTAAAGATATTCATGAAAAATAGTGGAATATAAAGCTCCAGGGTTTGGAGTTTAACTATTGTCAAACAGTGTGCAAAATTGTCTGGGACATGGGGGGCAGGAAGACTAAGGTCCAATTATTTGGTCAGCTGGTCTAACTAATTTAGTATAGAAATACTCCACTCCTCTACATGAGTTTCTGTTATTTTACAGCAGAATAAATTGAACATCCATGACACAATTATGTTATTAAACCAAGCTGAATTTGGTTTACAAATACTGTTAGAAATTGATGCACCAGCTACTTGTTTTACTTGTTAATTAACTTTAAACAAATTGTACTGAACAAAATCCTACCTCTCGTCTGTACTTTTCATGGATACCGCCTTTATAAAACCACCTTCTTTATTCCCTGATGTTGATATTAAGACAGTGTGGACGCCATGTCATCTGCTGCAGGGCCCTTTGTTCTTATTTTGTTATTGAATATACATTGTAGATCTTTATAATTTGGCTATACTCTAAGTAAGTTATGGTTGATAAGAAACTAAACATTTTAAGTACCTAAAATTTAGCAAAGTATGATGTATTACAAAGCTAACAGATGTTGTAACATAAGCTCATATCTCATTCTTAACCAGTTCAACACACAAAAACAAAAATTTATAATCATCAAAAATAAATAAACAAGTACTACATTGTTTATTTACATCACCCTTTAACATCATCCTTACTTTATGTCATCTTCTTTAACAACAAATATGAGAGAAAATAGACCCAGCTTGTGGGTTCACTAATTGCCCACTTGAAGCAAAGACATCAGGGCTGTATGGATTTTCTGCCGTGGAAGTCGTGTCTATGACTGTCCTCTCCCAATGCAAGAGGGTTGGGGTGTGTGGGGATGGCAGGAGCGGATGTGAATAATGCATTACAAGGTATGAGGCTGGTAAGGAGACGGGGCTCTGGGAATTTGAAGGCATTTGTGTTTGTCACACAAATCAGGAAGTCTTGCTGCACATGGAGGCAAATCCGAACAGACGGCAGAGAGAGAGAGAGAGATGAAGATGACTATGTCTTTTCCAGAGAACTCAGGCCTGAGAAGGAGAGAGAAAATAGGTGTGTGTGTGTGAAAATGAAAAAAAAACCAGAACAGAGAAGAAAAGAAAAAAAAGAAGCAGGGGGAGGACTTAAATGAAGCAATGTCTGCACTTTTCCGAGAGGTCAAACACAATGGAATTGCTAGCTAAGTAAATGATCCAACAGTTGCTCAATGAGAAGTATATATCAGTGAGCAGAGTGAACATGCAATCATTTCGCATGACATACATTTATAAATCAATACAGTATAATATTAAACATAATATGATCTATTGAGATAATAATCTGGCATTTCTATACCTTCAGACTGCACAGATGCTTTTATCCAGTGAAGGTGTGACTCATTGCTTGCTTTACAGTTCTATTACAATTGATCTACAAATGGGTGAATTGTGAGCCAGTGTAGAAATTATTCATTGGTGAAGAAATCTGAACTCATCTTGGTATTGTACATACTATGTTACATGGAATTTAGTTACCATGGAAGTAAAACAAATCAACGGCCACTTGATTAACTTTACTAACAGAGATAGTTAACTGTGCTACAGTTTTACTGTAGAGTGGAGGTATATCTCTTTCGGTTGTGGAGTTTGCAATGGGAGTCTCTACAAGAGCTAAAAAGTTTTCAACAGCTGATGAAACCTAGGGATCTTAATGACTGAATCATGTTAGATCTTCAGTTATGAACGTTGCAGTGCAGAGCTGACTGTGTCTTATTCATTCTTGGTTTATTAGTCAGGTCGGTTATGTCCTTAAAGGTTGCATATGATAAGTCAGAGTCAAAACAGCCAGCATGGTTATTTATTGTTTTTTTTTTCATCAAAGCAATGAACTTTTTCAAGGTAAATTTTAAACACAATGTGTATCTACTGCAAAATTGCACTTTTCCTCTAGGATTAATAAAGTATTTTTCAATTCACTTAATTTCATTTCATCTAGTTCATGCTTTCTAAAAAAAATTATAAAATGAAAAGCGATTTGAGACGTCTGCTTTTAAGACACTTAGTCCAATTTTAATAACTCATAGCTTTGTATATCACCCAAAATATGGCAATAATGGTGAAAAAGCTTCCCTTTTCTGTTCCCCATTGTTGGGTGTTTATAGTTGTAAAGAATGCAACATAATAGTGGCAAAACTTTGTTGTTTTGCTGAAGCTGGAGTTTGCTGAGATAGGGTGAGACCTCAGAGAACAACTACTCCTCCAGATTGAAAGAAGCCTGTTGAGATAGTGCAGGATCTGTATTATGGCTTATAAAAGCCTCTTAGATGATTTTGATGTGTTTGACTGAAAGGTGACTGAGGGACAGACTCAAGAAATGCTGGGGAGATTGTATCTAGGCTGGCATGAGAAAGCCTTAGAGTCCCACCAATAAAGTTGATTACTGATCTTCTTTTGGCCCCAGTGGTAGAAAATAGTTTAATGGGTGAACTAACAGCAGTGATCAGCAGAGCTTCAGTCTTACTTTACGACACTTGGACATTAGTAGGAAATTGGTAAAAGAAGCTTATAGAGACTGATTTTACCAAATATATTTGCTTTATATGTATACTTTTAATTGCTGCTCACTCAGCTGCCTTTTGATTGTTACAGAAAATCTCTGGAACACTGATTTTCAAGGCAGAAATAGATACCCATGATTTGCTTGCAGCTACTCTCATGAGACCCCAAGATGAATATGGCTCATGCTAAGGTCAGACATACTAAAGATAAAAGCCCCTGACCTCTGCTCAGAAGGAGTTTCTCTTCCTGCCTGGCATGCCATACTCCTCTGTGATTTGTCTGTCAGTAGCGCTGTGTGTGCGTGCATGTGTCTATGTAGGATAATTGATGTGTGTCTGTAAGGGTCTCTCTATGCTGCAAGGGTCACTTGTGCTCCTGGTGTAAGCTTGTAAGATCTGTCTCAGGCAGCCTGGGGAGGTAAAGATTTTCACCTCGGGACTTGGATGGACAACTGGATGAGGGTAGAGTGGGGGTGTTGCACTGCGACCGATGCTGAGGTTATTGAAGTGTAGAAAGACAGGAAGCAGATCCATCCGAGTGGCCAACAGTCGCAGTCCTTTTTTTACCCATTCTCTGAGCACACTATGAGCTTCACTACAATTCCACTGATTTTACCAATTCAATAACATAAAAAAGTAAAATGAAAAAACAGAAAATCAAACTTTAAAATGGAACCAAGCACCTCTAATCAAGACCATCAAACTATGCAGAGAATAATCTAAAAAATGTCAGAATCTTCCTGGGAAGATTGAAGTATTGTCCTGCTTTACTGCTGACAGGAGACTGCATGTCACTTAAAGTAACGGTCAAAAAGCGCGGCTGCCAAGCTAAAGCTGGCAGACACATACCAGACCTTCACTTAAAAGGCTGTGTCAGGGGTTAAGTGGTCATGGAAAAGGAGGCAGAGAGCCGCCGCTGAAGTTATTAGGCAGCATAGTTTCTCTCGTCAGCAGGTGGGAGGTGAGATGTGGTGTGACGAGCAGGTGCTGCTCAGGGCCAGAGATCACAGCTGGACGTTAGGTTGTGATAAGCCCAACGCCACTTAAATTACACCCCCAGCACTGCTTTGACCCTGCATGGCTTGAATGGTGTGACAGAGAGAAAGTGAGAGAGTTGAGGGTGCAAGTGTGAGACACAAAAGCTGAGACTGTGAGTGCATGTTAATGAGTATGGATGTGTGGAGTCTCCTTTCTTTCCTGTAAAGGTTACATTAGTCTACATATTGTTGATTTACTGTATATCAAAGAAAACACTGATGCTAAATAAAGTCTTGTTAGGAATGTCAGCTAAGGGACGTTTGTGTGTTTATAGTTATCATTCTTCAAATCTTCTTTCACTTCAAACATTTACTCCAGCTGTTGATTTGTCTTCACAAAATCTGTGGTGTGGGGGTGAATAAAGGCTGCCAATGAAAATGGATGATGGAGGCCTGTGTGGTTTTGTCAAACTCTTCAGCTCATCCGCAAACTGGCATCAAGCCACACATTTCAGACTCTGGTGTTTTGTCAGAACCCAGTGCTGACACATGTTAACGACATTTTGGAAAGAAAAAAGATGGCAGAAAGGGCATGCTAAGGGATGAAAGTGGCAGAGTGAGAACGCGAAGAAAGAGTAGGGGCAGATGATTTTATTTGATTATCTTTTTTTAATCCTAAAGGCTCTTGAGACATGAGTACTCACTGTACTTGTAGCATCCCAAAATCATAAACAAACAAAAAATGGTAGAAGAGTCTGGGAATGAAAGTGGACATAGAGCAGAAGCACAGGGAGCTTTGAGGATTTAGCAAGGTGAAGTATCGATCATCCATTGACAAACACAATAGAAATTTTAGATGTGATGTGAGAAGCCCCCATCCATAATTTATCAGTGGGCCAAATGTGAGTGACGTGGGGTGTGGACATGGGGGAGCACTGAGTATTGATTAGTGGAGGGGTGCACAGAATAAGGGGTTGGGGGTGGGGGGCTCCAGAGAAAAGAGAGGGTAGGGAGGATGCAAGAAAGAGATGGGGATTGTAAGGGGGGGGGGTACAGATGGAGCACAGGAAAGCCATTAAGGATGGCAGTGTTACCAGACACTGGCAGTGCTTGAGAGCGCAAAAGAAAGAAGTGCAAAGATTGGAAGAGAGAGAAGATAACGTTAGGGAGAGGTCAACACACATCCCCCGCCACTAACACACACCCTTTTACACCACACTCCACCCGTCTCCATGCACCACCCCAATCAATATGACCATGTCAAAACATAAAATGCATGCTTTTGCTCTTAAGTAAAAGGTGTCTAAGATTTTTAAAAGCATTGATTCAGTAACGGGTCGATGGAAATCAGGGCATATTTTTTGTGGAAAGAGGAGTAATAACACTCAGCTGGTAATGGCACAACAGAAGGGACCCAACTGTCTGTAAGGAGTGTGCTGGTCAGATTACAACACTCCACTCCACCGGGAGAGGTCACAGAGAAGGGGCAGGTCAAGGATTTGAGCTTTCTCCACACAAACTAGCTCTGAGATTTGTCCGTGGGGAGAGCAAGAGATGGAGGATGAGTTGATGGCACTGGACTTTTACTAGAGCATCTGCCAGAAACATTTTACACATTGAAGTGAGGAATACCTTGACAAGAAGTTCTCCTTGGCTATGTCCTGGGGGAATGTCCACCATCAAACACAGCCAAACGAAGCAGATCATTTATCTTTTGCCATTCCAACCACACTGAGCCAAACCATTTAATGAGAATTCTTTTGAAAGATATATTGCTTAAACGTGTCAGTCATTCTTGCTATATTTTTCTATATACATTCTTACCTTTAAAATTCAAGGTCAAGCCGTCGATTATTGCATGGCTGGTTTTCTGTAAGGACTGAATAAAAGTCTGTTACTAAGGAAAAAAAAGAGTCTGAGGCAAAAAGTCTTGAATGGGTTCAGCAATTAGGGAAAGTTTTTCTTCCCAAATGTGGGCAACAGTGAGGTAGAGTGAACATCCATGCCAGCACTGGGGACATAGTAGATAGAGAACTAAGCCAGTTAAAGTGCAGGCAGACAGTGAGAACAAGAAAAACACACGACAGAAAAAAAGAAAATCATATCCTGTAATTAAAAGCAAACCTTGTACCCACCACAAAAAGGGCACTGACAGTGTGCATCCACATGTTCCTCATTGCTGCACCAGTTAGCACAGCAGCCACATAATGGAACATTTTAGACAATGACAATGCAGCAGCAATTAGACTTATCCCTGGGTGTGGCTGTGGGGACACTCATCTATCCAAGACCACATGTGCATGTCGTGAATGACACTGCATTACTGTGACACAATAAAAGAAACATCTGGCTTGCCTAGACAACTCATTTCTACACTGACCTTTTGACATTTCATAAGTTTCATCCATCTGTAATTAACAGTAAAAGTATGCCGCTATAACTGGCTTGTTTATAACGTATCATATAGGCGGCATTCACCGGCGGTTAAAACTGAAGCCTATGCGGGAGTGCCAAAAATTGTAGTTCACCCCTCATCCACTAGGCGCTGGCTCCAAAAGGGAGTCAATCCCCATAGACTTCCATGTTAAAAAGGCCAACTTTACAGCAGAAATAAACATGTTTACAGCCTGGTACAAAAAAACATTTTAGGTTTAATAGGTCAAGTTTACCTTCATGACCACTGTGGGGGGAGTGAATTTTTAAAACCTCATCTGTTTAGACGTTATTTAATCCGGAAATTCTTCATAATTAAGGGTGTGTCCTTTTGATTGACAGGTGTCAGATATCCGGCAGCAAGGAGGCAAAGGGTAGCACAACCACAGTTATTAGCCGGCTAACAGTGAGCCTTAGCTTTAGCCCACTTACCTCTGGGTTAGCTCTTTGCTATAGGCAGCTCAGAGTTTGATGGGTGTCAATCATCAGTCACCATGCTCACAGCCCCCCTCTCCTCGTCACCCATTTTTGTATTTTCCGGGAGTGACAAGACGTGTGACGCTGCCAAGATGGCAATGGTAGGAACCTCCCAACGAGCCTCAATTCAGCTCTTGAGAAACCTACGGGGAGGGGCCATCCATTTATTCTACAGTCAATGGTATCACATAATGTAATTTGAATGGTTAAATATCAAGCTCAGTGTTGACACTGACACATTTACACTGAATAGATTTTCAGACTTGGTATTTTAGGTGCAGTCAACCACAGTCTGTTTAAAGGTACAGTATACAACAGTAGGAAACCAGCTGGTGTCACACTAAAATGTAATTTATTCAGCCGTGGAAAATAAGAAAGTTAGTCTTCTCTGGACCGTACCTCAAGGACTTACATGCACTAACACGTACACAAACCCAGCTCCCACAACATAGAATAAAGGAGCTCAGATTACAATACACCTAGAGGGAGTTTGAATTTGCTCTCTGGTAAAGAGAGAGAGAGATTTGATTTTTTTTGTATATAGAATAAAGCAGTTTGCTTTATAATAATGCTTTAAATATAAAATTTACATAAATGTCAAAATGTAATGATTCCTCATAAATAAATTGATAATGGAATGCATTACATTGTAAATCAATGGCTCTGCATTTCTTTTCAGCCGAGAAAAGTCATGAGAAGCTCAACTCAATGCACTGTAATTGTTTCCATTAACTTTTTGCTACCCCAGGTATCATCCAGATCTATCAGAACAGAAGGCAGAGATGTTGAGCTTCAAAACTTTGCTTTGTCACACAGTTTGTAATTCCAAGGGAAAGCCGGCAACTCATCTATTAAACAAGCAGTAGCTTGTTGTTCCTTTGTAACTGACAATTTGACAGGGTGGTGACAGTGGACTTTGCAGCCTGAGGATGAACCTGTGTTCTCCCTGATACCCAACAATCTCTCTAACCACCAGGCCATCCTAAAACCCAAAACAATATGGTTTTTGGTTAAGAGTGCCGTCTGCTTTACAGACAGGATCAACCACTTTGGAACACAAGCCATCAAACTTTAAACCTCATGCCAACACCTTTGAGTCAACAAGGTCAGACCTGAGCATTTCTCTGACATGTTTTGAAAATCACAGGCAGCAGACAGCTTGGTCATTTGCTTAGTTTTATCCTGAATGTGTGTGATCTCTTGTCACCATGGCACATGAGAATGTAGGAAATAAAAGCCAGCGGGAAGATAATCTGGTCACCTGATCCAGGCTTGTTGGAGGCGCTGACAGCCGTGCTGTGCCACCATGTGTCATACGATGAGGGGGCAAAACGGCAGGTGACTGACTCACCCCTCTTAACGGACAGATGACCAAACTACTAAGAAGACGTATGAGAGAGGATGAGAGGAGGAAGAGGAGAAGCGAAATGTAGAAGGGGATAAGGAGCCAGACCTATGGCTTTCATTTGATACCTCATTTTATGTGATTCTGGATAATGTGGGGCTTATGTAAGCAGGTAATGAAGGGAATGAGGAACGGAAAGAAGAGGTACTCTGTTTCACATTGCAGTAGGCTAGAAGGCTCTCTGCTGGTGCTCCAGCGACACTGTGTGAAGCCAGCAGGTATGGAAACATTGGATAACACATCCATGTGTTAGTGCGATCAAGAATGCTTGTGAACATGGAAGTGTGTGCGCCTGTGCATGTGTATTTAACAGCTTAATCAATTACCTACCCACTTGCCAAAGAAAAAAACAGGATTTACTCAACATGCCTCCCACCTTTCAGAAAGAGAGTCTACACAAATAGCTTATGCTCTCAGCTCAAACAAAGAACAAAGCATCTCCCCCTCCTTTTGTTTAAAGTAGACTTCTTGTACATTGCATCAATAGCCAGAGCTCAATGTGGAAACAAAGCCAGATGTCAGCTGTCAGTATGAGGGAGACCACACAAACACATCTATATTAATATCTTGTATTACTACAGTCACACAAGATAATTGCCAAAAATAGATAAAGGGCCAGGGAGCATACTAACACCCTCATAAATGCAGATGTTATGCAGATGATTTAATCACAGGTCTAACAGATGTTTTTAGGCTGCCCTCTTTCATTAAAATTGCACCGCAGCAGACAGCAAAATCACAGATTATTCCCGGAATTAGGATATGAAAAGCACATTAACTCATTAAGAAAATTAAATTGTATACATTAGACGGAGCCTTGTTCAACCAGCAGTGAACATTCTGCTGCAGAGGCAGGGGCATAATAAAATCAAAGAATCACAGCTTAATTGAATTGCACTTAAAAAGGATCATGCTGACAAATGCGATTGCATTGAGCCGCTAATGTGCACACCTCCTGCAAGTCCTCTTTAAATCCAATGAAATTGAAATATTCTTTGCTGCTGACCCCTTTCTGATACAATCAGTCAGCCAGCGCCGCAGACCGTGCAAAGAGGAAGACAAGATGACGAAATCAACAGAAGTAGGTAATCAGTTTAGAACTAACACAATAGGACAGCATCCCCACTCACAGTTATATGTAACTCTTTTTTTTTACACACAGGCAAGGCATAAGTCCACTTGCAGGCCAAAAGGAATCAAAGGTGAAGCATAGATAATAAATCATCACAGCCATATCAGCCTTGTTCTGTCAAGGGAACCAGTTCACTTGTTTGAGCATATAACACAAGGGCAACAACGGATCACTTTAAATCACAAGCCCAATTAAAAGGCAAAGCATATCCACACACTCACATGCTTACACGCATACTGTCCATACAAACACACATACATAAAGTAAGCCCCTGCTGTGTTTCCATTTATCACATATGACTACAAAGCACTGCTTACTGGCTCAATGGGAGTCAGTTTACAGCATGAGATACACATATTCAGATTAGTGTGGTAAACAAAATCATTGTTTACATACAGTACCAGTCAGAAGCTTGGACACATTTTCCAATTACATCCAATGGGAAAGTGTGTCCAGACTTTTTTTTTTTTATGTTTGTGCTTTTAAAAGGTTGACCTATAAGTACATTTTCATTCCAAAAATAGAGCATATAATTACATGCCTAATTGTTAATATTCATATTCAAAAGAAGTAGATCATACGATCAGTACAACACAATGTCAGTTGAGTTACGGTGGTAGAGAAAGGGAGGGATTTGGGGGGGGGGGTTAAAAGAATACATATCTTGCAAGTTGAAAACCATGTAGCCTATATGACGGTAAACAACTCCCTCCCTTAACACCTTTATTTTATTTAGTAGTAGCTGATGAAAACATTGTTCTTGAATTGCAAACACTAAATACCAACACACTTTTTGCAACTTACAGTGTGTTTCACAAACAGGCTTTACCCCTCACTTACATATGCAAGCAAGCAAAAATAGAAGGTACACAATCGGGCTGCTTATATGGAAACAAAAAAGTAATGTGTTTGCTATTTTTCTTGTCATTAGTGCTGCTGAGCAGAGCTGCTCTCTCCGAGGTAATTCTCTGGAGGAACCACTAGGGGAGCTTCCAACCTCCTTTTGAGTAAACAGTGGATGGCAAAGACAGAGGAGCAGGCACACATACCTACACACAGAAAGACAAGAGAAACAAGAAAAGAGAGAGAGAAATAATGTGATCATGTTTGACTCAACAGGAGGACTTTGCCATGTTAATGGACATAATTTGTTCTGTGCCTCATCTTTTTATCATGGCATCCCTTCAGTATCCAGCCACCCACAAGCTTCTCTCACTACTGACACTGCTGTGTGACTTGGTGAACAAACCAGCATGCTATTGTAGTAAAGCCTGGTATAGCAATGGGAATACTCTGCACCCCAAAGTACAGAACACACCTCCATTATGCATTACACATCTAAGATATTTAAGCTCTTTGTAAGAGTTAAGTCTTGGAGCCGTGCCGTGTCATTCTGTGAAGGATGATAGGGAGCTTTAGTCATGTCTGTATTAGCAGGATGACTTCCAAAGCCTCTGGGATGGGGTGTTACAACCTCTAGCTCAAGTCAGTCCCTGCGTTGATGCCCAAACTCTGCATAGCCCTGAGCACCAGATCAGAACCCCAAATAGGCCTTGCATTAAAAGGGATAAGCCTTACCACAGGGACTGACTGTTCACAAAATAAGATCAAATTAATCGCTGTAGGTCTATTGTGAGTCAAAATAAACTGAGATGTGATGGTTCAACGGTCCAGTTTGTGGATGGAGCCAAGAAGAAATGCTAAGAGTTCCATTTTGTGCTTGGGGAAAACAGTTACTACACTTTTCTGCTTGACAATAAGTCTTAAGGAGAAGAAATGAGACCTGTGAACATAAACTGACATGAATTCCAAGACACGTGTCGTCTTTAGACGTGGGAAAAGCAGTGTTTTAGGTCCTGGAGCAGAACATGGTTTTTGTTCTAAGATAAATACCATCCATCTGTCTGGTGCTGTTTGGTGGCGCTGTGTGCGTGCCAATATCGGAGCCCTGCAAGAGATACTTAGGTCTGTGTGTATATTTTCATAGTCTGATTGAAGTAAAACACAGCCTTTAATGTATCATTTCAAGTGAACACAGTGCCCAAATGAAAACACACACACCTACAAGCCCCACTTAATTGAAGGCTACAGGTTTTCACATAGCAGACAGCATTTTTCTTTTCTTTTTTTTTTCTAAGGGAAAAAAAAAGAAGCACTTTTTGAATCAATATTCTCAACTTGTTTTGCTGCAAATTAAAGCTGCCATTCTAGGGCTGATGTCACGGGGGACCAGCTCTGAGCCACAGAGAGGAATAAGAATTGCAACAGTAAAGTTTTATATTTCAAGCAAAAAAGATTGAAACGTGATCCTGAATTATCTCAAAATGTCTGAAAGAGAGAACAGAGGGAATACATCCACACCAAAAGGGAATGGATATGCTATTTCTGTTTTCTGACAGCAAACGAAAAAGAAAAAAAAACTTAATTAGAGAAGAATAAAAATATCATATGATCATAATTTCAAATGTTCCTCATATATTTCTCTTTGATATATGGCATTATACAGCGTTGGTTGCAAAAACTTGGTGTTGACATACTTTCCATCTGTGGGAGAAAATTTTGATTGGTACAAGTTTCTGCCTCATCCTCCATCTCAATAACATGCAATTGCCTGCAGTTAGTCTACATAACATGCAATTTACACACAAGACTGCACTCTTTTTGCAGTCTGCTCTAGTAGACCAGGGCTGTGCTTTGCCATAAAAACAGATACACTCCTCAGGAAGCTTTGTAGTGCCTAAAAACCTCAATTACCTTCATCAATATTTGATGGAATGGCTCTGATAAGGTCTGCTTGCTCCCCCCCTCCAGTGCCTCTGTGCTGGCGTGATGTCTTTAATTGTTGGCCCAAAGCACTGGAGACAGACAAAACATTGTTTGCTCAGTAATGGATGGCTATGTCTTTAACACAATATTGAGACTGGCTTTTGTGCATGGCTGCCACACCGGTTGCCTGTAGCGAGAGTGGAAAAGGGAGGGAGGAAGACGGTGCAGCCATGTGATAAACAATGAACACCCATTACATCTCCCAATATGATGTGCTTACAGTATGTCAGTACATATTGGCACTTGGTAAAAGGGCAACAGACCACAGGATACCCACTGTTCCCGGAAAGGGCTGTAAATTCATTGTCTCTCATCCTTATCCAGCTCTTACAAATTCTCTGTCACCATTAAAGCATAGCAGGCTGGAAGTATCCATACCAAGCCAAGATCTGTATAATAATTTCAGTATTTATGCCAAGGCTGTTGAGATAAAACAGGCACGGGGAGAAAACCTGAAGAGATAGTCCTCACCCTCCCTGGCTCTTTTCTTCTTCTCCTTCCTCTGGCAACTGTGTTACTTTCACCTTGGCATGAGACGATTATGTCCTTATGATTGCCTGTGCTCTTCGTCCAGGACCCCTGAGCTGTCCTTTAGGAGGTGCCTTCACTGAGGGATTTCTCTTCATTGACTTCCTGGGTAAATTGATTTTAATAGCCAACACTTGGGGCCTTTTCTCACGGTCTCTTTCTTTCAGCAGTGGCAGGCTCCGTCACGCCCTGCCATATTTCTCCGCTCAGGACGTCTGGGCTATTTTCCAGGGCTATTGGAATAAGAACTGACGAATCCCTTTCAAGGTCCCAAGGAGATAATCTCCTGTCATTTCTGATTTGCATAACATTATTTAAAATTTAATGTAATGGCATTAAGATATAGAACACCCTCCCTTTTCTGAGCCCACATCTGTTTTCAGTGTGTGTGCATGTGCACAAACTTGTGCATTTGTGTAAGTGTGTATTCAGAGACAGCGTGGGGCTCATCTCTGATGGGATGACAGGAAGACCCCTTCCTCCCACTGCTCCTCTCTTCCCATCTTTCCAGAGCGACCCCCACCACCTAGTCTCACCCAGCTTAACGTAGAGTATGACCAAACTGCATTGAAGTAATCAACAGATACCTCTTTTATTTGCTTTAAGCTATCAAATCTATCTACATTCAAAAACAGACACATGTAGCAACTAGCAAAGTACCATTTTTATAGTATAAGTATAGGGCTGAAGCACAGCCTGAAGGGCAGAGGGCTAGATACTGTTTCAGATTTTGGATGTGTCCTACTTAGAAAGCTGCAATGGGACTCAATTAAGCTGGAACCAAGAGGAGCTAATAAATTAATTTATTAATGATCACAGTAGAATGGAGAATGAAGGAATGAGCTTGCTCATTTGTTCTGGGTTGGCAAGGCTAAACAATTTCACTACAATACCAGGCTTTCATGGGGAAGGAGATGGGTCAAACTGGGATTATGTAACTGAGCTTTTAATAGCTATGTGGTGGGTTTGTGAGAAGGAAAGTTCCAGAAATTACACAGTTTAATAACTATCATATTAATTTTTAAAATAGTGCTCTGTTTTTTCAGCTGTATTACTGATATACATGCATACAAATACACGCAGAGACATGCTTTTACAGTGCAGCCAGACACAAGCACCAATGCACACCAATATGAATACACACTATCTCTATTCTCTGCGGTAGAGCATCTTCCACACATTAAAAATAAATTCATTCAAAGTCAATTTGGGGAATGTTTGGTGATGCAGGGCAGGAATACCATCTGAGCTCTGGGAATTGTAGATTACTCCCCCTCTCCCTAAGGCATTCTCTTTGTCTATGTATTTGGTATGATTAAAAATACAATGATGAATGCATATTTCTTCCAGATGAATAACTTGAAGGGGTTGGCAGCGGATGAATCAGGGAGCAGTGTGTTGGTAGAGAGACTAGCCAGGTCAGACAGATTCACAGTCAGATCCTCTGTAAGCTGGACTTCCTCAGAACAGAGAGAGAGAGAAAAAAGAGGTCATCTGGACAACAGTCCATAGAACCATAAAGGGCTGGAACTGGTTAAATTCACATCAAAGCTGCAGGCAATATTTTTTTATGTCAGAATACAACATTTGATCATTCTAAAAATAGAAAAACATTTTTATTCACCAATCTGAGAGACTCAAATTCAACTTTTTTTTTTTTAAACTGATGTCAGGTCATGCCATGTTCACATTGAAAAAAATGAAGGATTTGAGGGGAAAAAAGTGAAACTTTTCAGACAAAAAGTTCACAAGCACAATCTGAAGATCTGGAAAACTACAGTAAGAGAAATTTAAAATGACTACACATCCCAAATTTACTGCAAGCCAATCAAATAGAATTGTCATTTTTGTCCAGATTAAAAGAAATAACAATGACATCTTAGTGCCATTTGAGACAGCTCCTCAAAAAGAAGAAAAAGTGTTGTATTCAACTCTGCCACAGCAGTGCAACAATTTAGTTTTGTGCTATGACATATACATAGTTCACAAACACATTTACATGCCCCATATATCCATACATACTGTCAATTTAGCACCAAACATATGAAACATATGGATTATAAACCCTCTGGATGCCTGGGGAGGGTCAGGGCTTGAACTGAAACGTTTTGAGGCTCATATTCCCGAAAGAGATTGTTCCTGGAAGGGCTACTGACTGTGCCCCCCCCCCTCGCCCTCACTTCCCATAGAAACCAGTTAAAGAGGAAGGCCCTCCATTTCTTACATGTCAACTTCAGACAGCATGCCTCTGCTGCCTCAAAGCTTTGATACCAAAATAGTCCAGGAAGCCTCTGTCTTAAAAATGCCCCAGCAGACCCTGATTCCACAGATAGAAGGAGGAGAAAAAAGGAAGAGGTTGGAAAGAAAGTACAAGAGATCCAGAGTATTACTGGGGGGGATGGAAAAAAGGGAGAAATGTGATTTTGTGTGATTGCTGAACACTGTAATGCACAAGAAAACACTCCAGAATACAATTTAATCTTGACCCATGATTAAATTTTTTGTATTCAAAAATCCAGACGGGTTTAGAGCTGGGGGACCACATGAAAAAGAGGTGAGAACAACATGGTATCCTCTGTGGCTTTTGACTTCCAAAGCTTTTAGATCATCCAGTGCGCACCAGATTGATATAAATATGCATGTAGAATGTTAGTCATATCATCTGAATGAAAAGCTTTAATAATGGAATTGGTTCTGATTTTAGAGTAGAGGAAATACTAAATATTGGAAGGGGCAGGGTCCACTCTTTAATGATCTGCAGCTGGAGAGAGGATAGCTGTACAATTATATATAATCAAAAGAATGAAAGACTTTGGTAAAGTCAGAAATTCACTGTGCAGAATGTGTGAGAGATCCTGAACCAGGCATGCAGAAAAATCTTCCTTTTGGCACGTTTCTCTCTCCATGAATTCACAACTTTATAACAATGTTGGAAGACAATCGGAAATAATTTGAGCAATTTAAGGTGTTCACATATGGAAAAACCATAATTTGTGTTAATGAATCAGGAACTAGCCTTTAGCAACCTTTTACAAGCTTATAAAAGGCTGGATGAACCCAATCACATCACAGATGCCCTCACACCCTACTTTTTAGTCTCTCCCTGCAGTGAGCGATGTAATCAAGTTATACTTTTTATATGATTTAAGGAAATAGTTGGAATTTCTCTCCAGAATCCCTATTTTCAATTAAGAATAGAGTGTTTGACAACAAAATAACAATCTGATGAAGTGGTATACAACACGAAGGAAAGACCCAAGAGTTCTCAACTTTTAAAAAAAAATGTTTAGTTTTTTCCTACATCTATGTCTAAAAAGCAGAATTAGACTTGCTTCTAATAAATTCTTATTTGTCTAGAAGTTTTTGCTGAAATCTTTTAACCTCTGACTGTCATCAGACTTGGATGTGGCCACACTACACAATACTTGTGCATCATGCTAGAGTGTAAAGTATAATCCATGCAAATCAGATTTTAAATGTCAAAAAGGCAATTTCATCTGTATAAGGATGCATGGATCAAATGAAATCAGTTTGTTTCTGTGTTCAGACATTGAACTAAACGAAAACCCATTGCATTCATATTAGAGACATATAAGTATTATCAAATCAGAGTTCATTTAAACAAATAAATAAATGATTTAAAAAAAAGTGAGATGTATAGTCCATCTTTAGTATTTGTGTACAACTTTATGCAAGCAAGCTGTTTTTTTTTTGTGTATGTGATTGAATATGTTTTGAGGCAAGGGGTTGAAAATGGCTTCTGAAGAAAAAGGAAGATGTCACAAACGTGTTTTTGTAAACAACACGTGCTTCTAAGTTTTGCATCTTGAAAGTGGAAGTCACAGTGAGCGACTGGTTGCTCGTTCAGGCATTGTGAAGGAGTGCTGCATCTCATCCCATATGCAGTGATCCAGCAAACTACCAGCCTTCTCTCTGCTGCTCTACCGGCCTTTGATAAGAACAGAGGGAAATTAAAATCATGAACCTGAATTATGAATCCAATGACAAGAGAGTCTCAGAAGGCTCTTTCTCTACACTGTCTCTCTTGGTTATTTCTTCTTTTCTATCTTTCTTGGCCTCTCTCACTTTTTCTTTGGTTCTTTATTTTTGTTTCAATCACAAAGTTGTTCGCTATCATTTTCTTAACCATGTCCTCATTTTTTTTTTTTTTTCTGGTGGTGGTATCCGAAGCTTCATCTGATACCATATTCTGTAAGAGCAAGAGAGACTCGGGGAGAAAGAGGAGAAAGTAAGTTTCAAATGATGATAACACACAGTTTGATAAAACTGACAAGGGACTCAATTAAGGCTTCCCTGTCAAAGCAAGAGTGATATTTTATTAAGTGGCAGCGTGCCATTCGATGGGTACATCAAGCGACACATCTGTAGACGAGAAGGCTGCACCAGCCGAGTAAGAGGGACACGTGTTGCCACTTTCAGGAAACATCAGTCGAAACTCACTTCATCACATCTGCTGAAAAATTAAGAGGCCTCAATATTATGATGCTCATTTACTTTTTCATGCAACGCCCCGAGAATTTCAGAGACTCCTTTTTTCTCCCTTTTTTTATTTCAAACATACAGAGGCACAAAGACTTTTGGTGTTAGCTTTTGTCGCATTACCATCAGAACAAGTGCAACCCAGATTCTGCCACATTTGAAAAGATAACAACCAAAGGCCTGTGTTGCAGCTGTTACTCATCCACTGGGGCATTGGTTATGATTATTTTGTAACTGTGTCTAATGTGTCAGTTGTGATTCTGTTTACATGATTCCAGATTCATTGTACAAAAAGATTAAACCAGCCAGGATTATTGTTGCAAGAACTTGTTTTGTGTAGACAGAAAGATTCTTGCTTCAAGAATATTTGACAAATATTTTAACAGAATAAGTTCAGCAGATTTATTGATTTATTGTTGAACTTCAAAACTCTAAATACACATCTATTAGAATGTATTCGTGTTTGCTTTCCAACAAAGTGATCCTACACTGGTATATCAGTGGTACAAGATGTAGTTTGCATATTGTTAAATTACTCCAAATAAAAAGTATACATTTCATTTATGAATTTAAATGATGTCATTTAAATTTATAAATGAAATGTCATACGTATCATAAAACATATCTGATATTTTCTTCTAAAGAACAGCTACTTGAAGGTGTCTCTTAGCTCTGATGTTGGGATGATGCAGCCTTAACCTAACAGACTCTTCCGTTGTTTGCATATACAAATTAAAACCCAGTCTACCGTTGCACTCATTTTAAGTCTCTCTGGATGAAAAACTCAGTAAAATAGACAAAATGTAAAAAGGAATGTAGCCTTCTTTGTCCAACACAGCAAACAGAGGATTTGAGTATCAACTTTACATATGAGCCACAGTGTTTGTGTGGACAGCTGCCTATATATTCAGCAAGTTCCTTGCTACTTTAAATTTCCTTTTAAATAAAAGTAAACTTAATCCCTCTGAGAGAGCAAACATGGTGGTGTAGTTAAAAAGAAATCAGCGGTGCTCTGATGTGCCTGGAGGAGGCCATGCTGTTACAGTAAAATGAAACTTTAATTCTAAAGTCTCTCTTGTAATTGAGATTGCACTTGTGGGGTGTTGTACTGTTGAGAAAAACCAGATGCCCCCTTTGACTCCCACACACACACACTATAAATATGTGCGCACATGGGTTTACATATTGTTGTACACAAGTGCGGTTCTCCATTCTGACTTGCTCACAGTATATCTGGGATGTTTGTGTATAGCTGTCTGCCTTCATGTCCGCAAATGCATGTATGAGTATGTGTGTGTATGTAGTGGAGCTGACACTTGGTTGTACAGAAGCTCAGTGCTGACCATACATAGTCTGTTTCATCTAGAACAAAAGCTCTGTTGGAGGACACAAAAGGCCAGGTTCAAAAGCATCGCAGGCGTCAGGAGCCCAGGCCTAGATACATGAAACAATCAGTGTAAACTTGTCTACAGCTAAGAGGGCTGTGATGCACCTACAACAATGCTCTGCATGCTCAACTGCAGGCACGGCTCTGTCCACATAAGACAAGATTAAAGCGCTGGGTAGATCAAACAGTGTTTATGATTAGCGCAAAAGAATGTTTGGGTGTTTCTATCATTGATTAATATGTTGCACCCAAGACGAGCAATGATTTATGCATGCGGTGTTCGATTGAAACCAAAGCACATCACTGTGTTACTGGTGTGGCTGTGTGGTGATGGGTGGGTGGGGATTTTCACATATATATGTACAAATGAGTGTTGTGTGACAATTGTGATGTGGCCTCGAGTATGAGTAACACCCACACTCACTCATCACAGTGACAGCTACCACAGATACATTGACGGATTCAGGCAATGACAAGCGATAGAACTGTTTTAATGAAGAGCGAGTCACACGCACACAAACACACAATATATATATATATATATACATACATACATACATATACATATATATGTATGTGTATGTATGTGTGTATGTGTGTATGTGTGTATGTATGTATGTATATAT
>JBBBVU010000001.1:28218929-28231651 GCA_037177055.1 Atherinosoma microstoma | reverse complement strand
GTATGTAGCATCTGGGCCATACTTTAATTTGAAATAATAAAAAAAAAAGTTACACGAAGTGACACCCTCGCTTTAAGTCTGTTGATGGCCTATTAATTTCACCTTGGTGAGCTGAAGCAGGAAAACATCACAAACTTTTAGGGCTGTGGATCCCAAGGAAATGAGTTGGAGAACACTACCTTAGAGGGCCGTTCTTTATTCAAAACATTTCATAAAGACACAACAATTTATGTAAGCTTGCTCGGGGGCAAAGTGGTTGTGCAAAGCAGCATCTGTGAATTAAAGCCTGAAAACATAATTTTTCTACATATTTAGGTTTGTTGAACAGTCAGAGTTGGCCTGTGACTGTGAGGGTTTAATTGTTCTACAGAAACAGCCAAGTTGTTATTTATTTAAAGGAAAATCTGATGTTTATTTCACCTGACGTGACCATCTCCACATTGTCACTACTGTTTGTCAGAAGAGAAGCTGGAATATGACACAAAACTCAGTCCTGCGGTTAAAGTTACCCTGCCATAATTCAAATGAATAAACCCAGAGCATTATGTGAATTTAAACGGCAATGAAGGAGCAGAAGGAAAAAAATATAAAAGTAAATTAACAAAAGCTATTGCTAAAGCACTTCGTCTCCCCCAAATTCATTTGGCTGAATAAAAAAAAGGCAGTCCTGCTGACAGTTATTGCAGATAAAAGGATGGAGGATGAAAATTTGGACAACACATTGCAGCCTACCAGACTCTTCCCAACAGCTGCCATTTGTTAAGTTAACCAACCACTGCTGTGCATGTTTTGTCTGTTAATATCTCTGCTACAGTTCATACTTGTGCCATGTTGAAAGGGATACGGATATATTTCTAGGTCCAACGTCAGATAATTCCCAAATTGTTATGGAAAAAGCACCAGTGCTGTAATTCCCATATGACACCAACACCTCAGTTGCCAGTCGATAAAAAGAAAGCAGTCCATATGAAGTAAGGGCTTATTTACAGTATGTGCCACCTTTGATAAAATCCTATTCTGACAGTTAGCTTGGACCTCTTCATGTGATTTGATGTGACATCTACTATGTCAATTAATGATTTTAAACAGAGGTTCCCACAAGGAACATATTCGTATACACAACCATTTTATCCATTTTTAACCAACAGATTCATTTTCTATACAGAACCCAGCATGGTCCAGCTGCTTTGATACATCTACTGTAGACCCTGCCTCGGTAATTATGAGCTACAAAGCTCACTGACCTTGTCAAGCTCTCTCTACCCTTCCCAGGCTGGCTAAGTGTATGAGAGGAGGGAGTACATTCTGCAGTCTGGTTTGCCTCTGTACACACAAACACAGATGCACATGTGCATACACACACACACATACCTGGACCATGGCTGTTTACTTGCCAGGTTAAAGGGCCAAAGTCTGTGACAGAAAGATATTTAACAAGGAAGCAAGGTAGGTGGAAGTAGATGAATATGCAGGAAGAGCAGAATGTGAAGGAGAGGGACAGAGAGGAAGGAGGTGGGGGGAGAATGACAGTACAAAGCAGAGGGAGGGGGTGAACTGGGGTCATAGAGTGATGACGGGGTTAAATGCCACAAATGCCATGTCTCAAGGCCTCATAAAGACAAGCACTGCATTGCACCCAAGGTCAGGGCATGCCCACATGCACCTGTCTGATGGTAGTAGTGGTTTTGTGGGTGGGTGGCTGGGGGGGAATGTGTGAGTGGTCTGGTATATAATGCACAATCAAGCCTCTTAGGGCACACTGTCTGGGAAAAGTGGCCTTGCAAAAATAAAGTGTACACCGCACTTAGAGGGGATTATATGCTTTCAGCCTTGTCTGTCACAAATGACAAAAATATTGCTTAAAAGAGAGGAAGGGATGAAGTGTCTAAGTGACAATTTTCTTGAAGGGATTTCATAGACTTTAATTCTTTAAATATTTTCAGATTTTTTTAAATACGTGTCATAATTAAATGAGTATTTGTTAAAAAGAAAAACTTTTAAATAAAGGATTTTTTGATTTGCACAAAAAAGTTCCTGCCAAATGATGGAGCACTACCCAGGAAAGCCTGAATTGTGGAACTAATTGTATTAGTTGTGAGCATTTTGTACATGTGGACATATATTAATATTTCACATATTCTGGTGATACTGGGCTGAAAAGTCACAGCAGTGGCATGATCTTTCCACATGAATTTATCAAAAATTTTTAAACTGCCTGGTGAGAGCCATGAACTGCGTTCAAATGTTTTTTAACATCCTTTCAAACAAATTTAAACTTTAAGATATCCAAATTGTTTTTTGGTAAATGAATCTTTTTCTTCCCCTTATAATTTTTTTCTTTATCAGGTGATTTTTATGAAATCATGAAACTATGCTGGGATTCTTTGGACAAAAGATAATGATGACTATGCCCAACTTTAAGTTCAACATGCCCTCAGCCAACCAGCATATGCCTGGCCAACTACTTCAAACCCCAGATGGCTGGTCAAACTGTGTTAATTGGAATCTGCAACGGGCAGCTTTACAGCCACCATAATCTCTATAGTGACTGGGATATATATAAAATGTCTTTATTTAGGGTAGATGGGAGGCAAAGATTCAGTATTTGCTATTTCCTAACAGGTGAGAAAACAGAGAATTAGTAGATGGACTCTAGCCTCTCATCAACATTCTTACATTCAGGCAAATCCACCCCTGTACAACTGCATGCAGGCTGCACACCCTTAGCAGCCACGGCCCACAAACAGCCACCAAGTCAGACAATGACAGTGAAATGTTTAAGAGTCTGATCCTTTGATCTCTTCCAATATCCAGTAACTTTTTCACCTAAACCATTATTGTCCCATGAACTTAACAGGCAGAAGCAGCCTTCAGCCTATTACAGGGTGGCATTAGTGTTAGGCAGTGCTGTGTGTTATATGAGAGAACCAATTAAAATCACTTATGGGCAGGATAATATTCAGTGATTTAGGCTTGAAAAAATGGCTTTGGTAGGATTATCCCTAGCGTAACCTGATCTTATTCTCTTCCAGCACACACACACATACACACACACAGAGGACTTTACATTACAAAACCTCAGTTACACGCACACACACACGATTGTGCATGTATACACACACAATAGACAGATGAGAAGACAGCTGGGCCTTGGTCTGCAGTTATGTAAGTGCCTCTGTCATTCCCAGACAGTCAGCAATGAGGCACGTATATATCTAAAGATTATAGGCATAGTGGAACTTTTTATTTATTTATTCATTTATCTATTTTGCTAACAAACATATTCACATGAAGAGACCATTTACTAGCTTTATTATTAAGTCAGAAAGTCAATCAATACCAAAGATTTTTGCTTTGTCAGCCTTCACTGTATTCTTTACACATTACACTACCATTGTAATTCAATTATTTTATTTTATTTTATTTTGCTTTTATGTTGAATCGTAGCCTACCTGGTGCATCTTATTTTGTATTTAGCACATATGTAGAAAGTTTCTTGTAAAAATGGATTATTGACAAGAGTGAACCAACAAAAATGTCATTATAATGATTAATACTACTCTTGAAGATCTCTTTTCTTACCGTCTGAATGTCTTATTCTTATGATTTGGGCAGCAAACAGCTACTAGCTCGTTACCATTTACCAGCCAAACCCAGAATGTAGCCTCCTGCAGAGCCTCGAGTTTGCTAATGAGCTAATGGCTAGTACTCTAGCCAATTGACTGACGTGGCCTGCCCACAAGATCTGTTTGCCTTTCTGTGGTCCGTCAGTATTGTCAAAGAAGCCATTAATTCTCCCTATGGGCATTTTTTCTTTTCTTTTCTTTTTTTTTTCTTGCGAATGCATTTACAGAAAACCATTGAAACGCAACCTAAAACCTCAAAGGGGTATGTCAGTGTAAGATCAGTTTAAACTGGTGTAGCAGAGTGTACTTTCCTACACCTCAAGTCCACTGAAACTGACCTCGACACGCAGAGAGACAGTTTAAGGCATGTGTTGGCTAGTGGTGCTTTGGCAAAATGTTTCTACTTGATAACTGTAAGGAAATGTAGCATTTCAGGTTGTTGTGATGGGTTATCTGAGACCATAGTTCTCTACCCGAATATCGTCTTTCCAAATTTCAAGGCAAGAAAAGAAGTCTATGTAAAGAAAGAAAATGATAATAATAAAACAGTCTTCCAAAACCTTATAAAACATTCTTGTCTGGGGTAAAATTCTTTGATTCAAATAAGTCTTGGATAAAGAGCTTTTGGACAGATAAAGAAAAAACAGAATTAGCTGACAAAACAGCAGATCAGTGGCTCTACATATAAAGAGATAAAAATAAAAACAGCTGACTAGCAATAATCCTTTTAATCTTTTTGGTTTAGAAATATAAATAGCTTTTCTGGCAGTCTTTTTAATTCATCCATCTAAAACATAATCATACAGTCTGCCAAAATGTATGACACAGTCGTTCTCTATCAGAACATTAGTCCAGCAATTTGAAACCGGGTACTCACAAATCAATGTACAAAGCACCAGAGGGAACAAAGCAAAACTGACCTTTCAAATGATTAAGCTGAAACATTATCATCGTGTTCCCTATTTTTTTCTTCCTCTAGATCTGAAAACTGGTTTGCCAATTCAGAGCTGGCAGGAGCAAAGCTCATCTATGATTTCAGTTCAGGACTGCCGGGCTGTGGGGCCAAGCTGGCCGGTGCCCATCTGGAGCAAGCCAAGTGTCTGCTCCACTCAGGCTCAATGCACAGTGGTGATTACTGCAATGGTGCGGCCGCGGTCATGGTGGTGTGGTTATAAATATAAGCTCTGGTCTGACCCTCTTGTTCAAAACCACAGGATCGGAGCTGCTGTGGGAACTGGGCACAAAGGCTTATAAGCTTCTGAGGGCAATTGAACTCCACAGCTACAATACTATCTCAGGTTTGTCTGGCCAGCTGGTGATGTCTCACCAGCTGAGAACAGCTGGGCTGTGAATGCGGGGGTCTGAGGAACAAAAAGAAGGAGTGGAGCATTGGTTGGCAGGAGGAAAGTTGGTGGCAGAGAAATAAATGTTGGCACATGAAAGGTCAGAGGGCACTGCTTCAATAAACTCATAGAATATGCAATGCTGGAAAAGATTAATACAATTTCTGAACTGTTTATTGTGGACTTACGTTGAGGAGAGTGGAAGAGAGATCATATCTTTCTATAGGAAGAGGCGTCTAATGCCTTGATGCATCAGAACATATATGCTCAACTGGTTTACTGAAACAGCAAAACACTGACCAGCCAAAAAGTGAAGGGTTTGAAAGTGAAAGTCTAGTACTCAACACACAATCTCTGTCTCGATCAATGAATTAATTAACCTTCAATTAACCAGACAAGTCAACTGAGAACTAATTCCAATTTACCATTACAACCTGGGTCAGGTTGATCATATTACTGTAGATGCTGAATCCAAATATTGGAATGCTGCTGTAAACCATCTCTGCCATTATGAACACAAACCAAAGTCTATAACTACTCACCATCATCAACTCATCACTTTTCTAAACCCATCTGCCAGTGGCCATAAGGCTCACAATGGCTACACCATGCCCAATCTTATATTAGCATTAGCATCAAGGGTTAAGCCGCTAATGCCGGCAGCTGTGCATGGTGGCCCCCTCCAAACCAATCCCTTCAGAACAAAGCGATGGCATGGGGGCACAACAGTTGGGGTGGGGTGGCATTCCCAGGGGGTAAGCATGGCTGTAGTGCCCTCTTGTGCCAAGTGTTTTAACTAAGATTACAATCTAATATACAACATACAGTCTGATACACTGCTGATGGCTTTAGGAATACTTGTATAAACTTAATATAAAGATCTTTTGTTAAAAGAAATATCAAAATTCTGTGGTTAGATTTTTTGCCAATTGTTGCGCTTGCAACCTATAAGTGTCTAACTATTGTTGAGAAAAAAAAGATGATTCAAGGATGAGGAGTATGGATGAGTTGGAAAAGGATTAAAAAGGTTTATTAAAACAGAACAAGTAAATAAAATAAACAGAGTTTGCAATTGCAATTGGAGAAACCGTTCAGAGCTCCGATCAGACAGAACTTTGGAGGGGTTCTGTCGGATGCTGAGATAAGAGTCCTTTTTAACTTCAGTTTTGGAGACGTCAAGAAGAAGCGTTGATTAAATTGCCCTTACTGAAGTGTGATTTAGTATCAGCCTTGTCAGGCTGATTCCAACTGGACTGCATAGTCCAGATATAAGGAGGACCAGAACATTATGACCTGAGGTCACAACCAGGGACTGAGAATAAGACTTTCTGTAGAATGGTGCTGAGAAATGTGTTAAGTAAAAAGATAAAACTTCCATATATCATGGGACACAAAAAGGAGGTAACAAGAGCCACAGGATATAATGAAATTTCCACAACAATTTACTATGATTTTATTCTGCTTGATGTTATTAGATGGGCCGAGAAGTAAATGCAACCTTTAATTCTGGCAGTAACAGTGCATTGCTGTTTTACAGAAGCATGTCAAGACAGAGCATTGGTGTAGAGCGCTGCAGAGAAGGGCATGGCTGAGCTGGCGACACTGCTTTCTTGGTTAAGCTGATAATTGCCCTTATTGACGTATAAAAGATATCCCACAGAGCCTTGTGAAACACCATTAGCAGGCAGAGGCTGAATCGCTCATGAGCTGCCTCCAAATGAGCAAAAAGGGCAGAAAAAAGAGAGAAAGAGAAAAAAAAATTGAAGATTAATAACACCTCCCCTCGAGTGTGATAATAACATGGTGTACGTGTGTGTGGGCTTATATGTGAATGTGTTCAGCTCAGCTTCCAAAGAGTTTCCATTACTAAAAGTCATTATTTGCAGAAACTAATCTACTTTCATGTCTCAAATTGAGTAAAAAAAACAAAAACATGTCAATTTGCAAATAAGAAGAGCAATGGTCATTGTCATAGGGGCCCTCCTCATATCAACTGAAGCTTCTAAAACCTGAATGATACTTAAAAATGCCCCTTAAGCTCCACAAAAATGAAACATTTAAGGATATTGTATAGTAGCACTACAGCACTGTGTGAAGCAAAGTCTTTCAAGCAAACGAGTCCTATGCAAACGACATAACGCTAAGTAGCCCTAATAAAGTGGATTTTTGCCTCTGTGGGCTCCTGATGGCCATTAGAAGCCTGAAGTGAGTTCACAAAGTGTGCTGCCAAAAGAAAAGAAAAGAAAAGAAAAGAAAAGAAAAGAAAAGAAAAGAAAAGAAAAGAAAAGGAAAGAAAATGAAAGAAAAGGAAAAAGAAAAATGCCATAAAATATACAAAGATTACAGAAACTGGCCCATATTCATCAACCCATTATCACAGAGAGGGGACAGTTAACAGAAACTCTGCTCGTGAACCTTAATGAACAAAGTGTCATCTCTGTACTGTAATACAGTTCAGTCAGTCGGAAATAGTCATGACACTGGAAGCTTTGTATTCATACACACAGATGTTTTAAAAAAATGTTTTACAATATTTTCACAGTAATGTAATGTATTTCAACAGGATGCTAGATCGGGTCAGCCAGTAATCAAGAGGTAATATTTTAAAGCAATACCTTAATACAGGGCTTCATCATGCAGCACAAGCCATGTTTTCCTGATATTAAACAAGTAGTTTATAGTGTGTAAAAACTCCAAGCATAAGAAAACAAAAACTGAATTCCTAAAATGACATTTCAATTTCAACCTGTGTTGATGTGAAGCTCCACCACCCAGTCCCCTGACCTCCGTATGTGGATTTAGTCACCTGATAAACAGGTGATGTGCCAGTCATTTCATGACTATTTCATGAATGTGATCTTCTATGCAGCTTCTTTTTTTTATTTTTATTGTTTAGTAGCAAGAAAAATAAAGAGCAAAGTCACATCTATGGACACTAATCAATTTTAAAGTTTTGTTTCTGTGACTATTTCCCCTTTTGATGGTTTTGACTAAAGTGCATATTATTAAATCTCACAAGAGAAAGGTTGAAACACCATATAAATACGCAGACAACAAAATACAAAGCTTGATTGTCATCATGCGGGTCACAAAGAGTTCTGTCAGTTGTAACACAATGTACAGTAAATTAGATGAAATCTAGTCAGACTTTAACATTCTCAGCTTCCTATGTTTCTGAGCAAGAACTGGAAAAGGGATGTTGGAGCAACCCAATGCAAATATTCATGTGTGGAACTGAAAAAAGAAATTTGTTAAATATTAAACAGGGTATTGCACACTGTATCTAACGACTCCTGAAGTTTCTGTGTATGTATTCAAATCCAAACCTCCTAATTATTCAGAAAGGGAAGTCACTGGAAATCTGACGGGGTTTATCAATGAGAAATGACATCTTGTTAAGTTAGGAATTCTCTTTGTGTTAGCAACGTTTCTCTAGTTAATCTGGCACTTTTCTTGATCTGCACCAAGGTAATTGGAATGTGAAAATGCGTGCAGTATTGAGCCAGCAAAGAACAATGAAAGAAATGGATATCACAACAGGCGAGAGCTTTCTAATCAATCCTCTCACTTACTGTTCAAAAGTAGGCTTGTACTTTTTAATGAGGACGTGGGGGCTGAATCTTTCTAGCTCCACTAACACAGCAGATTACAGCTCCAATTAAGTAAACCTTCACTTAGACATCAAGTAGAGTTATATCTTTGTTGTTGCTTTTCCTGACAAAAAACCAACAAACGTCAACTAGAACACCTATATCCATCAAAGAGTTGAAAAATGCAACAGAGCAACAAACAGAGAAACTGCATTCTCAAGTTGTCTTGATTGCAATGATTTCTCCTCTTATGTGTGTATGCGTATAAGTCTATTTGCTGAAACCCTGTGTGTGCGCTCATTTACCTACCTTTGAACAAATCTGTGTTTTCCAGTCATCACAGCCCTAATGCCCTGGCATTAAGCAGAAGGAGGGGTGAGAGGTCAGGTCGGGGGCAGCAACGACCTTTCCGTCTCCTCAGCACTGTGTCATCCTTCGGGCAAGGCAAACAAACACGCCTGGCCCCTGGGCAACGTGGGCTCAGCAGGATGGCATTGCCAGGTCAGGGTAAAGCCAGGGACAGGACACGATGGGATGGCAGGGCTCTGATAGATGTTGCTCATTATTTTCCCCAGAAAACTGGGACAATTACAAACAGAGACATGCCATGGCAACTGGGGTAAGGGGTCACAGGCACGAGGCTTTTCGGCTCAGCTAAACACAACCACATTTGTCAACTCACCCACAAAGATGCAAACAGTCATGCACTGTAGTGCACAAGCAAAAAGTTTCAAACATTCTAATAGTCAAACTTTTTTGCGTACAGGGTCATAATCGCGACGACGTGTAAGATCAAACTCTCATGTGAAAAAAAAAGAAGAAAAACTTTGATATACACATATTTTAACACCGTGTTTAAGAAAATGGAATATAAATTATATTTTAGAGGGAAATAAAGATGTATATTAAAAGACAGTGGAATTTATGACTCATTACGAAATTTAAAAAAAACACTCCCAAAAGCTCAAGTAAAGTTGCTCTGAACTTATCACAACATCCAAGTAGCCTTTCAGCCCGCAAATCCTCCAAATCTCAAATGTTAACTAAGTCGAGGAACTGAATCTGCTCACTTTTTTCCCACTATTTTTTTGACCTGCATATTTTCCCAGGTTGTTTTATATAATTTAAAGAGACTGTAAGGGTATGAGGGGTGTGTGTCATGATGTCTCTCTGAACTACATATATTTACTACTGAAAGTGAATTCTTTATGAGAGTGCAGATATCAAAGACAGCAGGATCAAAGAGGATTTAATAAGCAACCTACTGTTCTATGAAACCTGAACTTTCATGTCATGCATTTTCCTTGGTTTCTTCATTTTGGGCTTTGGGCCAAGAAACTGACACTAAAGGCAAGCATATGTAGTCACATTGTCATTCTCTATTCCTTTAATTTGTTAGTCTGTAAACCTTGTAACACAGAATGTCCCAGTGGCTGGCAAGAGTGTTTTTTTTTAACTATGTCAGTTTTGTACACCATGTCAACTACCTGCTCCTCTTGCAGCAGTCCTTTGGTGTGCACATTTTCTTTGCTTTAAGCCATAGTCTGTGAAGTCTCTGTTAATGAATACAGTAAAAAAAAGTTTAGACAAACACATGCCTTCATTTTTCACGAATAACTGTGTTCAGGTTTTTAATTTGGACTGTACAAGCAGTATCACTCACTACGTCTTTATCCAGCTCATTTTCTTTTTTACAAAAAAGTAAAATGAATATTGCAACCAATTTATGAATGGGATACAATAAATGCTTTCAATCCTTTTCATATTAAACAAATTCCCAGATTTGTTTGATCAGTGCTGACGCAAAGATAAAATATATGCCAGTGTGATAGTAGAACAATAATTACTTAAACTTCAAGAAAAACTATAGAGATATTAGTATGTCACTTTTAAATAGGTATTTAAGATTTAAATGAAAAAATTTACAAAAATCATTCAATTGCTTTCTTGCTTCCTTCTTAGTTAGATGAAAGATTTGACACTCAAATGCATGAAGTTATTTATGTTTCTAAGTTAATTTGACATAATGAAAACATTGCGAGCTAGCCCGCTTCCAAAAAAAATGAAATCCTCTTACCCAAACAGCTAATATTGATTAATATGTTATAATCAGTTAATTCTGTACAAGATTTAGAAATTATAAAGGGTGATGAATAGATTTAAACAAATTGTAGTGCCCTTTATTGTAAGAGGAAAGTGATTTTTCACTTTTTTTTTAGATTACTCAGTTATAAAAGCTGCATGTCTATGGTGTTTCATGATAATCTATTTAGTTCTTTTACATTCAGCTTAATTTTAGGTCTCCGATTGAGGGGGGCAGAGCTCCAAAGAGGAGATCACACAAAAAAAAATTACATGCTGTTTAGGGCAGATATCTCAAAAAATCAATATGAAGGATATATGTGAACAAAATAATTATTTAAAAATGTTATCGGTCTATTCATCAGTGAAAATATACTTCAAAGACGGAGAACACAAGAAAAGAAAATTAGAATTCAACAATAATTTTTGTATGTTCATTTTCTTCAATATTGTTCTGATACTGACTATATTTAGTCTACATGGCACTGCAGTAGGAATTTCAAAACACAACTCATAATTCAGGACATTTCCTGGAATAACACAATTACTTTTTGTAATATTTAAAATATGTTTTACTCTCTGTAATTTTCTTTGAACCACATTTTCATGGCAATCACAGAATTGTAGCATTTGTAGCTGCTTCTGTCTTCATGTTAAGTGTGTCTAAAAGCTGTCAACTTCTACTGAACAGTTCCCTTATTTAACCTTTACAGTTAATGATGCTGTTAGTACGGTTGCAAAGAAATAACGGCTGCGAAAGGTGAGAACACTGCGTGAATAAGGAAAGGCTGTCAGCTACCATTAGTGTTATATGGATGCATATTTGTTGAGGAGAAACTTTTAGAAGCTATTGCTTGTGTTACTTTTAATTATGTAAACCTACAGGAATTATGGGATAAAAAAAAACTATTGCAGTGAAGTGCTAATTAGTGTAACTGAAACAAAAAGAATAAAGTAGTATTGTACACTCCAATTCAGTATTAATTCCACTTTACACAAAAAAATATAATTTGTTAAATTATTCTATTTCAGCTCAGGGTGCAGACTCTTCACTTCAAGGTTAGCATCTCCCCTCAAAGACAGACTGATGACAGGAGCATTCACACCAACTACACTCCATACAAAGTTACCTCCTTAATTCGGGGAAAGTAAAAAGATAAATATAATAATGAAAAACAAAGAGTGCTATTTGGAACTGCAGGAACATTGTGTGTGACCAGAGGACTGTGTACAAGCAGAAAATATTGCTATAAAATACAAGTTCCATTAATAATTCCCACAATATATTTAAGATATGAAATAAATAGTTTAACTCAGCTTAATCTTTCATTCAACTATAACGTGTGTAGAACCATTCTGTTCAATTTAACAGCATTTTATTGTTTTATCCGAATTTTCTCTATAGCAATTTCTCTCATGGTTTTTGTAGGTTTAGCTTGCTTGAAAATCATTCCACAAACAAAGCCTCATCTTTTCTTACATGCAGCGCATGGAGATAATACAGCAATCCCCTGCTTGGTACACACTTTCTAATCTTGTGCCCCTTGAGGTGATGGTCCCTGTGGAAGAACCCTGCATGACATCCAGATGTCATTGCCTGCTGGCTCTGCAGTGCTGTGTATTTGGTGCCCCATCCCCAGAGCATAACAGAGGCTCACAGTAGTAGCGTATACATCACCTATGTCTTGGAGTGATGACATATAGCTATTATACCCGCAGAGCATAGTGCCTACTGTATCCATCAATGCTTTGAAAATTGCAGTATGGATAAATCATTGTGCAACACAACAGCTACATACAGAGGAAGTTCACATAGGTGAGTTGTATAGAGTTGCTGATGAATTTAGCATACAAAAGTGCAGCTGATGTTTAAGCAAGAAGCCTTCCTGCTGCCAAAGCACAAACTGCTTTGAGAAAATGTTTTCAACAAAAGAATACACAGACAGACATACTGCATGCAGCCTGTCAGTTCAGTGTGGTTCATATCACAATTTCCCTTAGGGTATCAATAAAAGTATCTATCTATCTATCTATCTATCTATCTATCTATCTATCTATCTATCTATCTATCTATCTATCTA
>JBBBVU010000001.1:28188355-28218829 GCA_037177055.1 Atherinosoma microstoma | reverse complement strand
TAAAGTATCTATCTATCTATCTATCTATCTATCTATCTATCTATCTATCTATCTATCTATCTATCTATCTATCTATACGCCTTTCTTTCTATAAACATCCTGCTGCATCTGATTTGAAACGTATTCACAAATTAAACAGTAGATGTCCAATATATGGAAAATATGTTAAAATGCATCACTGTAGTCAGCCAAGATGAACAGCATATCTGGTTGCAAGAACGATTAACATTTGATGTTAACAGTAGGCTTAGATTCAGGGCAACTGCGCCGGAGAAAAGTAATGATAAAAGCAGAGTAAGACACACCACATTTGTATGTGTAATAATACTGTCTGCAAAGAAAGATGGGATGATTGTGAAATTACTACTCCTGCACCATTTATTTAGCATTAAAACAAGTTGTTTTACTGTCGAGACAGCTGGTCACAAAGGAACACAATCACACACATCAGGGGAGTGCAGGGATTCTGTGTAAAGAGAAATAAAAAATAAGCTAAATCTCACATGATTCAATTACAGTTTTTGAACAGCGCTGAATTCATTTTAAATCACTTAAGTTGTGGATGATCAGACAGGATCTTCATTTACTAAGCTGTGTTTACTCCAACAATGTTAAAGCATCATCAATCATTCTTAAAGACTAGTAGGTCCAATGGGGAGAATTAGAATGCATTACAGATGTCACGCATCATCAAGCTAAACATCTCATTTCCACCTCACTGTGCGCTGTGTCTGCTCTGTGTCTGGAGCTCCAATCTTGCTGTCTGTGGAGCATTTGTGTGCGCCCATGTTTGTCTGTGTGTGTTTACGGTTAAGTGCTCTTGTGGCCATTCTCCCTGGGGCAAGGTATCCATCACCGTCCAATGCAGTGTTTGACTGGGCACAGCTTAGGCCCTCGAGCCTACTCTGGTCCCTTGAATATCTCCCTGGGGTCCCTCTGTGTCAGGGGATACCACCTGCACCAGACACACATATACACACACACGCATATACACACACTAATACAAATCAGTGTGACCTTAACACTACTCTAATGCCCTCATTAGGTGATTAGTCCCAAAGGCGGGACTAAACTAACATTGCCCGCTTCCAAATACCCAGCTTTACCCATGGGGGTCATGTTTGAGTTGTGAATGTATCATACACACACACAACAAAGGATAGGCCAACATTTGCGTATTTTGTTTGACCTTTGATAGACATTTAAATAGTCTAATTGTATTATTCTTCACTGGAATCATCAAATTGAGACCAGCAATCGAGTACTGCTTTGCTTTTTCTTGAATAACCGCTCTACTTTTACATACAGTGATGACAACAACACATTGAAATGGATGTATTTTGTGAAAATTGTGATAGAAAAAACTGACAAAATCTCTCTCAACAAACTAATATTCTTTCAGTTATCAATGTAAAGAAACCATTTGGTGCTTTTCTAATAGGTTAACACTTATGGCTATTGTGTTTTGTTCATGTTTAAGATTAGGGATGCAAAAGACAGCAATATCTTGCAAATAACTAGCAAAGCCCAAAAAGACACAACTGCATTGTTTCTTAAGTGGATCTAAATTCAAAATTAAAGTTTAAAAAAAAAAGAAAACACCAACAAAAATATCACGCTAATATTATAGGAATGTTGAGTGTAAACAGCACATTATTAACCAAAATGTAAATATGACTGTATTTTACTTGCATGCATACACTTGGCAGGACATAAAGCGCAGACTCTCCCTATACTGCCATATTCACTGGTTCATTTGGCATTCCTCCAGCACGGTGTGTCACAAACAACAATGAGCTGTAGAAACCCACCACAAGCACCACTCCAGGAATATTAAAGTCAGTGGCTTTGCTGTCATAATTAACTATGAAATATTCATGTATAGAACTTCTTCTGTGATCCCTCTGAGCAAGCCTTTAAGACACACTGAGAGAGCAGGAAACTGTATGTGTCTGTATGCCTGCAAACCTGAGTCACCACTGAATAATTGACAGCAACATAATTAGCTTGGTGCTCCATTGTGTTAGCACATACTCCACATATCCTACAAGCATGTTCAGCAGTGATGAAAAATGTCAAACATGGGCACAAAATGATCTGTAAAGATGCATAATTGAAGTGAATTTTAAAAATATCTTTAGTTTGTTTTAACCATATCATACATATCTTTCAACAAATACATGCCTACCATGATAAAATATAATAAAGATGGCATCTAGCTTGTTTTTATCCCAATAAGAACAAGTAACAAAGAACCACCACCTGCTAAAGAGAGTGAACCAATGCTTCAAATCTTGCTATTTTCACTAAGATGTCTCTCGCTCTGACATTAATTTCACTCTATCTACTCTGAACTCTATATAAATATGACAAACTAGTGTTTATCCTATCAATAATTGAACACTTTGTCTAAATAGTTTGCCCTGGTCACTGCAAACTCAGAGTATACTGAATAGTGCAGCATGCAATTTCCAAGTACAGATAGGAAGACAAATCTAATTGCTTGAGATCTTTTTTTTTTTTTTTCAATTCCAGAATCACTATAATTGGACTCAATTACTTCATTAGAGTTTGTCCTTACAGGCAAGGTGGAAAAAAGGTTTTTGCTCTTAACCAGTTGAGGACAATGGGTGTGTGCTTGGAACATGATCATGTTATGTTATTGACCTAGGAAAGACTGTTTTCTTAAACCTGCTCCCACTGGATTTCTCCATGAAAGCAGACCTAGAAATCACTAAATTAATTTTCAAACTGTTGTGCAGTTATTTTAGTAATGTCACCAGCATGAATGCTAACCCACCCAAATACCCTCATC
This sequence comes from Atherinosoma microstoma, assembly GCA_037177055.1. NCBI lineage: Eukaryota > Metazoa > Chordata > Actinopteri > Atheriniformes > Atherinidae > Atherinosoma > Atherinosoma microstoma. Next base: position 28,216,014 of record JBBBVU010000001.1, on the reverse strand, counting down.
ATTGTAGGGTGGTGGAAAATATTGGTTGTCTGAGAGAGTGCTGCAGGCCGCCATACAAAAGAGGGGTGATGTGAAACAGCTATACAAAAGTAGAACAGCAGTCCCACACCACAGAACTCTGTTTAATCAGTTTATGGTTACATTTTAACTATACAGGAAAATCAAACTTTCACAAAATGTTTTATTGATTTTTTTTTTTTACTATTTTGTTAAAGTACAAGCCAGAAGAGCGTGATCAGCAACATATCAAGAATTCTATTAATTGCAATATGTATTTTTTTCACCCATACTTGTATGTCATTAGTTTCAAGAGTTTAAAAAGGACAGTTAATGTAAAATTAAGGTAAAACTTTACAAAAAGGTACAAAAATTGTGCTTAGTTACTAGGGACCGCCTTAGGACCTAATCAGGAACTAATGGGTAGTTAACCAGTACTTACTGGTGAACACACAGTCAAGCCTTATTAGTGGATAACTGGTTAGTTATCAGGGAGAACAAAGAGGAACGAATTGGGAACTAATGGGTAGTTACTAGGGAACACCTTATGAACGATAAGTAACGATTCATTCCTCAGCAAGTACTTGGTATGACGTTTCACATTACTTTACGAGTATCTAAAAGAGTATGTAATGGTCAGGTACTGATTAAGTAATGATAAGTTCCTCAGTAAGTACTGGGTATGATGTTTCACTTTACATGACGGTAAACAAAGTATTAAATATTCGCCAGGCAATGAGTTGGTACTCAGTGATGGTCTCATAAAATTAGATGACCGCAGTACAAGAATATGAAATTGCTAATGTCTGGATCCTTCCCAATGGTTCAAGATTAATCCAGACCTCACATGGAGAATTTCTCTATGTTTTTTTCTGATAACTAACCAGTAGTCCCCTAATAAGGGTTGACTGTGTGTTCACCAGTAAGCACTGGTTACCTACCCATTAGTTCCTGATAGGTTCCTATAGTGTTCCCTGATAACTAACCAGCAGTCCACTAATAACGCTTGACTGTGCATTCATCATTAAGTACCAGTTAACTACCCATTAATTTCTGATTCGTTCCTCTTTGCTTTCCCTGATAACTAAACAGTAATTCCCTTAAAAGCCTGGGCTGTGTGCTCACCATTAAGTACTAGTTAACTAACCATTAGTTTCTGATTAGTTCCTAAGGCGATCTCTAGTAATAAGCACAATTTTGTGTACCTTATTGTACAGTGTTATCAAAATTAAATATGAGGAAAGTGTCTTGAAATTCTCCATTTCCACATGTTTCCAATGTGTTTATTTAATTCTGGATGACACTATCATTTCCTCCAAGCACTTGTTTGATTTTTAATTTTCTTTTCCCGTTTTATTGTATTGTATTATTTTAGGCAAGTACATGGTGCTTGTAACAAAGAATGTGAAAGCTGCCCAACAACCATTTTAGAATTTCAGTTTCTCCAAAACAGTTTCTTGTGCGGAAAGGCCTGATTTACCTTCATACATAAATTTTATTAGAAAAATGCTCAATCAGTTGGTGTTGCCTTAAACTACTTTTTAAGTTTCTCATGCTTTCATGTTAAGGATCAATAACAATTCTTTGGCTGGACAACTTCATCAACAGGCATTTTATGACCACAGTATTTATCAGTTTGATTTATGTAGATTATTATAAATTTGATTTCACTGCATTACAACTGGATTACAGTGAATTCGATCAAACTGGATTATAATTGGATCGAAGTGGACTGCATCTTGAAAATTGGTTTGAGATGGCTCATTGTGAATTGGCTCAACAGAAATAAAACTGAACTGAATTTACTTTGCCTCATTTTGCTTTCTTTTTTTTTGTCTTTGTTAATTTTTTGAGAACTGTTTGTAAAGTTTTACTCCTTTTATTGTACAAAATAAACTTTACTCCCTCACATTCTGTTCTGGGGACATTTAATCAGGTTACTCTGCCAACATGAATTAAGTCCATAAAGACTGGATAAACAAAGCTAAGCTGTGTCTTATGATGTCTTCTGTATTTGAAAAACAAACAAGTTTTACAAAACAATAGCATTTAACATTACAATATTCTTTAAATGTTTCAAGATGCAGCTTTTCACCAGATCACATTAATCCTTTGTGAGTCAGTGTCACTTAAAAAAAGAACATAATGTTCTAATGATGACAGTTAGGACGGCCTAGTACTCTGTTGCCGGCAAATTTATGAAAAAGCTGACAAATCCATAGCTAACTGAGGGCTGTCTGCTCAATATCATCCTCATGCCATGGAATAAAATAATCCCTCTCATCTGCTCGGACTTGTTAACAAAGCTGTCAGCTTGTTTTTACAATCAAACAGGCCTCATCAGACCCTCTCCCTGACAGTGAAGCAAGAGCAAACTCTATGCAATGACTCATGCAGTAGTAGCACAGGCCTGTAGTACCAACACCCACTCACACCCAATCACACCAGCTCCCCTCTTCTCTACCATTGACTAAATGCTCCTCTGACATACATCCTTGTTTGCAGCCAATGATTACATCACAGTCAATTAATTGTGGTTCACTCAATGCAAACTGTTCAGATATTGTGTATGTGTGTAAGTGTGTTTATGCTGTTTCACCACATGTGAGTGTGTGTGAGACAAAGACAGGGAATAATCAGAATGGAAGACCAGTACGTAAGATGATTTTAGATGCCACTTAGCAAGAGGGCTGTTCAATCAGCAGGACCTTTTCCATGCAGTAGGGAAGGTGGCGGCAGAGAGGATGGGTGTTAAAAGTGTGTTTCTATCTTTGTGTGTTTGGAAGAAATAGTGCCTTGCATTTCCAAAAGCATAACATAGTACTGTAAGGGCCGGATCTATCAAAGATTTGCGCGTGTTAAAACTTGTGCAAAGTTGACAGCGCACACAAAAATATGTTGCAGCTGATTTACTAAACGGACGTGCTAAGGACTGCACCTCTTACACACCCAAAATTACACACGCAATCTGTTTTGCATGTTTGCCTTGAATGAATATGCATTCTGGGAGTTTCTGCCAGAACTTGCAAAATACTGGGAAGAGCAGATGCAAATAAATCAGCTTTGCACGCGCAATGTGACTTACTAAAAGTGCTGTTGCTGTTTCTGCACCTTTATTTAACACTTTTGAAATTCAGGTGCAAACTGGCTGCACCTTCAGGATGAGAGTGGAAGGAGCCTCCTGCAGGAATGCACAGACACGCATCTGTCTAATTTACACTATTTTCTGATGATTGGTGGAGTCAGTGCATTTAGTTTTCATTCTTAAATGTAATAATAAGCAACACATCAAAGGAACACCACGATTCAACCCGAGTTTATATAAACAAAACAGAAGATTCACAGCTTAGCTCAATGGTTATTAAATTTGACATTATGTCTTTCTATATTCCCAGTTTCACTCGTGTCACCTTTTTAACCTATATACACACAGTGTGCAGTGCGTTCCTAACCTCGAGGCTGACGGAGAGCTCCAGCAAGCAGCTGTCCTTCCTCTACTTCCTGTGGGCATTTTTCATCTCCAAGTCGCTCGAGACCTGCTGGTATCGGGAGCCCCATCACCACCTGAACCACACATTGATCCCTCTCGCCGGACATTAACGACCATCGTTACTCCAGACAGTGCTGTCGTGGCCCGAATATCCTGCCTCACTGCAGTGTCACAGAAGACGCACCTCCTAATAGATGTCAGACCATGTTGGCACACCACAGGCAGCAACTCCTTGTCCATGTCCTCATAAACTAGCGGCTTCTGAAGCTCTGCGGGGATACCTGTATGCTTTTCATTTTTGTCTCTTCCACTAATATTTCCTTGTGCACCGGGTCAGTTTAATTTTGCGCTTTCTTCTATCCAAACTCGCCGCACTGCAAACTACAAAACACGCAAAACCATCAATTAAATAGGGTGTTTCCAACACATTTGCAACTGCCAACATTTGCGCAAGCAATCTTAGTAAATCACCCGCAAAATGTGGTCCAGCCCCACGCACAAAATTCTAGGTTGCACAGGCAAATTACTACACACAAATGGGGACCTTGATAAATCCGGCCCTAAGACAAGAAATCAGAGGAGACTTTAGTCACATGGTGTAGGCTTAATCTGAAAAAACCTGTCCTGAAAACTAAGTCATGATAAGATTAATCAGTTAATGAAACAAAAACATGTCATGTATACAAGGATGAATAATGATTTTATCTTTAACAGTATTCTTAACACTTAACAGCAAGAGACCACACAGTGAAAAAGATCAATACACAGTGGGTTTTTTGTGTTTACTTTTTGATTTTTTTAAACACAGGATGATGATAATATTGATAACAAGTTGCACTGATTAGTGCGCATGTTTGTTTTCCAGTGTAAGTGAAACAGTTGGATTAAGGTTCTGTTGCCCATTTATGTCCCCTTTCTCCAAAACAGACCCCATGTCACAGAGTTGATGTTATTCTAACAAGCATAGGCCTACTACAGACAAGCTCCATCTAATAGCATCTCTTTTTATAGTTTCCCCTCTGCACTGCATCAAACCACAAAGGGTCTTGGCATACATCGTATATCAAACAGTTAAGGCCGGGGAGAGTTAAAAGAAGAAAACATGTTTGTGGTCTCCCTTCTACAGTTCATTAGCAGCACTCGAGGAACTGTCCCCAGGTAGATCCATTCTGGTTGTTTTCTGGAGTGACTTTAGAGAAGTTCTACCAATGGCATGTTTAAAAGATCATTTGTAGATATTCAAGACAAACAAACCAGCCTTATTTAAAATGTTATGGCATAGTCTATTAGTGGGTCTTGTTTACATTGGAGGAAACATGGTGGTGTAAACATGTTATAAATATATGAGTATTCTTATTAATCTGGGATTTTCTAACATAATTAAAAGTAATTAGTTAACAAGCATTAATAAGTGAGAAAAAATCTGTCGCCTTCACTCTTTCAGATGACACTGAGGGAGGATAAAAGCCTGACCCAGATATATGTTCATATTCATGAAAAATAAATCTTTTAACAAGCCACTGACAGAAACAAACTTGTCAAATGTGTCTGAGAGATTGATGGCATCGCTATTTGAATCTGAAAAATGTATTATTTATTTACTAAAACATCAAAATTGACAACTTACCAAACAGAAAATAAAGCATTGTTTTGTAAATTCTAATTGATTTTTAAGTTCAGCTATGTTACCTTAAGGTAGAGGTGTCCCAGTCCAGTCCTCGAGAGCTACTATCCTGCAAATTTTAAATGCATCCTTTCTCCAACACATCTGAATCAAGTGGCTGAATTTCCTCATCCACATGTAATTCAGTTCTGCAGAGGCCTGGTAATTAGCTATTTATTAGAGTCAAGTAAGGGATACATCTAAAAGTTGTAGGATAGTAGCTCTTGAGACCTGGATTTGGACACCCCTTCCTTAATGGGTCAACATTATAAGCAATGCAGTGAGGCACAGGTCCTATTTTCTCACAGGTCATGTTTTATCTGTCTTGGGTCTGCCACATGCATTAAATTGTATTTAATACAATATTGTATTTAAATAGAGCTTGGCAGCTAATGAATTAATCTGGACTACAGATTTCCAATATCAGTAATTATCACCTGCAACGCAATAGCACTTATCAAAAGTTTATAAGATTTGTAAATTCTGGCTGACGAACTCTATTATACATTTTGATAAAATCATACAACCCCAATCCACAAAAATGTTGGAACCCTCTTTGAAATGTAAATAAACACAGAATGCATTCATGGAAAATATAAGCTCATTTTGAATTTGATGGTAATAAAATTTTTGGAACAATTTCATAAAATGTTCCTCAGTAACATCATTAAACTACTCTTATAAGCATATAATAAAACATTCAAGAACCAAATATGAAAATGTAATTGTAACCATTTTGGTCTGTTTGAAAAAATACCATTTACACAGCTTGCTGTGTGACTGTGATTTGTGACCAAATATCACAAACTTGACTCAGACTTGCATGGGTGACTGCTGTGCACTCTAATATTTGTGCGCATTCAATCAATTCTCCCTCTTCACTTACTATACTGAGGTCATTTGCTTGTTATATGATGACACAGAAGGCAACAGCACTGAGTTTCAGGGAATCTAAAGAAACCGCTCTAAACCTGTGTGCTTGTGTTAATGTGTCATTATATGTCAAGCAGTGCTTGCAAGCATTATCACAAGGATCAAAGGGAGAGACACAAACTGCCAATGAGGATCAGGGTATTGCAATTACAATAGTCATTTCGCATGATTAAAAAAGAAGCGGAACAACAGTAATGTTTCAATGGCCATGCTCCTTCTGAAAAAGGTTCTGGGGGCGGATGATTACAAGCAAGCACTACTAATTAGAGATCCTGTCATTAACATACAAAGACTGACATTCACATGAAGTTATTCACATATATGTAAGTGCACTAAAACATCCACAGGCGCACAACAAGAGCTGCACAGGTGGTGCCTCGTATGAGGCCTACACTGCACATCAAAAGGACACCTCTGACACCTAAGATCGCTCACAAATGATGATGCACAGAGATCTTTTGCCACTACAAAGGCAGAACAAAAGAACTGACATGAAAGAGAAGTCAATAAACATAAGGCGCTTAATAAAACATTTTTTCTGTTGTATTCACTACAAAGGTTTCCACTTTTTATTTTTCTCTCTCACATGACAAACCAAAAAGAACTGTTGAGTCACATGACTGAGAAAAGTGACAGTAACCCAGTATTTTTCTTATCAGGCCTGCCCCAGTGATGCTGTGGTAATAACTAAAAGAACACTGTTAAAAGATAAAAACAGTTCAAAGATACATGCATGTGTGCTTGGAAGAAACTAGATAACTTGCCACAAGATGCTAAAACATGGCAAATGCAAATTCCTCCCTCTTCCTGTAACTAGCTTACTAGATTGTCAATTTGTATATTCTCGCAGTAATGAGACATGCGAGAAGTCCCTGTTAAGATGACATGAAGTTGCACATATGTACATATAGGTGACATCTCGTACTATACATGACCAGAGTGAAAGCATCTTACAAGCTCTTCTGGAATGACACGCAAAGTGGCAAATGCACAGAGAGAATGTGTCCAGAGCAGAAGCAGCTGAGTGAGTTGGAGCTGTGGCTTACAGATGTTCAGTGTCCCACAGCAGTTGTTGGAGCTACAGAGAAGCGCCAGCCCAGGAGGACGAAGAGCTGAGGCACAGCAGCACAGAAACAGAATGGAACATGAGGTCACACTCAAAGCACCACAGCCCAAAGCACCTCAAACGTCTGGCACTCACAAGGCTCTGAGCAAACATCAGTCAACACAAGGTACGGTGGAGGACTGCATTATGACTTACTATAGAGACACAGTAGTAGCCTATATAGACCAAATGTTAAAAAAAAAAAAGTGCTTTACCAAAAAGAAAACTTTTAATTAGATTGTTTTACGATGTAATTTGAACTTTATTTTTTATGTTTTTATACTTAAACTTGCGTTGTGAGCCACATGCTATTTTTTTAAATCTCTGCAAACACTGAGATGTATTTGACAGCTGATTGGCAGCAGAATTGCGTCCAAGTTAACGAGTGGGAGAGCGACATAAATGGGGTTTAACTCATTGCTTTTCCAGGTGGTGTGTGCCAAGGTGAAAATAGCTCAGGTCGTAGGTCAGTCTAGACATTTTTTTTTCCTCCCTGATGTGGGGCCGTAAAAAGCCTGTTAATGTGTAGACACCTCTAAAGCCTTTCCTGTTAGGGAGAACCCTTACATTGTCATGTCCAAGTCTTCGTGTGCTGGTTTTGTCCTTATATGCCAACTTTACATGAATGTATCTTTGAGACAAATCCAGATAAGGCAATCGGTAATTTCTTCTGTAATTTCAAAATTCAATGTACTATTTCCAATACATGATGCAATATAAATCAGAAGTTCACTTGATTCAGTTATTTCTGAAGTTCAAAATGACTAAGCTTGTTCCTTTTCTTCCTCATTCAAATATTCATTGGAGGTCCACAAGCTTTTTCAAGTTTGTGTGTGTATGTGCAAATGCATTAGTGCTTGTGTGAATGATGTATTGTGTTTGCCTGTGCGTACATGTCTGTGTGTGCTTAAGCCGACCAAAGGATCACATCATGGCAGTGTAACATGAATATTCTACTTTGGGTCTGGCTTCTGCAGTCTCCCTCGATATGGGGAGCCGTGTGGGGGTCGGGGTAGGGTACACTCTCTAATGGGCTACCCAGGGACCTGACGCCACTCTCCAGAGACACAAGGGCTCTATACATCCCAGGCCTGCAGTCTTTGTCAAAATGCACACTTCCTCAGATATTCCTTTTCAAATCTATTAACTCCAAACTCAAATGCACACCTAATTAGGCCAAGCGAGCCAACTTCACGAGAACTGCAGAAAACACACGGTGCAAGAAAGTTTTGATATGGAGTGTATGGGAAGCTGCTTCTGTTTATGGGCAGATTGAACAGATTTCTGATAAAACATTATTCATATGAATGATCAATGCAATCACGTCACTGTAATGGCAAAATTGTGTGCCTCTTCATCAAATTAAGTGGTCCAAAAAAAGCTTTGTGTTTTCATCACAGGGCAATTGTTCGTTCGTTATAAACTTTCCACAAGAATCTATTTTTGGATGACATATTATGCAGGATGTTTTATGTTTTAATATTAACTGAATGTGTTTTTGTATGTATTTGTGTCATCATGTGCTTATGAGTGTGTTTGCTTCACCTTTCTCTGTGACCACCATGGAAAGTACTGTCTCTCCTGTGTCTTTTAATCAGAGTAACACAATGGTGAAGCTAAAGCCGCCTTATCTCTACACAATCAGATTAGAGAGGATTGCTGCTTTGCGAAGCAACACAAAGTAAAGCACCCCACCTCTCGGATCAAAATGATTTGATTAATAATTTGCGATCATATTATCCTTTAAGAGGCATAAATTGTTTTATTTCTATTTACTTCTTTTCCATTTGTTTCTACATTTTTCCCCACTTCTCCTAAGGCTAAACGGAGATTGAAAGATTAACTTCTCCACCTAACCCACTGCTCTCCTGCTCCCTCCCACACTCTCCTCCTCACATCATTCCTCCCTTTTGCTTAGTGGTGGTGATTGTTGTTAGTTCTGCCAGCGACCAGATGGGGGTGCCATGCCTGCTGCACATCGTCGGAGCCTCCTCCACACCTAATCTCATCAAAATAAACATGCCAGCAGTTGTCAGCTCCTCCAGCAGCGAGAGGCAGGAAGGGAGGGTGCTATAGAAACAGGTCAGGCTAATCATGCATATAATTGCATTTTGACATTTTGGGCTTCTGGGACCAGACCTTTGGATATCAGGTTATCCTCGAAGCACTTAAGTGATTAACAAATGAAAATGCAGCTCTGAAACTTAATTAGATATTATGTCTTGTCCATGCCTACAGGGTGGGTTTTTAAGATAGCTTTTGTAAATGGGTTGAGTGGAAGGGGGCATACAGTTACATAAGAAAACATCAAGAGGTCTTTTTTTTTTTAATATATATAAATATATCACTTACAAATCGTAATAGTGCAAAATTTCCAAGGATTTTTTGCTATTACCGTAGGTGTATAAACAGTAATTCTCAAACAAAAACACTAATGTTTATTACAGTATGTCTAATAAATACTTTGCGTTTTTATTTTAGTTTTGATAGCACCAATCTGAGAGATTTATATCAATTTAACTGAATTTGTACAACAGTTATAAAGATATTCTGGCACTCATTATTCTGTGACATAGGTTAGGAGAGGAAACTTTTATATTATCTCTTCACTGACATTTTGACAGCAAGGAGTCACCTTCTCTTCTCAGCTCTCTCTATTACGTTAATTTCTAATGGGTAGAGATTTCTCACATTGGAGAGACATTGTATTTGCAAGTTATCAGTGTGACATTCTGAGTGATCTGAATTGAGTTGCAAAAACAGTTTTAAACAAAGTACAAAAAGTACAGTTATATAAAGCATGTTTCCATATGAACTCATTTTATGTAGTTCAAATTTGAATATATACTGAAATTGGATAAAGTAGTGATTAAATTATGATTATTAACTACATGAATTCACTGAATACAAAAATCAACTGTTTGACGGAAAAATACATAGATACATTTATTAGATTGCTGAATAGTCTTGTACAGCTCATCAATAGAATATGCTATAACTGAAAATGACTGTGATACATAACAAATAAAAACATCCCAATCACAGTTCCAGATAATGATATAAATTTGTGACTGACTTGCAAGCACCAGAACAAGTTGGTCGTATCTTTTGGTCCTGATGACAAATTAATTTAACATCTTACTCTTTCTTCTCAATGATAACAAGAAATAAACTTTCAATCCTACAAAGTGTGTTTTTGGCACATGTGGCACTGAATGAATAGCAATGGCAAAGATAGAGAAGAGATACATTTGATTTTAGTCAGGGTCATTAAAGGACAAACATTCATCAAGAGGTATGTAAATATGCAAACTACAGGAGAGTATTATGTGTGTTGTCAACATGAGTGGCACTGCTTTCAGCCTCCTCCACTTTGCCTTGTACAAAGCTCATCATCAGCATAAAGACGGTGATGAAGACACAGCTGCCAACAGACGTCCTGGACCGTGTCTGCGTTTGTGCTTCTGCTTCACAAGACAACAAGAGCCATCAGTCAGAGAGAAGAGGTGGGGAGTAGGTGGGATGCTGAGGGGGTTGGGGATAAGGTTGTGGGAGGGTGGACAGGGGAACACTGGGCCTCAGCTGTCAGCTCTGTGTATTCACATATGGCTCAGTGTCCTAGCAGCACTATGTTAAATGACAAAGAGCCCTCCCTCTCCATCATCAAAGAAAGACACACCTTTTCAGAAACCTCTGTCAGTCTGCAGATCTGCGCAAACACACTCAAGGAAAAGCACATTTTCAGATATGCATGATACAACTACACAACCATAAACACACACACACACACACACAAGTATGCACCCAAAAACATGCACAAAGCACATTCACAAGCAGGCATACTCATCTCCTGCATTTTGCATAGGTGACACTTTTCATTATTCAAAGCATCTTTCTGGAGATGTGGTGTGCACAGTGAGAGGCGACATGCACTTTCTCCAAACAAGGTACACCTTAATTATGCATGCTCAGACTACAGGCACATTGCATTTTGGTGTGCTTGTGTATGTGTGTGTATCTGTAGGGATGTTTTGTATTTATTTTCCCAATTGCAACATGTAGGACATATGCATGTACATCTTTTCAAAGATCAAGGATTTTTAAGATAACTATATGCCATTGTGTCATTAAGTCTGGAAAGACAGTTGGGACATCACTTTGTACAGCTGTGCTTACTGAATACAATATCCTCATTTACGTCTTTACAAGTCCACCAGTGCAGATAAACATGAGTAAGCGAGCTAGTGGTTCAAATTACATATCTCTAAACAAGTCACGGAAAGTTCCAAGCAGCCACACCAATAGAGTACTATGCTGCGTTTAAATAGCTGGAGACAGGCTACATTAGCCAAGCCGATTCTGTGCGAACAGATGAGATGCAGTGTGTCATAAAGGAGTCCCACCTGACCCGCCCCTCATCACAGTCAACTTCTGCTGTAAGCCCTCAACAAAACATATTTGTATAGTTGTTGTTTGTTTAGTCTCTTTATCTGCTTGACTGGGTTTCAAACTTGCAAGTCTCTCACCGAAGAGACAGCAGTGATGAAACAGTCTGAAAGATGGCGCCGTTTGCCGTTCACTCAGCATTACATCTGACTGCGAAACACACAAGTAGAATATCGTTTAGGCGATTACACCAGATTAGAATTCCCATTAAAGCTACTGTGCTCATACTGCTTTAGAAGAAGTCTCCAGTTTGAGTGTCAAAACAGTGGCACATTAGAACAGTGAGCATCACATTAACTAGCAGCAAAGGCAGCTCAGAGGTGCTGCAAGACAGGGATTTTCAGCTTGATTGGGTTTTCATCCTAGAGTAAAGGGATGAATTATTTATTTTCCAACTTGACTATGGGCGTGAGAGAGTACACCAAAGACTGTGTGTATGTGTGTGTGCATGTGTGTGTTTGAGATGGATGAAAAAGCCAAGCCAAGGTAAATACTTAAAACCATTCTACCTTCCTCTTGATGCAGAAAAACAACAAGCTTCAGGGTCAGAGTGCAACATTCCCAAAAGTGAAATTCCAGTAATTATTCACGGGAGATCCACAGTGGGTGCTCAGGGCAACATGTCCGCACCCTTGAGTGGGCAGAGGAGACTGACAGGCCCATTATAAAACGGCCCACGTGACAGATAAATATTTCAGACACAAATAAATAAAGGATGCCCGACGTTTTCTCTCTGAATGACTTTTCACAGCCGAATGCCCACAACCGCTTGCCCTGGGATCTCCTGACGGCACCCTTCACCCCTCCCTCACCATCACCCCAGCACCTATTCCACCTCAGGCTCCGTGCGATACCCCAAAACAGGCCACCAAACCCTACTGATGTTTCCTTCTTCATAAAAACACACATACACAACCAGCAGTGTTCCTCCTCCCTTGCACAGATCCCTTGGGCTGACTGCCCCTGGCAGGAGTAGGCAGGTGAAGCCACTGCACCTCCATTTCTGGGTACAAAGAAGCAATTAATCTACGTGTCTGAGAAGAAGTGTCTAGGAAGGCCTTCCAATTGTGTTTGTGGATACCTCCCTGACAAGCTAACTCAGAGCCAGGCTCCATTGTTGCCCAGTAATTACTATCATGTGTACAATGCATGTTGAATTGTAATGGCACTTTTGTATGTGTGTGTGTGTGTGTATATGTTACTTGTAAGCATACACACACTGTCTGCAGAAGGTTCATATGGGATCTTTAAAAAATGAAAAAAATAGAAAATAAAAGAAAGAGACACGTTTTTGTTGGCTTTAAATCGGCTGAGAACATCCCCTCCCTCTAAAATAATTTCTTGTGAATTACCTCCCTAAACTTATTAGGTTAATGCAGTACCTCCAAGGGGAAAAGTGTGATATTTCAATTAGGAAGAAACTATGACATGTTTTTGGTAATGCAATCCAAGAAAAGCTGAAAAGAAATATTCCAGCTTCTATTTCCCGTGTGTTTATGCAAAGAAATGAAAAAGAAATACAAGATGGAAAAAGAAAAGAGATAACTTCCCATTTGTGGAGGCGCTTACATTTTGTGAAGTAGCTGGTTTCTTCAAAATATAGAACCCCATCTTTTGTTAGTGCTAGATCTGTAGCAAAGTTTCAGACAGTTGAAATCACTGTTCAGAAACAGCCCATGATGACTACTGTATGAAAACCCATGTAAATATCTGCAATGACAAGCAATGTAGTTCAGGTATCAGACAAGTACTGTAACTGGCAAGGACGCAGTCATGCTGAGGGAGGTTTGCCTGTGTTTAAATCTTCCAACATTGTAGAGTAGTTTGAAAATCAGTTTATTTCTTTGATGTCCTGCTGGGCAGCACAGAGAAAGCTACTCTGCTACCAGTTGAGACGATTACACCAGACAAGCTGAAATGTTGAGAAGACAAGGCCTTTCTCGGTATTTTTTTTGTCTGTCTCTCTGTCTTTGACTTTTTCCCTCGCCATCTTCCCCAATATTTCTCTCTCACCGTCTCCCTAACAAATATTGTGTTGAGCAGTGTTAGCATTGAGATAAAAAGAACCTTAAAATATTAATAGAGGTGTGCTTTGTTCTGCAGAGCACAGAGACGTTGAGAAGGAGTTCTTCTGACTGATAGAAACCAGGTCTGATTCATTAGCTGTGGTGTCTGTGTAAGAAGGTCCACAGAGGGCTGCCACATCCACTGAGAATGGTGGGGAGGCCACCCCCCAACCATACCCCCTTCCAATCAAGCCCTCCCATGCGCTCTGTTTCTCTCCTCCTTCTTCTCCAATCTGTCTATCATTATTCCATACCTCCTTATTCTCTCTGTAATTCACCCAAATTCCCTCAAAACCTCACTTTTACTGTCTTGTTAGTTCTTCTCATATTATCCTTGTATCCATTTCCTCCATAGTGAAAAGGTTCCATTTACCTACCTCAATCCAAGCCTCTTGTATTTATGGTTGTTCTGTCTAATGCATCTCTAGGTGTGGAAGTGAAAGGTAACCAAAAATAAATAAATAAGCATGTCTTCCAACTGTGCTCAAAACTAGAAATTTTGGATAAACAAACCAGGCAACTAATATCATGTATCTGATGTTACATTTTACCCTCTGTGGCTGCTTTTGAGAGGTAAAAACGCAACATATTCATACACATTTGAATTATGTTGGGCTGCACAAGAAAGCCTGCACTACAGGGAGCGTAGCGTCCAGCTCCTTTTTCCTGTCTCTCTTTTCTCTCATCTTTTACTCTTGCTCACTTTCTCTTTTCCCTATGAGACAGAAATGATCAAACATTACTGACTGGACACAGTCCCTCCACTAACTGGAAGGCAAAAAACCTTGAGAGAGTAACAAAGAAAGATGGAAATAATAGACTCCTCAAAAACTTCTTTCTTCCACAATCCACAACAATGAAGCGTTGCTTCCCCAATGAATAGGGAACAGCTCATTGGGATAGTCTGAAGACAAGACTTTGGATATCTGGGATATGTTTTATCTTTGTTATGCTGTCATTGAAAGAAAAAAAGAGAAAATCAATACAGCAACATGAGAATAAAAAGACAAAGATAACAATGGTGCTAGGTAAGTAAAGTTTTTATAGATGCCCTGATACTTGTTAAGAAAAGTACTTACACTTGTGACTTTGTTTCAGGATTAAAACTTGTTAAGCTGGGCTTCTTTCCCAGAAAATCCTTGAAAAGAAGCTTTTAAAAACATTACACTGAAATCAGTGCATGATGATTTCTCTATTAATGGGTCAGAATTTATAACAGGTGAGGCATGCACTGTTATTGTGGTTTGTTGATCTTGCATTTTACAAATGGGATTGTAGAGGTCACGTTGGGAGTTGAGAAAACAGGAAAACTAATTTTTGTGTAAACCAGAATTAACTTTACATGATAAAAGAACAATACGGCAGGCACTAACAGTCATCCAAAATCTGTGATTTATTATTTGAAATGACTATATATTAGATGTGAAAACTATACAATTCAGTCACAGTACAGATACTTCTGTCATCTTCTTTTTAAGTTCATGTTTCTTTCTTTTTAGTTATGCTTTTGCTACATTAAATTGTGTGTTTTAAAGTTTGTTAGGTGTATGCACATGACTGCATTACATTATGTATAAAATGACTTACTTCAACCCACACATGCACACACATTTAACTTCTCACACATGCAAAAGTCTATCTCTCTCTCTCACACACACACACACACTCTCGCTCTCTCTCTTTCTCACAGACATACACACATGCACCAAAAGAGCAAACAAGCACAGATGAGGCACTACAAGCTCAAAATCCCTTTATTACCTCTTGTTGTGAAGAGGAGGCAGAAGTGGCCCACCGAGTGTTCCCCTCTCCTTACATAAACCCTTAAAGCCTTGTCCCACACCCAATGAAAGGCCACTGCAATCTGTAAGCAACCCTGTTCCCATATGGGGCAGCCTGCGATCAGCCTCGTTTGCCTTTGTCCTGTGGCTCTCCGAGGGCCAAGCCCTGCACACCCCAGCCTAGCTCCAGGCATTTATTAAATATGCACCTTTCACTCGTTGTGAAGAAAGATCCCAACCAGCTAATCTCATCACAGGCTGGGGACCCTCCACATATGTAAATCTACATCTGTTCCCCTTCAAAGAGAGAGATTCTCCAGGATTATCCTGCACACAGACCCAGACACATACACACAAGGAAATTCACTCACACACAAACACACATAAGTACTCTTTCTCCCACATGGCTACTGCCAATCAAGAGGCATGCCCTCTGCCACATGCACTTGTCTGCCACCCCCAGACTCCAAACACACCCGCGTTTCTCTATTAGTTTGATGACAAGCAATGGCCAAGAAATTGTGCTTTGTGTCATTGCTTTGTATTTCCCTTAGTGGGAAGTGACAAGGCAAAGCCTTACAAAACCTGCCCTCGCCTACAGGCTATGACTGGCATTTGTGTACTGGGCCAAAGCCAGGATCCATAAAAAGTAGTGCCAGCGGTCCAGGAAGTTGGCACCATACCGAGAGGAACATCCTATAGCGCCCTGGGATATCATTATACATCCCTGCAACACAGGATTAGCTTGCTCCTTGGCTAAGAGCTGCCATCAGACAGTCAATGGAAAAGACAGCTTAATCAAACATCACTGACTGACTGGCAGCTGACAGCAAAAATATAAGTATAATGCCCAACTGGAAGACATCCAAACTGTCTGAAAAATCAAGTCATTAATGACGTTTAACTATTGTTACATTACAATGGATGCTGTAGGGGAAAAAAAGGTGATAAAAAATTTTAATCCAAGAGACACTCAACCAACAGATACTATAATCCTAAACCTGTATGTGTACCTACCATACATAAAATAAAAACATGATTATAATTTACGGTAAAAATACAGGGGAACATAAAACATTAAACATATAAATAACAAAACAGAAAAAAATGCTTGCTTGTCTTCATCAGCCATTTAATGAACCAAACATGTAAAGGACAAAGCTGTAAAGATTGGTATCCCTCCAAAACAAAGTTGCCTCATTTTATCTTTTTAAATAACTTCTTATTATCAGATACCCAAACCAACTCAGCTGATTTTTTTTCAACATGGAGAATTCTTTTTAAATTTTTTTAATCATCTCCAAATCAAATTACGCATTTCGAGTTAAACATTTAAACAAACATGTTAAAAAAAAGCCACCTGTTTCTTCACATGGTGGAGCACAGACATGACGTGAATATGACAGTGAGGGTCCTGTCACTATGCCTCTGATTGATGTGCCCTGGCTACGTGGCCACAGGGATATCCCTTCGGCTGACTGGTCAGTGCGCATGACTCTCACCCCGGAGGTTGTGGGTTCAATCCCAGCCCAGTCCTTCCTTTGTCCTGCCACATGAAGATAATTATAATGTAAATATTATTTTGAATAAAGTGTGACAAATGCTTCTGAAAGCTTCCCAGTGTTAATCTAATTGTCCAAAACTAGAGTTGGACAGCACTTGACAAGTAAAGAAAAGAAAATGTTATCCAATCTAAAACAGCTTCCGAAACATTTTTGATCTGCAAAATAACCAAAGATGGCAATCCCAAACATTGAAATGTCTACTAAAAGTACATGAATCTGTGGACAGTGGTAAAGACAAAAGGCTAAAATCTCTGCTGCTAGTGAATGGGAGGCTAGTTAGTAGCAAATCAGAACTACCAAATGAGGTGATGCCACAGCTGCATCTCTAAACAAAAAACTAAAAAAGATGCATTGGAAAACTAACAGTCATGAGCATATGCATATGGGATTCCATGACAAATGCTCACAAGACAATTGCTCACAACACTAAAAGAAAATGAGACAAATGCTCACAAATTGCTTTATAATCTATATTTAAAGTGTAAAGATGAGAGTATACAGACATACAAATATGAAATATGTTCATATTGATTTCAAGGTTGAAGGTGATTTAATTCAAGTTGATTTCAAGGTTCAAGATGATTAATGGCAATATGTACAAATACTTTCAAAACCTTATGTACTAGTAAGACATTTAGGCTATATGAAATTGGATTCATTTGTAGTTCCATCACAAAAACTTGGATGGTATAAAATACGTTATAGGAGAGGAAAAGCACTTCAGTTGGAGCTTTCTCAAAATACCAATTCACAGTTTTTTTGGAAAGAAATAAACAAGCTTGGACCAAATACAAAAAAAGTTAATCCCATTTGAAATAGTCACAGAGAGTGGGGAGTTTTTATTCAAGACCGATAAAATATTGGACAGGTGGGAAAAAGATTTCAGCAACTTGTACCGGTACGAGCTCCCATCCGTTTAATGATCAGTTTCTAGTTAAAATTTGTAGATCCAAATATTTATTTGAGGACAAAATGATCAGTTCGTCACTGCCCTATTCTAGCAGTCTGTTAAATTAAGAGATTACCCTAGAAGAGGTACAGAATGCAATTGGGATGAGTTTATGCATTGTATCTTGGTCATCTTCTTGTATGGATGTTGTCAAAAGTGTCAAATGAACCTATATGGGCTGGGCACGTAAGTGTATGACACTTAAAAAAAATAATCAATCAATCAATCACACCTAAAGTCACACTTTATTTCACGCACTGGTGGGACAAAGTTAAAATGGCTTTGACCCCTTTACACATGCTTGTATAGTCCTTCAGTTGGTCTTACCTGTCAAACCCCATTTCATTCTTTGTTCGTCACATATCACATATTTTGTTTTAAGCATTGTCATGAAATCATCACAAAGCTTTGGTCCCTTTATAGATCAGAATAAAAACACCTACTGAGTTGTTAGAGCAGTTCTGGATATTCAGTGTGTTGAATACTTTTGAGCAGTTCTGGTACATTGTGAGCTAGGACTTGTGTCCATAAGGATGACAGGAGAGACCCTGTGGCAATTGACAGTCATTGAGCAGTAAATGACAGTCTCATTATTGTGATTATATTTAAGATCACCATTTCATTTGTCAGGGAGATATGTTCAGTTGATCATCTTTTTGAAAAATAAAGATAGTAAAACAATTTGTGAGCATTTGACTCTTTTTCTATTAGTGTTGTGAGCATTTGTCTGCACACCACAGGTACGTATGTATCGCATGTATGTTTACTTTTTAGAAACATTGTATACAATGCTGTTGACAACAGTTACATAGATACATCCACTGTACATGCATCAAAGGCTTAAAAAGCACAGTCTGATTTGCCAATGCTGCTTCCTTTTGTCAGCCCGAAAATAAAGATTGGAACCGAGCCCCCTTAATTTGGCTATGTATTGTGAGAAAACTACCAATCAACACTGTACTTTTCTTTGAAATGAAAAGAAAATATTTATTAATCTCAGAAGGGAAATTGTAATCTGTATGCATCTATGAGAGAGTGAAAAAGAAACACATATATACATATACTTATATAAAGACTACATAGAGATTGCACTACTATATTTGGGTTTTTTGATCCTGGTGGCATACAAAAAACTTAAACTTTCTGCTGATCTAATTTCAGCAAGGTACCTGCTGGATGAAAATATATACTGCACAGATAAATCATACTTTGTGTTAAGCAACCACTCTGTGGCCAACAGAAGGAAGAACAGGGGGAATTAGAACATTGTACCACTGAAAATAAAGCTCTTAATAAATTAATTTGATTTGGAACATTTTACTACTGACCAGCACAACAATGAACATACTGCTTCACCAAAAATCAATCAGGTCTATGTTAAAATTAATTTACCTTGAAATGGAACAGCATGTTCACATGAGCCGGTATTGTATAATTAGATTTAGTAAAAACTCTCAAACACAAAAAAAAGCCATCTGACATGACATAACAGCTACACCGAGAATGGTTGTTAAGACATGTTCGATAGATCCGATTTGCATGTTTAATTAAGCTATCAGCTCAGTACAAGAGAGACCCAAAACCTAAAGCCGCAGAGTCAACAGCCCCTGTAATAACACCTCCCTCCGGTAAGATGGGCTGAGGAGATGTGCAGGGAGAAGGAGGAGGGGGAGAGGAGGCACGCAAAGAGGGCAGAGGGGGGTGAAGTCAGTCACTAATACACTGAAAGGGAAGGCGCAAAGCTTTTCATTAACACCCTGTGAAAGGCACATTCACACTCCAGCCCACTAATTAAGTCAGGCCTCACTCACTAGGGAGTAGGAGGAAAGTGGAAGATAGGGGAGAGAAAGATGATCACAGTTCAGAAAAGAATGCAGAAAAATGGAAAGACTTGGAAAGCTGAAAAGAGGGACACGGTAACAAGCTGAAAGATGGCATGGAGAGACAAGCGCAGAAAGTGAGGTAAGGAAAAAAGGAAGGAAGTGCAAAGATAATATCACTGCCTCTAATCAGGTTGATTTTAAAGTGACTCGTTGCCAGTCCACTGCAAGCCTCATTAACTCACCCCTGGCTGGCATCATTGTTGAGGCAGCGTTTGAAATCCACCAAAGGAATGGAGATTTGCTTTAATCCGGGCCCATCAAAGGTAACACTGATGCTGCAATGACGCTGTGCCACTGGATTAGGCCAAGCTCGGAGGGGGGGGCGACAGAGAAGAGCAGGTGGAACAAGAGAGAGACCCATCCTAAAATTTAACCATTTCGAATTCAGAAGGTGACAGGTCTCAAGAGCCTCACCGGTACTAAAGATGACACGTTCAGACTGCATTTGAATAATCTGGATGGTCTAGGTTACATAATTTATCCATGACAATTTGGGCACATATGTCAGAGTACAGTCTGGCAGCCAGCATGTCTGAGTGAGGAAGCTTACAGAGGTAGGGATAAGCACCACACTGTCCCTGCATTTACTCTCCACCATCCACGCTCTGCTAGGTGCTGATTTGGGAAAATTTGCAATTCAAAACAACTTTTTGAAAAGAATATTTTTTCTTCTCATGAATACAGAATTTGGTAGGCAGGGTTTAAATTGCACACAGCAACAACATGATACCAACTACCCCTGGATGAGACAAAAATGAGGACTTAAGATTGGCTGTATGTTTGGAACATTACAGTAAAACTGTGATGTTCTCGTGTTCAGTGTTTGATTTGTCAACATCAAATTAAATGGAACTTTTACACGTTACAAAGAGGGTAGTCCATCTGGATTACAACAAATTAAAAGGCTGTGGAGTAAATACAATAGTGATAGAGCAGTGAGAGACAAATATGAACTGACAGTTGTGAT
Source organism: Atherinosoma microstoma (assembly GCA_037177055.1). Classification (NCBI taxonomy): domain Eukaryota; kingdom Metazoa; phylum Chordata; class Actinopteri; order Atheriniformes; family Atherinidae; genus Atherinosoma; species Atherinosoma microstoma. The sequence continues at coordinate 28,195,169 of JBBBVU010000001.1, read as the reverse complement.
AATACATACTTTTATCACTTTCCAACTGTATCTTGAAAACATGTTTACTTAAAGAGTAGCATCCTCTAACAGAAAGAGCAATCTCCTGTTTTGGAGTCCTCTGAGTTCTGGATTTAAAGCATTTCATGTATATTCATGAGAAAAGACGCTGGACATTAAATTTCAGCTTTGAGAAAAGTCGAGAAGAGAGCACTTTTCTCTTGAGGCTCTATTCTTGAATATCTAAATTTGAAGAAAGTGCAAAAAGGACCTCTCCATTCTTAGAATCCTTCACACAGAATATGACACAGAATGGGTATTATGTTGATGTTTTATTTTATTTCCAGCATGCTTGTGGCATGTTAAATCTGGGTTTCAGGTGTCACTAAATATGTCCCTGCATGCTTTGCAATCAAACCTTAGTGGCACTTAGGATTTCTCAAGGGACTCGAGGTTGAGGTGGATAGGGTGAATGTAAGGAGTGGGGGGTATAAGTAGGAGTGGCAAACAGGCAAGAGGTTGTGGGCATGTGGGCTCTTAGCTCACGGGGGAGCCAGGTTAAGCCAGTTAAGGGCATTAGACCTCCAGGCCGATGAAAAGGGGTCCCTCTAGATCAAATTGAACTAAATCTAGCCTAAATCCACCTTACAAAAGGAGTTTGGACTTTACCATTGTGAAGGCTAGAGTAAACAGGGGGTAGTTGGGTAAGCCTCCCCTCACAAGGGACAAAGGCAGAGTTGAGGAACTGATCGTACCCCAGTAGGCCAATGTTAGCACACAGATCACAGGGTTAGACACACTCAGACCTATCAGCTGCTACACAGGCCTCTACAGTCACAACACTCTCCTAAGCCTTAAACAAGCTATAAGTTCTCCACTGCCTCTGACTGCATGCTTCTCTTGTCTGCTTACATTTTGCTCTGAAGACAGGAGTGAAGATAACTTTGTGTAAGTCATCAGCTCTTGAACAGACATTTTAAAGGTCAGTTTTCTCACCATCCTAGCCGTTTCACACATCCTGGCTTTCTCTTTGAACATAAAAGGATTGTTAACCGTTTCCATGACAACTGCCAAATCAAACCTCCATCATCCTTTTTGTCAAAGCATAAGACGATTTTCCCAGATGGCTGTTGGGCACTTGTGGGATAACTGTGGCAGAAAAAAAAAGGTCCAACTAGAAACACTTCCAGAAATGCAAGCACAATCATCTTGTTAATGGCCCTAATTGAGGAATCATCACACCCATCACACTCCTGCTGAACCTAGCACAATAAATATGTGTTCAATTAGCATCCATCAAAGGCCCTGAGCAACTGGTGCTGAAAAAACAAAAACTGCCCCTGGCCCATGGACTGCATTTAATTCACCAAGCAATCGTATTATAAAGCTCTCATTTTTGACCTGCTTCAAATTGTCTCTAGGAAAACAAACCCTCATGCTGTCCATTTCTGCCAAGACAATTCTTCTTCCTCTTCCAAGTAAGAAAGAAAATGGCAGATTATAGCTTCTATGTGCTTGAAAGGTACCAAAGTAAGTGTCAGGTACAATTACTGTCAAAGTCTGCGTACATAGACACATACATAAACAAACATGCATGGAGGTTCCAAGCCGGCAGGCATTTGTGGGCACCTGCAAAAAATATAACATTCCTTCAGTAATTATCAGCCACGGAAAACATAACAGTATTCACATAACAGAAGAATGCACAAACAAAGGAACCATTCAGCAGCAGCAATGCCCAATGTGTTTCCATTGTGACGATCATCTCTTCAGCTGACACTAGCTGCTGAATGGAATGAGAGATAACCACTACAAGCAACCAGGTGTGTCTTCCATTTACTAGAAGTCTATTCAGAGCTCATGGAGATTGGCTATGTGAGTATGTGTGAGAATGCCTGTGAAATTAAGACAGATGCATAAAGTCAGACGGTTGTATCCTCAAAACAAAACTCACAATAGCGATAAAGACGCCCCAGTTTCTGAGACAGTGGGTCTGGAAGGCCAACATATTGGCCTGGTGTATCTAAAAATAAAAGTAAAAAAAACTTGCTGTGTATAAATGGTTATACACAAGTATGTCATACCACTTCAGGTCTAGATGCACTGTATTCAGGATGATACAGATATATTTTGAATCAAGTATTGCTGAAAGATTTTTTGGGAGTGAATATTTTAACAAACTTTAGCCTTTTGAGACAATACCATATTGAGGGTAATGCCTAAGTGTAGCCACTCAGCAAAAATGTAGTAAAAATCAACATAGCCTTCTGTGGTTACAAGTGAGTTTAACCACATGGCTGTGTGTCAACATACAGGCCTGTGCGAGTTAGCAGGCTCCAAATGAGCAGGAGGGTCCATTGCAAGCCTGGCTATAGGAACTGATAAATAATCCAGATGAAGTCAGCCATAAGTGGAATCTGCCTGTCAGTCCCCTTACTCTGGAACAGCCTGGGGTTATCATGGCGTGCCAGCACATTTGGTGCGAGCATTTGACTGATTCACCTCGTAATCGTGCCTCCTTTGGGCAGCGCTCTCCTGGGAAACCCCTTAACCTCTCCTCTTTCTGCTCCCCCTTTTTCCGCGTAGTGTCTGCTGTTACGCTCAACAGTCACACAACTGTGGATGGAGGAAGCTAGCAAAGTGGGAAACTTGCTTCCAACATTGGATGCATCCACTCATCCTGTCATTCGGAAAACTGTTGCTGTTCCAGTAATCCGATATGTACAATATTCCCATTTTTACTTAGGGCAAGTTATTCCAATAAACAACAGGGAAAGAAGTCTCAGCACAGGAAATCTTACAAAGTAGTGTTTCTGGCCCTCATGTGATACCCAAATATAATTAAAAACATGCTAAATTGACACCAGTTCTCCCACTTCCTTTTTAAAAAATCTTTAACATGTCTTGGAAATTATAATGTTAGGTTAGAAGGGTGTTTTGTATAACTGTAAATATAATGGTTATAATGTTGATGGAGTTCAGTGCATAACTGAAGGCATCAGGATGTCGGCATTTTTTCCCCAACTGTAACAGAAAGATCAACAGATAGGCAACTGACCATATGAAGCATGAATGAGTATGGTTGAAAACAAAATTCCCAAGTCCTAGAGCGGTGTTAATGTGACATTTATTTAAACACTTGAAACTGTGTGTTTTAGGCTCAAAGTTGTTTCACCATGTGAATTTGCACTTACTCCAGGGTACAAAAAAAAAACCATCACAACTATGGTTGTTTGGTCCTGGTAAAAAATCAGTGGGCTTGACTTTTACCCATCCACAGTTATGGACAGGGCCACTGGAGTTTGATCATATAGACTGCATGTGTTTTATGGACTTGGACCATGTCTGTCAAGGGATTTTGTGAGGGGTGCTGAATGGGTACAGGGTACCAAATTACAGGTTACTAGATCCTGGTATAATCAAAGCAAAAGCTGGTCTGCATCCTTGGCACAAAGACATGCTCATTTATTCTCCATGTTGGGAGTCCCCGAGGCTGCCCCATATCACTAATTCTGTTTGTGATGTTCATGGACAGGATCTTGAGGTATAGTTAGTGAGATTGTCTGGTTTGTAAACCTGTGAGTTGCATCTCTGTTTTTTGTGGAATATGTGGATCTGTAGGCATTTTCAAGGCATGACCTTCAGTTTGCACTAGAGTCCAGCAAAGCATAAAGCAACTTAGATGAAAGTCAGTCCCTCCAAATGCTTCACAACTGGAAAGGGTTCCCAGTCAGGAGATGGTTCTTTGCCTCAAGCTAAGTAGGGTAAGTATACTGGGATCTTGTTCACGAGTGATGGAGTAAGAGATGGACAGATGGGCTTCTTTGGCAGTAATGAGAGTACTGCCCACGTCTGTTGTGGTGAAGAAAGGGCTAAGCCAAAAAGGCAAAGCCTTCGATTTACTGGTCCTCCTTTACTCTGTCACCTATTGTCACAAAATTCAGATGGTGACTGAAAGAAAAAGATTGTGGATACAAGCAGCTGAAATTTGTTTTCTTTAGAGGGTGCCATCAGAGATGGGGTGAGGAGTGTATGCATCTGGTGTTAGCCTGCAGAACAGCCACTGCTCCACCGTATTGAAAAGAGTCAGCTGAGGTGGTTTGGGTATCATATCTGGATGCCTCCTGGTCACCTGACTTCAAAGGGTTTTCCTGGCACGTCTAATTTCAGGTACACAAGAGATCCTGGGGCAGACCTGGAACACGATTCAGGGTACAGATATCCCTTCTGGCCTTTGATTGCCTCAGGTTCCCCTAAGAGGAGCTGGAGAGTGTCGCTAGAAAGAGGAGGTTTTTAGGTATCCCATCTGGACCTGATGCCTCCAAGGTCCAGCTGCAAATGAACAAAATGAAATAGATGGATGGATATAGCTGATACGTATAGGGCTCACAAGTATTATTTGTAATATAAATACCAAAAAACATAAATGGTACATCATATGATACATGTTGGAAAATAGATTTGATATTTGTACGTTTAAAAACATTTTTTGTAAGGTTACTTAATTTAGGTAATCAAAATCAAAAGACCTATTTCTGAGTAAAACAGAAATATGGGAGAATGATGCTTCAGTCCACAATATTTGGATGTTCAAAAATACAACTTGTTCCTTTTATGTTTCTATCATAGCTCTTAATGCATCTTAACACATTTTTTACAGAGTTAAAACAAGGACAGGGTCAGTTAAAAACTACATCCACTTTTGGGCTGTTTTGTATATCAGTCAAGATCTCTGAACACCATTTTTATCTCTACTTATTGTGACAGTGTCACTACAATTTTGTTTCTGCGTGGAAGCATCTATTTCCAAGGCAAAGGCAAGCTGTTTGTATGCGGCCAGTGTAGGCCACATCTTCCTCTGTGGCTTGTAGCTCAGTGCATTTCTGAACCCACCCATTTATTTTGGTTTGTCTTAAACTATACTTGTTTTTTTCTCTTTGACAAATGGGACTTGAAAAAGGATATCATGTAAAGAGCAAAGCCCAAACAGCAAGGTGTTGAGGATTATTGTAAACTCACAAAGCATATGAACAGTGCCAGCAATCTGCAAAAGAATTGTGTTATATTCACTACGTTAGCAGGCAGTTACATGTAACCTATACATAGTCTTGCTGGTCAAAATGAAAAGACGTGCATGTTTACCAAGACAAATATGCGCAACAGAAAAAAACAAAAGTAAACACGGAAAGCAAAGATTGACAGATTCAAATAATTTGGGTGGAAATTATGTGAAACTTCTAAAACTGAAACCAGTGCCATTTTTAAATCTGGACAACAGCAAATTGACCTTAATCATATGACTGCGATGTTTTGTTCTATATTCATTGTGCTAATTGTGCTGTGACATGATCAGACCATTAACAGTAAAGTGCTACTCTACTGCTCTTAAGCTAGGGATTTTAAACAGAAGTTTATCTACATGTGGCATTGCTTAGTCAGCACATTAGTCAGTACCCACACAAACGTCTTTCTTGAGCTAAAAATTTTGACAGTTGTACTCCAAGAGCATTGCACAGACTGAATGAATACGCCACAGCTAGAACTTGAAGACTTAAATGATGCAAGAGGGTGGGCTACTCAGGAGGATGAATCAGAATTTCTCAGTGCATGGGTATGCACTCAAAATATGAATTATTAAGTAGCTATCATGCCCCCATAGTATGAAAATAAATCCAGGGGTGAATGGAATGAGACGGGGTTGGGGTAGTGGACCTGAATGCTAATGTGGAAAGAGACACCGATGGAGGCACAGGTACTAAAAGGCCGTCGAGATGCCAGATTCCCTTCTGCAAGTGCCTAATGGTACCTTTTAACCTCTGACACAGCAGATCACAACACAAACAATACTCTGATATGTAACTGGACAGTTCTCCTATCAGATCAATTTTCAAAAAAAGAAACTGAGCTGTCCAGGCCAAAGAAGTTAGACAAATTCCAGGATTGATGCTTCAATCAACCAGTGCAGAGATAATTTAAAGAAAACTATTACAAGACTATACAGATGCTGATGGCGACAGAGGGTAAAAGGCAAAGACATAAATAAAAGGATTTAGGTTCTGTGGACCTTGAATAAACAGGGAAACTTTGATACTAAACAACTATCTTTTTAGAAATAACTGAGGAAAACTTTGGTAACATAAAGCAAGGGTCCTCAGTCTTTATTAGCTCATGTGTGGAGGAATTAGTGAGGATACCTATCACCTCCTCTATATCATCTCTTTCAAAAACCTTTAGTTATCGACTAAATTGATCACAATGCAACTTTCAAGCCCTCTAAATTAGTAAAGTAGGTATGAAGTGTCTGTGGAAGAGGGTAAAAGAAAAGCATCACTAAGAGTGGCCTTTTACTATTTGATATTTACATTTTATTCAGATCAATAATGAAAGAATCAGAGACAACAAGGAATTGATCCAGACTGCTGGTGCAGTTTGTTTTTTTACACACAAGAAGCCTAAGAATATAGAGGTTAATGTAATTGAGTCTTTCACCACAAGATGGGGTCTGTCTTAGAGGTTAGAAGTGTTCCTGCAGCTCTGGGATGCAGTCACAAACCAGAATTACAAAGCAACACAGTTTGTGCCAATGATGCTCATGTCACTCTCCTTAAGAAAACTCACTCCTACACAGAGCTAAACTGGTCTTCTTACACTTCTATCTCATTTTTAGGCACTGGTTGTGAACTGTGTGTTGTAAATAGGTCAGTATCCCAAGGTTTTGCTTCTAACCTGCTCTACAGTCTAAAACAGGTACGTTCAGCATATGCATATATGAATCAAATTAATGTAGGATTTGCTTACCTACTTTATATGCAAGTGTTTAGAAAGTCCTACCTGT
>JBBBVU010000001.1:28153271-28181736 GCA_037177055.1 Atherinosoma microstoma | reverse complement strand
TCTTTTGACGTCTTTGGCAGTGAACGTTCGGATTTCAAAAGACGTCAAAAGACGTCTTTGGCAGCCAGTGAGTTAATAGCTTATCCTAAAGCTAGCTTCAACTTCAGCCCGGGTGTAGTCACCTTGCCTCAACCTCCTGAGCAAAGTTTGGAGGCGGAAGCAGGCGATTTTAATAGCTGTTTCTGTCGCAGTTTTCACCGATAGTGGCGGCAATAGACTAGAGCAGCACGGTTACTTAGCCGTCTCAGAAACGTTGCGCTTCAGGACCGAAAATGCAAGATGGAAAGAAAAGGAAAAATAACTGGTCTGGCTGTAGCTGACCGCTCCTGTGTTTAGTTAACCTGTCATAGCAGCTGCCCCATAAATGCAGCCAGCCCATGGCTTGATCTCAATGACTCCCTGACCCACTTTCTCACCTACTATACAATAAAGGACACTAGAGCCCACAGAATGTTGAAAATAAAACAAACAACACTCATGGTGATGGTGGTCATGTGGCTGCCACATGACCATGACATGTGGCCCATAAGGAAGGCTTCCCACACTAAGACCACTTTTGGCCAACAAAATACTTGCGGTAGGCCAACAACTGACATCTGGACCATATGTGGCCCACGAGAGATTGCCATAATCCAAGCCAGGCTGGCAGCTGACATCTGGTCCACTTCTGGCCAACACAACACAATACCATAACTGATAACCTACCCCAATAATAGTGTTCTTGACTTTGTCTTTCATTATATTAAATGCCTTTTGGTGTGTTTAAACATCCAAGAGCTTGCCTCTTTCAAGAACTTACCAAATGATTGACTTGACCACTGCTAAATTTTCTCTCCACACTGATAAGTCTATTATGTTTTTTTAGTCCAACTGTAGTCACTAGCAGTCATACCTTGTTCAATCACAGTTCGCACAACAGTAGGGATGTAACGATGCATCGTGAATCGGTAAAAAATCAATTCAAATTGGTTAAAATGTCCATCAATCTAGAAAAATATATGAATCCATTTTTAACAGCCTGTAAATAAACCTCCGTAAAGGACGTAATCTGACACGCTGCCCCACACGTCATTGCGTATTGTGGTTGTGGAAGGCTGCAGCACCAATAAACAAACTAAAATCCAGCATGGTGAAAGCAAGCAATTTCGAAATAGATGATATAGATTCTAGTGATGTGACGTTCATGAATGAAAAGATAGCCGTTCTTTTTTTCTTTCCGAAACATGGAAGCGCTGCAGAGCGGCTCTTCTGCAGCTTCCCGGGTGTTCGCTGCAACTCGCTCGTCCAACAGGTGCTGTGAAGCGTTTCTGTCCCCGAGGAGGATGTTTGTGCTGTGCACACTGCGTTAGCATTGCTACTAGTTTCATGGCAATCAAAACAAGCTGTGGAGAGGAGTGCACTCGGTATAGGAAGACAGGATCGTTTATGACGGTGGAGAGGAGGGGCTGGAGGAGAAGGAGAAGAGTGAGTTCGTGTTTTGTGACAATATATTTCTTTCTGTCCATCTATACATCTATGATTCTTGTTAAGATTAGTTGTTTTGCAAGAAAGTTTATCATTTTCTTTTCCATTGTTAGACTTTTCCATAATATGTCAAGATATAGCTATATTTTGGACAATTCCAGCATATGCCTGATGTATATCAGCTTTTATAACGTGAATTCAGCTCATGTGTTAATCAAACTACCTATTTGTGATTATTTCCATTTCCTATAGAATTCTTATTTCATTTGGTGTTAAGTTTTGTCAGTGAGACGACAGAAAGTTACAGTTTGAGGACAAAAAAGCAGATGTTGAAATGAGAAAAAAAGAAATATTCCTTTAAATAGCTACAACTCTTTTTGTTGAGAAAATCGAAATAAATCGTTATTGTGAGTTCAAAATCGTGAATCGAATCGTGGCTTGAGTGCTTCGTTACATCCCTACACAACAATAATTGTGATATAGCAACCTCACCAAGTCATGACACTGTTTGTTAATGGAAAGTCTAATTACTTTTAAGCTTTTAGAAAACAAATATATTTGGAATGCTTAGATAGTTCCTTCAATATCTTTGTTTCAACCTATTGGATAAGAGCTGGAAAGCTTATACTCAGTGAAAACAAGATGGCTCTATTTTAAACCAATTGTAGTAATGTATAGAGGAAAACATGTCATAGTACACATATTTAAGTAAACAATAGCAAATAAAGGATTGAAAAACTCAATGGAGAATAGGAAAAAACAAGACCAACTATCAATGAACATACGCCATCCAGTTCCAAATACTCACTTCTTATGTTGACGTCTTGAAATGGGATTTTACAGTCACAGCTTTTATTTCCACATAAATGGTCTTCTAAGCCTGTTAAGAGAGTATCCACTTGCATCTCACAAGATTGGTCCCAAAACACCTAAACTATACAACAAAGTATAAAAACGTGTACTGGTGCCAGAGTTTGACCGTCTGCCTTCACAATCACAGCCAACTGTCTGTTCTTGTTTTCCATGCATTTTCTTCCCTACCTCTTCCACATGCAAAGCATCAAAAGGAGGGTGCATTCTGAGATGCAGAGAGCATTTTCTACAATTCTTTTTTTTAATCCTGCATACAATGTCTGGCAAGTAGAGTGTATGATTTGAAAGGTGCAATATATTGAAAGGAAAAATTTGAGATGAGAGCTGATGGAGAGATGCAGAGAAAAAAAGGGACAAAAAGGTGTCTGCATTTCTTTCCTTCAGCATATATTTTATGGTTTCTGATCTGAGGATGAAATGGTAAAAAGTCATGCCTGAGAGATGTGGAAAGCAGGGAGCAGCTTTCTATTTCTACTTTACCAGCTTCAAGCCTGAAAAGTACAGTTTGAACCATCACCAGCACAAACTTCTTAAATTCATGAAATGCACTTCTTTCCTGGCTCTACATCACACACGATCCAAAGTGAAATATCAAAACTAAATCCTCAGTGCCTATAACATACACCCCAAATCTACTGTTGTAAGCCAACAGCATCAGTTTATCTTTATCAAATTTTTTCCCAGTTGCTGAGAAAAAAAAAAATTCTGTAGTTGCTTCTGGATCAAACAATCAGATCGATCAATTAGTCAATCAATCAATAAATCAATCAATCAAAGTTTATTTGTATAGCACTTTCCACAAGAGATTATCTTGACCAAAGTGCTTTACATAAAACACAACTACAGACAAAATCTGAAATAAAAAAACACAGTGACAAAACATTGTTAAAAAACAGGTAAAATTAGGTCATGAATTATTAGAAAGCTGCTCTGAACAGAAATGTCTTGAGCTTGCTTTTAAAAAGTGACAGGTCACAAATGGATCGCAGTTCTGGTGGAAGTGAGTTCCACAGTCTAGGACCTGCCAGATCAATATCCTCTCTGTCCATGCACCATAGATAGACCTCTGTGGTGGACTGCATTAAGACTTGCTTGTTTGCTGAAGCTGCATTTAACTGCTGTGACCATACACTTTCGACTGAAAGAACTTGGAAACATTGTGACTGCTACTGGGGTGCCAGTTAAGTGCTTTCGGGAAAGGCCTACATTGTGATTCCTCTTTGTTGTAAAGATAGGGAAGAAAAAGGAAAGAATTTGGTTTACATTTTTCCAAGGAGCATCATTCTGGTAACCAATGGGAGTGATGTGGCTTTTATTGATTTGCCTGGTTTGGTTGGCACTCAGTGACTGACACCAGTCCATGAAGCATCTGTCAATGATAAGGAAATTGGCCAAGCATATTGAAATCCTTTACTGTCTAACATTTTAACACCACAATACTCCTGAAATTACCCTCCAACCATTCATCCCCATGAAGTCCAATCACAGAGAGGAGACAAAGTTTTATGGAGATTGTATTAAATTACTTTGTTTTCCCTTGAGAATCCGCCACAGCTGTGATTCTGAACAGTCATTCAAATATGGTGTACCAGTCTTGTCACACCCAGGACAAGGACCTTATTTTGTGAATATGTTTCTCCACAGATATTGACTATTTCTTGTTCCTGCACAAAAGTCTTATAACAGAAAAAAAATCACAATACTTTCCTAAGAACTCTTCTTTAAGCTTGGTTATGTTTTTCACATACACGGGGTTTCAATTACTGAAAAGCAGATAAGCTTTCCTAAAGACATTCAACTGATGCTCTAAGGGGGGGCCCTAAAAATAGTCAACTTTCAGGTAACCTTTAAATTTTTTCATAGGGTTCCTGATGTTTCTTTGAAAAATAACATTAATTTGTCAATGTTGTGTATTTATGCATTTATTTAATTCAATTAATTCATCAAAATTTCTCGATGACGCAGGTGATCTGTTCCATTTCTTGGAGCACCATGGACATCTGCATTGTTTGTTTGTTGTGTTCTGTGAGCATCCCATACAGAGACCACTTCAGTCTTTGCTTTTTGTGGTTATTAAAAGGCAAGGCAAGTTTATTTGTGTAGCACATTTCATGTACCAGACAATTCAAGGTGCTTTACATTCAACATTACAAGGATTACAGCAGGGTGCAGAAGAAGCATTAAGAAGTATTAAAAACAAACTTTTAAAATAAATGAAATAAAAACAGAAGAAAAAAAGAAACCCTTAAGGAAGATAGGATAAAATGCAAGAAATAAAAATTAATTATCAGTTGTTTTAATATAAGGCGGCAAACAGAAATGTATTTAACTCTGATTTAGAACTGCTGAGTTTCAGCAGACCTGCTGAACTTTCCGTTCCCATATGAAATGTTTCAGATTGTATCAGCTGCATACAGTAATAGCAAAATGTTTTTGGCTGTAACCATGGTTTTTGACCAATGGCAGTATTAGTGCATTTATCTCAATATATAAGAGACTAATACAAAATCAAAAGTAAAGTCTTATTTGGAACCTTTCAAGCACATAGATTTTCTATACCCTGAACACCAGAGTAGGTTGGGTCTGGTCTTATCGCTTTGGTCTGTTTTAGAAATGCAATAGTTTCCATTCATCTGATTGTAGTTTAACATGTTGGGGTTATGTCTGAATAAGCACTTACATGCTTTTCCAAAACATTTATGAGCAGCAATCAGGTAAAATTTGACCTATTAAAACATACATATTGTTTTCCACTTTGCTTAAGTTTGAACTGCTGCTGTCAGATTAATGTACAGACACACGATACTTGTAGATGAAATAAATCAATAACATTGCTGTATTTCTGTGTTTTCATGGTTTTACCCGTGATGATTAGCTACAACACCTTTGATATTTTTCCATTGCTTCTCAAACTAAGGAACAAAAATTAAAACTATGCTTATAATTTTTTTAATATTAGTTGAAGCTTTTGCTCTCTGTCTGACAATATATAAACATTTTCAAAATATCCCATGCACCACCATTTTGTTGAATACAATGCTGGGCCTTTTTTAGTGTGATATGAATTTTACTCGCACTACAACATGTGCAGAAACTGTGATTCTACAAGGAAGTAGAATTATGTGGGATATGCTGTTAAACATGCAAACATTTGTTAGCTGCTACAGTAGTGCAATTCATCCCTAATGATTACACACTTACTGTGCAATGAGCTTAAGCAAATAAAGAAGTAATCATTTCAGCTGCTTCCATCCACCAACCACTGTACACTTGGCATGTTTATTTTTATGGCGATATGGCATATTGTGCAAAAACTGATTTTATGAGGACTGTGCTGATATACTTCACAGGATGTACAATCCAAACTCATAATAATGGTAAATATTGGGTGCTCATCAGGGCTCTAACCTTCAGAGGCAAGTCTGAATGAAACCATTATTTTTCTATAAATGTGAATATCCGATGATGAATGCAATTGAAAAAGGTATAAATACTGCAAATCTCATGTTCAAAAAGAGTTTTTATGGATTTAATATGGTTCACTCAGTGGAGGAAAATCTAAAAGTGTGCCCACTTTGGAAAACAAGGCAACATCTCTATGAGGCCTTTTCAGATATCAGTTGCACCTAATCGGGAAAAAAAAAGAAGAAAAAAAAGCCATCATCCATGGTGACATGGTGCTGTTCCTCTCCTTAATTCACACATGCCAAACAGTGGTGGTTCAGCCCCACATTGCTAAGTACTTGTACACGTCAAGAATCGTCACAGAATCATCTGAGTGATGACAGAACTATTGGTTAAAGTGGCAAGTTTCGTGATGCAGGATTGATGCGTGTTACCACACGAGGCAGGCCCTATTATCCTCTCTTACTACTTTACTTGCTCGCTCAAAGGCACATCAGCAGTGATCAACTTTGGTACCCCCTGCACTTTCATACATAACAGGATGCACAACAGGTGCATCAGTCCAAGCTTGAAAAGTCAGAAAAGGCTTATATGCACTAGCATGTGGCCAGACAGTTACAAAGCACAAGACAGGAGCTTGGATTACAATATACAGAGAAAAAAAGTTGCTTACTGCTTTTTAAGATTGAAAGCTGTGTCTATATAAACCTTTAAATGCAGTTTTTGCCTGTGAGGAGTTTTAAAGAATCCCATACATATTAAAAAAGTTGAGAAAAAAAAAACTGAGCTGATTCATTCAATATAATGGATAAATGTTTACGTGTATGGCCTGCCTTAATTATATGCAAGTATTTTTTAATGATTTTAGCCTATTAAATTAAAGGCCTTTTAAATGTTGAACCTTTTTGAGTGCCTGGACCTTGATTTTTAATACCAACTGCTTTGGTTTATAATCCTCCTTTCCTGTTTAAAAATAATTTTGTCTTGGGACAAAATATGTTTAATAAAGTACAAAAAATAATTTTGTAGGTATCTTAATGGTATTCTGGAATCGTTAATTTCCTGACTAGTCCTGCATTCAGGGGAAAATACTAAAGTTTGCATTTAAATAAAGGCTTTTTCAAATCCCAGCAGAGCTGATTAAGCTGTGAGGTTGATTTCTGGTCATGCCAGTGGGGCTGACCAATCAACAAAGAATGTGCCTTTTAGAAAACTAACTGCATCCATAACTTGTCTTTTTAAAAGAAATCCATAAATTAATAGGGCAAAATGCCCTTTGCCATCTTTTTAACAAAGAATTTAGAGACAGAGCTACATAACAAGCTTTTCTCCTCAGACAGTTTGTAAATTAAGATGAACCTGCTTGAAATGAACTCCCAATCAGCCACCAGACACAGACGATCTCGCTCTGATGACTGGTGAAGGGTATTCAGTGGAGAGGAGTTTAACATCATTGCGTCTGATTGACTGGACTCTCAACCACTGAGGGTTAAGGGGGCTCCTGGGGTTAGCGTGATCAGACAGAATAAGAGGGGGCTAGAGAGAGACACAGAAACAGTAAGTAGGCCCTTTGGTAAATAGACCGTCCAGAGAGAACCATGCAGCACTCTAATGGGGCCTCTCACAGTCAGTCTGTCATTCAGTCAGGTGAAACAAGGTCTACGAGTGTCCTAATGAAGACAACCTCACACCAAGTTGTCTTGAAACTGCCCAGCTTAAAAGTAAACACACTTCTTATCCATCTTTGATACTGTGGAATATTGCCCACTCAGTGTCACTAACAAGACCAAAGAAAGATCCAACTTTAAGTCCAAGTCTAGAGAATAACAGTATACTGTTGTACTGTCGAGCTCTTATTCAGTTGTCTGTAAGCCAGATGCTGACCATGATTACGGCTGAACAGACTTGAGTAAAACCCATACATTAAGCAATGTCTTGTTATTATGCTGTTATCAGCACTTATCAAAGGCTTCTTAATCAAATCCAAACTATGAACTCCTGTTACAAGACAAACAGAAGTTTTTTCTGTTTAGTATTTTCTACTTAAAATTTCAGATAAGCGTGCAAGTTTGATATTCTCTTTTTCAAGTCACCATTGTAACACTTCAAATGTCTCCTGAAGGCAACACACACAAACAACCAACACATCAAAGTTTTGGAGTGTGAACATAGAATGAGATAGGTCCTTTATGATGTTCCCGTGGGCTGCCTGACATGCTTTTAGGTTGCTACAGGAACATTAAATAAGTTGGCGAGCCAATCACCATTCCAAGGTCCATCTCAACCCAGTAGCGCTGCCTCAGGACACAGCCTCTGGCTGGCCCCTAACCAAGCCTTGGCCTGCTGTCTCTGTGGTAAGTGCTCTGTCACGAGGCTGCCAGGGGCTACAGCATATGCCATCAAATCCCTGGTGTATCAACCATGGTAAACTGCAGCCCTGCTAATGGAGGAATGATTCTGAGTATGTACTGTATGCCTGTCTGTCTAACTGTGCCTTAGACTGACCTTCAACTGGCTCACTTCTACTATTCACCGGCAAATGGCTTCACGGCTGGATGACTATGGACTCCCTGACTTGCTACATGTGGGAACTACAGAGAAACAGGAAAAAAGAAATGAGTGAGAGCAAAATAGAAAAAAAAGACCCTCTCATCTCTCCTTGACCTCAGGGTTCAGAGAAAGATAACATCTATTTTAAAAATCCAGAGCACAACAGATCTGACTAACTTTTTCCCCTTGTAGTACTGGTGCCTTTGAAAGTTTTAGGAGTATTAGTGCAAAGAATTTAGAGGAAATATTTAAAATCAGCATTACCACATTCATATACTTCAATCTTAAACACTTTTCTACACAATAACAAAGTATATACTCTACTACAGTTGGTACTGATGGTGTTCATCCTAGGTGCAACAAGTCATTTGCATGTGCATGCCACTTGCATGTGCAAACAAGTGATTTATCAAAAAATTTACAGACTTCAACTTCCTCTACCCTCTTGTGAGGACCAAGCACCAAACCTGGGGACACAGAGCCTTCCCCATTGCAGTTCCCTCTCTCTGGAACTTTCTGCTTCCTCAAATCAGACACTGCATAGACCCATCCATATTGAAATCACTTCTCAAAACTCATCTTTTATAAAGTGCTTTTAATGCTTAATACTTGTCATTTACTTAATCTTAACTTTTTGCTATTTACTACCTGTTTTATGTTAAGTCAGAAACATCAATGCAGAGACTTCTCACCCTGGTCACACAGTGTGTTAACTCTTACCATCAGGCAAGTATTACAGAATAATCTAATCCCATACCACCAAGCGAAATAATATGTTTTCCCTTGTGCTATTGCATCCATAACCCCCCTTCCATCCCACCAAAGCTACTGAGCTGAGATGACTCAACAATAATTCTTAATTGCTTATTTCATTGCCTCTTTTTTTACTTACCTCAGGCACATTGTTTAACCTATCACCAACATTTTAAATAGGTGGGTTTTTATATAAAATAAGAACATTTTTATAGCCAAATTCAACTTTTTACAAAATGCCCTTTTTATATATAATTTTTTTTAATTCTTATGGTGAGAGTTGCCAGTCTTAAATTTAATTGTACTTGTATAATGACAATAAAGTTGAGAGTCTTTGAGTATTAGGTAAAGCACTCTATAAATTCAATTAATCATTATTATTACTATTATTATTACTATTATTATTATTATTATGGTTGTTAAAAAGAAACTGCAGTTTGCTTGGTGTACTCACTTAACTCATTAAATATGAATACAATCATGAAGGATTATCAAATGTAAATATACTCCACACAAATGTGCCATTAGTAAATGGGCGTTCCCCTTTTAGAGAGTTGTATTGTGGGAAGTGGGATATAAATGATAAACGCAAGCCACATTTGCTCAAATCCCACACCCTTAGACCTGGCACCTTTACACTGGAATTGGCATGGTCTGGATTTATAGATGAGGATGTAATTTGAACATTAAGCTTTTTGGGTAACTCCTCCACTTCCAAGGACCCCAGGGTTTTCAGTCAAGTGTAAATGAAGTATGATTGGTACCATTACAGTATTAGATTATGTAAACTAATCTGTATTAAATTATTCAACTCATGATTGCAGGAAGTACTTAGAGTTACACATTTTGATAAAGGGATTTTATTTCCCCTTATGAGTTGTTTGATAGATGTATTTTTTGGGTTATGTGTATCTTCAAATGGATTCTATTGATATCGGGCCTGAAAGTGATTTTTGGATGTATCCCTAACATAGCTGTATAAAAAAAAAAACTGTTTCACAAGATGTTGCCGTGAAATGAGATGTAGAGCAAGCATGTTTATCTCTTGTGTTTTGTTCAAGTAGAATCATCATTGACGCATTTTCATTGTTTAACATACAAAGTTAATTCATTAGGCATAGTGTCAAACTTCTAAGCCACTTACCAAGATATAAACAGTGTAGCATCAGTGCTAAAAATGACATGTTGCACCAAGGATCCTATGAGTTTGACCAGACCAACTTTTTTTTATGTGTTAAATTTGTTAGGACTACATGTTTACTGCATGTCAAGCTAACTGCCCACTGATCATAAAGAAATATGGTTTAAATAGGCTTTCTTTACTTCTTCTCCTCACAATGGCTTGTCCCCCCGTGTGTCTGCCTTTCTGCGGGCACTGAACATAATTACAGGGCTTTGTAGGTTTGTATAGGAGTATTGGGGTTAGATAAAGCCATCATTACAGTACACATACACTGCAGACACACAACCCTAGCGCTGGGTACAAAGCAATCACTACAAGTGTATTATCTTTCCTGTACAAGTCTATAATTAGTTTTCCCCGTGTTACAAAGTGGGCATATGTTTCATGGAAGAATGAAAAGAAAAAGATTACTTCAAACCCTAACCCTGTCTTCTCTTTTCTGAGATAGTTTTTGAGCAGGCAGAGATAAGAGCAAAGCTACAGGGAGGAACTTTATAATGTGTCTCTGTATCACAGTATGTTGGAAATTAAGAGGAAGAGTGGAATGAGGAGCCAAGGGCTTATGTCTTCAAATCACAGCTTTCCCAAGCACCATCTTGGAATTGCAACTGTGAAGCTGCTTACAAGACAGGAATAAGATTTGACAATGTGCACAATCATGTTATTTAAGTATGTGTGTTTGTGTGCTTCTTCCACACAGCAAATAATGATATGACAATGTTTGCAGTATATTGAGGTGATATGAACCAAAACTCAAGTATATTTATACAGAACAGTGCTTTTCTCATACCCCCTGTTATCTCACAAACTGTATTTTAACATAAATTATTACTAATCATGCTACCCATGAACAGTTTTTTCTACTTTTGTTACACCAGTAACCATGAGCTTAACCACGGAGCAAAAACTTTTAGTTTTGCACATGAGGCCTGCATAAGTTTTCAACTGAAGGCACATGAGGTTTTACTGTTACTGAAGCTAAGTTGTAATATAGCTTAGTGGCGGTACCTGTGGTAATGGAGTGTAAATGCACACTATGAATAAATGTCTTCGTAATGATCTCATTGTATCATGTATTTAACAAGGTTTTAGCTTGTTAACCTGTAAGTGGATTTGGTTTAGTTACTGACTACAAAGTAAAACAAGACTGAGAATATTAAGTGAAATTAATACATTCAATATTTTAATGGGCCACCGGACCACCTTGGCTTGTACTGGAAAAGTTGGGCCCCAAAGTAAAAAAAAGTTAAGAACCTCTGTGTCAGACAACACAACCAGTCAGAAATAGAGAATAAAATGTAGCCCAGCAAGAACATGTTAACCAGTAGCATACTTTATAGCTGTAATGACCGGAAAAAAAGTCATGATAAATGCCTATACTTAACTTTTAGCTACAGTATATCTTTACGTATAAATCTGTCACCCAGAGCAACAATAAGTTAACATGCAATCCATAGCATTGCTGTCAGTTGAATGTGCTGCTACCACTGATGGAACAGGGCAGAAAGAGAGATACCAGGAAACATCAGTTGGGCTTGTCTGGTAATTCTATTTAAAGAAAAGTTTGGCTCTTTTGAAAAAAAAAAAAAAGGAAAATCAGCAAAGCCACTGACTTGGTAACGATGAAGAGTTGTGAGTGAGTCTGCAGCTTACTGGGGTTTTGCTCAGAGCTCCTGAAGGACAGAAGAGCAAAGGATTCAAATTTAAGCAACAAGTAATTTTTCTGTATGGCCTTGATTTATTTACTATGCCAATGCATTCAAAACCACCTCACTCACAGCTCCTCCATTCTAGTATGATTAATTCTTCCCAAACATATTCAAATGATCTTGTGATAAATCCTATTATTTTGATAGGCAATGCAAGTTTATTTGTGTAGCACATTTCATGTACAAGACAATTCAAAGTGCTTTACATAAA
The DNA here is from genome assembly GCA_037177055.1 of Atherinosoma microstoma. Taxonomy (NCBI): domain Eukaryota; kingdom Metazoa; phylum Chordata; class Actinopteri; order Atheriniformes; family Atherinidae; genus Atherinosoma; species Atherinosoma microstoma. The sequence continues at coordinate 28,169,588 of JBBBVU010000001.1, read as the reverse complement.
ACATTCAAAGCATTGTAGCAGGGTGCAGAAAGAAGAATTAAAAGGTACATAAAAGATGAAATGATATTATATGCACTGGAAAAAAGAAAATATTGCACCAAGTGTTCTTTTTCCAATATTGCTGCCTTTATTTTATTACAAACCTCAGTTGTACTCTCCTCCATCATTTGGACCCGCTCTGTTCAAACTTAGCCGCCTGCCCAATGTCACCTTAAAACCGCCCGCTCCCGTGAGATTTGCGTGTGAGGCACAGTCCCAATACAGGGTTAACTGCCCACCCTGTCAACTTTGGTGTGCGGATCATAAGAGGAGTGCAGAAAAGTGAAAAGGTTTTTAGAGATATTTGCTATATTTTTAGTGAGGAAATAAAGCCTTCTCACTGACCACTTTAAAGTATGTTTTGTTCTTGACTTGTTCCAAATTCCATTTAGCACTAGGGTTGCATCTGAAATAATTAAGTTGATAACAGCCTAATGGTTGCACATAAACAGAACCATAAATTTATGAAACACACAATTACTAGAGCTTTTGCTCAGAGCTCCTGAAGGACAGAAGAGCAAAGGATTCAAATGTAAGCAATAAGTAATTTTTCCGAATGGCCTTGATTAATTTACCATGCCAATGCATTCAAAACCACCTCACTAACAGCTCCTCCATTCTTGTATGATTAATTCTTCCCAAACATATTCAAATGATCTTGTGATAACTCCTATTATTTTGATAGGCAAGGCAAGTTTATTTGTGTAGCACATTTCATGTACAAGACAATTCATAGTGCTTTACATAAAACATTCAAAGCATTGTAACAGGGTGCAGAAAGAAGAATTAAAAGGTACATTTTCCAATATTGTGCAGCCTTATATTACATCAATGTCAGCTTACAAATGTCCTTTCTAATGGCTTATGTCTAATACGGTATCATTAGTTTACAATATACTCTAACATGAATGCAGTATTTTAAGAATGAGAGAGTTTATGCTGGCATCAATAAAACATAAAGGGTCACATTAAATTGTACTTTGCAAAGAAGAGAGGACATGAGACAAGACTAATTATCTTAATAGCCCAGGAGCAATATTTCATCTAACTTAAGTACTTGGGCCTCTGTTTTGTTGTCCAATGGGCAGCGTTCATAAGGTCATTTACTCTTTTAATTACATGTGAGCAGGTACTGGTGGTAGCTTTAATTTCCCATCATCAGCTAAATGAAAAATACAATGTTAATCTGAGGTATTCTTATATTCAATGAACCATGTAAAAGAGTGAACCATGCTGCTCACTCAGATATGTCACTGTCTTATTTTGACAACTACTTGATTTATGGTTACTTTACCAAAAAGGCAAAAGCTGAGATATGAGACTGAGCAGGGACGCAGAAAAAGGCATAAGACAGAGAAGACTCAAGATAAAAAAACGAAAAATAAATTGAGTGAAAACATGAGAACAGAGTAGAGGCCAGGAGAGTGGTGTCATGGGAAAGACGAGAGGCGAGTGCCATGCTATTGAACGTCTGGAAGAACACAGTCTCTGATTTCTTCTCTTTCTGCTTTTTTCCCTTTCAAAGAGCACTTGAAAGCTCTTCTGTGATATTGGGCAGGTGGGGGTATATTTTGAGGAGGACTGAGCAAGGCTGGGTAAAGCAGCTCTCTCCCTCTGTCTCTTTCTCTCTCACTCTCTCTCTTACACTCTTTCTCTCTCTCTCTCTCTCCAATGCACAGAAGTGGAAGACTCAGAGGTCCAAAGGCCCAGTGGCCCAAAGCTCCAGCCAAGCATCTCTGAGGAGCCTTCAGTGGGGAAGAAGTGGAAACTGCAGGCATGAGGTTGAGCACCTACAATGAAAGCTTACCATAAAAGCTACCTAAAAACTATCCACACTCGAAAAAGAAGACTGATACATATTTAAAGGAATACTACCTTGACCATAACCTTTTTCAACAAAAGTGCAAATCATCTGGCACTGACAATCTGAGTAAAACCAACTGAGAATGTGGGGTCTTGAACAACTAATTAAATATTTATAAATCCTATAATGTAAGTTTAAAGCACCTACAGTAAAGCAGTGACTCTATCTTATTTGTATACTGTAAAAAGTATCTGTAGCAAATAGCAATAGTGCCATTTTTCATTTATAAATACAGCTGCATTATGCTACCTAATACTATATCAATTTAATTATTTCCTTTATTGGAGAAATTATGACATCTATGTTTTCATAGAGACCTGCATGGAACCATTTACTTTGGTAGACAGCCTCAAAATACAGCATTGATGCAATCCAGATTTTTTTCCCTTAAGTTTTCACTTTAATATAATTGATCAAAACAGTAACCAGCCTTTGAATGCTTGGCCCTGTGGGATCAACTTCAAACAGTATCAATTATAGAAATCGGCTCAGCAGAGTAGAGTCAATTCCCTATCAATAAAGTATTCTGCGGCAATCGCCAGGAGATTAAGGGAGATATGAGCCAAGACCAGACCCACAGGACTGGCTAAATCTACTGCATAGTGAATCCTCTAATAAACTAAGTAGCTTCAGATGATCAAATGAGAGGTATTCCAATCAAACACTGCATGGAGTTTCAGTAGCAGAAATTGCTAATACAATGGCTGCCTTTGGGGAACCGTTTTAAAGCCACGATAAAAAGTGAATTGAGATGTGACACTGTATAGCAGATTTATATTAAGTCTGCTTACACAGTACATTCTTGTACAACTAAGAGCACACTATGTCCAACTACAGTCAAAACTACCAGAAGTTTCCATCTCAGAGGAAATTAAAACATTGCCAAAAACATATTCAAAAGGCTATATATTTTAATAGGAAACACACACATACACACATTATGTATGTATGTATGTATGTATGTATGTATGTATGTATGTATGTATGTATATATATATATATATATATATATAATGCCAAATCACAGTGAACTGAGCAGCGAGCTGACCTTACAGGTGGACTGAAATCTTCACAACTTCACATATTGTTGAATAAAGAATACATTTTCTTGGAAAATAAAGCTTTTTGATGTAATTTTGGCATTTTTAATTATAGTTTGTAGACCTGAGCATGGCAATATATATCCATTTTTAATACAGTGAATGGCCATCTAATAAGACTTGCATGTCAATTAAGGCTTAAATCTAAATATGAAACCTCATATGAGTTTCTGTATGATGGTGTTGTGACAAAAAAGGACTATGTTCACATTTAGATTATTACAAAAATATAAAGGTAATTCTGTTTAAGTTTGAGCATATTAGAAATCATATTGTACGACTTCCAAAAAAATTAAGATTAGAAATTTTTTAACTAATTGATTCTAATGAAGGCAAAACAAAAATACCCAATGATTGGGACTACTATGAAGCTTGAATGAAGTCTGTGTCTACATCTTTTTAAAAGTACTAAGTATTAAAACTTGCTAGGACCAAAGTTATATCAGCACTTCAATACAATCAGACTAATTTATAAAAATATAAATATAAGATACAACACTTTATATAAAGATATGAATACAAAATCAACTTGCTGGATTTTCTCTACTACTGTAACTTTTCCGTACTACGATACTGGTTCACTTCTTACAGAGTTGTATTACCCCGGTAAGAGACACTGAACAGCTAACTTGCTCTGGAGCGGCTGTGTTCTGGATGACAGATCAATGAGTAGAAAGCACCACCTCTTGACCAAACAGCTCTCTTAGAAAATGTCCTGCCCACTAGAGCCCAGCGCGGGACTACTTTTTTAATCCCGCTCCCAGTAAAATTCTGACCATTACCACCTGCTCCTGCAGCTTGTCTCAGTCATTCCCGCCCGCTCCCGCAATATTTTTTATGCCAAAACCTCTCCGCTCCCGCCGACCCATATGTAACCTATATATCAATAAGTTTACATGCACCTTTTAGTAGAATCGTTTTATTTGTAGGCCAAAGCTGTACATGACAGACGAATAAATTAAAAAACATATTCCACAAAAATCCCTCAGTTTTGAAAGAGCTAATCTTTTTAAATGAAAAAATGTGACATTAGATTTTAACAAGAGCTAGTCAACAACTGAAATCCCTGAGGCACCTTAAAAAAATCAAAAATAAAACTATAACTTACTGTACAATAACACAATGGCTCAGAACACAGTACAACAATGAAATGGACATCTGTCTTACTTAAGATTATTGTGCAGAAAGAGTATTTTGCTGAGAGACTCAGGTTTCAGTCAACTGCGTCTTTCTTCTGAAATGCGCCCACAGACACTAAATGCCCTCTCCGACGGCGCACTAGACGCAGGGATGCTCAAAATGAATTTTGCAAGCTTTGACAGCACACGATATCTGTCTTTGTGAAATTTCCACCATTGAAGCACCTCACATGGTCTGGGTTGTCTGAGAGTCGGCTGCTGAGGTATTCAGATATTTCTTTATAAACAGGTTTTGGCACTGCAGTGAAGAAGGACTCTTCTTCCCATTCTGCGAACCGATCTGGGGTTCTTTTCGCTGGTGGCGGTGCGTCCTCGGCTGGGACCATGTCAAAGCGCATGTTCTGAATGGTTTCTTTTGCCCCTTCAAATATAATTAGAAATATTGTATCTGTTTTTTGTTTTTACTACTTTTTAATTTCAATAAATCATATCTTAAATCATTAGGTTATGTAACTCATTTATCAGATCATTCACCCATTTTTATTTTATAATGCTTTTATCTGCGTTTTTCTTTGTGCTTGACCTATTCGACTTGATAATCAAAGTTTTATCATACACATAATTACGCCGTCTCTTGCATCACGGCTCAGCATCCACAGCAAATGCATCTTTGGAGTGAGGAAGGTTGCAATCCTGTACATCATATGAAGGGGTGTTGCTGTTTCAGTTGTCCCCATCAGTTCTTCAAGACGGGAAACACACACACCGGTAACTTCTGAGAGTAAGCGATAGCGGGATGCTGCCTGGCAGTGTTCAATTAGTGTGACGGACCATGTTACAGCAAAGAATCCGCTGAGAGCTGAATTACAAGATTCCAGGATGTTATTGGCATCCGTGAATAACTTCAGGAATTCAGTCACTGTATTCAAAGTTAAGTGGAGATTTCCTCATACTGTTCCAGTATGGAATTCAGCATATCATCATTTGAATCCCAGTGGTTTTCCAGAGTTTTTTTCAGGTTGTTCTGCAAACCTGTTTGAAATATTTGACAAGTTTTTTTGCATTGGTCAAAAATTCAGACAGCTCCGGGGTCTTTGCCAACACAGTGCACTTGACAACACAGCGTTAAGGATGTGAGCATGGCAGTTTAGCTTCGTGAATCCACGTAAGGCTGCGACGATGTTTGCTCCACGGTCAGTGACAAACACAACACGGCCAACTAGCAGAGATGAATCTATTCCAAATGTGCTGAGTTTTTGGAACAGCAGGCTCCGTATGTCGTCAGCTGTCTTTGGCACCGTCCAGCTCTTTTCCTTCTTTGTTAGTAACTATTTTAAAGTTTTTTTATATATCTGACTTTTCTTCTTTTTTTTTGTTTGTTTCATAATTCTCCAGCCTTTATTTTATTACGAACCTCAGTTGTACTCTCCTCCATCATTTGGACCCGCTCTCTTCAAACTTAGCCGCCCACCCCCGCCCAATGTCACCCTAAAACCGCCCGCTCCCGTGAGATTTGCGTGTGAGGCACAGTCCCAATACAGGGTTAACTGCCCACCCTGTCAACTTTGGTGTGCGGATCATGAGAGGAGTGCTGAAGAGTGAAAAAGTTTTTAGAGATATTTGCTATATTTTTAGTGAGGAAATAAAGCCTTGTCACTGACCACTTTAAAATATGTTTTTGTTCTTGACTTGTTCCCAAGTCCGTTTAGCACTAGGGTTGCATCTGAAATAATTAAGTTAATAACAGCCTAATGGTTGCACATGGCAGAACTGCAGAACCATAAATTTATGAAACGCACAATTACTAGTGCCATCATGGGATTAATATTCCGAAAGAAACATGCTCACACGTGTTGCTGGGCCGCTAAAAAGTCATTGGAAACTAAGCACAGAGAGTGCAGACCTCTTGCAAACCTTTTTAATTAGGCTATAATTTTATCCTATGTTAAATTTTTGCCAGTGATCATGGGCATTATTTTTTTGTAGTTATAAAATTATCCCTATCTCCCCATAGAAAATAATCCAGGCAGTGATCTGGATCACCCCCAAAATCTAATCACTTCCTTGTTTCTGAATTTCCTGATGATTTGATCAAAATCCGTCCATAACCTTTAGGGTTATGTTGCTGACAGGAAAGTGAGGAAGCTCTGCGTAAGGGCCGTCATGAAATGAAATGGTCAGTGGTCAGTGTTGTCTGTTCATATTGCCCAATCAATTCCTTTCTGGCTGTTGCTGCAGCCCTGGATGATGTTTTAAATTCTTATTTATTCCATGGTGAAGTACGCTACGCTGCAAGTTTTCCCATCTTGGTCTGCTGCAGACGCCATCCCTTTTATTTGATCGCGTACTGATTAGAGACAAGAAAACCTCGGGTTGAATTACCAAGTTGAGAACCAGCTTCGTAGTACAGCTTATCCGGATCCCGAATGTCTGGGCAAGTCATTCCAGGTAACGGAGAGATATCTGGGGATGTTAATCACGCTTCGTAGTACAGACCTCTGGTTTTGCCTTTCCCTTTAACAGTATTCCCCACCCATTAGGCCTGTGTATTTAACTTACTGTTAACCTAATTTGAATAAATACTTTATTATGTCAGTGACTATTGCTTAACAATTGCATTATAGTTTAAAACTATTTTTATTACCATGTATTCAAACATTTAAAAAAACAATGAGCTAAAAAATTTACAAACGTTTTACATTTGATCCCGTTTAAAGGCAACACCCATTCATCTGTATGTGTCTAATGAGCTTTCTGCCAGGACCAAGATGGCGGACGTGTTGACGCATCACTGCAGTGGGCTTAGGCGGTCGATGCGGCGTCTTTCTATATATGTCTATGATTCACACAGGAGACCTAAGACTACGTGTGCAGAGTTGGTGACTGAAGAGCTTCGTCATTTACAGTTTCCCTTGGGATCAGTAAAGTATCTATCTATCTATCTATCTATCTATCTATCTATCTATCTATCTATCTATCTATCTATCTAATTTATCTATCTATCATTTGCTTCAGTCTTTTACTCAACAAAACATGCAAAAAAGGATTTTGAAGCTCTGGAGCTATGTACAAGGGAGAGTGATGACTGACAAATTTAAATAAATATCAGCTTTTTTTCACCATGGTTACCAAGGGTCTCCAAATGGCACACTTTTGGATTGCTTGGTCCCATCTATAGAAAAACTTGTGTAAAATACTCATTTTATGTTGTATTTGCTGCCATTGTGTTCTCCAGTCCACCACTCCAAAGTGAAATAATTTTGAAGGCAAATGTTTCTGAAAATGTTTTTAGACTAACATAAAATCCATCTGTTTCACTGTTTTTAAACCCATATTACTCAGTTCGACAGTTAGACTAATTCTGACTGGGGAAAGAATTCAGAGTGTTATCTTTCAAATGAGCCCTCAACCATGTCCAAATGGTTCAAGAACAGATTTAAATTTACTTTGGGTATGCTTTTTGTTAGGCATTTTAGGTGAGAATGGAAGGATGTTAAGGGGTCAGTTTTCAAAAGCAACATATAAAACATAGATGTACGCATTCACTCATATGAAATCATAAAAGGTTTCCACTCCGCAACAGTATCAGCATTACACTGTATAGATCTATTGACAGAGCAATGCCAATATCAATGACACCTTCAATCTTCACAGGGCCCTCTCCCTGAAAGTCTCTGTTGTGACACAATCATTACAAATTGATTGCAAAATAGCTAACAATCATGATTAAATCATTAAATTCTTGTCTACGCTTCAGAGAATGGAGAGAAAATTAACTTCCCACCAACCTCATTTTTTTCCAAACACGAAATAATGATTTTCTGCCAGTCTAATTACAAAGCCAACATCTGATCAAGCCCACATCCAGAGGGGATTATCACATGCACTAGTATTAGACCTCATTACCAGCCTGAGTGCAGAATTATTACATCTTGTAATTGGATGGTGAGATTTATATACAGATCAGGCTGGTTTCTGTAAGACTGTAATTACAGGCTTCGTTGGTTAGCTACTTATCACTCAGCAGTGGAGTGCAGGAGATCAGCACGTGGAAGAGCATTTCATTAACCCCTTGCCCTGATGAAGAGGGGAAAAAAACACTGTACCTACCATGTCTGTTTTAGGAACAACAGCATAATTTGCCAATCAAATAATTCATCACACCCTACTTTGGACAATACCTAATCAAAGAACCAATACTGACATGGTCTCCTGATTGAACAGTCATGGGAAATCTCTCTGCTCATTTTACTGTTGACTAGGCCCTATTTTCTAACAAACCAAGATAAATATGTTGTCTATACCCTCAACAGAAGCTTCAAGCACACCTCTTCAGATTTAACTGTTTGGGGTTCCCAGACAAAAAGCTCATTATGCTGCAACTAATGAGCAGTCTTTACCTGTTCATTCATGTAAGTGTATGTATCCATCCTTTTTGCTTTGCTCATCTACTGCTATTAGATATGCAGTATCTTCTCTCAGAGCAATGCCAGTATTCTCTGCCTTTACAACATGTAAATTATCAAATAGATTTTTTTTTTTTGGAAGATGCTTAATTAATGGAGTAAGACACATTTAAACACCTTACTTTCCATGGCACAAATCTGTCAAGTGTGATTAAAGAATGCCGGCATGCTCCAGTGCATCAGAAAAGCATACCAGATGAAACAGAAAGGCATCTACTATCATCCTCCTCCCTCATCATAACTCAAGCAATGGTTGCTCTACTTACAATAAATAAACAGATAAATAAATTATAAACTTAAGTAAATCTGGCTGACAAGTCGAAGTCTGACAATATTTTCATATTGTAAATTCAAAACTGGACTCTGGAAAATCTAGAGGCAAATTAAATGAAAAATGACTGAGGGAAGAAAAACAAGAAATGTGCATCTTTACATTAAGCTGATGGAACACAGCTCATTTACTGTTTGCCATCCAGCAATTCAGCAAGAAAGGCCTTGCTCCACATGTCATGGTGACATGGACAGGGAAGAAAAGAAAGCATCAGCATCTCTTCACAGTTAACACCAATACCACTTATTTTCTGTCTGCATATAACCGAACCCACCTCTGTAACAATCAATACAGGCCTACATTTTATGAGACAAGGAGTTAACTTGTTCAATTATGCCACAGACAGCTCTATTCTTTTGTAACAAGTAATCTGGGTAGTGAAATCAATACTGACAGCCTCACGGCACGCTAGCTAATTTCATATTACCTCCAACCAATAGCAAGGCAGTTTGTAATGGAGCTATAGTTCCACTTCATTATAAGAATGGAGGGGAGGGAGGGGGGGATCAATACTAGCGCAGATGCACACCCGCCCACATTAACACACACATAGACACAAAAGGTCTGATTTTCCACACATAGACTAACACAAACATATACGGGCAAAGACGGCCCCTCTGCTACATCAGAGACCCCAAGGGGTTACACAGAGCTGTCTGCTGGAGGGCAGATGGGCCGGGTGAAGAATGAGAGTCTGGGGTCATAACCCCCCCAAAGTAAAAGACACTTCAAATCCTCGGCAAACAAGTGCACACAAACACAAGCACTCACAAATACATTGTTTTTAAACACTGTCAAACAATCAAGTGAGAAATATTCCAGTTTTTTTCTGAATCTTATACTGTGCTTGCACACAAACATCCACACCAACACAATTAATGCTACATATTTAACCGCAAGGTCATAATCTGATTAAGAGGTTGCATACTCAGAGGGAAAAGGGCAGAGAAGAAGTAAAGAAATGAGAAAAAATAAGGGAGGATAACCTTCAGATGCTGGATCAAGTCTTTGACCTCTGCAGCTAATTACAAATTAAACTCTGTATCTTCTTTTGTGGAAAAAAATAAATAAATAAAATATCTCCATTCTTTTTTCCCATTATTGTTATCACTCTGTGGGATTAGCTAGGGACTAAGGGGATGATGTTGTCTAAGCCGATGTCAACTGTACAATTACTCGGCTCATACATCCCTTTCCAAGAAAAATAAGACACAGTAGATTAAGATTAGCTATTGAGTGAAAGAAAGGAAATGTAAAGCCTTTGACAATTACTACGCACAAATGGTACAGGATGAGACTTGCTCTTGGTAAACAAACTAAATACTCATTAGACGCAACTCTGACATCTCTTTTTTCATAACTTCCTATTATGCAATTTAGATTTATTGGACTCATTAATAATCTTTACCAGGTTATACTACAAACTCAGTGACAGCAGCATCATTCAGCTTTAGCAAAGGGCACCCGCAGAATGGTCGGCTTTGTGAGAACACATTTCAACTACGATATTCAAAAATTAAATGGACTTTAAATGCATTTTAATCTAAATATCCTTCAATTTACTTTATTGTTCTCCTTTCATTTGCTTGCTACTATTCCATATGGAGCTCCAGTTATCAAGTAGATGGGGTTTATGAGCCTGACAGTCATGAAACACTGGGGCTCATCAGTCCTCAGCAGGCTGGCAATGTTTCAACAATAGGGTGGCAAAGCCTGTAACAAATGCCTGGCTTTTGGTGGAAATGCATAGAGTTATTCACTGGAGATATCAAACATTTATTAACATAGGTGTGCACAGCATTCATCACATGGTATGAGTATTTAGTTGTATAAAGTTTTAATGTGTAGATCATTGTTAGGTTTCCTTTATTAAGACCAGAGGTAGTCTTTCAGTCATTGCCATTCATTAGATCAGGGTATATTAAAGATATTTATGTCACAAATTTGATGAGAACTTGGACTGCAGCTGCATTGCTACGCAACCTACTTTTGCAAGTAATTGGCATTTCATTACATTTATGGTATTTTGTCATTGCAAATTAGCATGCTCATTCAGGTCAACATACAACAGAAAGGTGTGGCTGTTGCTGCAGTACGCTAAAGGTCTGAGCCTAGTTCTCTGTAACTACACTCTTTGATGGTGCCTTGTAAACGTGCATCTACAACATTTTCTGGCTACTTGAAGGCAGTCTCACAATTAAATATCTATGCTGTGGACTGCTCTTTATTTTATAGGGGCTATGTTTTTTTGTTTGTTTTGCTCTGCCGTGGTAGAGATAGTGAATGAAGATCTGCTTTATGATGGATGCATGTTAAGTGCTAACATAACTGAGAGTGGCCTGAGCCAGAGTTAATCAGAGTACCTAAACAGGGGCACTATCAGAGACATGTTCAGCACCACGGATCGTATGTCAGGCATAACAACACAAGTGTTCAGCGTAAAGCTTCAATATACTCTTGCGACTTAACAACATTTCCAGATCCCAAAGAGGAACTATAGTGGGACGCCAAGTAACTAACCTGCACAAGTAGTGCCTGTTTAATTTTGTGCAACTTACTTCAACTCTGTAAAACATAGGAAACATTCACAGGAGACAATAGTTTAACATACTTAAAATACAGTATTAGGCCCAAAGAAGAAAAATATATTTTTTCACAGACTTCTAGAATAATGTTGTAATTTTCCAAGAATAAAGTTGTAATAAAACGAGAAAAAAAGTTGTAATATTACAAGAATAAAGTTGTCATTTTATGAGAATAAAGCTGTAACATTATTATGAGAGTAAAGTCGTGATTTTATGAGAATAAAGTAAGAAAATTTTAACCTGTTGTTTTAGAAGAGGAAACTTGTTAAAATGAGGGTTGTGGAGCATTTTATGAAGTTGTACTTCAGCATAGGTTTCACAAATCAGGAGATTCTTAATCTTTTGGCATATCAGCACCCCGTATCAGGACTTTTAAAATAATCTGCAAGAAATTGAATCTATTCCGAAGAAAGAACCAGGAAGCTGGAGGAAATCATTGCTTTTGTGCAGGGGGATATGGCTGGAACCAGTCGACTGCAGGGTTATTGAGGCCGATTAAAACCCCCTCTGAATGGCCCATTCTATAACCAATTATCTGGATGAAGGGACAAAGCTAGAAAAGTGCACATGTCGTGGTCATATCATTGTTCAACTTAGCTACTGTACTGATTGCATACATTTAGTTGTTAAACTGATGCAAAGACTGTAATGTTTTGTTATAACTGCGACTTTCATAGAATGTTAATTCAGATGGTCATTTGGCAGGCTGCAGTTTCTAGTGATGTCGTGCACTACAGATTCATAAAAATGAAAGCAGGCATAATAACAGCAGAAGCTCTGCATAACTGATTCAGGTCTATGTCTTTCCACCCGGTGATTCAGGTTTCTGGGAAAAGACTTAAATGTGAACATACAAAACTTGCCTCTGGATCACAATAATACAATTCAGTTGAAAGTGTTTCATGGCCCGGTCTTTTAATTTTAATTGTTTTGTATATTTTGCCAAACACGTTTGACATTTTATTCTAATTAAGTCTTTTTTTTTCTTAACACTGCCAAAAACTTTCAAAAAAAAAAAAAAGATAAAAACATATATTTTCCCCATGTTGTCCTGCTCTTCCAGGAGGGAATACTGCTTAAACAGGTTCAAAGTACATCCTTTTCCCAAATCCCAACCTCTTTTACACGGGTGCCCATCAAACTAGGTGGAGTCACTGATGCAACAACTTGGACATCTCAACATATTCCCACTTGCAAAAACTAAATTGAGTGAAAAAATAATCTGTAAAACACAGCTTGGATCCACTGGGTTTCTCTGCATCTTTCATATCCCACTGCCCCCCAAACCTTCTTTTTCAACATTATCTGAAAACAACAAATACAATTGAAATAAAAAAGTTACGTTTTTTTGACTGATTAAATTCAATAGCTCTGTTTGCTTTTTTTTGTTTTTGTGCCTGTCATTCCGTTCAGTTTCCCTATGATGTAATTATGCTTTAATTTTCAAATCCTCATCTCACAAGTTAAGGACCATCCAAAGGCTTAATACTGTATGTTGTCATGCATAGATCCATATCAGAGTAAATGTTATTTGAATAACCGAATAGAGACATGGAAAACACAAAATGTGCATTCAAACAAGACGGAAACTAAGAAACTGAGACAGACAGAGCAGAACTTGTGAGACCGAGGATCCTAACTCACTTGAGCATCTTCACTTCCCATTAACTGATTAGCCTCCCATTTCTTCTCCATCAGTCCAGTGACCTGGATTTTGGTAGGAAAGTGATGGTCAGCCAGTATGGGATCTAGTGAGAAGGGCCAAACCACATGGGGGTGGCACAACCATAAATCAGCAACAGCAGGAGAGAATAGTGAGAGGGATTTATAAAGATGTTGTGCTCAGGCAGCCCACTTGTGGACTCTGTGATGAATCCACAAGCACATTGCCAAGGAAAACCACTTCATTATATTATAGCCCAGTGGTCATTAATCTCCCTGGGAGTCCAGCATCCTGGGGGATCACCAGACCAGAGAATTTATTCAGGCCTGGAGGTACCCATTTCATTAGCCATTCAATCTGTTCATTCCTCAAGCTTCACCCCTCTCTCTGTCTCTTCTTTCCATCTCAAAAATGTACATTATTTAATAAATAGTAGCACAACTATTTTCCCTTCTGTTTATTATCTGTATTGTAACAATTTACAATATCACATCACATTCTAAAATTACGACTGTATTTAGTTCACTTAAATCCCTGATTTATTTTTTTTACATGGGTTAGCTTTGTATTGTACATCGTGACAACTTCATAATGTCGTATGTACAGATAGCCTTTGACATTTATAGTGAGCACTGTATTAAAATCAGATGAACTGTTGAAAAGACAAACACAAAATGAAGGAAAAAAACCAGACAGGCAGCCATTATCATGTAGAGGTGAGACAGAATGCAAACAGAATAGGTTCTCACAGGTAAACTAAACTGGATACTTTAGCCCTGTAAAGATGTCAGTGTACTGGTTGCAAGTGCTGGCCTATGATGTTATGGAAGGACCAACATCCATTATTAATGCTGGATCTCCTTATTCCATACACAGAAAAACAAATTTACTGTCCCCTCTGTTGCTTACTGCAATCAAACAGATGCACCTGGACACAGAAACGTAAACACATTCACACGTACAAACTTCAAGGTTAATCAGGTTGCCGTGATATTGCAAATGCCGGAAAATACTGGCATTTATCTTCATACAGAGTTTGCTAAACAACTACAGTTACTTGCAGAGAAAGTACATGAAACTATTGATATGAGCATACCCAACACAAACACTTGGATGAAATATTTATACTTTTTATGTCTGACACACAAATGCACTGGCTCAAAATTAGTCAGAAAATCCAAACATTAAATAAATTACAGCAAATTTCTCACAGACTGAAAGGTCTATAATGTCACCACATTGGTCAAAAAGGCAGTCCATCCATCTATTATCATGTGATCAAGCATCACATGATATGTGATGTCTTCACTTTTCCTTGTATCCTCTCTCTAAAGGATTTAACCATATACATGTGGAATAATTTCATCAACCATGCCCTGTCCCAATGGACCCTTTTCACTTTAAACACTTAACACGCTAAATAAATAATGACAGCTTGCACATAGAGTGTGTGTGAGAGAGAGAGAAAGAGAGAATAAACGTTCACGGCAACAGTCACTAGCCCCAGGTCCCACAGCAGCAGGAGTCCTTAAAGCAAATAATTTGCTTCCGTTAAGGTTGCTACATAGTAGCCATTTGCCAGCATATTATGAGCCTTTAAGCAGCAGTCAGGTCAGAAATGTGACTCTAGGGCCTACAGGCTGCAGAAAGGAGGAAAAACTCCTGAAGAGTGAAACGGCAGAATAGGAATAATAAAAAAAAAGGATGGGGACTCACAGCTAGGGGTGTAGATAAGAACAAGTTCCTTATCTAGTGAATTTAACTACTGCTAACAACAACAAACTCTAAATAAATAAATAATAGGGGTGTCACGATTTTAATTTTTATCGTAATTACGTTATGGTCTCGAGCATCGAAATCAAAGAGGATCGACGATGCTTTTATTCCCTTTTTTTTGGTGCGCTCGTGACTGTGTGTTTCCCCCCCTTCCCTCCCCCATCTACAAAAGTGATTGTTTCAATCACAAGATCACAAAATTAGCAGGTTAGGTTTACATACATCAGGGAGGTGTGCAAAGAGGTAAAAACACATGACGACGCAGCATATTGTAGCCAACACCACTAGTTAGCTAACCTGCAGTTTATGACACCATGGCAAGTGCAGATAAAGGAGACGCAACACCGGAGCTTGAAGCTGCTCTTGCTTCTTTTAAATCACCAATGTGGAAATATTTTTGCTTCCCGCCCGGTGAGTTGTGTCGACAAGAAGACCACAGTGTTATGTTCACCGGTTTGACAACTGGGAAAACACCATCACTGGTCCAGCCAACTATTCCATCCTCATTTGCAATAAAACTTCCACAGACCTCAGCTCGCACAAAAGCTATAACTAACACTATAGGGCTATTTATAGCAGCAGACCTGCAGCCTTATTTGGTGGTGAAAAACGCATTTAATTTATTTAGCGTACTTGAACCACGCTACAGTATGTCCAGCAGTTCACATTTTATAACAAAGTGTTGCCCTCCATGTATGAAGACGTTAAAGAAAAATTGGGGGGGGGTCTATTTCTTATGAGTAGTTCACACACAGCTGAAACCAAAGAGTCACTAGATGGCAGACACCCTCTGTGACTTCTCATTTTTGTTATCATCATTGTTATTTTGTTTGTTTTTGTTGTTTTCAACTTGACTGAGAACAAGATTGTTACCTTTATATTGTACATTTCTTTTCAAAAATTTGACCATTAGTGCCTAATGTGATACATTACACAAGAATGGAAATGGCATCACTTATATGTAGCCCATCTTTTGAAATAAGATTTACTGTAAAAAATTTAATTAATGAATCTAATGATCATGAGACTAAACTAGTCTCAAAATGGTTGAGTTTTTCAAATCTTGCTAGCTCTCCAACATTACCAGCTCTAGCTTTAATAGATACATCTTTGAAATTAAGCACCTTAATTTTTTAACACATTAATGCATAAACAACAAGGTTGGGTCACGAACACCAACATATGTTATTTGGTGGTCATGGCTCAAAAAGTTTTGGAATCCCTGCCTTATATAATTTCAATCAATAAAACAACGGAGTAGCTTTTTTTTTTTTTTTTTTTTTCTTTTTTTCCCCTGTCTTTTCCCACATTTTAGCAAACAAAATGATTTTCTTGTTTCTTTTTTTTGTTTAAC
>JBBBVU010000001.1:28132096-28153171 GCA_037177055.1 Atherinosoma microstoma | reverse complement strand
AGGCAAATAACCAAATAATGTGTTTTATATATAATAAGAGATATAAACAATAATACACTGATATTCTTGATAAACAGACCATTTGATCTTACAGGCTTACCTGAACCTGGCTTTTTTGTCCATGATAATATAGTCTGTCAGTCTGTACATCCAGTAAGTTAGCTATGCAGTACCACCTTGGCTTTAACACGTACACATGACACAACAACTACCTTCTTTCATCCCAGTTCAACCGTGGGACTGACCACCTGTAACGTTTTTTTTAGCTAGCACATTTAGCTAGAAAACTAACTCCTACCTAACAACATAAAGAGCAACCCTAGCTTAAATGCAGCAAACATGAGGACTAGTAATAATAATGTGTTGAGAGGTAGAAGCTAACAATTGTGCCACATATCCTGGTTGAAGCCAGTTACTGTCACCTCTACGGCTTATTAACCACCAAGGAAGGAAGCGCGTGGCTCTGTGCAGAGAGGATCGAGCCAGCGTCGGGGAAAGGCCGGGTGGGCGGGATCAAACCATTTTTGAGTCGGGGAGGGGGGTTATACCGAGAGGAACAGCTGCAGACATAGAGAGAAACTGAGCGACACGGCTCCCACACATTGACTGTAAAATGCTCCCACTGCCCTTCTGATAATGCAGATATTCACTGTAAGTACCGGTACGCACTGAATCGTGGAAAAAAAGTCCCGATAAGCTGAGGGGTAAAATTTAAAAGTGTCGGTACTGCGTACCGGTGCATACCGGCCGACTTAAAACACTATAAGATGGCCCGTACATCTGATTGTTTCCTTTTATATCAAGATTCTGTATTAGTTAAAAGTGGACTGGATGGAGCAGCTGCACAGTAGTAATACTACAACCCTCCAAAGACACAACCCAGCTCTGCCAATTCACTCTTACTAACAAATGTATTGAAAAGGAAGCTTTCATTCCTGGGTCCTTAGAGTGACAGAGGGAAGGTCTTTGGTTGAGGTTTGCTGTTGCGGCATCTTCAATGTTTTTTCATCAGGTCACTGAGTAAATCACCTGCTACTCCAGGAAGACCCAGGAGTTTCAGCCTTTCTTTGAGCTTATGACTTGCCATATTACTACAATGAAAACGTGAAGCAATTACTTCACAGCCAAGAAAGCAGCCAACAACTGGGATGTTTTAAGATTCTTGAGAAGCCTATTTAAGTGGTTTCAAAAAAGATACTGAGCAGCCGCTCCATCAAATCAACAGTGCAGGCCACAATAAGAGCATTGTCTGTGAGAATGACTCAGTCTTGTAAAGAAGTTGTCAGGAGTGAATACTTTTCTCCAGATGTTCCCTTCTCACAACTAAGGACAGCTCTATCTGGCCATTACAGTGAGTTTGAGATGTGTTACCATACAGAGCATTGGACTGTAACTTCACTGCAAATGCAGTGAGGTTTGTTTGAGATCAGTCGTTTCAGCAAATCACAAATCTGAGTGATGCCACTTTAAATGATTTGGATATTTGAGTTTTCTAAAAGGCATTACATATATATTTGCTTTTGTCCTTTTATTCTCTTTTGGGATTTTTTTAAAAAGTCCCAAATGCATTCAGATGTCTGCTTTTTAAACCTAAAAGTGTCTTCAGTGGTGAAGCTGAAGGTCGATGTTTTTAAACCCAGCCCTGAATTCCACATTTTTCTTACCTGGATCACAGTGTGATGTTTTCGAAATCATCAAAACTGAATTAGAAAAACTCTCCATACAACACCATGGCCAATTCTTTCTTTTCTGTTCTGCAGGTGAAATAGCACAACAAAATTTCACAATCCATATTGAACAAATTCAGCATATTGCAAGAGTGGATGGAAGTTTTGGTTTGCATGATAAACCACCGGAAAAAATAAAAAGCATTTTAAGTAAATTACAAATTATGTGGTGTATTGCCTTTTTTCTCACAACTTAAGAGCTCATAATTTCAGCATGTTATCATTTGACTTTACATCCATGATTTCACAATAAGCAAAAAGCTTTTTCAGGCCATGTCTTCACTGAAAGAGGACAGAAACATCAAATCCTCCTCAAAATGACATCGGAACATCAATACATGGTCTCCACCCCTTCAATGTGACAGTAAAAGCTGTATTGATTTCCTACCAGATTAAGGATACTGCTGGGAGCAATTTAAGAGAACAAGAAGAGTCCCTGCCCAGTTGTGACTGATGTCTTTCGGCATGTATAATCATGCTGATGCCTTGCATTTTCAGAGGAGGAAGAAGGACCGGATCATGGAAATGTAAAACAACCTCAGATACATATATGAGAATGAGAACTGAGGACAAATTTAATGGTGACCACAAAGATCAAATAAATCAAAGACAATGGAGGAACAAAAGAAAAAAAACTAAAGCTGACTCAATGACCTGGAAGATTAGACCGTTGCCATGGTAATCAATATTAAAATCTGTTTTCAATATATTCTGTAGAAAAAAAAGTATATTTCAGGATTTCATTAATTGCACACACACATTTACATTTATTGTAAACAACTAGTTTTCACTATGTGTTGATTCCATTTATATTCCAGTTATTGAAAGACAACTACGTTTAGCTGTAAAACTACACAAGAAAAGGCAAGTCAATTCAATTTTCTGGGCAGTTTTTTCTCTAGAAATTTCAAAATGTGCATCCACAAAACCGTACAGCAGATATGTACAACTATAATAGCATATCAAAAATTTACAAATGTCCTGAAATTTACTGTCTTTAAACTATTACTTGCATGCAAACAAGTGCTTCACCTCTGCTATCAAACCTGGTAATATTGGAAATAGCTCTCACTCAGCCTTTTAAACAAAGTTTTGTACTAGCTACTGCCAACAGTTTGGTCTTAGGTAGGAGTGAAACAAACCAACAATGAAATAGCATCAAACTTTGCAAGTACATTAAACTCTTATAGTTGGGATTGGCCAGCAACATAATGTTCAACAGATTTATTGCCACCTGCTCGATCAGGTGTTTTTAACTGCCTCTTCTTAACTAGTCTGACAAATCCTAAAATTAGACACGTTTCTCAAAATGAAATAAAGTTTCTCTCATTTTTGATTTGTGGCGAGTTAAAACGTTACCTTTTTTTTTCAGTTTTGCAACAAATATTTAAAAAGAATTCTGGTCTGTGTGCCAAAAGATCAAACAGATGACCAAAAAACATTTTCTATCATTGTATACATTTTTCTTTACTTGTCAACAATACAATATAAACAATGAATCAATTTTTTTATATATCAAAATTAATTCTATGGGTTAATTGCTTCTTAATTATCTATGTCAGTGTGTACCATGGTGAAAGGGCTTACTATGCTCATTCATTCCACTCTAAACAGTTTGTGTCTCCTTATGCCGCAAGGCTTCTGCTAGCATCATCTTAACCATCATTCAGTCATGTGAAGCTATTGCTTGACCCCCTTATTTACACCATGAAGACAGATTGACACAAGGCAGTGCAGATGCGCAACTACAGCATACACCCACACATACACACCTATTCATACACACCTATTAAGATCATCCAGATTTGCCTTCCCCCAACTGTGCAGCAGTGCTGAGGCCATGTATCCTGATGGCACTGATGGTGCTTCATGCAGACCTCAGGTCTCTGAAGGTTAACTCCCTGACCTCTGTGGTCTCCTGGCTGAGGGCTGTGATAGATGGGTCAGTTCAAAAATAGAGAAGCTCTTCTGCTCAGCTCAACCGAAAGGGGGCATATCACTTCATTCCGACCACTGTTACATATCTAATAATGGATGAAGGTTAATATTTAGTAGGAGCTGATGTTAAGTTACCAGACTGGTGTGGTCAGATGACTGTCATCAGAGCATCAACCATTCCCAAAGATACTAACTCTTATACAGCTTGTAACACCAGTTCAATACCATGAAATCCAAGGTAGAATTTATTACAGAAATATTGATTGCATGGGATTTTTTTACATGTTGCACATATGTTCATGCATCTTTGTATGTGACTGATGTTCATGATATTTTGTACTGACAAATTATATTCAAATCTACAAGATATTAGTTAAACAACATTTCCAAAGAATAATAGCATATTTAAATGTTATTGTTTGCTATTATTTTATACATGAAGCAATACTGTATATCATACGACATCACTTCTTGATCCGGTTACATAATAATGTAGTGCATAACTCAGATAAGTGTATAATTCAAGTGCACTTGTAATGCAAAGAACCTGCATGACCTTTGATCAATACTTTCCCTCTTCTTCAATGAAGAGTATTTTCTTCTGTACTGCTTGCTGGGTATTTTTCCACAATACCCCAAGTAGGAAAGCCAACAAGGTGAACTGATAAGGGTGGGGGAGAGGGAAAACAGAGGGTAAGAAAGGGGACACAAAACACAAAGGAAGAATGAAACATATGACACAAGAAAGACTGAAAGGAAATCAAACTAAATGACGTCAAATTCAGTGTTGCAAAACAATCAAAGCCTGGGTGAGACCTGCTCATGCATGCACTTGAACTTGGCTAAATGTTGCTCTTGAACATCTAATAGGTGCTGGGAAAAACAAGCCATTAGAGCCGGTTCAGGTAAACAAAATAGGACTCCAGCGGGAACAAGCAATATTGAAGGATTGGGGGGTGGGTGGGCGTCTTTGAAGTGGCTCAGAGAATTCCCCAGACACCTCTGAGATATTTATTTGAATAATGTGCAGATTCACACCCGAGTGAGCAGAGATCTGTACGAGGGTGGGAAGATGACAGGGTTTAATTTCCAACTCTACTGAGGAGCACTGAGTGAAGGAGGAAGAGAGGGGAAAGCGAGACAGGGGAATTAAAGTGAGAGAGAGAGACAGGGGGCGAAATAAAGACCAGGATATGAGATGAGGGAAGCAGATGGAGGTATATCAGATTCCCTAAAAACATTTTGACATTTTAAACTGAAGGCAGTTTGCAGGTAGTAAATAAAGGGAAAGGAATCAATATCAGTCAGTGATAAGGGGATAAAGCAGCTAAATATGAAATACAGCCTAACAAAATGGTATAGATTTCCAATGGGGCCACATGACACAAGCTGCTTTGAAATGCAAATAGGAACCTTATGCACATTGTCATTCTCAGGCCCAGCCACCTATTGATTGGATAAAACAAATTCTATTGATCATTGAATATTTAATGGCGATTATTAAATCTCACTGGTACTTACACCCCATTTCCAGTTTTCAGCTACTTACTCAGGAGACCTGCCTTTGACTCACTGAAGCTTCAAAACTGCTCTGTGAAGAACAGCCTGCTGTTAATTGTTTTCTGTCAAACTGCATACCATCTGCAAAAAAGGGATATGTCCTCAAAAAATGTACAGTAAAAATAATTTTGTACTATTCAAAATGTGCCAGCCAATTAGTAACAAATGTTAAGCCACAATGCAGCAACTCAGAGAATGAATGTGTTGAAAATCATAAATAATTTGTAACTAAATAATATGCTGCTAGATTCTGCAGGGATTTGGTGGGTAAAGAGTTATGAATTAATTGATTACTGGTATTTTAATGTTTTTTAGTGACTTTATCTGGCCTAACATCTGAACTATCTGGTGTTTGGCTTTCTCATCCTTCAAGTGCTTCATAAATGCTCAGACGTTTTGAGGTTGGGTGACTATGGAGGGAACACAATCCAAACACTCTATTTTTATAGCACATTATAAAAACACATAGTTACCAATGTGCTGTACATATAGAACATAACTGTTGTATATAGAGACATAAAGACATCCCGCACACAAGTCAGAATTCTGAAGTACAAAAGACACTGAAAAATAAAAGTTAAAGGTTTGAAAAATAAAATACATGAAGAAGTTGAAGTCTAGATTATGTCTGAAAGACACTAAAATAAATTGAATGACTAAAATACACCAAAAGCAATTAAAAGAGTAACCTACACTTAATTAAAAGATTAAAATGCACTGAAAGAAATTAAAAGATTAAGATCAAATAAAAGGTATTAAGGTACAATGCACTAAAATAAATTAAAAGACTAAATACAAATCCACAACAGAACTGTGACGTGTTGGGGATGTATGATTAACCTGCAGTAGGCTATGTTCCCTTCTTCATTAAGATGCAAACCAGGTTGTGTAAAGTATCTCTGAAAAATGGAGATCTACTTCTCGTTGGTCAAAATGATGATAATTCACTTTAAGAATTCAACTTAACAGAACTTCCTCCTTTCTGCTTTACACCTCAATTGCAACCTTCAGATAAAATCTGCCTTGTTTTCCCTCATGAAGTGATTCAGAGACCAGTAATTTTCCTCTGAGACACCAGACAGTTTTCTGTTGACAAGATGTTTACTGGTTGAAACTTAATTACTTGTGTTGAAATAGTTTTTCTGACCCCTAACAAAGTCTAGGATATTTATTTTCAGACGGTGTGGTCACTGTATTGCCCTTCCTGTCATCTGTAATTGATCATGATTTGAAGCTGAGAAAAACAATCACTGCCCAGATTAATATTGTCACTTAACTCTGATGCAGCATGTTTTCTTTTCCTCCGTTCCAAGTAAACTGAAAAGCAATCTTCTGAAAGCTTGAAGCACAGCATAGTTTATAAAATGTCCCCAACAGATGCAAGGTGAAAAGACCAGATGAGATGACAAAATACACCCAGGTGCCATGCGTCACTGAGAAATGAGAAAGATCCAGAAAATCTTACATTTTATTCAAAACAAGTTAATAAAGTAAATCCCACAAATTTTCTTCAGTACAGTTGTTGCCCTTTAAATAATGCAGAATCTAAAATATATCTTTCTCAAAATATCAAAGGGTCATGTCATTTCTGAATGATCCAATTGTCTGATCATTTCTGGAAATATGAAAGAGTTGCAGTGTGGTCTCTGTTTTAAGTTCGCAGAGTTATATCTTCATAAAACCATCTGTTAAAAATAAATCCATAAAGTAGTCTTTCAAGTCATTTATTATACTGCCAGCAGGAAAACAGGTTCAACAGAGGACAAGAGTCTACAGAAGTTGTTTACAATTCATTCTTCCTCCAAGAGCGTTTTTACTCAAGGTCTCAGCCCACACACTTGTCTCAAGACAAATCCCTGCTAGTGCTGAGCGCTTGGACGGTGCATGCATGAAAACAGTTTGAAGTAGTCAAAACTAAGTCTAACCTCAATAAGACTGGAGCTTCAGTCGGACCATAGCCTAAACAAACCTTCGCCTGGAGTCAGACTGGGAGTCTTCATAAATGAATCATATGAGTGCTATCTGTCTTACACTACTCTCAGATTAAACTAAACCTTTGCATTATTATGTATCATTGCATTAATATGAAGATGAATATATATGAAAATGATCATGGTGGAAATTTCCTTAACAAAAGCTATATGACTGAAAAGTTCTCCCTGGATACAAATGAATTAAAGAAATATAGGCTGATAATTAACATTACATTGTTGCTATGTTTTTATGGTTTACACTACCACACGTTGTACCTTTTAAAGCTGTGTTTTGTGTGTCAGCTCAACATTAGAATCCTGTACATTTAGGAAATGTCTATAGACCCACATTCCCATCTACTGCATGCAAGAGTACTTTCTGTACAAAATTTATTCATCAACCTTTTTTTGTCCTGATGTGTATTGTATTTATATCAAACAATACTTTCAACTTGTGTCTCTAAAACTAAAATGTATAGCTTTGGTTTGAATTTTTTTCTGCGGTAAATAAATCAAGTCCCCTGTTTTACCAATCCAGCCTTGCTGTTAGAAAATTAGTTTGTAGTGGATACACGAGGATAAAGTTCTCATCAAATTAATGTGTGATTTGAATGGAACAAACAAACCAAATAATAAGTCCAGGTGTTCTTCTCAGCTTTGAGAAGCCTCTTTTCTCCTTTATTAAGGAGCCGCAAACTTCTGTTCACTGCAGGGGCAAAAAATATGAGAGTAGAAAAAATTGCCTTAATCGACTGACATAATTTATGACATTAAGAGACTAGCAAACAGGAAAAGGTTGCTGTCAGAATAGCGGTAGAGGGCAGCTCTCAATGCATGGGCCAGTGTTAAACAAAGTGCCAATCAATAACCCTTTCATTAGTGACCACAATCAATGTAGCGGTGACTCAGTGAGCCAATTAACGTTATTGACCGTCTTAGCAGAAGAAAGAGAAGAGGAGAAAGGGACGAGGGCGGAGGATTGAGTTAGGAACAAAAATATGGAAGATGATAAGCTGCAGTGCCTTCCTCAGGTCTTGTTTTCTTTCTCCGTCTGCAGGGGGGGTTTGTGAAGGGAGAGGACCAGATTCCCAGCGAGTGAGAGGTCCCAAGGGTCTGTGGCTGAGGACACCCTGACAGAAAGCAGAGGCCCTCTATCTCCCAAGAGGAAGTGAGTGTGTGTGTAAATGTAGCAGTAGCAGGGTAGGGTGGGGTTCAAGGGAAGCTGCTTGCCTGTCCCACACACCCCCATTTGTGCACATCATTTAGAAGCACGGGGGTGAGCTGTACTGGGAACGCAGCACTACTTGTCTTCTCACCGCTGGTTCTGAATAATAATGAGGTCAGAAAACTGCAAGGTCTATGTTCAAGCTTATTTCCAACTCACTAAGAGTTGGCCAATGTGTGTGTTTCTGTGAGATAACGTGGACTTGGGGACATGTAGGGTGTTAGATAATTTCCTAATTGCTCTGAATAACACTAAAACATCATGTGACATTAGATGTCAGGATTGCCAGATTTATCTAAGCGTGTAACTGTTGATAGCAAACAATACCAAATAGAGTTCATGCAATCACTAGTGTGTGTAGTGTCCTGTAAAAAACATGTTTCCTCAAAAACATTAGTCTCTCATGAGCCAAAAGCAGTTTTCAGCTTATTTCATTCTTATTAGCATTTTTATTATTATTATTATCTTTTTTTATATACATTATTAATAAAAAATTAAAATGTACAACAGTGTTTACAAAGATAAATGTTCAGTTGTTGCCTATGAATATATGAAAAAAAAACAATAAAAAGAATACATATAGAAACAAATTGAATATAGAAAATATAGACACATGTACAAGCTCAGCAATATGAATGACAAGTGTAAAAAGAAAGTTGTGATCCACCAATTTTTTTGTAGTTAACTTCCTCTACATTAACCGTCCTTCTAAAATCAACAAATCCCATTATGTGATGTCCATCCCTTCAATAATTCCCATTATGTTTAGGTGGGTGGATGCGTCTCTCCTGTTCCCAAAGAAAAAGGGGTCAAGAGGACATCTGCTTCTTGTCAGCTGGCAGTGTTGCAC
Source organism: Atherinosoma microstoma (assembly GCA_037177055.1). NCBI lineage: Eukaryota > Metazoa > Chordata > Actinopteri > Atheriniformes > Atherinidae > Atherinosoma > Atherinosoma microstoma. The sequence goes on along the minus strand of JBBBVU010000001.1, from coordinate 28,143,898 downwards.
TTGTCGCAAGGGTTATCAGGCAACCTCTATCAGGCTGTGTTCGGAACATGGGACTTGCCTTCCTGAAGGAAATGCTCCGAACTACCGTGTTGATGGCTTGAGGAGGTACTGTAGAGAGAGAGAAAAGCACTGCAGGAAGAAGGGCGGAGATAAGAATGAGTAAGGGAGAAAATCTAGGAAATGACAATATGTGTAAATTGATATTTCCCTGTTTAAGACCTCCACACCCTGGAGACGGTCCTTTCATGGTCTCAGGTGACCAGTCCCAGCCACTTCCCTGCCATAGTTGTAGCCAATGATTTAGAACTTTTCTTTTTGCATATTTTGATTCGGAAATTTCACAAGTAGAGTGCTCGGCTTCAATTTTCTCTGTGATTGATCTGTCCAAATCACTAGTCAGTCACAGGGCAATTGTATTCTCTATTTATTTGTTTGTTTGCTTTATACATGGACAATCTTTTTACATGCAGGGCCATTCCTTTTGTATGATCCATTTGGTTTTTAACTGTTTGCCTCTTTTGTAGGAAGCAAAAAAAAAAACATATTTAGTGTCAGGGGTTAAGACATTTTACTATTTCATGAAAAAATAATAGATCTTTAATTTGATGGCAACAACCCAAACAAATGAAAAAAAAAAAAAAAAGTTGGGATGGTCCAACAAGAGGCTGGAAAATGAAGTGGTAGGAGGAGCATGTTAAAAACTATTCAGGTTGAATAGCAACAGGTCAGTAACATGTCTGGGTAGAGAAGAGCACATTAGAGCAATGTTTTTCAAATAGGGGTAAAGGTACTTGGAGAAACTCCAGGGGGCACATGAGAAAATTTGAAAAAGGGGGATAACTTACATCTTTCTTACTTCAATCTTATTTTAGTTTGCATGATGAGGTGAGTCAGTTCAGGTGGTCAGGATTACTTCACGGAAGGGGAAATGTACAAGTATATACATTTAAAATAACTGCTGTTTTGTAGATTCATCATGATATGTAAGATGCAATGAATTTGTAAATGAGTAAACATATGAAAATGTATAAATATGTCCAATAAATTAAATATATAAATAAAATTCAAATAAAAAAGAAATTGAAAAACAAGTTAATAGATGAAAATATAATAGTGAAATATAAAATACATATAATATATATGAAGCTTTTTTTTATATAGGCTACATATAAGTGTGTGTGTATATATATATATATATATGTTTCAGACATAATACACAAGTCATGGTAAAAGGTATGAACTCTTTCACTGACAAATGTATGGCAAGCGTGTATATCAGGGTAAAAATAAATTAAAAACCAGAACAGACGCATTCATTTTTATGAAACAAGGTGCTACTCTTGAATCACTTGGGTATGATTAAATAAATCTATTTTACATGACTAACCAATTATTTATAGAAATTGGTTGTTTTAATTTGCAATCAAAAGTGAATATCTGCATTGAAGAAATATTAAAAACTGTGTCAAACTGCACTGAACTGTTCTGTTTAAAACGGCATCATCCCTGAACTGTATCTTAATCCATGTCTCTAGATGTGCATCACATTGTTTTCTAAAGCTGGGATGCACACTCATAGGCATGCTTCAGAGCCTGGTAGCCTAATCATCTATGTCCATATCAGTGAGGACTTAATGCTATGCAGCACTGTTCTCATGTAATATTACTCATATTTCAACTTTAATATATTAGTTACGAACAGTTTGCCATTCCAACAATTATCAATAAAAGTCACAACTCCTTTAAACAAACAAAAACTGCAAATGTTCTGTGTGACTAGAGAGTTTGTTGTTATGCTGCAAATAAAATATTTGCACTTGTCTTTGTGGGATCTGATGAAATGAGCTGCTTTCTGTTATTTTTAATCCAAGTGGACTAATAATTTCTCATGTAACATGGTCTTTATAAATTCATGTATTATTGGAATATTATTATCATTTTTCTTTTGACTATGTGAGTGCATGTTATTATTTGTTGTCATTGTTGCTGCTTCCAGTAAAAACTGTTACTGATGTGCACTTCAGTCTCAGTGTTTACTTTCTCCTATTTAGCCTAAAGGTAACAGCATATTTACAGTACTCTCAGCACCTTGGGATGACACTGCTGTGCTTGCTGCTAGGAATTTAAGCTTTTGCTCACCACCAAAGAGCTGCTTTACAGCCTCCTTAGATGCCGCCTGTGTCAATTTGTTTTTCCACGAGCAAAGCAAACACCACTTGTTGAAGGACCCCCATTCACCATAGAGTAATTTTTAAAGGAAAAGCTGTAATTCCACACACTATCCTCATACACCATGTTTCTCTCCGTGTTCTATCTTTTATCATTCTGAGAATTAATATCCTTGACATAAATAGAAGGCATGTCCACTTTGTAGAGACCTCATATTCAAAATGGGAAACATCTTGAACCAAATTCAAAAGGGAGTAAAGTTTTATAAATATAAGGGCATTGACCCCTTTTTGGTGGAGTTTACGTCAAAAAAGGGGGCCTTGTGTGGATGTAATTTAGTCCTTGCTTTCTCTAAAAAAATTTGCTTGACAATCTGCAAATCAGCAATTAGCCTCAATAAGCAAAAGTTAAAACAAGTTTTTTTTTCCTTTTTAAAAATGTTGATGTACTAGCTTTGAGGCAAGGGTCAAAGTTCCCTCGGCAAACATGTACAAAGCGAGTTTACATTGTGCAGTAAAAAGGCTAATCAAAGGTATATGATTTCACCTTTGCTACAGTTAACAGGATCTTTTGATGTTGGCAACCGTGTAACATCTGCTTTTGAGTTAGATGGATTGAGGGAGCCCCATTCTTTGTTCCCCCATCTTTTTTTTATTTTAAGGTAGTTCCACTACAGAAAAAGAAAAAAAAAAGGAGGGGGGGAGGGCATATTCAGTCGAGCACAGAATTGGAATTGGGGATAAAGTGAAATAAAAGGAAAACGTTGGAATGGAAATTAATCTTATGAGGATTTGCAGGTTAACATTGGATTTTTTTTTTCTTTCCTGCGCACTTGTTACATTCATTTGCGAAAAGTCATGTAAAGAAAGTACAGTAGATATTGCCTGAGTTTGTGCTGAGTTTGTGAATCCACCCTGTTTGTTCAGACCAAACTTATCAATGATTGGCAGGTTTTTGTCTATGGACATAAAAATATCCTATTGTTTGCTCTGCAGTCGGAAAATATAGCAGAGAAGCTGAAGACGGAGAAAATGCTACAGGAAAAAAGAACAACTTTCTTTTATTATTATTTGGCTGCATCTGGATCTAGTTGAGAATCGACCATGGAAGGACCTCCACTAGCTAAGCAGCAAATGAGGAACAGAGGGCCCGAACGATTGTACTGTCAAAGGTAGAACTGGGATTTCCATCCTACCAGGGGCTCTAAGGCTTGAGTATTTCTGCAGCTTGCACAAAGATGAGTCTGGTACCAGTTAGTGCTGAGCTGGCACACTTACCTGTACATGAAATCAATCAGGTCAATTTTCTTTTACCTGTAGCAAAACAAGACATAAGTGGTGATGACTTCCAGTTACTTGCTATGTCTTTGTTTCCAATGCTGTGCAATCAAATCAAACAAAAAAAGCCTTCTGTAACATTATTTCATCTGTAATTCGGGGCTGATTCATCTCACTACAGTAATTAGTTTTTCCTTCCACTGACCCATGGGAGTAAAATCAAAGTGTACATGTTAGAGTTTTCGGAAGAAAGATATTTTTTCGCTGCACTGCACTGGGCCTCTGAACTTTCAACTGAACTTTTAGCATGTGTTAAACACTACATTGATGTTATCAAAATTGACACTGCTATGCCAGTAAGAGAGCAAAAAATAGCAGATCTGCATTCTGAATCATGTTCCATGCACACACACAAAAGTTCACTGTCCAAACCTATTGCCAGGGACAGAGAAGAAAACCCAAAACAATCTACCCACCCCCTTTTATTAAAGAAAAAAAATTAAAGAAGAGCAAATCTAGCTGTCAACTCAGCGGGGATTAATCCACAACGGCTGGCTCCCTAACTTCCTCGCTGTAATCCACCCAAAAAAACTCTTGGTGAAGCCTTTCAAAACAATTTATGCAAACAAACATCAAGCTCAGCTATTTGTATTGGCATCATTTTGCAGTAAACCAGACTGAACCCAGACCAGATGGGGCTGGGCCTTTCTCTTTCTCCATGTGGTGCAACGGCAGCTCCATAGACACGCTCAGAGCACTATAGTGGAGAATGTTGCAATATTTAAACCACGTCTCATCACTTCCCCTATTTCCATGTTTTTATATGTAATGGGTGGCCATTAAAAAAGATAAAACCTCAAGTTAAATTTCACAACCCTACTAATTTCTCTCTTTTTTCATTATTTTTAGATGCTTCCAGTGTACGCACACTACTGAGTTATGAGCCATTTACTCTGTGGGTGTCGTTTCACACATGAATTTGCTCATTTCCTCTTCTGCTCAACTTCTAACCTTACTTAATGGCAAATTTACAGCAAAAGATTACAATGAATATTGATAACCACTTGCTTATAGTTTAAAGCTGCACTGCACAACATAAAAAGCTCCCCTGCCAAGAACTTATGGCTATACATGAGAGCAAAAATGCCGATACATACTATGACTTGTCTGGTGTTGACAGCAGTGGCTGTGCTGTGGCCGGTAATTGGACTGACAGTAATAGGAACTGTCTTTCTGCCTCTGTGGGCCAAAGAGATGGGCCACAGTGCTGCTGCGAATTTAGCAGCTGCAGTCAGATGGAAACCATGTTACTGCAATTTTCTTCGTCTTCCTTTTTCTTCTTCCTTTGAACACTGACATGATCATTTATGAGCTGAGTGAATTTCATGACCTTTAGGCACTTTAAACCTGGTCAACCGCCAGTATGCGATTTCAGAAATACATGGTTGTCAATGAGAAAATTAGCCCTCCATTCATCACACCAGACAAGCTTGTTGTTCTGCAGATACATGTATTTACCCGACACCAGCATTTTGCTGCTGCTGGTCCACCGCCTAGAGGGAAAGTTCGGTTTGAAGTCAGCAGCCATCTCGGTGAAGACCACACATACACAAACACGGGCATGATAGCGGGGAGGGAGCCTAAACAAACTCCTCCCTGGCGGGGACAGAAAATACATTTTTGATCACATCAACATCCAAATATGAGAGTTAATGCAGGAGTAGACATGATCCATGCAATGCCTCTCAGACACACCCAGAACAGACATGTACACACCACTCGCTGACAAGAACACAAGCAGGCCTCCACGTTAAAGACAGCACATAGATACGCACATCATATGATGGAGCTGAAACCTACCTATGCACACTCATACATTGCGAGACACCCCAGGGGAAAAAAAAGATACACATTCCTCCCACTCATTCGCCATCTCTCTTACCTTCACTCACACAAGCTGTGGAAGCCAGGCGCTCTCTCCATAAGCAGTTATTTCCCAGAGTTACTGCCAGCACTCCCTCTCTTTCAGTGACAAGCTACAAATCCCTGACACCACCACTGATGATAGCTTTACAGTAGAGCCTCAAGGGGACTCTGCCAGCCAGCACACAAACAACACACGCATGCCTCTCTGTCTTCATCTCCTTTCTCTGTTTATTTCACTTTCACCTTCTCCCAGAAGCCTCAGGGGCCTCTGGGAAAGGCGGCTCCCAACAAAAATTGCCTAAGGTGTGTTTGAGTTAAACATTTGACTGCAAGTAATCAAAGTGGCAATGAAACAAATGAAACACCAACTCTGCTGGTCCATTCATGTACAGATCCATGTTTAAATTGCGGAAAACAAAACCAAATGGATATATGTGTAATTATGCTCTTTCAAAAATACACTGAGCTCAAGATGCAAATCAAAGCATACCACACCACAGTGGCACTACTTATACAACAATCAAACTTGTACTGTCATCACATGTAATTATCCCTTTCTTCTCTACACCAGATTGACTTATGGAGACAATTGTCATGATGTCATACTCAGCTCCTTCCTAGTGTATCTGTTTGATGAAGCTTTAATGACTCCCTGCGTGTCCTATAATTACTCTTTCATCCCTGGAGATGTTTGTTTTCGTGTTAAGCGGCCACTGCTGTGACCATATCCTTCATGCCTCTATTGTTTCTCATTCTGGTATTCATTACTTTTCTTTCCATTTTGGATAATTTAGCAGGACTAATAATGCTCTTCATGAGGGACGGTTGTGTGCATGTAGTGCATGTCTATGTGAGTGTGGGAAAATATGTAATAATTCCAGATCACAAGTGCCTTGGATTTATTGGCATATACCAATTTGGCTTTAATGAGATCACACACCTCCAGGAAGGTGCTGCTCCATCCCCTGCTCAACTGCGAGTTCTCCCTCCATCTCTTCATCCGTCTGCTCTTATTACCATATCATACACCCCCTTCTCTACCTCAACCAACGCTGCCGCTTCCCCCATCTGATGAAAAACCAGAAAGGCTTTGTGTGGTTCATTAAGTCAGCATAGGAAATGTATTAAATAGGAGAATAGGGCTGGGAGCAATTGGGTGTTGACTTAACCTTTCCATTTTTTTTCTCCTTAGTGAGGCATCTAATGGAGAATGCGTGCATTACTCAGTCTCATTAGTAACCACTTGGATCAGTCAGAACAAGATATAATGGAGGTTTGGGCTTGCTTTTGCTCAAATAACATGAGTGAGTGTACTAAAAGGGTGAATGCCTTCATCTGCTAGTAGTTAAATGTTATGTTACATAGCTAGTCTTGGGTCAAATTGTATGTCTTCAAATTGAGTTTGTTAAAGCTTGCTCAAGACCTCCCAGAACCTAAAATGGCAGAGTTTGCCTAAAGTTATTTACCATATTTAAAAAAGCAAATAAACAAATATGAGAAAAAGAAATTAGCTATTAAATGAACTATTCATATTCTAAGAAGTTAACCTTGTAACGTGATTAGTGCAAACAGACAACTGTATAGAAATGGCTTCAGTTTTGGCTTGTCATACCTGTTAGAGTAAGGGCACTGTGGTCAGTCTGCCATTACAATTACCGTTCATTTCATCCTTATTCAGTAAGATCTGCACTGACTGCTGCACATACATTATGCATGAGTGTGTCCATATGCACTTGGGCCATCATGCATGCCCTTGTAGAAATGCATTGACCACTAGCATGTGATTACATTTAACTTGTTTCAACCTTTTCTTTGTGCACATTTACCTGCGATAATGGTGCAAGCTGAATTTGTGCATTTTCCTATTAAGTGGTAATAGTCTTCCATAATGATTATTGGAGAGTTTAAACTGTTGTACCTGACATATTGTTAATATTAGCAATTCAAATGTTCATCAGTGCCCAGCAACTACACATTTAGATGAAAAATCAATAATGTTTTCAGATCAGCAGAGGTCTAGGCGCTATAAGTTGGAAAATAGTCAGATATATTAATCTAAAACCAGCACTTTCACCAGTTTCCAAAAAACAATTACTGCTTTCTTTTGTTTTAATCTTCTTGTTTTGCTCAAGTAACTCATTTCTGATTCCAATAAGTTTTTTTTCTTCGTTTTTATATTCACATAAATTACCTTTACAGATACCCAGGTCATTCTGTAAAATGCGTTTGACAATGCAGTTGTCATAATCAGGTTGCCATCTTATTTTCAGATAAAAACTGACTTTATTTACGTTTTCACTTCTGAATGTTGGAAAATAGTTATAGCGTGTAGCTGCACGTTAAAATCTGCTGCCCAACAAGTTCCCTGCTGGAGCTTATAGTTGCTTGTCAGAAGCAATGAATTCTCGCCGGGACCAAAGGTTTGCTTCAGTGTGAGAGTTGCCTTTGGGTGTTTGAAAATGGCACTTCCAGGAGACTGAACCACGACCACTCTGTCCACTTTATCTCTGTGGAGATTCTGTGATGGGAGATTTCCATCTCCAACACGTGGCTCTTTAGCGCCCCTCGGAGAGAAAGCCCGTAATCGCATATGGGTCTCCAGGGGAGTCAACACGAGTGATCAATCAGGAAAATTAAGGGCAAACCTAGCACAAGGTGGTGATTGCAGAGAATTTTCACAGCTCTAGACATTCAGAAAAGTAGATCACGTGACTCAGTTATCATCACTGTCACTCCTAATACAAATAGCTGTTGGCTATAGAAGAAATAAATAGACTCCCACCCCATTCCTTGCTCCTTGCCCGTCCCAGCTCAGCATAAAAGAAGGCATAGTTTGTTTGTGTTTCCAGTAGACTGAGAGCCCTGGTGATGGTTGAGTTGCTGATTTAATTAGGCTTAAAATCATTTCAAGTTTCATTCACTGTTAGGTAGCATAATTCCTTACCCATTTTTCAAGTGAGCATCATTCAATTAAAACGCAATTGTCGTCGCCCTCGTGCACGGATATTTAATTAGACTGGGGAGCAAGGCTTCCAGTGTCTTTTTTCCCCTGCACAGCTCTTCGGATTTCACCTCTAAGGCATATTTTCACTCTGTTACTCGTTGGTTAAACAAGGGCATGTATCCATTTGTTAATTGATACAATTACGCATTACGCGTAATGGTCACGTAGGTCTCCAAGCGCACATCAATCACTGGTCTATTGACCTGCCAAAAACCCGCTTCTGTTGGGACTCCCCCCTCTCTCTAATAGAGAAAGATGAGAACATCATCGTCATTAACTCCGGAATGGACCTGTGGCCAGAGAGCAAGAGGCGAACAGAGGTCGTGATTTAAAAAAAAAAAAGTAAAAAAATGAAAGTTTTAAACATCTGTCTATTTGATGAGAAACGTAAAAGAGACAATGCTGCTTCCTTTTAAAGTGGAAATAATCAAAATGATGAATCACAAGACATTTAAAAAAAATCCATAATACTTAAATATTTCTTTTTTTCTGATTTATTCAACTTCACAGTGGATTTTTATGCATTTTATTATTACAGTACAAAACAAAATCTCAAGAAAAAACTAATACAAAAAGAAATAAAAAAAGGAGTTTTATAACAAAAAGAGGGCAGCAAGGTGTACAGTGCACCTTAAGAACACCCTGCGTTGGATGTGATTGGCAAAGACATTATTCTATCCTTGGTACCCTGCCGTTCCGGGATTACAGTGACGTCACGCTGATACCCTTGCATGGGTGAATGCTAAAGAACTATAGAGCCACAAATAATAGCACAAGCAGAGTCCATATCTTGGAAGACTTACGTTATCCTTTAAGCCTCCTTCAGCTACCACAACAACATTTTTTTCCTTTTTTTTGGGCACTTAATGACGCTTAATTTAATTTCTTATCGAGTCCTAAGAGGGATTATTCATTCATATAAAACAATCCTCAGCTGGTGCCAGCCTAAAGTCTCCCTCCTTTGAGTGAAGTCATCTATTATTGAGCGAAAGGCCGTGCGTGGAAATGTGTGGAAGACGGTGGATTTGAAGTAGAATTGGTTGCAATCGATCAAGGGTGAAGAATATTCCTGATGGTAACAAAAGAAGCAGCTATGTCTTTCTCGCAATTTGGATACCCTTACAATGCAACTTCACAGGTAAGCCACAACGCTTTTCATTTCTCTTAACTTTCCTGTCTCATACAAACACTTCTGCATGTTTTCTTTCATTTCACTTATCAGAAGACTTTACAAGAAACGCTGATAATTGAGAGCCAGCACTGACAGCACTGTCAGTTATTTTGGTATGCTGCTTTTGTTGTTGAACCAAATATCGATATAGACGCATCCGTGTCCAATTACACTGAATTATGAATGAACTCACGTGTTTTTCTGATGACAATAGAGATGAATGTCACCTATTGCACACCGCAAGATGTAGCCTAAATGCGCTGTTATGCATGCTGTGCATCTTTACAAACTTTCTGTTGGATTCAATGGGACCTCTCTGATGTGATTAAGTTGAAATATTTTAAACATCATTATAGACCCATGTTTATACATACACTATATATATATATATATATGTATATATATATATATATATAGTGATTGAGAGGGAGAGAGAGTGAGGGAGAGAGAAAGAGAGAAAGTTTATACTTTATGAAACTGTTTTTTCTCTTAATGATAAGTTAAAAAAAGTTCATATAGTTGAAGGGACAGAAGTTCCCCTCTGGACAAAGTTATCGTACAACTTTCAGCTTGATAATTTTTCAGCTTTCAGCAGAATATTTGCAAATTTGAAAAAACATTTAAATCCGAGGTTAGGTGTAGGTCATCTGAATTCCTATTTTGAAAATATTGTTCTAAACAGAAACAATTGGAACAGGTCATTGTTTTACGCACCTACTGCGCACAACTCTTCATTCTATTAATATTCTCTATAAAACAATTCTATTTGGCATTTATTTTTATATGACGTATTACTTTTACGTTTTGAAAAAAAACTAAATCGTAAAGAAAGTCAATTATCAGATTTTTGTACTTGTTTCCAACAGCAGCTACTTTCTATTTCCCTAGAATTATCTGAAAGGTGGCTTACCTTGAGGCAGATCACAAGTTTAGACAGCGACACCCTGTTTTGTGATAAACCTGCTGTGCACCAGAAGCAAACAGTCACGTTTTAAGATACACGGCGCTAAAATAGATATTTTTATGCCCTCAATCCCCCAATCGTTATAGAGTTCTCACAGATATCCTGATTGGAACTGAAACAGCCAAATGACATATCTATCCACCGTTCTCTTCATGCAGTTTTTCGTGTCGGCAAACCCCAGTACGACTTGCTGCGATTCGATTTCCAGGTCGGTCTCTGAGGGGACAGGCAACTCCCAGACCGCCGCTGCCGCCGCCGCTGCCTCCTTCTGCTGCCCTTCCTACGAAAACCGGCTACTGGCGAGCAGCCGAACGGAGCTGAACGCAGCACTGGGGATGTACAGCTCTCCCTACGCCGCAGCGGCCGCAGCCAGCCAGAACTACGCCAACTACTTCCCCTACAGCACCGACCCATCCGCTATCTACTCCACTCTGGTGGGCTTCTCTGATGCACAAAGGGGGGGAGGGGGGTTCGGGTTGATCGATCAACTTGGTTTATCAATTTATCTCACACTGCAAACACATCCGTGTCGACAAGCCATTTAATCCAGCTGTCATTCTTATCTTTTCCCTGAAAAACACGTAAAGCAGTCCTCCTCATTCTGCCTTGTCAAACACATTAGCACTTACTATTGGATCAGCGTTTGAATGAAGTAAAATTATGTTGGTTCATTTTTAAGATATTCATCTGTTGGAGCAGATTATTGACTAAATGGTTTGTTAAATGGATATGTTGCTGTGCACTTAAACTTTCTTTTTCTTTCTTTGTTAACTGTTGCTACTGGCATGTAGCCTAACAGGCAGATACAGTTGAAATAAAAATCCATAAAAATGCATGGGCAAAATCAAACCTAAGAACATTGGACTATTAGTGTAAAGAAATAAAGTCAAATCTGAAAATATTTTTAATCTCTAACAAACTTTCTGCTTTACAGAATCCACAGTATGACATCAAGGACAGCACAGGCACTTTACACTCTGGAATCACACAAACTGCTGCATATTATCCCTACGATCACTCGTTGGGACAGTATCAATATGACAGGTGAGTTCTACATTCACGTTTGTCCAAAGTATGTTATACACCTTTTTGTGTATTCCACTACTTATCAGCAAAATATGACCCTTCACTGGGGAAGATTTGAGATTTGAAGAGTGTAACATCATCACACTAATGCCTGCATTAAGTGAAGCTGTGCATACTTAACTTGTAGAGTGGTGGTGGTGTGTGTGTGTGTGTGTGTGTGTGTGTGTGTGTGTGTGTGTGTGTGTGTGTGTGTGTGTGTGTGTGT
>JBBBVU010000001.1:28102815-28130063 GCA_037177055.1 Atherinosoma microstoma | reverse complement strand
TTGACAAATTTTTAGTAATTGACTTAAAATATGTTATTAATGTCAAAAGACGTTTACAAAATCTTTCAAATATAACAGAATACACTGTTGCAATCAACTTGTCTAAAGTAACCTTTTTAAAAATAATTTATTTTGCAAAACATATTTTAATTCTCGTTTCTTTTTTTCTTCTTCTCATAGACTACTGGAGATGTACAACAATAAAAAATGGGACATTTATTATGCACTAAAGGACATTGGCCGAGTAACGGCCTCAGTATGACACATGGGAGCTATGCGGCGCTGCTGCAGTGACAGCTGTCAGACTGTGGACTTGACTATCATTTTGCACAACGTTGTTTTTAAAGTGTTGAAGACTTTATGCAAAAGTAATTCTAGATGCAAAAAGAACGAGAATGCCCCAATGGAAACGGCCGAATTTGTGTAAGGCAATCGTGTAGTGTAAACTTATTTATTTCTCTGTGTATTTATTTATTTTTGTGTTTCCGTCAGTTTTGCCTATTATTTAAACGAGTTGATTTGTTGGATTTGTATGTCCTTTAAGTATTTTGTTAGGTGTTTGGTTTTACAGTGGCTTAGTGTCATTTTTGTCTGATGTAAAAGAGAAAAACCCGTCGGACTACAAATCTGACTACAAAGGACTGGATCCGCTGTTTTTGCGCGTCCACCTGGATATCTATATTCTTTGTCATTGTGTTAAACTGTGAGCTTCTCCTGTGTTTACCATTCATTCTTTTTTTTCTAATAATACATTTTTCCAAGAACTTCCTGTGTTCTGTCATACTATTTTTAGCGCCGTGAGTCCAAGCAGCCAATTAAAAAACATTTGCAGATGTGCATTTGATCAAAGTTTATATTCTTGACTCGACGCAGTGCCGATGGAAGGTCATAATTCAGAGGAGGGACGTGAGTGAAATCCACAAGTTGCGGAAGAAAGGGGACATCCTCTCTCTATTGTCAGCATCTAATCAGAAGTGGCATCAAACACTTTGTTACTGTTCAGGCCAAGTAACGAGGCAGGAACGGAGGATGAATGCTGTTTTGTCCCTTGTGTAGCGCGCTGCTGCACTAACTTAACATTGTGTTAATTAAAAGGTCATTTGTAGGATCAAACCCAACAGAGAGATTCACATGGCCCCTCAAAATCCCTTTGATTTGGATGTTTTGCTTATGGACCATCTCGTTATGTTCTAACCATCCCTCTCCGCACAGACAAACGTAATAAGATGATCACTGTAGTGTGTGATCCATGCTGACGGTCTGGAAACCCGTCAAACTTTGAAAATCAAACACTTCCGAAGGGGTGCTGTGCAAACTAATTGCTACTGGGATATTAATTGTGATGCACTGATCTCCCGTACAACCTTCCCAAAATATTCAATTTAGCAATCCTAAACAATTCTGCAGAGCAAAATGTAATTTATTACATTAAAACATGCGGTTTTAAGATTAGTCTTAAACTAAAACCTGTAATAATTACGATAATTATCAAAAGCAGTTTTAGTTGTCATAATCACAATTATGAAAAATTTTCTTTTTTTTTCAGTCTTCTCCTGTATTGATTCATGATGCCCCTGAATTTTGATTTAATCAGCAAGCAAAGACAAAATAATTTGATTCCAAGCCATTTCCACAAATACCTACACCTATTCTCCAGCATAACAAAACGCCATTTCAGGTCGTAATTGTGGGATGATGCTTGTACTGACAAATGTTTTCTGTAGGGCATTTCAGCCTGAATTATAGGCACCATGGCCAACCTGTTTGTTCTTGGCCAAAAGACGTCAGTGATCAAATCCAGGAAAATCTACACGATGAAGATGAGAAAAGCAGGGAATAATAACTTATATAACCTATTCAGATTATTTTTCTCGTTAAGTTTCTCCTCTGTGTTAATCTTGTAGTCAATAAATGATCTCACTAAGATGAAAGCCAACAAATAAATGAATAAATGCTTTATAAAATACTCGCTATTTATAAATGAGGGCAAGTATATCCGCATCTTGTATTAGGCTACATGCCAGTAGCAATAATGGTGATAGTCTATATGAAATCATCCACTAAAACATTGAAACCCGTGGGAGATAACAGGACGCCCTAACAGCTTATTTCATGTCCAACAAACGTGGGATAATCAAGTCACTAAATGCGAACAAACCGTTACGAAAATATGTGGAGAGGGGGAAAGAAAACTAAACTAAACTAATAAGACGAGTTAACAGGAGTCTCAGCTCTCCATATGAAGTTTCTGTCTCTACATCACAGGATGGTAACTGTAACTGCTGGCCTGGTAATGACAGGCTGTTAATAGGGAGCCGCAACTCTCTCTGCCCTTCTCGACAATAATCACCCATGACGCCTCATGCGTCACTCTCTCTACATTAGGATGTTGGGCTGGCGTGTATCAAATATTTAACACCAAATTTAATTAAATCGCAGGCTGTAAAGAAAAGCTGCCTTATGCTGTTGAAGGTAATGATGCATGCGCAATGGGATTACCACCATGGCAATGTACCTGAGGGGGGAAAGCACGGGCTACATAATGGCTGTGATGGGCTCATATAGCAGCGTGGGCCTCAAGCAGCTAACAGGTCAATTAGACTGTCCAATGTGTGTTGTGTCTGTGTGATTAGAGCTGCTGTATCAGTGAGAAATATAAATGTCATTTGATCTGTATGTCATGGATCAGAAACTTTCTCATTGTTTTTCACATGAGAGAAAAGGATTTGTTTGATAAAAATAAAACAGATTACCCGACAATGGAAGTGAGGATGAGTCAACAGGCATTTAGCTGTTTGTGTTATTGTTAGATGCAGGGGGAGGGGACAGGCACAAGATTTTCTATTTATCTGATGTTGTTTAATCTGAGGCGAGACATGAAATCTGTGACAAACTACAATGTTACAGAATAATACGTTCTTTAGGTAGCCTATATGCACAGCCAGATCTCCCTAATACACGCCTTCCTCTTGGTGAATTACATTTTTCATTAGTGAGAGAGGGAGGGTGGGGGCATGGTGGGCGCATACAAGCGTGTTTGCATAATCCAAAACAGATTTTAGATTATTTGTGAAAGAGGCACAAATATGCAAAAAATAGAAAAACAAGCTATGGTAAACATGAATGCTTAAATTGGTTTGACGAGCTTAATCTGTGACCATCCCTTGTATGAAATCAGAGGGTGTCTATATACCCACGCAGCTTTTAGTATCAAGCAACTACATATGTTTACATTCAACATACATCCTCCCCCCTCCTTACCCAGCAACCCCTTATGCCCACCCACCCTTCTCATACTGTCATGCATCATTGGTCTTTTTTGGGGCCAAGTTGCTGCTTGCATCCTATGGTCTTTTCAAGTCGACAGGCCAACTTACTGTCAGCAATGACAGGTGGCCTGTTAAGTCAGTGTTTGGAACACATGACTAGTATGGAGAGGAGAAGACTTGTGATTAATTGTGATTATGTTTGTCTAAGATTGAATTTTACCCCCTGCTGAGATGTGTCTTCACTTTTAAACAAAGGACAAATGGTTGAACACATTCATAACTTGAAACAAACTTAATCCGTGACAGTAGCAAGACAAAACAAAGCTTTTAATTAATGTGACTGATCTTTTTTTTTCAGCCCCCAAATGATCTTGTATGACTTGTGATACACAGAGAAGAGCACATAAACACAATATGTGCTTATTTTATGCACCATTTCATTTTTCCTTACCAGTGCTCACGAAGGACCCAACACCAGTTTCGCAATGAGTTTTGCATGTCTATAATGTTAAGCTAAAGGTCAATGAGGGGTAACTTCTGACAAAGCACTGGGAGGGACATCCATCACATGTGCACTTTCATTCATTTAGGCCCCCACTTAATGAGCATGTGCCTGCAATGTAAAAGAATAGGAATTATTCTGACACGATATCAATGGCCTCTTTGTATAAATAGGAGCCTTAATAACAACGACAACATTGCAAACAATAATTTGCCCTCTAGTCTGACAAAAGAGCCAGCATGGAGGTGCCATTTGTTGTGTCCCACGCTGGGCAGCTCAGGCTGGCTCAGGCTGGCTCATAAAACATAGTCTTTGTACCGATGGCTCAGAGTTCAGATGAGGGGGACAATATACACAGTTCATTACATTTTGTCAAAAGGCGCAATGAAATATGTGTGGGACATTGTTTCTGAGCATGTCTTCCTCCATGGAATTTCTGATTGCTGATGTTGCTACAAGGTCTCTGCTAATGAGTTTTGTCAAAGACAATTACAGACTTTGTGGAATGGACAGAGAGGGGATGAAAAGGTGGCTTTGTGTGGTTTGGGTAGATGTTGCATTGCGACCCTTGCTTCTAACTCTGACCTCTTTATGACCTGTGCTTTGTGTACGAAAATCCAGGTCTCAGTTCCGTCATCAGTGAAGTACTTGATGCAAAACGATCAGCTCCTGCTCATGTAACCATTGCATAGCCTACGTGCCCCTACCAATCTAGATAAAAAGCATGGCACAAAGTGAGAGTAGTGCTGCCATTTCCCAGGACCTTGCTTCATTTCTCAACTTTATTCTCCTCAGAGCATGCAAGGCCTGTTGAGTGTGGAAATAGAGACTTTTGGATCTAAAAGCTAATGAGTGCCAAACTTTTCTGTTTCATCTCTCATTACAGGTCAATTCAAGTCTTCAAGTTATTGTCTAATTGAATCTAAAACTGTGCGGCTACTATTTAGCTCAAGTGATCCTACATCAAAAAGAGGCTTTCATTGCTTCTGTTCATCTTCTGATTCTTCTTTAGCACCCAGTTCACTGCTAAACCAGTAGGGAAACTTCATTCTGTTTTAGCCCTTCTGTTAGTATTCAAAATAGTACATATAATAAAGCAAATCTCATCTTTACGTTGAACCTACATAAGAAATGAAAATGCATAAAAACCCCAATACTTTACTTAATGTCAAACCCAGAGAGACCCTATGTTGCAGGAAATTGAGTGCTAATTTGTAAGCACTTATTTTCCAGTTTCTTAATTGTTGTGCTATCTTTGTCTGCTGCACTGGCAGTTTTTGCTTACTGACCTAAGGTCAGCGTCACCAACATCTGAATAATCTTCTGTGCCATTTTAATGCCTTTAAATAATCCCCAGCATCTCAGTTTTAATCTCTTGCTCTCCTTCTGTTTTTCTTCTCCTTTATGTATAGCATCTGTTGGCCTTTAGAGTCTATTGTTGAATCCCAGTTTACCTCTAAAACAGGGTATATTATATTATAGACCGACTGCATATAGTGCATACAAATTTCAAATACTGATGTCCAGCCATGTAACAGGTGAAAATTTCTTATTAAATATAATCAAGAAATCTACACATACATAATCTATTGACTGGCAACAAAGCAGCAGCAGACATCAGGTACATAACAGGGATAGTGCACTGACAGTGAAATGTTATGATGGAGATAGGTTTTTTCTAGGATTTTTACGTGGATGCAATGCAACAGTAAACTAATTTGACTTCAATACTGAGTGTCCATGCTAATTGAGCAGAGGACCAGTGGACCAGTTCTACACCCACTGTAGGTTCTTCGAGGGGACATGGGAGTTTTCCCTACCAGTCTACATGTGTTTGTGGACTTGGAAATAACGTTTGATAGTGTCTCTTCATGGAGTCTGGGGGGTGCTCCGGTATAATGGAGTACCGGACCCCCTTGTACAAGCCGTCCAGTCCTTGTATGACGCCGGTCCCACCGGTCCTATTGTCAAAGCTTGGTCCACGTTGCCGGCAGTAAATCAGATTTGTTTCCAGTGAGGGTTGAACTCCGGCAAGACTGCCATTTGTCACTCATTCTGTTCATAACTTTTATGAATTTTTAGGTGCAACTAAGGTGTTGAGAGGATCTGGTTTTGTGGCCTCAGAATTGGGTCACTAATTTTCATTGATGATGTGGTTCTATTGGTTTCATCGGAGCAATTCACAACTGAGTGTGAAGCGGTTGGAATGAGAATCAGCACCTCCAAACCCGAGACTGTCATCCTCTCCGTGTCGGGAATAAGACCCTGCCCCAAGTGGAGGAGTTCAAATATATCTGGGTTTTGTTCACAAGTGGGGTAATAATGGAGCAGGAGATTGACAGGTGGATTGGTACAGTGTCTGCATTGATACAGACTTTTCATCAGTCTGTCATGGTGAAGAAGGAGTTGAGTCGAAAGGCATTGTTCTCAATTTACCGGCCCACGTTCCTACCCTCACCTATGGTTTCGAGCTGTGAGTAGTGACCGAAAGAACAAGATCATAAATACAAGCGACCAAAATGAGTTTCCTCAGTATAGGTGAGCGGGCTCTCCCTTAGTGATAAGGTGAGAAGCTTGTTCATCTTGGAGGGACTCCGATTATCTGGTCAGGATGTCCCCATGACCCTTTCCAGGTGAAGTTTCAGGCACGTCCCAACGGAAAGAGACCCCGTGTAAGATCCAGGACATGCTACGTCTCTCGACCGGCTTGGAAACATGCGTTTTCACTTTCTAATGGTTTCTAGTTTTAACCCAGCTTTACATCACTTAATTTTTACTGACTGCAAAACCAGATCATATCAGAAGGATGAGATGATGTTACAGTATAACTCTTGGCTGTTTAATACAATGGTTTTCAGTGGCAGGTTAACATCTAACGCTTGTAGGGGAGTGGAATCTGCAGTAATACGAGAAGTTCTGGTTTAGAGTGACATTCCAAAATACTGACATGTTTTACAGTGCTCTCTGTCCACTCAATTATTGTGACTTTAAGGGTCATAGAAAAGTTTAACTAATGTTTGACTAAATCAGTGTCTCAAACTTTTCCAATAATCTACACAAGTATAATTTTGTAACTCCACACAATGCATTCAGAGATCACACTCAATATCAAACTTTTTGCTTGGGAGAATATGCAATCCTTCTCAGAAAAATCAAGTCGTGATAGTTTTATTTCCATCAGGCCGCACAGGTGACAAGCTGCACGGCTGTTCATTTTGACAGCAGACAGAAACGATGTTCAGCAACAGTATTCTGCAAAACAGCAGCAGCATCAATTCTCTTCAATTTATGTCTCCAATTTCCTGAATGCAGCCTGTGCCAACACCACGGAGGATTTGACAGATGAAGTCCAGCAAGTGAGGCCAGCAGCTCGTCTCTCTTTTGAGACTCTGCACCAGTTTTTTTTTCTTCCCTCTCACAAATACGCAGCACTCTGAGTAGCAGTAGCAGATATAATGAACAACCTCCACCTGAACAGAGTATTTCCACCACATTAGTTTCATTGGCATCATGCAGGCAGGAAGAAAACTCACAGCAGGGTTGTGTAACAGTATGGTGTCAACAGCTCACTTCTCCACTGGGCTCTTCTTGGGGGCTTGCCTCTCCGTGTGAAGCTCCTGTGTAGGATTAGACTGGTTGTGCAAGTCAAATGGTTCCTGTTAATGGAGTCTCCACACCTGCCTGATGTCTACATCAGCTCTGCTTATTGTTACTCATGGCCCTCATATATCAAGCAGACACGCCAAGGAATGCAGAGGCATTTCCAAGAACAGTACCTCCATGATTACAGAATGTATCATTACTGTGACATGGCTGACCTCAAAAACTTATGCATGCTGAGTGGATAAAAATGACAGAAAGCCACATTGAATACCTACTGAGGGCTCCTGATCAAAAACAAAAGTAATTTATGACACTGGAGAGAAACTTATGGCTTGTGAATCACATTGTGTTCTTTAAATATGTTGTATGGAGGCCATGAAATGTGAAAAATAGCTTTGTTTATCACAAACAAACTGAATGGGCCCTCATCAAATGACATCAATGTATGTCCAACAAAAAACAAATGAGGTTCCTGGAAACAAGGCTGTATTGTTATTGTTGTGATGTGCCTTTGATATAGCAGAGGAATAAAAGTCACCAAAAACTGGCTATTGCAACACACTCAGTGTGCAGCAAGGTGCAGTTGAGGCGAAAAAATGAGAAAAAAAGGAGAAAGAAGGGGAGGAGGGAGGAAGGTGACACAGAGAGAGACCACACATTTTCAAAGTTCACACTTAAATACAGTATGCTCATAAAAGTACAGGTCCCATTATTCATGGCTGGGATTTTCTCTTTCTTTTGCTTACGGTATGCAGGCAAACAGCCTAAGACCCTCGAGCTGTGTCAAATGATGGAGCATCATAATTACGCCCTTTTTATTGGCCATCTTATACCAGCTATGACTGATGTAGCTCCTAACCCTAAAGTGTTTCCATTTGCACTTTCATGTGGCAAATGAGCAGAGAAGCCACGGCTCGCCTGCCTCTCAAAGGTAGGCTTGACAAATATTTATAGCCTGATGTGAAGTCACTTTTAATCAGGGCTGGTGACCTGTTCCAGAGGAATCTGGCTGCTGCAACATGCTTATCTCCTCTGTAATAAATGAGCCTTCAAAGGTCCCACTGTGCTTGCATTATGTGGTTGTCTAAAAATAATAACTGACACATTTCTTTAGAATCACTCAAAATCAAGAACCCTGAGGAGGCAAATGCAGATTCCCCGCTCTAATTTAACAGAAATAAATCAGTGACCTCCCTCTACTGGTCAGAGGCCAAACTACAGTGAGGTTTGAGTCTGTTTTTATGACGAGCAAATACTGTTAACATAAACTAACCACTTTTCTTTATTAGTTTTGGATAAGTTCTTTATAAAATATTACATTTGTTTTCTGAGTTCTGCTACAGAAACGGAATTCCTCAAAAGTGCCGTGCACAAAAATGGATTATTATTTAAAGAACAAATTTTCAACATCCTGTGAGCCTGAAATCCCTTTAAAAGTCCCAGAAAACATGAATTACCTGGCATCAGTGAAAAGTGAAAACAAGTCCTATTCATTTTTACAATGTGTTGTAAATCTCTTTTATATTATTGTGGGCAGCTGAGGATGTGATGGATGGAAAAAGAAGCCAAGAAGAGATACACTGATGAAGTACACTCAATGAAATTACTTCTAACTTCCAAAGTTCAAATCCAAGGGAATCAAAACTAAAATCATTTGCTGCGGTCTAACTCTTTCACTGCTGTCACCGTCTAAAACCCTGCAGCAGGTTTTATGCTGTCTAGTTTGAAACCTAAATTTATGACACCAATATGTTCTTTTCCATGCTTTAACAGCCTATAATGCAATATGGGAGGGCGTCCATAGTGAAAACAGATATTTTCCTCCATATTAGGAGTTATGGGGTAAGCGCTCCTTAAAAATGAAAGCCATAAATCATTTCCCTCCATGATTATACCATTAACAGGAGCATGGTTTTGTCGTTTAGGTCATGCTAATAGTTTGGGCTTGAGGTTGTGGCCATGCATGTTCCCATCTGCCAGCAAGAGGGAGTCATTGCAAGAACTGAGTTTGTCTTGGTGGTCCCGTGTTAGTGCTTCAGCTTTCTTTGCCTAAGCACTGCGGACGTTGTCGGCATCTGCTCTGGATTTCACTTTTCTCTTTTACTTTTTTGTTCCAGTTGAAATTTTCTATATTGGGCCTAGTTGTGGTCTTCCAGAGAGACCCCACGACAAACTATCAGAGCATTTTGCACTCAGCAAAAAGCAGTGGATGCCAGCAGAGTATATATTAAATTTGTTACTAATTTTAAACTTGGCATGGTGGACCACGAAGCTGCCACTAGCTCACTGGAAGCAGGCGGATTCAGCCCGACTGAGACCACAACCACAATACAAACAAAGCATATGGAACAGCAACTCCTAGTGTACTACTGACTGTAAATGTTTAGAAAAGGAACTTTTAAAAATAACCTAGTGTAATAGCATTAGTGGGAGGGAGGCGCCTGGCAGCATGTTTGCCCCCCTTTTTTTCCCCTTCTGTACCAGATTTAAATAATAGCTTTAGAAGCATAACCAAAACTAAAGACAGGATGAGGCTGCTGTTGTGTTTTTAAGTTCATTCTCATGAGTTGGCTGTAGCTTTGGAAACTTTAGCATCTTAGTTTGCTCATTACTTGTGTGTCCAGGAGACAGTTTTGCAAAGTAAAATCTGAACATCAACATTTAGCTTATTTCAACATGCTATAGGAGTTAATGGAAGTTGAAGAACAACTGATTGTGTAAGATATACAAAGCTGTAGACAAAAAGTGTGAAGTCACCACTGTTTGCACCTTATCAGCCTCACTTGGCTCTGGAATGGCAGCTTTTAGTGACACGGCTGTGAGGTTTCTTTCTGAGTGTTTAGTTGTGTATGGCTGTTTGAAACTCACTGCGATGTACTCACATTTCTTTCATCTTTTTCTTCTTCCCCTCAATTCCTGGCTTTTGTCTGAGCAGCTCTGTTAAACAGGATGTTGTTGCTCGCCCCAACTGTCTGTCACCCATGGAACTGCAGTGACCTCTAGAGACAGTTTTCCCCACATACAGTGTGGAGGCAACTTGAAGTGTTTCGGCACAAATTAGATGAGGTGACAGTGTGTATTTGTCTGTACGTGTGTGTGTGAGAGAGAAAGAGAAATACCACAGGTCAGTTGAGGCTGCGAGTGACTTGAAGGCCAAGCCTGGATTGACTGCTAAATGTATGTGAACAGAAAGCTCTGCAAAAAAAAAACCCAACACACACAAACATGCATACATAATCAAAAGTGCATACCAGCACTCACATGCTCTCACACAGTTAAACAAACACAAAAAGACAAGACCTGGGGCCACCCTGCAGATCACTGTGATCAGTGTGAGAGCCACGTCTTCTCTGATCTAATATGTTTAGCAAACAGTCATTTATTCTCCCCAATCAATAACACAGAGCAGCATGTGTTTATGACTCTGCCTTAACTCACTCAGTTCATCTGCAGTTCATTGAAGCTGAAACTATTCTCCCCTCTAGCCTACTTCAGTCAATGACTAGTTTATCACTTATCATTCTGTCACAAATTGGGGGGTGGGAATGTTATTTAATATAATATTTTCAGAACAAATGTGCCTGTCTAATGCTGTGGGTTCAAATCTTTGACACAACTGCTGGAGTGGGAGAGATGCCAAACAGTATTTTACACTTCCCTCTTGCAAATAGAGAATGTTTTTTAGAAGGAAGCAGACACAGATTTACAAGTTTCCAGCCGATTTTCTTGCGCAAAACCTTTGCACAAAGAAAGAGTGTGTAACCTTCAGCTGCACTAGGAGAGTAGAAGACTCTGGCTTAATAAAACGATTTTACGGCATCACCAAACATGCTGAATGATTCGCTATGGAGCCTTTACACTTCAAAATTCCCAAGGTAGAAAATAATCCTGAATAAAATGTTCCAAAACGTAGCCTTGAATCAATATCAGATGCAGGTTAACTTTCATTTGAGGGGAAACTACTTGCTTTTTACTCTCCACTAAGGAACACAGAGTATCTGGTAAAGAATAAAGCTCATTTACGCTCTGGAGTGTGGTAAAGGTTTTTATATGGGTAGTTATGATTGCTATCACAGTTATCATTCTGTATGTACCGTAAAAGTGGATGATGGAAGATATATGGATGGCTGAGGCTGAAAATAACAGTTGTGGTATAGGGTTGTAAAACTGTCCTGTCTTTTCTGTGGTGGAATAAATAACGCCTGCATGCGCTTGGTGTAGATCGACATTCATCCCAAATCTGCTCTGCTCTGTGAGCTCATCAATGTGATGCTAAGCCATTTTCATGTAGAACAGAATAGGAGAACTCATCCAAACTGAACACAAAGGAGCATTTGCAGACAACACATATCCCAGGTGTGACTGTGTCCACTATTGAATGTGTATGTGTGTGTTTGCAGTGTAGTTTGAGCTTCCTATTAGCTATGTACTGTACAGTGCAGGGCCGATGCACAGATGCCCTGAGTGGTGCCATACGGCCGATGGCTCATTAGAGCTCAGATGGAAGACATGAATCAAAGGAGGAGAGGAGAGGAAACAATCAATCTGCCTAATGGGAATCCCCTGTGAGGAGCGTGGGCCAGCCGTCCCAGTGCAGCTGTAGCAGTTTTTATATGTGACCTCCCAGCTTAAACGGCACACCAAAACGTCCTCAGCACCGCTGTAGCTGCCTCCACTAGAGAACACAGGACACACACTAAAAGACAGTAATCCCCACAACAAGCTATTAGTGCAGGGCCTCCCACAGAGTATGTGGGCGCTGTGCGCTGTGGTTTCTGAAGCAGAGGCTAGGAAACCTGACATTCCCATTTGTCTCCAATAGTCTCCAGCACATGTGTCGTCCATATCCTTCTAACCAGGGAATGACAGCCAGCTTGATGTGGGGGCAATCAAAGAAGCAACAGGGACTGGATTTATAGCATTGAGGGCGCCTGTGCGCTGGGAGGTATGCACAAATTGTATGTTTACTGTCAGTGTGTGAGGTTGTGGCTAAGATTAAGATATCATTGTTGTGGTTTAAGGTAACTAGCACTTCATGGGGTCAAGGTTAGGTTTCATGCTATAGTTTACCTGAACTTTGCCCCTTCCCACTTAAGTCTTCAGACAGCTTTCAGAGGCTAACCCTTTGATCTGCTACTCTGCATGCCTGCAGACAACTACTTATCTATTCAGTGTGGAGTTGCCAGCAGCCCTTTAAGAATCGAGTTATGCTAAACAGAGGTTGATTTAAACCAGAGGTTGAACTCTGACCTTAGCTTAGAGGATAATGTCCCAGGCAAGGAGAGCAAAGTCCTGTTACCGTCCATGAATCAGGTCCCCACCGACATTATTTCAAAATTGCTTAGTTGCATGGAACTCCCTTTAGTGCTGAACGGACTTTCATAAAATTGATTTTCTGAGTACACCCTTTTAGCAGCTATAAGCTTGAAATATGAACCCTTCATTGCTGAAAGCATTTCATTTTTTTTGCCCCTGTGACTAATGATCTAGGGAAGCAGTGCGTTTGAAATTCTCCTCGGCAGCCATTTCCATAATTAAACACTGCTAATTATAGAGCTTTGGCTGACTTTAAACAAACAGGCACAGTTGCCGAGCATGCTTCCATGCTTTTTCACTTGGAAATTTATGCAAATTGTACCCATATTGTGTGTTTTCTTAGATGAAACTGACAACATTAGGACACATTGCTCATGCTCACCAAGATCAGACAGTACACAGAGAGCAATGGTGTTGAGAAGCTGCCGTGCAGTCGGTAGTTTGAAGGAAATACTTTGCACAGGTATGATGTTCTGCACAATTAGGATCAAAGCGTGCAATGCTAAAGTATCAGACAGTAAAATGTATTCACATACATGTGTGTATTTGTGTTTGTGCATACATGAATATGCATTCATTCATTACTATGAGTGCCCTGAGATAGAAAAAAAATCATGTCTTGGCCAACAAACATTTATTCATTGTTGATTCTTTAGCTAGGATACTGCTTGTCAATTTATCAGTCTTTGACAGCATACCACTGGAAGCCATTATATCAGACAAATGAAAATTATATATGAAGATTAACATCAAGTCATTTGTTAGGGAGAAAATAGTACTGCTGGAAATAAACAAGCACAGAACTGAGAGCTATGCTGCCAGTAATTCACATATCAACAGCATTTAAATTATTAAAAAGATTGGAAATCATAATTGGCCGTATATTTTTCCCATTCTTCTCCACACAAATGGCTCGCCTGGGGTACTTGACATTCAATGCTGGTTTGTAATGTAAATGACAGCACATATTTTCTCCATATCTTAACAGCAGATGGAGTGATTGACTACTGAATATAAGCAAGCTACAGGTGGGGGTCAATTATCATTGGAATAATCGAGCATCAGTGGCTTCCTGGTTTGACTGTGAAGTGTGACACATTTTTATCCCCATGCATTTCAATGAAGTCAGACTGGTACATAAAAGGTTATCACCAAGGAAACATATTTGCCTAGGCGCAAGTTAAACAGGCAAGTGAGATCAGCATAGATATTCAATTTAACCAGTCAACCCTGACCTATAAATATTTCAACAAAACCCAATGAGGACCCCTCCCTCTTCTCCAACCCCTTTCTTTCCTTCTTTGATCCAATTCCATTTCAGCAGCGGGAGATACGAGGGATGAGAGGGAGGAAGGACGTAGGGGGAAAGAGGGGAGGTGTGAGAAAAGAAAGTCAAGCACATTGCAGCTTATCTATTAAGTGAATTGTTCAATGCATCTACCATCTTTTCACCCTGGGGACATGCGCTGAGTGAGAGGGGAAAGAGGGGACAGATTTACACTACAGGGCATTGGTGACTCCAAAGTTGAGGAAGAGTCGTAGACTAATCTATAGTTGTGAGCTGACAAATCTGGCCTGACACAGTGCTCTGTAGCAGGTAGACTCAGGAGATGGGCATTAATCACAGCGTGTTCTCGGCTGAGAACACGGGCACACTGGGGACGCCTCAAAGTGAGCTGGAGGTTATACAGGCAAGGGGATTAATCAATACAGCCCCATAATAACAGCCAACCAGCAGCACTTAAAGCCCCACCGGTACCAAGGTACAACAACAGTCACCCGGCCAACTTGCTTATATTCACTCACACATACATGTAGGGAGGAGCTTACATGCACATCTGTACATTTAGAATTAAAGACTGTGAAAAATAGCTCAATCCACACAGAAACATGTAGATACCTCAGAAAAAAAGGAACAGATTCAACACATATATTTGTCATCTTGTGCTAAATGATAAAACTCATTTTTCTCATGAATCTCTGTAAGTTGTTTTTAGCTTCAGCTAGCCCATCAGGAAACCTTGTGGTTCCCCAAACTGGCAGTTTTCCGACTGCTGTATATTGAAGGTAATACTGACCACTCCTAAGTACTTTAAGTGCCTCACTTGGGAGGGTTGCTTGAAAGGATGGCACTTCCTTTTCAAAGAGGGAGAGCCATTTAGTCCTTTTAGTCTCTATAGGCTACCTGGTTTATCAGGTTAAGAGTTACAGAGAACTGGAGGAGATTCCAACTATCGTTGTGCAACAGGTGGGGGGTACGTCTAGGACAGGTTGGAAGAAACTGGAGCACCCTAACAGCCTATGCAAAGTCCACACAGGCACACAAGGAGCATGCAAAAGGCACCAGCCATGGAGTGAACAGGACATTGTCTTTTTGTAAAATGTACATGCCACCAGGATCATCGTAAGCTAAGAAAATCCAAATCTACACTGTCTCAGCAATTATGAAAAAAGATTTGGCTGACATGTTTTTGAGCAGAGACCCTTTGACATATAAACCTTGATGTTATAACCTCACCTCATTTAAGGATTATTTACATCCATACAATACAACACTGTGCTGGGATTACACCCCAGCCTCTATAACAGCAAGCTAACAAGTCCCATCAGCTGGGAGAATGGGTAAAGGGTTAGTGAGGCAAGGGGGTTGAGAATCAGAGAGCGGCAGCAGCACATGAGTGGTGTGAGATAACTCCAGTCACCGGCATGCACTGAGTTCCAAAAACTGGTGTAAGCATTCTGTCAATGACCAGCCCTCCCTCTTTGTTGGAGTCTGCCACCCAAAGAGACCTCGATCAGCAGCTCCCTGTCTGACAGCAGATCTGTTAGCCTCCCCCCCCCTCACCCCCCTCACTTCATGCAGCCAGTAAGCAGACAGTGTAGCAGGAGGTGAAAACTCCAGCTATTTGTCAACGTGGCGCCCGTGTCAAAATGTCAGGCTGGGGGACATTCCCCGTGCAGCTGGGCTGTTAGCTAAGGAGACAGGCCGTATGGTCGGAGCAGGAGCATGCTGTCACCGACCAGTCAAACTGCCTGAGACCAGCAATCAAGGTCCTCTGTCTTCCTCTCTGGCTCTACCTGTTTATCTATCTATCTATCACAACTCTGCGCCGTGCGTTCAATCTGAATTTGACCCATCTGCAACTTATTTTCATGACTCTGACAATTTGTCCTGTTCACTCGCACTCTGTTATCCCCATTTATTCAGTCTGGATCTTTTAGTCCATCACTTTAATCTCCTTATCATAATTCATCTTCGTCCTATTCTCTATCATTGTCCCTCCACCAAAACAAAAATCAAATACTTGAATTTGTGCAATCAAAGTTATTAAAGTGGACCTGTTTTCCTTTGAACTTTGAAATCGAATGAAGAATCAGGTTGAGCAAAACAAGTGAAAAGAACTTCCAGAATGTGGGCCTGAGGCATGAATCAAGACTTATTGACAGGGCTGTTGCTTCTAAATATAATCCTAATGTTGTGAATTCTGTTGTTTGTGGCAGAATGATGACAGCTATTCTGGTAAGAATCTCATATAGCAAAATGGTAAACATCTTCATGGCTGATGTGCCAAGACTGGTGGTAATTTCATTGTCTTATCAGCTTGCCTGAAACACACTTACGCTGGAAGAGTCCCAATCCCAAAAGATTAAGAACTGAAATAACAATAACAGAGAATCAAATCAAGTAACATATGAAACATGAAAAAACAACATTAACTGTATTCATGTGCAACAAATTTATTGCTCTATCTTTTCTTAAGCTTCTTTCTTGGCATTTACAAAGAGAGGGTGGAGGATTTACTCTGGCAAAAATGCAAACAGGGTATTTATGGGTCAAACACAGCCTAGCTGGCTTTATGGCAGATTATGTGGGTTTTTTTTTCTTTTCCCAGAAGAGAAGCTAAATTCAGTTCGAAAGTGGTTTGATAACATTTGACAGAATATTTCTGAATTGTTTTCAGTCAGATAGACAGAATTCTACAAGGCTAGTGGACAGGGCAAAACCTGAGGTGAAGATGGCGGATCTTTCATGACAACTTTGATGATTTTTTTTGTGTGAGTGTTAATGTGAGCTGTGTCTCTTCCTCATGTTTTTCTGCCTGTTTTGTTTTTCTCATCTTAACACCCCTCCCAGAGTCCATCTGGTACCTTTTGCTCCCCCTCAGAACGTGGGCCGGTGGAATTCCCTGGCCTAATTAATGAGCAGACACTCACAGACGGTCAAGGGCTCGCATGTCTGTCTCTCTGCACCACCTTGCCTCAGGAGGCCCTTTATTGAATAGGGAAATAAATTAGATCAACTGGACAGAATGTACAAGCCAACAGCAAGACATGTCACACACGGTTTTTGACTGATGTAGATTTTTGAAAGGTGATGAGATGCTTTTACACTCAGCTTGCTGGTTTTCAATATGTTGGGATGATTCTCAAAAACTTCCCTTTAGCCATTTTCATTGAACCTTCATTATGTTTCTATGTATCCCAGGGACTGCAGTGCATGGCTGGATTATAAGGGTGCAATTTAATAAGAAAGCATTATATATAGAAAATGAAAGAAATCATGGTGACACAAAGGCTTTATGGAATTGCATTCGCTAATATTTTCTTGTTTCCTCTATGTTATTTGCTTTGTTCTAGATGCCAAAGAATAATCAAAAGCTGACTGATTGTGTGAGTCTTTGTCACTGAATTAGCTGACAGATCAAAGGTTTGTCAATTGGGGTTTTTTACCTCTCTGTGTCTGGAAGATTGAAAATTCATTGATAGGTTAAAAAAAATACTAGTTTATTGTAGCTGCAGGGGGCATTCAAACAGTCCCCCGATTAAAAAAAATAAATAAATCATATCAATAATTTCTTCACCTTCTCCCTTCCTAATTTCCTACCAGGTCCTGTGGATATAGTTTACAAGAAAGCCATGCAGGATATTCACTCTTGCAGGCTGTCTGGCAGAGTGAAAGCGAACAAGAAATTATGTGTTTGAAAATATTTGCATTTTTCTTGTCTCCTTTTGAGTCATGACATTATTAGTCATGTGGCACATCAATCATGCAGTGAGTTAATGACACATCCAGACCATGAATCTTTCAGCTCTTTTCCCTAACTTCAACAAGGCATGCTGGGGCTGTTCCTGCTCAGCAGCTGCTGGAGCAAGGCAGTGCCGGAGCCTGGGTGCATTTGCCAGCGCCGTCACTTTGATCTCAGCTTGTGGAACAGATAGCTGAGAGGCTGGACCTGGATCTGGCTATGCTGGAGCCTGGATGCTGAACTGTATGGTACATACACAGGAGCCCCATTCCCATAGGGCCCCTCCCCCTTTTTACACACTGCCATGACCCTTGTATTCACAAAAAAACTAGTTAAATTTTTTTTAATCATATATATATATATATATATATATATATATATGTATATGTATAATTCTTAAGCTAGTTAAAAATATAAAAATGTATAAATTTTGTTCCTGAGGAGCCAGAGTCTAGGAACAGCCGGCTCCATTCACACTCCCTGCGCAGCTCCACTGACACACTTTCCCTGCTAATGGGGCCACCTGCAGGTCTGTATAGGGCCCCGTCCGGACAGTGTCAGAAGGGAATGCAGACAGAGCAGGCGGTGACGTGGGTGGGTGGTGGTGCAGGGCATCTGTGACTGGCACCAGGATAAGAGCCCTTTCATTTCCCCCTGTTCTGCCGAGTGCCATGGGCACACACATAGAGCCAGGCACTGGTACAGGCCAGGGCACCAACACATGTCAGGAAATACTTTCTCTGTGATCTGAGTGTGCAGGGCCCAAGTTAATGCTTCCCTGACATTTGGACAGCAGGGTGGAAACTAAAGAGAATGCAAAGGGGAAAGGATCATACAGAAATTCCAGCGGGTGGGTACTTATTTTACTCTGACAAAGTGTAAACATAGAAAATGGACTGAAACTTTAATTATGATGATTTCATGTTCTAGAAATACTTGATCAGTGATATGAGCTGCGTGGCACACTGGGACATTATTTGAAATTCTTAGTCTTAGGTTGTTGAACTTTGATATTTATAAGATAAAATAAATTATTGTGTGTTCAATTGTTTGCACCTTCCCCAACTTAATTTAATCATAAATAACTGAAATAACAATCTGTATCCAACTTGATTTGATATGACTCAAAAAACACATTATGATAGAAAGCAATATTACATGACACTTGATGATGCAACATTATATTCCAATCAAAGAGGGGGTATAAGTAGATTGAATGACAGCTCCTGTGGACAGACGCAAGATCAGCTTTGCTGTTTTACCACAGTCGGGTATTTTAAGACCCATGGGTTATAATGACACAGACTGATCAAATCAGAGAACAACTGCCTTAAAGTTTTGTTTTTCCCATTAATTTACAACAACCTCCTCCCCACCCTTACTTCTTCCTTTGCCCTCCTCATAATCAATTGGTCACTTCATGGTAAACATGTGTTTTTTTGAGACATTTGCTGTCACCCCTTTTGGGAAGATAGTCTTAAAATGGGATATTGGATGATTTGGAAAAAATACCATCAAAAATAAACATCCTGCAATACAATATTGCAAAATGTAAAAGATATGACAAGATGCAATGTGACATGAGACAATACCATATGGTGCAATGTATAAATATCAGTAATAGAATACCATATAACACTAAGCCACTATGTAATGAGACTATGGGATGCAAAATGCTATAATATGATGAATTGTACGTCATCATACAATAACACAAAGCAAAATTATATTAACATCTAGTTAAGTTTGCTCATTTAGACATTCTTATACAATTCTTACATTGAAGATAGATGATGGAATATTCAAAAGCAGAAAAAAAGAACAAGGACAGATTACGCAGTTTCTGTAGTATTTGGTCATATTATAGCCAAAGCAGCAACTGAAAGTCGAAACAAGTTAAACAGAGTTTTGTATCAGAGGGTAAAAGCTGTAATTCAAAATAGTGGACAGGGTTCTGAGCCCAATATTCGTGTCAGTATCGATGATTACAGTCAGCTTATACAGTAATCGCTCTTTAATATGTGCCCTTGAAGCAGTTATTACACAAGCAGTAATTAAAGTATGCAGCAGGAACCCCATGGACAGAAGTCATAAAAAGGGGCTTTCAGTTAACAAAGCCTGAGAACACCTGCTACCTGGGGTGTAATTTCTTTAAACACCATCTTAAGCAGGGTGGAAGGGTGAACACACAGTGCAGTCACAACACAATGAAGTCTGCCTTGGGGCATCCATATAAATTCATAGGTGTAATTCACCCATTACACCAGAGAATCAGGCTCTTAAAGTAAACATATTATTGTCTAAGCTGCCAAAATGTATGCGTCTATTTATTTAGTCACTAATCCTTCTGCAAATTTCAAGCAAGCACATATCTCTGTGTGTAACTGAGTGTAGTCAGCTGTTTTTTATAAATCTTTGTAAAAATTTTGTTATAGAGAAGGGACAGTAATTGTAATAATGGCAAAAGGTATCATCTAAGGTTTAACTAATAATAAGAAATGAATAATCACATACAATTCAAAAGTAAAACAACTGATTAAACTTGCATAGGGCAACATACAAAAGACACAACATATTCAGGATATCATACTAAACATGCAATCGTTTTATTAAAAAAAAAAATCCAATACAAGACACTGATCAAATGAAAGAAAATTTACAGATCAAGTAAATGTTAAGCATCTATCCTGAAATGTCATTTAAAATTTTATTCAACCAAGCAAATAAAAGTATTACCCAATCAGCATCTTTACAGCAAAAACTTGTATCTCCTAAATAGTATAATTCTTGTCTATGAGACAAGCATACATTTATACCCACCTCTCAAAACAACCCATCACTGAGAGTGGAAACCTGATTCTCTATTCAGAACAAAGTGGAAAAACGAAGGCCGAGTAAGAAGGGAATCAAAAGGAGACCAATTTAGGAATTCAAGGGGATCAAATGGTAGCTTTATTAGTACCTGAAGCCGCAGGCCTAGTTGGAATGAAAGCCCAGTCTGTGCTCTGCCTAACTGGTAAGGTCAGGCAAGACACCCAGAGAGAAAGTGCACTCAGGCCTGGAGGAGCCTTCACACCAACAACCAAACCTTTACAGGTCATCCCACCCTCCTTACCATGCCACTGCACTAATGTCTTTCTCAACAGGTACAGTGAGCAGGGGGGAAGCCAGGTAACCCAACGCTGATGGGATCACTCAGCCCCTCTGCAGGCAGGGCGGTCATTTTTTGTGATCATCGTGTTAGCATGGTCGCTCATGAGATGGCAAGCTTTTAAGTGAATGGGCTGAGTGACTGGGAAAGGCATTGCTCTGTGCTGCAAATGCAGGTGATGACAATTCAGGTCAAAGATTATCTGACGTCTTGCAGGGGTGTGTGGAACAAATCCAATTTCTGCTGCAGGGACAGAAAGTAAAGCAGGCCAAAGAGGATATCATTCATAATTACAAGGCTTAGCCAAAGCAAACGCTCCCCCACAGAGCACTGCAACAATGGCCTTAATTACATTTTTTCCTCCAACCCCACCTCAAAGTAAAAATATGGATGACAAATTTGGCATTGGGATTCCAGCTCATGGCTACTCCCTGTGCCAATTTAACTTTTTTTTCCCTTTCTTTTTCTTTTTCCTTTTTTTTTTTTTACATGTTGCCAAGACAAATCATATTAACACACTACTAAAGAATACTAAAACCTTTTGGCTTCACACCAACCTGCCATTGCCAGTAACTTCATTAAAGCAAAAAAATGCTTTTAGGAAACCTTTCCTCAGTTGCAATTACAAATAAGTTCCTTCACGGAGCCCCCCGTCATGGGTGGGCTAGCAGCCCAGGGGCCACTGGCGTGCAGACAACTGATCACTAGTTTGAATGGAAAGCAAGTCCAGGGAGCCAGCTCAAGTAACTGCTTTGTTGCTGAATAAATGTCACCAGCAACAAAGTTCACAAAAGCCTATTTGTCAACATGTTTATGCAATAGAGGTCTATAACTATCGTGATAATACCCACCTCTCCTACCCATAAAAAAAAAGTGCCTAAGCCCATCAGGAAGAGGAAAATAGTTGCTCTAATATATAACACAAAGCAACCTTGTTGGAGACTGGCAATATTGCTTGGATTGAACCACACAAAAGAGTGCTTGAACCAGTTTGAATGTGTAAGGTGAGAAGACGAGAGTTTCTGAGAACAATATGGGAGACATATTCCCGCCAAAGGCCTGTGTCTCTGCAGGCCCTCAACTAATGATAAAAATAAAAGTCTCCCTGAGCTGTTTTCCCTAATTAAACCTAACTAAAACACACTGAATTTGCAATTCATAAGTGTTTCACAAAGCTGGCAACACTTACAGTTCTTCTGCCTCCTTATAGACCCCAAAGGTATGGGCAGGCACTAACATATTAATTTAGTTTAAAATTGCATTATTTATTACTTAATTTTCCTTTTTCTTCAGAGGCCCCCGCAAACCCGGAAGACTTGCACAGTTGGTTTCCATGCCAAGGAGCATCCTAGAAAAGAAATTTGGTGTAGGGGGGGGATGAAAAGGTAACAGTGAACAGAGAAAAGACCTTCAAAACTGCAAAAATTATTT
The DNA here is from genome assembly GCA_037177055.1 of Atherinosoma microstoma. NCBI lineage: Eukaryota > Metazoa > Chordata > Actinopteri > Atheriniformes > Atherinidae > Atherinosoma > Atherinosoma microstoma. The sequence goes on along the minus strand of JBBBVU010000001.1, from coordinate 28,107,764 downwards.
TGTGAAACTATATATTCTTTTGGCTGACATGTTTTGTGAAAGTAGTTTATTCACTTAAAATGCTGTCTTTTGCATTAAGCTAATGCTCCAGCTATGACTTTGATCCTCCCAAACATATAACACGGGGGAAAAAAATCCAATTCTTCAGTGAATTTTGTAAAGACGTTTGTGCTTTTTTGTATTTTGTGTCAACATGTTTCTCCCTTGTACTGTTCAACTTGGCACTTTTCAAAAAAGTTGCAGAACAAGAATTGGAAGTTTGCCTCTACTAGAGCTTCTATTCAAGCTTATTTCTCTATTCTCATTAGATAAGGAGAGTTGCTCCATGTTAAGACCCACTGACAATCTTTTAGAGCCTTTTCATCTGTAGCAATCCACCTGAGATTTGCTAGAGACACAGCTATGAATGAGTGAGCTGTTTGAAGAGGCAAGCCAAAAGCAGGATGCTGTCCTCGCCACTCCATCAGTGACCCGTCTACAGGGCACACCACACGAATCAGCAGAGAGGCCTTAAAAAAAGTCACCCTACCTGTCTCATGCAATCCCTAGTCAGTTAGTAGACCCTTCCTTGATCTGATCTGCAGGGTTGGTGCAAGTACAGGAAAGGCATTTATTTCAGAGAAGCCATTAATCTTTCTTCCCTTCTCCTCCTGACACCTGAACCAGACCCAACCAACTGCCAGCTTCTTAACAACAGCTTCGTCTCTGGTCTCAATAAGATCTGATTGGAGCCACGTGGCAGGCCTCCTGCAATATTGTATATTACTCCCAAACACATGTATGAGCATGCACGTACTGTGTAAAAAATATCACACATACTCACACAAATGTGCACTTTTTCACCTCTCACTAACATAAAATAATCCGAGAGTGACTCTGACAGCAAGTCGATCCCCTCCCATCAACTCCCACACACTCCCACACACAAAAACATCTCTACCTGAAAATGCAGATTATTGTAGTCAGATGCCAAACGGCTGGGAGTTGGGGAGGTTTTAGAGATGACTTCCAACACACACGCCAAACGATGCACGTTTAAGATGCTCTTGAGGATGGGGGTTTATTTAAATGCATGTTTGAACATACATAGGTGCACTGAATCCCAGATGTTATTCCTGTGTTACTGACACTAAAATGGTTGGGGTTTTTTTTACATCTAAAAACCCTGATAATGATGTTTTCTCATAAACTGGGTGGATGATGTGATGACAGTAAGTTCAGAGGATGCTGATGATGTGCAGCGATACGACAGCTTACAGCTGTGATACCTGTTTAGACAAACCCTCTGACAACAGCATGTGTCACTAAGCAAGGCTTTAGCGCAGCCGATTCCCTCATAACAAGATGCGGATTTGCTTACCTTAGAGGTATGGAGACTTGTTTCGAAGCCTCACTTATGACAGTTAGCGCTAAGCCACAATGTTTACACAGCCCCTCTGGGCTATTTCACTTTCTAGCACCAAAATAGCAGTCATCTCCAAATCTTCCTGTGAGGAGAAAAGTCTCATTGATGAGGATCAGAGGAGAAGGGACAAGACAAGCTTGGGGATTAGAGGCCCTAAACTCCTGCACAGCACACTCCACCGTCTGGTACTGTGCATTGAGCTGTCTTGACAGCAGAGATCCGTATGGCAATTGAAGAGGTTAGACGGGGTCATGGAGCGTTGCTCAGCAGGGATTAGGAGACGTGTGGCCCCCTTCACTTTTAATCAAAACCTTCCAATCAGGTCAGATTACAATAGGATAAGCAGGTTTAGCACATTGTGTGGTGTACTGTCTTATACAGGATCTCCCAAGATCTGTTCTCCTTGCGACAAAAAGAGCTCTGCACTATGTCAAAGAAGTGCAAGGTGCTTTCATAATCATTTAAACAATATAATAAAGCTTAAAATGATCTTGGGAGGACTTTTAAAGAATGTTCTTGCAGCTTTTGGTTAGATTCTCTTTTTGTGTTACGGTACATCTTTTTCTCTTTTTTTCTATCAAAGGGGTGCAGGAACCTTCCGTAGACCTTTTACACCCTTTTAAAAAAAAAAAGAAAAAAAAAGAACAACTGTCCCTCGGGGCATTTAATGCTGCCCTTGCGCAGCAAATCAAATTTGAAGTAACTTTATATCAGACAAGTTAGCCATGGCTAATTTCTTATTTACTGGTCATGAACAACATCTGGCTGTCAGACAGAATAAAGCTTTTATGGGCTTTATTAATATAGAAAAGAAAATGGTCTCGACGTGCAAGGCTGCTGGTTTGATTCACTTGCACCTCCTTTGATCGATGTCAGGCAGATCACAGAGGGGTTTTGTCCCAAATTCTTCTTTAACTGGTTGTTTCAACTTTGCAGAGATTTTCTGGAGAGTTGGGTAAACAGTGTTAACAAGGTAGATGTTTTCACGGTCTGACTGAACAAAAGCCAGAGATGAGGCGCTCCGCCTGCTCTACCATTCAGCACGATCACTAACCTTAATCTTGGAGTCAGGCTGCATATTTTCTGATTTCTCTGTTAGAACATGGATATAAGAGCGGTCCGTGGAACTTCAAAGAGGCAGGGAGACGCACATGGCTGCTAATTTTTCAGACTGGGCATATGTGGCGGAGAGCATGGATTTGAGGCTCTCCTCTCACTTCAAAGTCAGGCGCCTTAAAAGGTCTGGCTGTGTTTTGACGTGGATCTGCAGAGGTGAATGAGAATCAAGCACCCGCTGCAGACCCTTCAGAAGTCAAGCTCACTCTGTTTAACCCCCCCTCCCCTGTTCTCCCTCTGCACATACGCTCTCCTCCCTGCCTTGACAAAGAGAAGAAGAAAAACAAGAAAATTCAATAATGCCTTTGAGAGGCAGGATTACCTGAGGAGACGCCTGCGCTGCTATGCCGCGAGTGAAATCTCATGTGCCCTCCTCTCCTTCTGCTCTCACTACATCCCTTTCTCTTTTTCACTCCTCTTTCCCTTCTACTCCCTATAGCTTGGTTAAAGACAGCCCTCAAAAAGCACATCAAAATTCTCCTTTGATGCCATGGCAGGCAATTAACCCCAGGAGTCCAAAATTACAGATTGCCTGGGATGTGACACATTTTGGAAGGGTGGAGTGGCAAGTGTGTTTGCCTGATTTCATGGGGTTGGGGTGGGATTGAGGAGGGTGGGTGTATTGTTTGTTTGTTTAAAGCAGGCTACTTCTCTAATGAAGTGATGCTGTGGCAGATTTGAGACAACCCATTTCTGTCAGTTTGAAAAGTAAAGTAGGGTAAACCCCTAGAGAAAGGGCTAGCTTCACCAGAGGAAGTGTTTGCACTCCATTATTTGTACTCCTGCTCACTTCTGATGAACAATGCTGCAATACAGAGGGAACAAAGGAGCCAGGCTCCTTGCAAATTTTAATTAAGTCGTGGGCGCAGCCAGACAATGATGAGGTCTATCCCAATTTCAACTGTGTTTTGGTGTCACTCACTCCTCTTGTGATGCTTAGCATAAAAAATAATTAGACTGGGACGGAGCAGCTATGTTGGATGGAGCTTGTGGATAAACCTCACCATTCCCTTGACTGATGTAGGTTATGAAGTACATAACACGTCACCTGGTATTTATTCAAAGTGAGTGCCATGTGCGGCTTTGGCACAGCAAAACGATTTACAAAATGACTCTATTTTGGAGACTTGTCAGTTGCAGGGCAGGTGTGTAACAAGCCTTGCCAAGTAATGCAACTACGCGATCTTATGATAGAATGTGAATAGCTACATTGGTCCATAGCATATAGCATATCGCAGTTTCACAATTGAGACAATTTTTCTCAACTCGCTAAGTGATGACATCCATTTTTTACTTGTTACTAGTGTGCTTGGCTCAAAACTCATAAGGATGAAGGCAGGGGCTGGGGAGGGCAATAATCCTACAGGCCTTTGAACAAAGGGTTGCTAGTTCCAGATTTGTCCTCCACAATGTTTTTAACAGGTATTGTACTTTTAAATTCCTATGGGTCATTTATGCTTGTTGTTTGTCAACCTTTTGCACTGTGGCGTGCACTAAAATTGATGTCACAATCCCTATCATGCCTGTAAACTGATATGCACTCAACGGGTGCTGCGTTTGAAAAACAGAAAGAGCTGCAGGAAAGAGTCTGCAAGCAGGTCTTTCTCTACATGCATCTGTATGACCCATCAAAACATAAGAAGGTAAAATAATTGTAAATGTTGCAAAAAATTTTAATATTCAAATTCTAATTAGAAATAAACAGAAACATTAACATATATATATATATATATATATTTGCATGCATAATGTACTTCAGATATGACTTCTTTCTCAATTTCCCAATGGGATTCATAAAATATTTTTCATTTCATTGTTTATCTAATTGAATTTCTACTGTTCCTGCATTGTAGTATAGTGTTACTCAGCTGTACTTGTGCATGAAGTCAGATTAAACCAATCAATTTGTGAGCCTGTGGACATGTCTTAAAAACATAAAGGCATGGACGGTTGAATTTTCTGCTTCTGAGGAAGACTGAAGATATTATCTTTGGACTAGGCTCCTAAGGAAGACAATATAGTAATGCATTGAATTACTCTGGATGGCATTACCATGGCTACTAGAGCTAAAGTGAGTAACGTGGGAGTTTTTTTTTCTTTTTACCAGAATCTTTTCTTTATCTCACATATAGGACATGTTTCCCTTCACCCATGTAACATCACAGAAATTGGGAACATTCTGTGTCAGAGTGGTGCACAAAAACTAAACCGTGTGATTGTTAATTCAAGATTGGACGACTGCAATTTCTTCTTATTATGTTGTCCCAAATATTCTCTGAAAAGTCTCATATTCCTCCAATTTCATATTCCCTTAATTGGCTCCTCATTAGATCCAGAATAGCATTTAAATGTCTTTCATTTTTTCTTTGAATCTTATTTTATTTTCTCTCTCTCTCTCTCTCTCTCTCTCTCTCTCTCTCTCTCTCTC
>JBBBVU010000001.1:28081693-28102715 GCA_037177055.1 Atherinosoma microstoma | reverse complement strand
TGTATGTATGTATTAGCCGTTATTGTTATCAGTTCAGCTGTTAGCCCTGGCCTTGTCTAAAGGTAGCCTACTTGAGTTTCTCTCCTGTCGTCTCATCCCATTATCCAGTCTAGGAAGATGACCTCCCCCATTGGAATATGGTTCTACTGGAGGTTTTTCCTGTTGAAAAATAAATGTTCCTCACCGCTGTTACCCACCCCTCTCTGCATGCCAAGGAAAGGCAAAATCAAAGTCAAGATTGGATTGAACTTGTTGTTTTCCTTAGCTAGGTGACATTTTATGATCTGACATTACTCAACATGAGTACTGTGAAAATTAATTTGACTGATTTGGATGAACATAAATTGGATTTGATTAGATTTTAATTAGCAAAATTAGATTATAACTGATTTAAAGTTAATTCAATTAGACTGGATTCTAGATAGTTTGATTTGGACCATATCTTTTAAGTACCTATAACTTTTATGAATTGACACAATAGTAATAAACTCAACCTTTATGGAGGTGTGGCAAACACCACACAATGTGATGTCAGCAGCCCAGTGTGCAGTAACAAAAGAACTGTGGCATCTGCAGAAAATGTTACGGGCTGCCACACACCTTGTGAATGACATTACAAACATCAAAACACCTGAGACAATTAGCAGATGCCTCTCAGCTTGAACAATCTGTGGTCACCAGATAAAACCAGCACAGGACAGTCAAGATGTGTATCAAATGTATGCAAATACACTCCCTTTTTGTTCGTGCTTTCTATCATTTATGCAAGTGAGAGCCTACCTAAGTTCAGTTTCTGACTCGCACCCAAAGTTAGAGATACTGGCAGTCAGGGCAGTGGGCATCCTCATCTAAAACTCAAACTCTAAGCTAACCTAATTCAAACAATCACACAGTGGCTGATCTACACAAAATGTATTGTACAGAGGTCAGGTACACAGCATAGATTTGAAGGTTTTATGCACTGAGGACAAGTCATTTTTCCTTCTTTGCACGCTCCATGCCTTCTTTTACAGCCAGATTAGTCAAAGGCTTCTGATTTCCTCAACATATTGTTTTACGGCGGGCTTTCACGCCGCCCTCCCCTGGCAGACGGTGAGATTACACTGTGATTATAAGCGCCTCAATTTTGTATGACAGCCTCTTCCATGTGAGGGACTTACAATCATGTTTCATTAATTCAGCTTGAATGAAGCCTCATTTCAAGCATAGAGAAGCTTAAAATTGATGTGAAATTTATAACATAACAGATGTCCCTGAATATCCTATCTTTTGTATAAATAAGGGAAATCAGTTTTTATTGAATGAATTAATAAAAACTTTAGACGTGCATACAGCAAGCCAAACAGCGGTGGCACTTGAGGGTTCAACAGATCTTCACTTACATCATGCACTGACAGATACCACAAGAGGTGTCAAGTGACAGATTTTTTTATTTTTTTTTTATCACATGGCCTTATTTAACACTGCCTTTCAGTTTTAATACCAGCAAACCCAAACACACCTTGTGTTGGATATTTCAATGGGATGTAATCACCGGGGGAGCTTGCTGAAACATGGTATGCATCAGAGCTTTCCCTTTTTTAATTTTCATGAATTGCCATTACTTTTCATCCATTCTTTTCTTCTGTAACAAAATGCATCTGTGTTTCGAAAATGTCTAACACACTTTGTTCAAGCTCAGGGAGCCCCACACAAGATAGCCTCAGGCCAGAGCTGATGTACTCTCTTTCCCTTTTGTACGTACTGTGTCTCTGCATAGACTAAATATGGGGACAAGAGCTTCACAGTCTACTGTCTTGCATGCTGCTGCCCTCCCCAGGTACTCCACCAGCGCAGCTCAAATAGAGGCAGCAGGGAGACAGCATTTCTCTGCTTCAAAGAGGGGAAAAAGATAAATCATTCAGGTTGGGCTTTTGTTCCAATATGCCATGAAGCTGCGATCACAATCCCTTTTTCCACTTTCTTTGTTTCCCAAAGTAAAGCACCTGGATGTGACATTGAATCTAACTTCCTCTGCAAGTTGTTTATGCAGCTCAATCATTTGATTTTCTCAAATTTGAAATGACACCATTCACATTCTTTTAACAAGAGTGGCACAGTGAGTTCTTTATATTCAAAGGTTATACACAGCAACTCAATATTTGTTTGACAGAAGTTAAACTGATAACAAATTTTTAGTAAATTGTAATTCTATTTGAGCCGAAGTTACTTTAAATCTAATCACATTTATTCTGCTTCTCCAAGTCAGCTGAAGCAGGAATCTAACTTTCTGACATCCTCATTGAAGTGGGTCTTTATTTATTCTCACTCTCAATCACTGATGTAAATCCTGTGTGCGTCTTTGTCAGGCGAAACTGCAGAACTCCAGTGTATGCCAGCCTGCCATCCAGCCTGGTTAAGCCATTTAAAAGAGAACAATGCAAACAGAAAAAAGACAATAAAGGAAAAACCGAGTTATTAAATTGGATATTGCGGTAATTTATAATTTAACTTCATCTCAGTGGATCTGATGGAAATTCATTGTTTAGCCAGATAGAGCAGAAGCACTCCAGTCTTTGAAAAACCAATTCAAATTTATACGAGCGCTTGCTCTATGCAAAAACTGGCGGATGGAAGAATGAGGTGTAGGGAAGCATTAATCTTGATAACGTTATTATTTTTTATTCATTTCTAGAATAACAATTGTCTGCTCTATAATGGGATCAAAGTGAGTTTGCTAATAATGTCTGAAGAGGAAGGGGCTTACTGTGTGTCAGTCAAACACTTTCTAATGGTGTCTAACTCAACAACCTTTTGCTCTGCTCGTTCTGCTTTACACATCAATGGGCACAGTGTCCCTCCTGCCCCTCCAGAACACAGTGGGGCAGGATCAAACTCAGCATTGTGCTAAATGGTCTTTAATATATTCACTCTTAATGCTCAGCTAATGTTCACCATGTCCAATTTATAATTACATCCACACAACAACTGCTACAACTTCTCATTTTCATTGTATATTCTTACTACATCACACCATGGGAACTGATGAGAGAAGTTTCTTAAAAGAAGCCTTTCTTGCATGCGTGTACAAATTCAGCATTTTCTCTGACTGACATCCAAATACTTCAGGCCATGAAGGTGATTTGGTGAAGCTGAGGCATGTGGCGGTGGTGGTAGTGGTGGTGGTGGTGGTGGTGGGGTAAGGCATATCAATGTGACATGGTGTTCATTAACTAATAAATAAGGGGATGGGAGGGTAACAGAAGGACCAGAAGAGGGAGAGTGTTCCTGCCCATCGCCCCATGGGGTGATGAGTGGAAAGACTTGCCGTCCAGAAACTCTGGCCACTTGCCAACGCTACAATAACTGTACTTGTCCCCGCTCCACCCTGCTGAGAGAACATCCATCTCCCTCCTCCGCCTGACACTCCGTTTATTCCCACATTCATTTGTCATGTCCCCAATCAGCTGGATGAATAGAAAAGCTATGACTATGATGGATAGTGATTCTAATTAAGAACCCCTCCCTGTAAAATCAAAGAAAAAAGGTTGAGGCTCATTTTAAGACGCTATTTCCCTTCTTTACCTTTTCTGCTCACAAACAGTGACGTTTAGACTCCCCATCTGTCAGCTGTAGGTCATTTGATAGTAGGAGACACAGAGAGAGGCGCGATGGGGAATGGGGGGGCAGTTGAAGTAACTCTGAACCCAAGATGCTTTTGTTTGTTTGTTTGCTGTGTTTAAAACAAAAAGAGCATGGCATTGAGAATTCCATCTGAAGGAACTCCCCTCAGAGATTAGTTATTCAAAGGCATGCAAATGACATTGCCATGTGCTGGTTTACAAGGGGGTTGTGTTCATTTCGGATCTGCTTAATTGCTTCATTTCTAAAATAACTTCTCTGTTGTTTACCAGCACAATACAGATAAAGGCTGTATGTTGGGGAGCAGCAGCAGATTTCATGGGTCCCTTTTTCTGGATTGTGAGTGCATTATTTTATTGTTTGGTCCTTTATGTGTTTATCAAACAATCATTGGTTGGCTTTTGAAAATACACTGGTGTGGGGGAGGTCCTCTTGACAAAAAAAAAGAAAAGCAATAATGGAGAAAATAAATAAATTAATGCACAAAAATACATTGGATTGTCTTAAAAAATAATAAACAAGCTTTTGTCTTTAGAGGGATTTGGGGGGCTGGAGCCTATCCTAGCTGACATTGGGTTATAGGTTGGTTCAAATGATGTAAGAGTGCTAACCACTTCACTATCATGCCAACATTCGCTGGGTAACAAAATCTTTACAAACCCACATCTGCCCACAGAATTATAACATGGCTGCATTTAGCAAAATGTGAAACTTTCACACAGGCTCAAAAACGGTTACTTATGATTACCACATTTTCAAGGCACCATGAATCTTACATGTCCACATTCTCCCTTTCAAATAAACAAGGCAAGGCAAATTGATTTGTATAGCACATTTCATGTACGAGATAATTCAAAGTGCTTTACATAAAACATTAAAACATTAAAAGTATTACAGCGTTGTGCAGAGGTAATTTGAAATCAAAAACAAGAGAAAAGGGAAAAGAAAGGACTTTAGATTAAAAACAATATTAAGAACATTATCAAGTTTAAAAATTCAATTGATGTATTTTTCAAAATTTAGGTCTGCGTCCATCAATACACCCAGACTTCTGGCCTGGTTGGTGGTTTTTAGAGTTAAGCTCAGTGGTGACCTTTAATCGTTTCGCTTTGGCTCCAAAGACAATCACCTCAGTTTTTTTTTTGTTAAACTGGAGGAAGTTTAGGTTAATTCAGTCATTAATCTCCTCAACACATTTACCAAGAGCCTCTACTGGCCCTCAGTCTCCTGGTGACATTGTAATATAAATCTGTGTGTTGTCTGCATAGCTATGGTAACAGATTTTGTTGGTCTTTATGACCTGTACCAGTGGGAGCATGTAGATGATAAACAGAAGAAGCCCCAAGATGGAACCTTGGAGAACATGTAATTCTTGTCTGCTCAGATGTAAAGTTACCTATTGACACAAAGAGCTTCCTGCTCTCTGAGTATGTTTTAAACCAGTTTAGTACAGTGCCAGAGAGGCCAACCCAGTTTTGTAGTTGTTTGAGTAATATTATATATATATTATTATAAGGATGTGTACAGTGGTGATGCAATGTCTACTGTTAGAGTCACATCAAAGTCATATTCCATCTGAGTTTGTTGGGGGTCCATCATAAGAAATGCATGTCATCCAAGTTGAAGACCTGTTGCAAGTACTGTGAAAGTAGTTTGCAAAAACAGATTACCCTGGTACTTTATTTATGTTCTGCACATATTGCTTTGGATAGGAATGCTAGAGCACAATGATTCCCAGTATCTTCTAACAAAATACTTTCAGTCTTCTTGTACAAAAAAAAATCTAACTGTAAATGTATTTTTTCAATTACAACTTTGGATTGGACCTGTCTTCCCATCAGTTAAATTGATATGTATGCAGTCAAACAAATAAATCCTGTCAAAGTAGGTGAATCAAACCATTTTCCTTTAGCAGAGGTCTAATAAATTATTATCATCAAGTGATAATGATGCTAAACCATAATTGAATAACAAGTCTGAACAGTGAAGAGAAAACAACTGTTTTGAATAAAAACAAAAACAAAACAAAAAAGTATTTTAAACCCAACACTGCATAGAAAAGTAAGAATATTAAACTCATATTTTTTAGTTTTAAGAGTTTAAATATAGATTCAAACTGATTAGAACTTAGTAAATGGGAAGAAAATGCTTTAGAGATTGGTATGACAACATTTCCAACATATATCTACACCAAAATATATGACTTTACGTGTCTATGAGCATTTTCAAATTCAAGTCAGATGAAAGATAAAAGTATGCGTATATGGCATGTGTGCCATTATGCATGAGATTACACGGGGGGAAAAATGATAGTCATTTCACATAATCCCAAGGAGAAAGCCCAACAACACTTGTGTCCAAGGAAGTTAATCACCTTGGTAGGTGCAGGAAGGCTGGAATGAATTACAAGAAAGCAGCATATCTGTTGAAATAAGCCATGCGTGACATGCCTGTATTCCATTTAAACATGCAATGCCAGCAGGCATCCTGGAATTTAAAAATCATTGAAAAGAATCAATTACTGTAAATTCAACAGGGGCAGTGAAGCATGTAACACATGGCATATCTTTTAGGAGCCTGAAGTAACATTTGGACTATCTATTGTGAATTTCTGTGGGTAGTCAGTGTTATTCTTAACTAATATGTGAAATATATATTGCAACAAAAATGTTAATTACATTTCTAATTCATCTTTAGTAAAAGACCAATATCAGCCAACAAAAAGTGTCAGATTTGTCATATGAGATACAGACACAGTGATATTTTCTGCTTCCATTGAGCCAAAGATTGAAAAACTGTTACCTTCACATCCCCAGCACCAAAATATAACAATGTGATAGTTTACTCAATACCACACTCAACTAAGCTGATGCACTGATTTTTAATATAGATTTTCTTTCAATATATTGTGGGAGGTTGTAAGTGTTATCAATCACCAAAACCACAACGTAAAATGACTATAAATCAAAGTCCCAACTGAAAAGTAATGTCAGGCTTTTGGATTGCTGTCTTCAACTAAGCTTTTCAAAAATAACCCCAATATTGCCCAAATATTCTTATTATGTACATCACATAACCTTCTTTGCTTCCAATCAGCCCCGAAGCCCTACTCCGGCTTTATATCAGTGGAAACATGCCTAATCCCATGTTAAATGGAATAACACATAATAAAAGGGAAAAAATAAACATCATCCCGCAGTAAAGGCTTAAATCTCTTTTCCATGTCAGCCTGAATGGACAAGCAATGTTATTTATTGTGAAACAAGGCGGGGACAAGGATCAGAGCCCCTCTTTGAGCACCATCTGAGGACTGAACTGCTGTTTTCACATCATATCCCAGTGTATACAAGCTGTAAAACCGCCTTGGTACGGCCTAGGCCCTTTGTTAACACTTGTATATTGGGCCCTCTCTCGATCAGACATACTCACAAATATTGATCTCGACACATTTCTGACATTGTCTTCATTGCTTGGACAGCAACCTTGAAAAAAATAAGGGCTAATACAGAAGAGGATTTCCTGTCCAGTTCTGTCTGTGTCGTGGAATGACACCCCCCACCTCCTCCCTTCCTCTTCCTCACTGCCCATGTGAATCTTATGCTGGCTGTTCTTGTTTGAGGGGCATTGCTTGATCATTCATTATTAGCTCATGTCTGTCAAACCAAACAATGAATAGACTGCTCAAAATTGATGACTATATTGAAGTGCATATGCGCAAAAAGGCTTTCATTTAGTGCCCTACTTTCCATGTAGGACGTGACAGTCATGATGGATATGACACTATACCCGAGATTTATCTTGGAAATGGAATAATTATGCACTTAATGCATGACTGGTGGTCTGCATTCATACTGATAGCCAACAGGGCAGGCAGCAGGATAAGCAGAGGGGGTTGAACAGTAAAGCCCCTGAGGCCTTATAACGTCCAGCTCTATTGGAAATCTTTTAACTACCAGAAAATACTGTACATTTACTTTGGTCAAGGTTAAGATACAAGTCTTCATAATACCAACTAACACCCTGACAGTGTCACCTCCACAGGGACACCTGGCTCATTGCAAGGTGACCTCAAATTGGCTAATGGTGACTAATACCCCTGCAAAGGGTAGCTAAGGGTCATAACAAGCCACAGCACTTACAGGGGAATAACATTGAAACACTGATCAATGCTGCACATATTACACATTCCTCCATCTTTCTTTGTTCCTCTCTGTGAGATCAGACATGGGGAAACCTAATGTGGAAATAATGTAGATTTTCATCCAATCTCCTGTGAAGACAGTGCACAAGCATCTGACATGTAAAGGCTCGATGCTTCAAGAGAATGGCTTTCCATTACAAGTTCTCAGCATAGCTGCTCTGTTTGGGAAACATAACACACAGCTTTACATGCAGCACTGCCTTTATAATTGAATTTGTTTTCACAGGCATCAAAAGGATCTCTATGATGCAGTGGAGCCCTAACTTCAGTCAGGATGGAGGGATTGAGAGGATAGAGTGCCTGAGTGGTGCTACTGACTATTTTAACAAATAATCCTTCTTTCTCAGAGGCATTGCAGGTATACGTCATCCACGTGTCAATCCTGCTGGCAGATTTCACAGGCCACTGGCACCACTGCACCTATGCTGCTCACTTCCTGATTGCATAAATACTCCAAGTGACACAGTGGACTGCATCCAATTCCACACCTGCCCAGACATCCCAAGAAGTGGGGGAAGACGTTGTACAATGTACGATACTTAGGGTTTCTATATGGAAGCTTGCATATGCATGTTGGTAAAAATACATACTTAAGTGTTGATGAACAACATCAGCATGAAAATGAAAAAAGCTTGGAAATTAATCATGTGGGAACAGGGTCATCAGAGTGCCTAATAGCTCATATTAGCTAAATCTTCTGTGTCTCTACACCTCAAAGACAGCTACTTTGTAATTCAAGTAATTGTCATCATTAGCCTTGCATTTTTTTAAATAATAAATTCCAAGAGGCAGCGCCTGATTACATTGTTCTGCTCAGGCAATTTAAAAAACCACAAATCCACCCTAGTGTAAAGCTATGTACAACAAATGTTACAACGCTAAATTCCAGGTAAGGGATAAAGAGCAGCAGCTGAATGCGAAAAGGGTTCAAATCCATCTGGCGGATTCCTATTCATTTGTGTTCCTGTGATTTTTTAAGCATGCGGAGGTGGTGAGCTGTTATGCCTTTGATCAGCTAATGGAGACAATGCAGCTCTCCCCAGTCCTGTGGCACCAGGGTTTACCTGCCTCTAAGTCAGGTATCACAGCTGGGGACCGAGCACCTTAAAGAAGCTTTAACCCTCCTCTGGATCAGCCTGACATGATTCATGTGGGCTGGGTATGGATTTGAGTCCCTGCTCTCGCACAGTGTCTTTCATGTCAGTGTGTTTATGGGAATATGGAAATGGGTTTTGCGTGCTCGTGGGTGTTCCTTAAAGCAGCGATACGACCTCAGGCTGGTCTTGATCCCTGACGAGTCAGAATCTACCTCTCGATGAATCTCATGTAGCACACTTAATACCCTTAGGAACATGGTGCACAAGGCCCCCTCATCTTGGTAACAGAAAGGAATTTGAGAGCAGATTAATATTATGAACAGTAATATTCCCCCGGCGGCATCTGCATGCTCCAGGGATTACAGGGCTCTGGGGTGATTACCGGCAGGGGAAGTGGGGTTACAAGTCCAAAAAACTTTTCATCTTTACCCAGGGCACAAGAGCACACACATAAAAAAGACATATAAATATGTAATAATAAACCTTGTGTATATGTTTGCCAAAATCTGTGCCTTGTTAAGTTACAGCAGTAAAGTCATTTATATCAGCATTGTGGCATGATGGAGCACATATTTTTTTCTAAATGAATTCACCTTTTGTCATTTTGAAAGGCAGTTACCCAGTAATTAAATAGATATTATGAAACAACAGTTTTTCATGATGAGGTGGAGACTAAATCAAAATTAAAATAATTTTTCTTCAACAGATTAAAACTAGACTATAAAAGATGGCATTAATTATTTACAGCCTGCAGGCATCTGCAAGACACATTACAGTCTACCTTCTCCTTAAAATAAAACTGTATCCTCTGCCACAAAACTTATTCCTTGTTCAGAAGGCACTTTACCCATTTGATATTACCTTCATTCTGTTTTCTGCATTGCTGTTGAGGGGAACCATCTTCTCTTCTGTCCTCTTCAGGATATTAGCTTAATATTACTAGCCTGCATTAACTGACACTTTGGGATCTCTTCGGAGGATCACTGAAAATATGATTGTGGTGAGTGTTTTCAGCCTCAGAATGATTCTTAGCTCTGTCAGTCAACAGAATTACAGCAAAGCAACGTGTCATGGAAGCTATCAGAATTGTCTTTTTCTCTAAATTTCAACATGATCTAATTACAGGTGAAATTCCAAAAGAAAAAATGTTACATTTTATTTTGTTACCCATATAAATACTGCTTACATTTTAAATCATCAGTACATCAATGTTCTTCATTAGCATTTTGATAGTCTAAGTCTCCATCTTTGTTTTTAATGTGGTAACATCCACTTTTTATGTCTTTCAACAGTGTAGATGGTAACCAACACTTTTATAGGGGAAGGAGGGATAATGGGAGGTGCAAGGCTAAAAGCTCAACACTGAATACTTTTGTACAAAAGATTGATAATTGTTGATGATGTTTAGAAACAGAAGTAATGTGGTCTACATTTTATAAAATATGTGGTTATAGTTACATTCATAGTTATGGCTTACACAAATTTAATCAGCCATTGGATAGTGTAGAGTCTCCAGAAACTATTTACTGTTAGCCTTTTTGGACAACTGTGTATCTGTTCATTTGCATTGAAAAAATGGCCACTTAGGCGCTGAGAGCCTTGGAGATGGATACCTCTGTGGAGCTATAAAACAGTCCTGTACAAAACCTAGAAGTGACAGAACAATTTTCATATCTGGGGTCAAATGTGCATCCTATGGTTCAAAATGTCGATTGGTTAAAACTGTGTATGTAATGGCATTATCCACTTTGCCCCACACTCCTCTTTAAAAAGGCATTGTGGATCATTAAAGGAACCACTTGGGAATGACTTTTACTGCAAAGTGGAAACTCTCATGAACTGCATTTCTCCTGTTCCCTGTTGGAGTAGTAGTTCAGAGGTCCTGGTCTTATTCAAAGGTATGAACAAATAATCAGATTGACCATTTTGATTAGAATACTTGTAAAGGGGAAAAAAAGAAAGAGGAAGTGGTAGTATTAAAATACTTACATCAAAATTAAAAATGCATTTTTAAAAAAGTACCAATGGGAAACTAGATAATAATGACCAATCTAATTTTTGACTGAATTAATTGAGTTAGAATGAACTAATATTAGGACAGATCCTTTTTTTTTTTAAACAAATGATTGAAACTTTAAGTTGGGGAAACCTTTCTATACTTTGTTTCTTTCCACCATCTCTTATATATCAAAATGAAAGGAAAAAACTTCCAATCCAGCAAGTGTGAATTGCTGAACTACTTACCACTTCATAGTAGCCAGTTTCTAAGACTATTTAATCCAATTTTTATCTTTTTGATGTGTAAGGATATTATTAGTTTAGTACATTAGGAAAGGTTGCCTACAAGGCAAAGGGTCGCAAAAATAATCTCCCAAAGGATGGCTTCAGAATCCCTCAGGGTTCAGTGTCCAGCCCACAATAGATATCATTTTCAGCGAGGACTGAGGACCTACCAGGCTTAAGGCCCTGCTCACTCTAAGCCGCATTATTCCCCTTCCCACCGGGCTGACGCCAAGCCACGCGTGCAAAGCAAGCCAAGGAAATCGCCTTTAGGACTTGCTCTATGAGAGAAGACACAGCAATTTCCTCAGCACCTTTTGCATGAAGGGAACACACAGTCCTCTTTGACCATGTGCAACCAATAAGTTGATCTAATGAAGGCCCATGCCGTGCAGGCAAAAGAGAAGGCTGAAGTGGGCCTCTCATGTCAGAAATTTTCCGGAGGAAAGTGGTTTGACATGCTGTTTTGCTGCTTCGTGTTGGTGTGAAAGAGAAGAAACAACTCTGTTTCCATTTAGAGTTAAGACGGAATCATGGATCACCTGAGATTGTGCACATTTGTGAAGGAAAACAGCAGGATATTTCCTTTCTTTAGAGTCCAGTGTTGACTTTGTATATTCCACGAGCTCTCAGGGATTGAGTAAAGGAAGGAAGGTGAGGGGCACTGTGGTTAGCTGCCATGCAGAGTCTGAGTTTGTCAGCAGCTCATAAGCTTGGAGTTCAAAGAGCAATCTGATAGAAAATCTGTCTTGGCAGTGGTTTCCTCCCGTGTGTTTGCCAGTACTGCTTCCGTCAGACTGCACCCAGTGGTCATCAATTAGAAAACTGAAGGGTGCCATCCACACACTACTGTAACACAGTCACTATTTAGGTATTAGTTGTGCAGACAGTGATGCTGGTGATGTTATAGGCTGACTCACACATGACTACAAAGTACATTTTACATACTAGATATCTTAACTAGTCCACAACTTCTTTGCTTTTGTGTTTGAACTTCTGTAATTAAAATCTGGTCAATGTGCAGTTAAGTAAACAAAAAGTAATTTTGTTTGGTGTGGTTTTACATTTGCAAGTAGAAGACAATAATTCAGTTCATACTTTTTTTCCCACATATTTTAGAATAAATCATATTTGTTTTGCTAGAAAATTAAATATTATTCCAAAAGAAAGGCTGTGTGAATAAAAAGGTTTTTGGCGAAATGCAACATGCATTTGTCAAAGCTGATAAAGGTGAACTTGCTGAAGTGAATAATGTATTTCAATCAGGGAAGAGTTCTTAACAAACAATTTTCACACAGTTCTGCATGTATTAGTTCCTTTAGGCTTGCAGTTTTCCAGGCTCATAGTTTAAACATAGGGATGGCACTAAAATCTGTTTTCAGGGTAAAGCCACTAAAAACCTGCAGGTGACAGTCAAAATATGTAACATGATGGTGAGCATAACTCATTCAGCTGCTACAGACTCACACATTCTCTTTGGGAATATGTGGAAAGCATACTAAACTTAGAATTTGAGTGACTTATATCAACCAAGAGGTCAGACACATCTTTCCAAATTAATGGCAATATTTACGTATGCAAAGGCATCTCTTTTTAAACAGGGTTGCCATATCAAGTTGAAAGGTGGTATAAGCAACCTTATGTCTGCTGCTCCACAAAAATTGAGGTTTGTTTATTTAAACTTAATTTTCACATTTAAACTACCCAAACATTGGAATAAATCTAAAATTATTCAAAGAAAAGAAATAGTACATCTGTTTTTGTGTGGTATCATTTAAAACATAAAGATAGTAAGCCTCTGATATGTTGCTGGATGTTGCAAATAGCTTTTTAATAATACACAGGATTTCAAGGCTGCAATGATAGCATGTGGAAAATTATATAAAGCCAAATGATCTTTTGACCTTTTATCTAAGTATAATTTAAAGTCTTGTGTGAGGAAATATCCCTATTCATAATACTTGAAATACATCATTATTGGAATAATGCGTTGGATGAATTACTTTGCCAACACCAGGCGCGTGGGGGGTGACCTGTGACAATTCCATACAACACCTATCCAGAGCTGAAGGAATTCATTTTCATTTCCCACTGGCTGTCTTAATCACCATGTCTCTGTGTGACAAAGAGTTCACTCCGGCTGCTCACATATCAAGAATGGGACTCTAAATTGATTTCACTGCTGTCCAGTAGTCTATTTAATGAATAGCAACAAGGATTTTAAGCAAATTTAGACAGGTTTCTTGATCAAAACAGCATCAGCAATCATGACTCTTTGTAACCTCCTGTTTGTTAGGGATGGGTCATTTTAGAGCGTAAAAAAAAAGTGAAAATCTGCATCTTACAAAGTATGCAATGAGTAACTCTCACAATATGTCACACTATATCTGATATGTGGGTGGATATTCTGAAAGGATTAACATATGGGACACATCATAGAAAAACCATCTGTTACAGTTCAGTATCCTATCTAATCCGATGATCTTCAATTGACACATTTCAAATCAGCAATGAGATATGCAGATTTAAAAAGAAAAATCCAATTGTGCAAGGGTGGAACATATAAAGATTTTTATCTCATTATACTGGGAGCACAAAATTTCAAAAAGTAATGTCCTTATTTAATTTTAGGTAAAAACTTGCATTTAACATTAGCAAAAAATGTGATTGATGATCTTTATGGTTCAGGTTGTTTCAATGACAATAGTTCTTGGATTTTATGTTGTGGGTGGAAACTGTGAGTAGCAGTAAAAGGAGTGTTATAAGCGTGAGAGCAGGGATGCTGTTGAAATCAATACAGCATTGCATTTGCAATGCTTTGATCATGTACAGCACGACCAGGAGATTAAGTAATACAGATTCTCCCTGACAGGCCGATCATTAACTCTAGTTTGCAATCTGTCTGTGCATCCATTCACCCTGTCTAACGTCTTGGGAAGGACAAGTGTTCTACATAAGTGAATTTAGGAGGGCACATGTAAGACAGTGACCATAGCAGGCTGAATAGTGTGCTGGGTGAGTTTTGTCCGTATAAATCGTAATCTGATTTCAATCACAACTATTAGCAAGAGACACTTTAGTAAAGAAAAGGGTTTATATGAAATCCCATGCTTCAAGTTCCTGACAAAATTAAAAAAGAAAAAAAAAGATCTTTAGCAAGCAAGGATAAATGGAGTTTGGACCTTTGCCCTTTGTTGCCATGGTCAGTCAGGTCTTGGTATTCCCTAACTCCCAGTTAACTCACCTTCCCCCTCCAATCCTGTCAAGGGTCATTCAGCTTAACTGATTTTCTGCTCTGATCCAAGGACACAAAGTACTATTTCATATGCCACTCATATTCTTAATGCTCTACATATGACATTTCTGGCCACAGTCTGCCCCCATATGCCCAGTCTCAACACAACACATACACTCACAAATGAAATACAGGATAAAGCCAGGTCTCAATATGGCCCAGTTATGGAAATCACTGTCCCTGATACATTACAAAGATCTAAAATATAATATAGTAGATTATGCTCAGATATCAGCTCTTACTTATTACTGTGTGTTAGGAAAAAAAACACCTGCCCTCTATCCCTGTAGGATCAGCGGATTAATCTTGGTAAGACGTAACACACACAGATGGTCAGACAGGAAAAATTAGAAAAATATGCAATGTGAATACATTTGTCTTGTGTAATATCAAATTTGATTCATCTATCAGAGAGATAATGGCTTGATGCATTGGTGTACTTAGCAAAGAGACAAAGTTAATTTCTTTATAGGCCAAATATTCCCACCAAGATCCCTTTGTAATAAGAATCGTTCTTCTGGGAGTATTAAATAAATTAAATGTAAGCCATCTATCTGGTTTGCATAGTAATGGAAAGTGGGCAAGCATGTGCATTGATTCATTTCAAGTTGCATGTCAATGCCGCCAACACAATGCAGTCAGGGAGATATGAGAGCCTTCCTTGTGTTATTTTATGTAGCAACAAATGACAACCAAGATTACAAAGAATGGCAGAAACTGGGTGATTGTTCATTTTCTTCTTCTTATGTCATAGTAAGATGTTTTTTGACAAAAGAACCCATTGATGATTACATATAGCACTACTAAGTTAGTTGTTTATTAGGATGTAGACAGAAATGTGATAGGGTCATCTGGAACAGCATGAACACAACTCCCAAATGGCCGGTGGGCCTCAACTTCCTGCCAAAAGGTCTTTTTCAATATCCTGCAAACACAGACAGCGGTGACATGCATGCTATCCGGTATGTAAAACACAGGGGGCCTGTTGGCTACAGACGCAGCCTGACAACAAGACTCAGATCACAGGTGGCAGCAATAGAAGGAGGTACGCTTCCGTGGGCAGAACACTGGCTCATACACTGACACACCTCTGCTATCACACTACACAACAAAGCTCTTTTTTATGCAATACAGTCTAGAAACTCCTTGCTGCTCCTTGTTATTTCTTTCCTGTTTGTCTGTTTAAGAATTGCATGTATTTTCAACAGTGGTAGAAGTTAGATGCTAAATTTACTTGTATTCTGAAAGCCTGATATGGGGTTGTTGTTTCTAGGAGGCCTATAGGGTACTGACCAGAAAAGCTGTAATTCAACTCTGTGTTACCAACAAGGTAGCATGGGGTTGAACTTAAAAAATAAAAAACAAAACTTAATTGAATCATGCTCCTTCATGCTTAGAGGTGACATCAAGCTTGTTATTGACAGAGAAAAGGAAATTCACTTTTGTCTGGAATTTATGATGGTTGGTCCAAACCTCAACAGTAAATGACCTATTTGAGCTTTAAAGGCATTGCTTTTTATCTTCCAGGAAGCAGGTTTGGTTAGGTGACTGTGGGGATTTGTTTGATCCACTTTAAAGGTGACTGATGTCTAAATTTGGGAGGAAAAAGCAAAAGGAAAAAGTTAAATCAAGTCCAGTTGTTGAGGCGTGCTGCGAGACACCCGTCCACACCAACTTCGGTCTCTTAGTCCAGTTGTGTGTGCTCTAATCAGATTGAAGCTGATTACCTGGGGGTATTACACTTTTTGTGAATAAAAGCCTGTCAAGTCTGATATACCTCAGTAGATCATGCTGCAGCATTTCCCTCGCATTATGTACTGATATTAAATACCTGACTTTAAAGCTGTTCTTATTTGGCAAATGTTGATACCGCATGATGATAAAGCATGTTAAAAGGAGGCTAAGCAGTTTTAAAGGAGCCAGAAAAGCTGCTGCCAGGCCCGGTCGTCTTCTTGCTTTAATGAGTGAAAGATATCAAAGCTGATGAATGTGATTTCCCAAAGGGTCTCTGTTGTTTTGGCAACACAATTCTCATTCTCATTTAATAGATAATTACTTGAATTTTGATTGTTTTTCTTAGTTCTAATTACTCTCCAAGTGTAAAAAAAAAAGAAAAGAAAGAAATGACATTAACATTAAAGAAATAGTGATAATATGTGAGCTATGGATGAGGTAGCACCCTCAGATTATGAGTGAAAATATTTTCAAATAGATATTCCAGTGAAGGATGAAATATTTTAGTGAGTGTGATAATTGTCTATTGGTTAACTCATTTACATACTGACAGCAAGTACTATAAGGATAAGCCTCCAATGCTGACATTTAAAAACAGCTCTCAAAACTGTCAAGAAAAAGTTCTAGGCAGATGGTAACATTTCTTTCCTTTCACTCACTTGCATCACACAGTATTTCATTTTCATCCAACAATCCAGGTAGCCATGTTCCTGACTTATCAAAACTATCCATTTACTGTGACGGCCAAATCAGATCTTCAATGAAAAATTTATCCCCGAGTGTCAGCCTGCGTGCAACAAGCAAGAACCATGGCACTCCAAAATACCGCTGTAAATATTTCAGAATTACTAAAAGCAATCCAAGGTAGACATTCATATTTGATATGCATGTCCTCGCACCTCAAGATATCTTTGAGAGTAATTTGTCTTTGATGTGAGAGAGGCATCAATATTTGAATTTCTTAAAAGATTGCACAAACAGACCGATAGGGTCTCCATCGAGAAACACCAAATTAACAAATGAGCTGTTTAGTAGGCCTGAGTGGGAAAAGTCGTCACTTAGATCAACATGCAAGCCATGCATTTTCTAGATAAACAAGCTGTGATTGCATAGCATCACAAGTACCCTCAATGACACTGAAATATCTCCGATGAGAAACAGAGGCTTAAATATGAGTCAAGCCAGCATTCAAGAAAAATTGAGAGAAAAGTGTCGTAAAGGATACAGAATATAAACATAAATACAAATGCAGAAATGGAGATTGAACTGCAACAGATATAGCTTTGGAAAGTTGAAGGAGAAAGATGAGCACATAGCTGAAAGAAAACAAACTGTGAAGTGCTGAAGCGGGGTCAACCCTCCCTTCTTGCTTATTTCCATCTGCTGTTGCCAGCCTCTGCCACAGAGTGGTGCCAACGCTGCTGTCTTGGAGTGAGTCAAGGCCAGCCCCGTGTCCCATAAACACACACAAATCATTTACATGCTGTACTCATCAAAGGCAAGTCTTCCTCATTTCCACCGAGACTTGCTGCTGATCTGAGCTTCCAATATTGCATCTCAGAGCATTGCGGCTAACCTTTGCAACTGCCAAGAATGTGATTAATTTTTTAAATACAGCTGTTGACCTATTATTGAGATGGAGAAGAGCCACGCGAGACACTCATCTCCTCTCCTCTGTATAATGGAATGCATTATTGCATCAATGTTTACAAGACGCGCTAAAAGAGAAACAGAATGAGGGAGAAAGCATTAAATAAAGCAATTCGGCTAATGTCGCTTTGGGCTTTGTGCGCACACAAAATGTCAATCAAAACTCGCACTTCTTTGACTCATTGCAGTTTGCTCTGGCAGTCGCATCTGAGAGAGGAGTGGTGACACAATGTGGAACAATAATTACCCTGCAGTGTTAAAGTCCTCCAGTGTCTTGGTGCATTCATAAATAAAATATGTTCAAGATAATGGATTTATGTTCAATAATTTATCATCAGAATGTTTCAATCTAAGTGATATAATATGTGTCACAGTATTCTGTAACACAGTGCTTAGCCAAATTAAGTTATCTTGAAGCAGATTTATTGACAGGGCTGTTGCTGTATTCATTTACTCAGCAACCATTGCTTAATTACTCCTGCAAAGCAATAAAAACAAACAATGCCAATAGACTGATTCTAAACCACTCAATGTCAGTATTAACTACACACCCCTACTAACTGTAAGCTGGACAAAACAGCCACGAGCATCACACACTGTTCTCCCAAACACATTGGGTTGGATTGAGAGGAGAGCGGAGGGACTGTTATATTTGTCATTCATGACCTCGGTGCTAGCTTGCCATTGAAAGAGTTTGGTTTGATGACCCATCAGAGAATCTGTCAGGGTCCTCTTAAGACCCACAGGACCAGGGTGAAGGGAAAGGGTGACATCCAGGTTTGTTGTCTGTTCAGCTGGACGGGGGTCAATCAGTTGGCTCGAAGATCCAGAGCCAGCTGGAGAGTCATGATACGACTGGCCTTCTTGTCCAGAATGTCCCATTCCCAGTCGCAAGAGGAGGCCTCACTGCCATGCTGGTGCAAGCCACTCGCCCTTATAATTAATGACATGAGCTTATGTGGTGTAGGACCAGAGCAAGCATATTGAAGCTTTGCATTAAATTGCTTTTTGAGACACAAGTGGAAAATAGTTAAATATTAATATTCATGTTGGTAATTCTTAATGGAAATTGCAAGCAATGAAAGCTACATGTGTGATTTACTTGCAGTAATGGACTGTAGCCTTCTTATATAATGCTTTTCTAGTCGTATGTTGACCACTCAAAGCGCTTTTACAATAAATGTCACATTCACTTACATACAGCTCTTCTGTCGTTATATGATAAGTGCTTTCTCCTATCACACACATTCGTACTCCAATAGATACATCAGGAGGCAACTTGGGGTTCAGTTTCTTGCCCAAGGACACTTCGGCATGTAGTCAGGGGAAGCCTGGAATCAACCCACCTACTTTCTGGCAGACGACTGCTCTTCCTCCTGAGCTACAGCTGCCCTAGCAAATGCATTAATACTGAAGTACAAGTGAGCTGTAAGAGTGTAAACTATGGTCCCTAAAAACATAATAGTGTTTAAATCAGCCATCTCGGCCACAAACAAATACCAATACAAGAGATGCGCTCACAATCAACTGCGACAAGACACCTGCTTTAAAAAAAAAAGGCAGCAGTATTTCATCAAATACACACATGTTTGTGAGGTGCTTAAATCTAGAGGGAGCTTAAACCTTCAGCAGGGGCAAAAAAGGAAAACAATTTACATGCAAATCAAATGTTATCATCCCAATCTCTTTATGCCTCCTTCTCCTGCAAAATTGCATTCATATGCACAAAGGCGTTCAATTACTGTAGCTGTGGCTCAACTTTTCACATCTCAGCATTTTCTATTTGGAGAGGCAGGCCCATGTACATTTAATAGGTAGCCATTCTGTTTCCCCATGCTCTGCGAGAGATCACTGCGAGTGTGTCAGTTAGAGGAGATGGCAGCATGTATCAGTGCATGAAATAAAGCTCCTGCTCCAAAGTGACAGGCCCTGGATATTGTTGGCAAATGGATGTTAAATTTGCTCTGCAGCCACCAACAGCAGCCCCAGCTATGAAAAATTAACTGTACTCTGGCTAAAGGGAAGGGAAATTGCTTTGCTAGATATACCACAAAATCCTGTTTGTGAGCTATCCATCTGTCAGATCTCTTTGAATGGAAAAAAAAAAAGCTCTCAGTTGTTTCTATTAAAGTATCTGTTCAGAGTTATCCACTATTAGAGTGGAAACAAAAAGATGTCAGAGAGTGTTACAGTAAACTCCAAATCTATGGAGCAGACTGCAACTCTGCAGAGGACTGGCTACAAATGCCACAGACAGTTGTGCGGGGTATATATCAACCACTAGAGGGCAGCACTTCCAATGACTTCAAACACAATACCTGAGACAAACTGCAGGTACTAACACGCTTCCAAACACTCTGGTTAGAAATCATGAATCATTGCATAGTCAAGTTACATTTAATCACATTCTTACAGTCATCCTAAAGCTCAATGTTTCAATGTAAACAACTATTTTTGGCAACATCTTTTAATAATTCATGTGTTTTTTAATGAACATTGAAAGCTTTACTGAGTTTCCAAGTTTATGTGAGGTCCACAAATGACAGAAATCCCCCCTGTGATTGTTTTTTAATGGTTTGATTGTATGTGTTTGACTGCGCCCTGACTATTGAGGGCAGTTTTCACATCCTGCCACCAGATGTCAACATAGCACTACTACTATAATATAATCACCTTTGGCCCATCTGCAACTGGGTGACGATGCGTTTCTCTAAGTGGCAATGTAGGCCTGATGTGTCAAAAAGAGTTAGTGAAATTAAATGAGTCCATTATAATTAGACATTTGAGTTTGCACACAATAGGACATGGAAATGGAAATAAATATATCTAAAGGATGGAGCGAGGATGCTGAAATTAGCAGATGTGACAGATGTGACTGGCAACATCCACTTCTGTTTAAAATTGCTTAACGTAGAATTTTCTGAGCAAATTAATAATTTCCCAGCAGGCTCACTTCGTTTTTTACGGAAGAGTATTAGGGCCACTGAATAAAAAAATAAATAATAATAAATACAATTCTGACTTTAATCTCAGAATTCTGACTTTTTTCTCAGAATTCTGACTTTTTTCTCAGAATTCTGAGATTAAAGTCAGAATTCTGACTTTTTTATCGAAACCTAAAATGAATCAATAAAAAATAATATA